>BSUD01000006.1:74288327-74394827 GCA_033239045.1 Fagopyrum esculentum | reverse complement strand
CATATATATATATATATATATATATATATATATATATATATAAGACTATATAAGCCTTATGTCCATAATACTAATAACATATCATGCCACATGTATAAACTCATATATCATAACAAGTCCAAAACAACTAACAATCCAACATGAATCCATAGTCCAAAACAACCTAAGTCCACTAGTCCATATCTATCTATATATATATACATAATATAATAATAATCGATAACTACGTCGCCGAGGTCCGCGGAGGAAGTGGTGGTCCCGTACATACTACGCCAACTTACTCATGCATATGAATTTTGAAAACGAAAAGTCAGAACCCGTGGGGGTTCTGTTTCTTCCTCATTCGGCCTTTAGAAAGTTGCGAGTGCCATTGTTGTCAACCTAGGGTTCTGATACCACTTTGTAACACCCCGAATCCGCGGGATATCGGAATGCTATGGGCGAGACCTTACAATGGGTCCCGACCTTAGCCTGACAACAATTTCACCGGACCTTTCCAACAAGGCACAAATAAAAGCCAAAACCGAAAACAAGTTTAATGCAATGATATGATTCCCGAATACAACAAGAAAGGAAAGACATCAGCCTTCTATACAACAAAGCCAATAATACACGATATAATAAACAACGATAATACATGGACTCAAAAACCCAAACTCGACCTAAGATGTACGGAACCCCGGCTGCCCACTCCTCCGGATCACTCGACAACACCTAACCTGCACGTAAACAACAATAAGCGGTATAAAACCGTTAGCTCACATTCTAAGCATTATAAAGATAGCAAAGGCACAAACACACACGGAAACACACATAACACGCATCATACTTGTATACATACATATCCGTTACTTATTATTTTTTTAGGTTGTTCCATATCTAATCCATTCGTTCAAGTGTGACACGAGAGTCTTATAACTCTCGCCTCTGTCCCCGTGTAACCAACAGGAGTGTGGCGGCGCCCAACCCGTATACCCTGAGGGAGTGATGAAGAAGCCCGCCCGTATACCGTGTATGGCCTGGTCGCAGAGATCCCCCTAGTCTCCCTCGGGAAACTGGGCGGTGATGTCACCGCCCGATAATAATAGTAGTAACGATGGGCCAATAAATAAGGTCAAGTAAATCCTAATCCATTTTCATGCTTAAAAGCGATAAACACACACCAACATCACGTATCCAAATAATGTGTAAAAGCGAGCTAAGTAAGTCCGTAGATTTACCTCGTCCCAAAGCTAGCTAAAAACCAATCTCACTTCCCGTAGGAATACTCATCTCCTGATCATAACAAGGAACAAATCAATACAACTCTCATAAGCTAGAAGTCCTTAGACTTCTAGACCCGATGAGCTCGCAAGATCACAAACCATAACCCATACTAGGATGAACGTTCCTAGTCTCAACAACACTCCAAGGTAACAACTATATGCACATCCTAGCTCATAAACTCACATCCATGTACTGACCATCTAAACCTCACAAAGCCTCACCATATAGCCATATTCTCATCCCATGAAACAACTCAGAACACGCAGCCAACAAGCCAAAGATCATTACGAAAACTTCACAACTCACTTGAGGCTCTCAAGCCACTACATGTCTTTCCAACTATCCTAGGTCCAACCTAGCATGCTTCTAATCATCAACACTCCCTAAGGACATCAAAGAACCTATACTCTAGGGAGGGAACTCACCAAGCAAGGACACGGGTGCGGAAGAAGGAAGAGCAGCCGCAAAAGGGAGAAGAAGACTACAATGGAAGGCCGACAGAAGCTGCAGCCGCCCCTGCGGCCTGGGTTTGGCCGCCCCTGCGGCGTGGGCTTGGCCGCCCTTGCGGCGTGGGCTTGGCCGCCCCTGCGGCGTGGGCTTGGCCGCCCCTGCGGCGTGGGCTTGGCCGTCCCAGCGGCGTGGGCTTGGCCGCCCCTGCGGCCTGGGCTGGCCGCCCCTGCGGCCTAGGATGGCCGCCCCCGCGGTCGAACAACAATGGCCGATTCCGCCATGGTTTCTTCGGTGGATCCTTGATGTGTTGATGCGTCCTAGCTTCCTTGATCCACCAAAGATGTTCTCCACACACCAAAGTATCACACAAGACATCCCAAACTCGATTCCAATCACATACAAGTCAAAGGGAAGAAAAAGAAACATGGTGAAGCTATTGTTTCCACCATTGAAGCTTGAGGAAGAAGATGAAAGTGAAGGAAGGGAAAGAAGAAGACTTACTCATCCAAACAGATCTGTAGTTCAAACCATTGTTGGACAACTCACACACAAGAGGGAGGAAAAGAGGAGGGCCTCCACGGAAGAGCTTCCAAGTTCTAATCAAAAGAAAGAGAGAGTGGGGAGAAGGAGGGAGCCATTTCACGTGAAAGTGACATGAGAGGAGAGAGAGAAAAACAAGGCTGCCACAAAAAAAGGGGAAGCTCAAGGGCCAGCTACCCATGCTCCCTAAAACGCTAAGAACCGATGGGTCTAAAAGCATGGTTGGAAAATGAGAGGTCGGAATGGGATTTTGGAATAGAACCCGACGCACAACGTTTCGTGCCTGCGGGAAGGTCGATAAACCTCTTAACGCCCGGAATAAAAATTCCGGATGTTACAGTTTGTACACTCTCTTACCGATTCCTACCTCATCTTGGCTAGACATTAGTATGCACTTTTTTGTAGGATTGCCTAGAATTAAGAACGGAAGGGATCCTATTTTTGTGGTCATTGATCGTTGTTCTAAAATGCCTCATTTTATTGCTTGTCATAAGACCGATGATGCTTATAATGTTGTTAAATTGTTGTTTAGGGAAGTTTTTAGATTACATGGAGTACCTAGGACTATTGAAAGTGATAGAGATATTAAGTTCCTTAGATTCTTTTTGAAGACTCTTTAGGGAAAGTTAGGAACTAGGTTGTTATTTTCAACCTCTAGTCATCCTCAAACGGATGGTCAAACGGAGGTTACTAATAGGATCTTAACTACTATTTTGCGGGCTGTTTTGAAGGATAACTTGAATTCTTGGGAAGATGTGTTACCTCATGTCGAATTTGCATATAATCATACCTTGCATTCATCTACTAATTACCTTTTGAGTGTGTCTATGGGTTGAATCCTTTGACCCCTATTGATATTATATCGTTGCATATCGAGGAGCGAGTAAATTTTAATGTAAGAAAACATGTTGAGTTCATCAAGGAGCTGCATGAGAACACACACATAAGGCTAGAGGAGAAGGGGAAGGTCGTGGCTATCAAGGCCAATAGGAATCGCATGGAGATGCTATTCAAGCCAGGAAATCTAGTTTGGTTGCATCTAAGGAAAGACCGATTTCCGGAAAAGAGGCAGTCTAAGTTTTCTCCAAGAGTAGATGGACCATTTCAAATAAAACGTAAGTTTGGAAACAACGCTTATAATCTGGAACTTCCAGAGGAGTATGGTGTGAGCCCCACCTTCAATGTAAGAGATTTGAGTCATTTTGTGTCTAGTGATGAGCATGGTAATGATTCGATGACGAATCATTTTCAAAAAGTGGAGTATGATGAGGGACCATCCCCAACACCAATTGTTCAAGGACCAATCACTAGAGCTAGCGAAAATTCATCGAAGGAGAAGGAGGCTATATCATCTTCAAGTCATGACATAGATGGATCTATCACTAAATCAAGAGCAAGGTCCATCGAATAAGAGGTTGCGAAATTTTTGGCAACATGTACTTCTAAAGCACTTTTGTCTAAGTCTTCTTTAGTGACATTTGTGTCTATTGTGCAAGGACGCTACAAGAGTGAAGCTGATAAAGGAGACAAGAAATGTGGCTAAATCAAGATTTAAGGATGTCAATCGAAAATCTCGACCTTGAGAATCAAATCTTGCCCAAGATCCCATTCGAGATTTGTTTTTGTCGAGATCTACAAGATCCGGACGGGATCTTATAAGTTGTTAGATATTTTATTTTATTTTATTTTTATCTTTTATTTGTATCTTTTAGAGGATTCTCGCCTATAAATAGCCTTAGAGGACAAGATTCATAGACTTATTATATTTGATATTGATTTCCCCATATTGAGAGATACTCGTTGTGTAAGAGACTTAGTCTTTTAGAGATCCCGCGCTTACACCTCAGTTGAGACGCAGGTGCCGAGCCCTGCCTGAGCCGCCCCTGCGGCCAGACCAGCCACCCCAGGAGTCCTGTTGGCCGCCCCTACGACTCTTGGATCCGCCACTGCGGATTCTGGTGTGCTGCAGCCGCATTTGTTGACCTCTTGACCCGTGCTTTGCCATTTCTTCTCCTATAAGTATCTTCTTTTACCTCCTGAGTGAGGGTTTCGTCTTCTTTCAGCTCCATCTTCTCTCTTCACGTTCTTCTTCTCTTCTTCCTCCTTTGATCTCTTCCTTGAGTTTTGATCTTGTTGAGAGTTGTGTTGCTTTGGGTGATGATGATGTTGGATTTTGTTGTTGTTGTATTGATGAGAGAGCCAGCCATGGTTGTGATGTGAGGCTTCTTCCTCTATTAGGGCTCAGTTGTTGTAAGTCTTTCTTTCTTTCTTTCTCTCCTCTTCATTTCTTCCTTTCCTCCTTTAGCTTAGGATTCCACAAGTTGAATCTCGTGATGAGCTTCCTAGGCATGTGTTGATGTCTATATGTATGTATTTGTATGTGTATGGTTGCTGGATGATGAAGAAGTGAAGAGAGGTAAGTGAAGGATTGAAGAGAAGTCAAAGACGAGCTCATTGTTGTCCAGCAGCCCCTGCGCCACTCTTGGACCGCCCCTGCGTCTGGTATGCCGCCGCCCCTGCGTGTGGAGCCGACGACCCTGCGCCTCCCTGTGTCCAGCTCCTACGCCTTCCTTGTCACGCAGGTGCGTCTTGTCCAGGGCTTGCCTAGGTTGGCATGGACCCTTTCTTTTCCGAGTGTGAGTGTTTAGTAGCATGCTAGGCATGTGTATGAGGTTAGGATGATGATGTTTATGATATCGATTTATGCTGGTCAGTGGTGGGGCCAGAAAATTTTCGTTGGAGGGGCACAATTTATTTATAAGATATGTTGCAAGTTTGTCATTAAACAATAAAATCTATAAATTAAATAAATAAAATAAATAAATAAATAAAAGTTTACTTAAATTTGTACTATAAATTAGAGCGTTTAATTTATTTATTTTACTTACATGAAATTTAAAAATATTTTATATATTTAGTTTGTTTTATAAATATATTGTCAAATAAATTAGATAGTGGTTGATTAATTATTCTATTAAAAATTATATTAATTTTATTATATTAGTTAAAAGTTAATCAAATAATAAACATCACTTAATTTCTCCATCAAAATATATTGAATTTGCTTAAACTAAAAATAAAATAAACGTTTTGCTACTCTTGGGCTTGAACCTTTAACTCCATGTACCTCCTTCCCTTCCTCTACCAAATGAGCTAATAGAACGATATGTATCATACTCCTTTTTACGGAGGATATTTTCCTTCTTTTTATCCCCTTCCTTAGACATCCTTAGGTAAAACGAGGTCGCAAGCCAGGTGTAATAGCCTAGTTGCTGAGTTGTTGAGTGTGTGAGCTGAGGACCCAAATTAGGCCTAGACCGCCCCTGCGTGACCCAGTGGCCGCCCTTGTGGTTTCCCTAGGCCGCACCTGCAGCTCACAAAGTCCGCCCCTGCGGCTCTGTGTGGCTGCAGCCGTCTTCTTTGACCCTTTGACCCATGCTTCACCCTTTTCACCCCTTTATAACCTTCTTCTCTTTCCTTAGGATGAGGGTTCATCATCTTCAGCTCCATCTCTCTCTCCCTACATTCTTCTTCATATCTTACCTCTCTTTGGATCATCTTTCATCTTTTCTTGATTTGGTATGAGTTTGAGAGCTTTTATGCCTGGCTTGTTGCTAGCTGATGTTGCTGTGCCTTGTTGAGCCAGCTTGAGGTTGTGGTGGTGTTGTGTTGATCTTTTGGAGGTTCATCTTGGTAAGCTTTCATGGCTTCCATCCTTTTTTTCTTCATTCTTTCATCTTCTTACCTCTTTTTCTATCCTTTCTTAGTCTAGCTTAGATTCCTTAGGTTTGGATCTTGCTTCAGCCATGATTGGCTTTTGTTGATGTATATATATGTATGTTTATATATGCATGACGTTGGAGTGAAGAAAGAGCAAAGGAATCGAAGAAAGAAGTGAAGAAAGGGCTGAAGTGGTGTCTTCTCCTATCCACCCGCCCATGCGCCACCTTGCAGCCGCCCCAACACCGGCCAGAGCCGCCCCTACGCCACCTGGGATCCGCCCCTGCATCAGCTAGGTTCTACACTTGGTTCTGCAGGTGTATGTTGCTTCTAGGCTTGCTTTACATTGTCTTTGTTCCCTCCCTCCCTAGTGTGAGTGTATAGGATCATACTAGATGTGTGAGGATGTGTTTTGATAAGGTTATGGTCGATATATGCCTTGTACAACTTTAAGGACTTAGGTTGATGTTGGTTGAGGTTTTGAGGTTGCTTATGATCCCTATGAATCCCTTTGGGTCTAGGTGTGACCCTTGTGTTGATAGGAGGTTGATATATCTCTTTATGCCTTGTTTATAGGCTGTGTTGTTTCTCCAGAGTTGAGGTGATCAAGTTGTGGTTGAGTGAGATACGAGGTTGAGGTAAGTCCGTAGGACTTACTTAGCTATCATCCTTATATTGGGTGTTTGCATGAGTGGTGTATGCTTTATATGCTTGCTATGATAGCATGAGATGTTGTTTATATCGACCTATGTTTTATTGACTGCCCCGTTGCGTGGTTGTGATAACCTTTCCCTTTCATCCCGCCGTGGAGTCTGGGAGGTTCTTTGATGTCAGGCCAGACTGGTTTACAGGAAGGGCGCAATCCAGTCCCATAGGGTACACGGATTGTGTGACCGATACTCGTACAACTGGCTATTAGGCTCAGAGGCGAGGATGTATCGGTCCTCGTGTCACATACTTTCATCTATCTATGTATATACAATTTGAGTCAATGACTATTATATTAAGCTGATTAAATGGGTAAATGTGTGATAGCATGCTGATGTGTTTATCTTTCTATGATTGTGTTTGTGCTTATGCATTACTCTATATATGTATGGTTAGCTAATGGTTTATTACCATGTTGTAGATGCCCCACAGGATAGGCGTGTTGTTGGGTGATCTAGCAGAGTGGCAGGCGGAGGACCTCTCATACAAAGGATGGTTGTGTTCTTTTGGGGTGTTTATGTTCACCCAAAAGCGTGCATGCAAATAAGTTTTAAATTTATAAAACTAGAATAAAAGCAAGCGAACCCGCAGTGTACGGATCGGCATAGATTAGCAAGTATTCCAGAGTATCGAACTCAGGGAATTGGTGAAACAAAACCAGTTTCAAGTAATCGAGCAAGTAAAATGTAGAAGCTTTGCAAATAATTGGGGAAAACAGCAACCCTAAAGATGCATATGTCAAATCGTGGCAATCGATTCAAGATATACTATATATGTAAGGACAGAGTTGAGAATTGCAAAGGTATACTAAAGTAAAGTAGTGTACGGTGAAGTTCCAAAGCCCTATATGTCTAACCAAAAGACACTCTCTATAAAGGTTGTTAAGGCTGCAGTATAGAAAGGATCTAAAGGTAAGAATTGATCTCAAATACCCATGCCCAAACCTAAGGAATAAAAGATAAACTAAAACGGTTAAGGTTGTGACACTCGAAACCGAAATAGAGGATGTTGAGTCTCACTACTACCTAGAAAAGGCAAGCCAAGGCTAGGTTAAAGCTAATCTTTAACTTTGGATCAAAGCAAAAGCAAAGTTCGTAAACCAGGGAAAATCACGGCTAGATCTTGAGAACCACGGCCGTGGAAACAAAGAACAGCCCGTGATTTAGGGTCTCGACGATATTTCTCTAACACTCAGGGTCCAATCAAATTACGATCGATCTATCGTCATCTACACCACAACTATCAACCCTTCACCTTAGAATTGCCAAAGGGTTTTAGCCAACAATCATTGTCATGATATCAATATTCAATTTAAGAAGTATAAAAGATGAAAACCCTCAAAAACTCAAATAAAACTCAAAGTCAATCTCGAAATCCAAACACGAAGATAATATGTTTATGAATCTAGAAGAATAGGAACAGAAACCTCACAAAGATCTAGAGAAGTCACAAAGAACGGGGTGTCAATCCGTTCTCGAATGAAAATCCTAGAATATCCAAAGTACACAATCTTCTGAAAATAACGTCCTTCTCAAATCTTCAATCCTCAAGCAAATCTCCCAATGGCGGCTAAATGTCCGTATCCGAAAGTAAGCGACGGTAAGCGAACGTAAGCGAGCCTCCTTAAAAACTCTCTTCTCTAGCCTTTTTATAAGGCGAGGTAGGGTTACGAGAAAGCCCAATGACGTAGCTAACGTGGCAAAATATGACACGTCACAGAATCATCGAAATCACGGCCTAGTACAACTTTCCACGACCGTGGTTTAGGGCGTGGAAACAGATTACGGTGCCATAGGATTTCCATGACCGTAATTTAGACCGAGTAACTCTCTAGAGTGCTCCAAACTCAAGTCCACGTTCATGTTGCCAAATCCACGGCCGTGGTTTAGGGTGTGGAAGTCAATTTCCTTCTCCGCGACCGTAATTCAGGGCGTGGACTTGCTTTTAATCTTTCTTTGCCTTTGTTTCGTGCAATCTTCCATCCGTGCTCCTTCCTTAGCTTTCCTAATGCATCTCCTTGCCATCAAATGTGATCAAACACTCCATTCCTTCCTTATTTTGCTCCAATCCAAGCTTTATTCACCTAAGAACACAAAGAAGCTAGTGTAGATCTCTATATCTACAAAGTGGGTGAACTAGCTCACAATTGCTTCAAACACATCTCTAAGAACACTATAAAGAGGGAAAAACAACTAAAACAAGTGCCTAAAATATCGTCATATTTAATGCTAACAAAGTACCCCATACTTTCCACTTGCTTGTCCCCAAGCAAGGTTTTTAAAAGCTTTAAACATAAGGTAGAATGAAATATGAATGCAAAACAAAACAAAACAATCTTTTTGGTTGGTGTGCTTCTAGTCAATAGATCATCCTCAAACCTTGCTTCATTCATCTTTGAAAACGCTTATATCCATAAACTAAAATATGCAAAACAAAGAAACTTCATAAATTGCAAATACTTCAAGACAAACATCATAACCTTCAAGCAATGTCAAAATTAAGCATGTGAAACTTCAATTTATATCACCAAGTCAAATAACACTATATGATCTCAAGGACTTTCAAATAAGGCCAAGAATGCGGAAGAAGGTGGGAAACTTGTAAAGGAATGTGGTGTATGAATCGGGAAGAAGGACAACACAAACTCTTTTCTTTTTACCATTTGAACTTCCACCAACTTAGAGCTTTGCTCTAGACTTTTGCACATAATTTTTCGACTTTACTTTTGGAGTTATGGACAGCGGTGCACAATAACCGAAGCCTAGGAGATTGGTTCTTCTCAATTTCGAGATGCCTCAAACCCTTGATGCACATACCATAATCCGTTAGGAATACCGCTCAATCCAACTTTGGCAAGACACAAACACCCGGCTATGTGAATGGTGCCGAGTTACTCATCGTCATGATTGACTTCCCCAAACCTAGAATTTTCCTATACTTTGAAAACAATTGCTTTCATGGCCCTCCCACATCAAACATGCCAAATTCAACTTTTTCCTAAATCCCGGATAGGTAAAGGAGGCAATTATTTCATTGAGGGGCTAAATGATCGAAGAAAAAAGTAAGAAATTCGACGTGCCTTAATCATTTAAAAAAGAAGTATAAGAACTTATATTGTGATTTCAACCTTTGTTTCTCAATATGATTTAGATAAAACTTTCACATTATGAAATTTGCAAGAAAGGATAAACAACATACTCAATCTCTTCATAATTCATAATTCAATTTAAGCATACAATTGTCATCAAAAACTCATTCCACGAGTAGTTTTCATCATAGAAATCATCTTTAATCTTAGAAGCACAAATATTTTCAAATTTTTCAAATTTTTATGGGTTTTTCAAAGTCTATTTCATGCAATGCAGTAATGAAACGTGTGACAATGAAAGGAAAATGCACGTGTTCATAGAATCATCCAAGCAAAGTAAGTAGAGTTATTACAAACCATAGTCACACCCCTCCCCATACTTGAAACATACATTGTCCTCAATGTTCAAAAGAAATAAAGAAAAGAAAGGAAAACAAAGAACTCACTAGACGGTGGTGGGGCGGCTCGAACCAACGGTCGATCAACGTCATCACTGTGGAGGAGGCGGCGTTGGAAATGGACGGAAGTCGGAGCTGAATTCCCGCCCAAACTGCTGGCGGTATATGTCTCTCATCATCAAGTCATGCTCCTCAGCCCGTACATCATGAGTGTCCTGGCGGATCTCCAAGTCTCCCACTCTCCTGGATAGATCGGGGGCCCACGCCGGTAGTTGATCATACCAAGCCGGTGGTTGGCCATACCATGCTGGTGCGTCATGATGAGCTGGTGTTGCCGGTGCCTGTGCATACCATGGTGGTGGAGCTCCTATCCACTCCGGATGCGCTTCGTACGAAGCGGGAGGAGCGTCCATCCAGGTCGGCCTCTCACTCACACTAGCCCGGCGAGAGGAAGAACAACCGGAGGGTCTAGAAGGTCGGGGAGAATGTCTAGGAGGGTCGGGAAACTGTGCCGGCTGATCCGGAAACGTACCAAACTCATGCTCATCACCTCCTCCTTCATAATCATCACCTCCTCTCATCTCATCATCCACACCCGCAGCTGGGACCTCATCCAGGACATAAGGAGGGGCTACTAGTCTATTCGCATGCATATCTACGAATGTCGCCTTCCAATTATGGCGTCCGGCCATAATGGAATACTCAGGAAGCCATGGGATACCTCTACCACCTCTATCCTCCCATGGCATGGCTGCGGTAGGTGGAGCTTGGTGGCGGGGAAAGATAAGACCTCTAGTCATGAGACTATTGAGACCTAAAGGTCTCGCCGCTATCCTAGTGCAAGCGGAATAGTCTATCCCTAGCTGCGTGGCTATTTGAGTAGCCATGCCTCCATATCATATATTCCCGGCCCTCTTATTTTTCAGTTTACTCATGGTGGAGGCGAGGAGGGTAGCACAATCGGCGGGTCTACCATAGAGCATGCAATAGAGGAGAAACAGCTCATCGGTCTTAATCTTTTGGGGGGTCTCGGTCCTAGGGAAGAGACACTCGGAAAGGACCCTATGAGCTACCTTCAAGGCTAAGTGGTAGATGAGCTTAGCCTTGGTGTCGGCCGGTTGCCAACGATTCTCACTAGCATAACTCATGGCAATATCCTCCCAAAAGTCCTTAGCGTATACCCCGCTAGAAAATCTACCATTAAAACTCTCATTTTACCCAAAGAAGGCTCCAAACTGAACTATCGAGAACTCGTAGTCTTGCTCCATTAGCCTAAAAGATACGGTTTAGTTCATGTGGTTATGCTCAAAGGAGGTGACAAACTCCCTAGTGATCTCCTCATAAGCGTCCTCTCTAATGGCGGAGAAGACAATCAGTCCGGCTCTATCCAAGAGCCAAGTCAAATCATTCACTATATTTAGAGGCTCAAGCTCCTCAAGGACTAAGTAACGAGGTCCTATGACCGGCCTCTTCTCAATTCTTTCTAGAGCTTCTAAGTAATCCTCATGGATGGTTGGGATTTTTGGAGAGGGTGGTGATGGTGGTTGGTTAGGAGGGGGTCGGGAAGAGGAAGAACCATCTCCCTTTTGCTTCTTATTCCTACTGGACTTTCTCCTAAACATTTTATCTATGACAGAAAAAATCACGGCCTGTTCTTCCTTTTCCACGGCCGTGGAACTCCCAGAGACCGTGGTTTCTCTATTTTTTACTCAAATCTCAACAAATCCACACCAAACTCAGCAATCTCAGTCCTAGGCTAATTCCAATTCCAATCCTATGCAGTTCTTCTAAATTCTTGCGAAAAATAGAGCCGAATTGACAAAGTAGAGAAAGTAGAGAAAACCCTAGGTTTTGGATCTTTAAAATCCAAATTCCCTCTGTTGAGTGGATTGTTCACTTGAAAATGCTTCACTTTAGGCCAAAGAATCGCTTGAATCGGATTTCAAACGAAGAATTGCGAGTTGGGGAAGATTTTCGGCGATTAGGGCGTGGAAATTGGGTTTTAAGGTGTTTTTGTGAAGGAAGGTGGTTTATATAGTGGCCCGTAATTTTTTTGAAAATCACGGTCACTCGGGGGTTTCCATGGCCGTGGAAATGTACGGAGGCCGTGGTTTTGGTGAATTTTTGCCTATTTTGGAGAATTACGGTCACCTGTTACTTCCACGGCCGTGGTTTAGGGCGTGAAAGTCTCTGTTGTGTGCCAACGTCCAAGTTTCGTCAATTCCTTCCAGCTTTTGCATCTCCCCCTTTGCCTAATCCTTATTCCTACATCCAAAAACATAACATACCGGAGGTATCGAGGGAAAAACAAAGCAAAAACAACTAAACTAGATTACTCTAAGAAAGAAAAATAAAAACGTAAGTGCAATACCTTGGGTTGCCTCCCGAGAAGCGCTTGTTTTGGGTCCGTAGCTAGACCATTCCTGTGTTTATTTGAGGTTAATCGGCACGATTTCCTCAACCGGCAGCTCCGGTGAATACTTCTTAAGGCGTTGGCCATTAACCTTGAAACTTCCGCTCTTTTCACCCCATACTTCAACTACGCCATGGGGAAAAACACGTTTGATTAGATAAGGTCCAGTCCAACGAGATTTAAGCTTACCTGAAAAGAGACGAAGTCTTGAATTGAAGAGGAGAACTTGATCTCCTTCTTTGAAATCCTTTGCAATGATATGCTTATCATGCCAACGCTTCGCTCTTTCTTTGTAGATCTTGGCGTTTTCATAGGCGTTCAAGCAGATTTCTTCAAGCTCATTGAGGTCTAAGAGGCGCTTCTCGTCGGCTTCCTTTATGCCGAAGTTCAACCACTTCATAGCCTAGTACGCCTTGTGTTCTAGCTCAACCGGGAGATGACAAGACTTCCCATACACAAGGTTGTATGGTGTTGTACCTATGGGAGTCTTGTATGTAGTCGTATATGCCCATAATGCATCATCCAACTTCAAAGACCAATCCTTCCTCGTCTTTGAGACCGTCTTCTCATGGATGCCTTTGATCTCTCTATTCGAAATCTCCACTTGTCCACTTGTTTGTGGATGGTAGGGGGTGGCGATCTTGCGAGTCACCCCATACTTAGCTAGTAGAGTTTCGAATCGTCGGGCAATGAAGTGAGAACCTCCGTCACTAATGATGGTCCGTGGTGTCCCAAACCTTGGGAATATAGTTCTATTAAAGAACTTGACTACAACCATGACATCATTAGTTGGAGAGGCAATAACTTCAACCCATCTCGAAACATAATCTATAGCTAGAAGTATTTATTGGTTTCCACAAGATGATGGGAAAGGTCCCATAAAGTCTCTCCCAAAACGTCAAAGATTTCCACCTCCTGAAAGTTATTTAGAGGCATCTCGTTTCTCCTAGAGATGTTTCCTGTTCTTTGACAAGCATCACAACACGAAACAAAGGTTTTCACATCCTTAAACAAAGTAGGCCAAAAGAATCCAGATTGTAATACCTTAGCGCTAGTTTTATTGGAACTAGCGTGTCCTCCACAAGGTAGTAAATGATAATGACGAATGACACTTTGCATTTCGTTTTCCGGCACACATCTCCTAATGATGCCGTCAGGACCTCTCTTGAAGAGTAGAGGTTCATTCCAAAAGTATTGCCGGACATCCCTAAAGAACTTCTTCTTTTGTGCATAGGATAATCCGGGAGGTATTTCCTGACAAACCAAATAGTTAACAAAATCAGCAAACCATGGTTCATTACTTCTTGATATCTTGTCGATGCATTCCTCAATAATGTGTAAATGTTTGTCCGGGAAGGAGTCATCTATAGGTAGCTCATCGTCTTTAATGTGTGGTAGACGACTCAAATGATCCGCAACAGAATTTTCCGAGCCCTTCTTGTCACTGATCTCTAGATCGAATTCTTGTAGGAGAAGAATCCATCTAATCAGCCTCTGTTTCGCATCTTTCTTGGCAAGTAAATACCGGATCGCAGCATGATTCGTTCATACAATCACCTTTGCACCTACAAGATAAGAATGAAACTTTTCAAAGGCATATACAATAGCTAAAAATTCCTTTTCAGTTGTGGCGTAGTTGAGCTGTGCTTCGTCTAGCGTCTTGCTAGCATAGTAGATAGCATGGGTTCGTCCTTCCTTCTTTTGCCCAAGCACAGTTCCTAGAGATACGTCACTCGCATCACACATAACCTCGAATGGAAGATTCCAGTCCGGAGGTTGGATAATCGGGGATGAGATGAGAGCTTCCCGAATCTTATAGAATGCATCTAAACAATCCTGCGAAAAGTCAAAAACTGCATCCTTCATCAACAGATTAGTAAGCGGTTTTGATATCTTAAAAAAGTCTTTGATGAAACATCTATAGAATCCAGCATGTCCTAGAAAACTTCTTATCCCCTTCACCGAAGATGGAGGAGGAAGTTTCTCTATGGTCTCTATCTTAGCTTTGTCTACCGCAATCCCTCTACTAGAGATTAAGTGTCCTAGCACAATACCTTCTTTCACCATGAATTGACACTTCTCCCAATTAAGAACTAGGTTAGTTTCTTCACACCTTTGCAACACAAGAGAGAGGTTAGATAGACAATTATCAAATGAAGAACCATAAACAGAAAAATCGTCCATAAAAACCTCCATTATCTCCTCAATGTATTCCGAGAAGATGGCCATCATGCACCTTTAAAAGGTGGCTAGGGTGTTGCAAAGCCCGAATGACATCCGTCTATAGGCAAACGTACCCCATGGGCACGTGAATGTGGTCTTCTCTTGATCGTCTGGATGGATCGGAATCTGGAAGAAACCACTATAACCGTCAAGATAACAGAAATATGAATGTTGTGCTAACCTCTCAAGCATTTGATCAATGAATGTTAGCGGGAAGTGATCCTTCCTAGTTGCATTGTTCAGCTTGTGGTAATCAATGCACATCCTCCATCCCGTGACGGTTCTTGTACGAATGAGTTCATTGTTCATGTTTGTTATAACCGTCATTCCTCCTTTCTTTGGAACAACTTGAACGGGGCTCACCCACTTGCTATCCGAGATAGGATAGATGATATCTGCGTCAAGCAACTTAAGAATCTCCTTCTTGACAACCTCCTTCATGATCGGATTTAACCGTCGTTGAGGTTGTCGCGAAGGCTTGAAAGTCTTCCTCCATTAGGATCTTATGCATGCATAATGATGGTTTAATTCCTACCAGATCCTCTATGGTGTATCCTAAAGCTTTTTTATGCTTCTTTAAAACAGTCATTAGCTTATCATGCTCATCTTCACTTAATTCGGAACTAACAATTACGGGAAAAGTAGAATTAGTTCCAAGAAATGCATACCGAAGATGTGTGGGAAGTGGCTTCAATTCCATTGCTATTGATGCGTTTGATGACTCTTGAGGAGTGTCTAATGCTTCCTTAGAAGTCTCTAAGGGTGTAGGAGTGGTGGGATAGGGCTCAAGAGTATTTGTGGAAATGACGTGATCATCCTCAGAAATCCCTTGAATTACGGCACCGCTGTTACTTCCACGGCCGTGGTTTAGGGCATGGAAGTCAATTATGACACCACTGGTGGTTCCACGGCTGTGGTTTTGGCCGTGTAACTTACTGGAGCTCTCTGAATAGCTGATTACGGTCCTGTTGGGGAAACCACGGCCGTGGAATAGCACGACTGGCCGTGATTCCTCACGTTTTCTAACCCATCATAGAGTTTTTCAAACTCTTCCTCATGCACTTCTTTTAGCTCCTCCAAGGCTTCAATCTCCTCATTGCAATCCTCTTCTTCTCATTTCTCCACGATGGTCATGGTGATAACCTTTTGCAATGGATCCTTGAATAGAATCGAGCTCACTTCTTCTCTAGATGCTTCCTCATCATAAACATTGAACATGTCCTCTCCAAGAGCTGGATTTTTCACCAAAGTTGAGAGAACAAACTCAACCTTCTCTTCACCTATGTCAAACGCCAATCTAGCATTCTTGCAATCCACTATACAACCGGATGTTGCAAGAAACGTTCTTCCGAGTATGATTGGAACCTGACAATCTGTAGGAATGTCAAGCACTACAAAATCAATTGGAATGTAAAACTTACCGAGCTTGACTGGGACGTCTTCAATGATACCGACGAGACGAGTTATGGATCGATCCACCATGTATAACGTCATCTTCACCCGTTTGGGTTCACCTAAACAGATCTTCCTACACAAAGCAAGTGGAATAATGCTGACACTTGCTCCCAAGTCACAAAGAGTGTCACATGTGACTTCTTCTACTCTAATTGGAACGCAAATTGACCCCGGATCTCTCAGCTTTGGGGGCATCTTTTCAGTCATCGTTTTGATGAGCTCCGAAGATTCCGAACTCATCTTGACTTCTCCAAAGTCCTCTAGCTTCCTCTTGTTAGAGAGGAGCTCTTTCAAAAATTTCCCATGAGCGGGCATACCTACAATTGCATCAATGAAAGGTATATTAATATGCAGTTTGCTGATGAGTTCAATAAACTTACCGAATTGCTTGTCTAGGCATGCTCTTGCTCTAGACTGCGGGAATGGTAGGGGAAGTTTATAAACTGGAGGAGGAACGTAGACATCTTCCTTCTCCTTCCCCTTATCTTTCTCCTTCTCAGCTGGCACTTCCACAAACTTGGGTTGCGGGTCGGTGGTTGTAATGCCACTCCTAGTGGTGATAGCCATCACCCTTCCCTTTGCGTTGTCCTCCGTCTTCCCGGGAAGCTTTCCTTTATCCCTAGGAACTCCTTCAGCTTTGCTGAACATATGGTTTTCTAAAGATTTTTGAGCTTTATCAACCTTAGTTATGTAGCACTCTAGCCCTTGAAGCTTTCCTAGAATTGTCTCCAACATAAGATCGGGCTTCTCCTTCTCCTTATTGTTTGAGCCATTCGATGTTTTCCCCTGACTTTTCAAAGGGGTAGAAGAAGAGGGAGATGTTAGTGAATTTCCAGAATTTGCATAGGGATTGCCGGAATTTTGTTATTGTTGGTTGGAATGCCAATTGTTGTTGGAATTTCGGTTGTTGTTGTTATTCCAATTATTGTTGTTCCAATTGTTTTTTCGGTTGTTGTTCCGGTTCCCTTGGTGGTTGTTGTTGTTGCCTAAGTAGCCAACATCTTGCTCCTTTGGTTGTTGCAGGCCAGCTCTAATGATTTCCTTCAATTCCTTGATTTCGGTATTGAGGGAAAATATTTGAGTTTGTGCAGCTTGTGTTAGCGTCACTCTCGGCTCAATCTTCCGGTGGGAATACTTCTCAATCACTTGGGCTTGCTTTTCAATGAAGTCCCAAGCATCATCCTCTCTCATGTCCATGAATGTACCACAAGAGAGATATTGGAAGTTGAATTGTGTGTCTACATCCAACCCCTTGTAGTAAATCTCTAGCAAATCAAGCTTTGAAATGCCATGGTGTGGGCAATCCAATAAGAGGTCCTGAAATCTTTCCCATGGTTGAAACAAACTTTCATTAGTTTTTATAGAAAATGCATTAATCTTACCTCTCAACTCCGCCGTCTTGGATGGCAGAAAGAACTTGGTGAGGAACTCCAAAGATAGATCCTCCCATGTGGCCAACTTTGCAGCTAGAAGAGCTTGATACCAAGCCAATGCTTTATCCTTCAAAAAAAAGCAAAACGGCTTGATTTTGTAGTTATTGTTAGTATCCCTTTTTGGCTTCAATGTTTCTATTAAAATCTCAAAATTCTGTAAATGTTGGTGTGGAGATTCAGCACTAGTTCCACCAAATTGACTTTGGCGAACCATGGTAATAACTTGCGGGCAAAAGCTGAATTCCTGGATATCTTCAGCACCGACATTCACACCTAGACGGCGTGGTTGCTGAATTGGATCCATCTTTTGCCCCAGAGTTCGTGGTTCATCCCCTCCATTAGCAACTCTTACATCTCCAGTTGGAATGTGAGGAACAACCGGTGGTCTCGGGTTGTTATGAACGGGATGAATCACCGGATCGATTTCTTCAAGTTCCGGCATGCCCGGATCTTCATCATCGGATGAATCATCTCTAATGGACTTAGTTGGTTTCTTGACCTTCTTCTTCTTCTTTGCATCATTCAGCTCCAACTTCATGTCCAACATTATAGCTTTGTGTTCATCAATTTGGATTTGATGACTCGTTTCCGCGTCCACACGAGCTTTCTCACTCAACTTGAGTTGATGTTGAGCTTCATCCAACTCAGCTTGGATGTTTCTTTCATTATTTTCAGCCATCTTTTTCTCTTTCAACTTTCTTCTTAAGGTTCTCTCAAGTTCTGGATCTAAAGGAAATAGATCTTTGGTAGATCTAGTCTTTCTCATATACCTAAAAGAGCCTACAAAAAGATATCAAATAACAAGAGCAAAACCTCCCAAGCTCGACAACCGAAAACCGGAAATGGTCTTGACCAATTCCCCGGCAATGGCGCCAAAAACTTGTTCGCCCAAAAGCGTGCGTGCAAATAAGTTTATAATTTATAAAACTAGAATAAAAGCAAGTGAACCCGCAGTGTACGGATAGGTGTAGATTAGCAAGTATTCCACAGTATCGAACTCAGGGAATTGGTGAAACAAAACTAGTTTCAAGTAATCGAGCAAGTAAAATGTAGAAGCTTTGCAAATAATTGGGGAAAACAGCAACCCTAAAGATCCAAATGTCAAATCGTGGCAATCGATTCAAGATATACTATATGTGTATGGACAGAGTTGAGAATTGCAAAGGTATACTAAAGTAAGGTAGTGTACGGTGAAGTTCCAAAACCCTATATGTCTAACCAAAAGACACTCTCTATAAAGGTTGTTGAGCCTGCAGTATAGAAATGATCTAAAGGTAAGAATTGATCTCAAATACTCATGCCCAAACCCCAGGAATCAAAGATAAACTAAAACGGTTAAGGTTGTGACACTCGAAACCGAAATAGAGGATGTTGAGTCTCACTACTACCTAGAAAAGGCAAGCCAAGACGAGGTTAAAGTTAATCGTTAACTTTGGATCAAAGCAAAAGCAAAGTTCGTAACCAAGGAAAATCACGGCTAGATCTTGAGAACCACGGCCGTGGAAACAAAGAACAGCCCGTGATTTAGGGTGTCGACGATATTTCTCTAACTCTCAAGGTCCAATCAAATTACGATCGATCTATCATCATCTAAGCCACAACTATAAACCCTTCACCTTAGAATTGCTAAAGGGTTTTAGCCAACAATCATTGTCATGATATCAATATTCAATTTAAGAAGAATAAAATATGAAAACCCTCAAAAACTCAAATAAAACTCAAAGTCAATCTCGAAATCCAAACACAAAGATAATATGTTTATGAATCTAGAAGAATAGGAACAGAAACCTCACAACGATCTAGAGAAGTCACAAAGAATGGGGTGTCAATCCGTTCTCGAATGAAAATCCTAGAGTATCCAAATACACAATCTTCCGAAAATAACGTCCTTCTCAAATCTTCAATCCTCAAGCAAATTTCCCAATGGCGGCTAAATGTCCGTATCCAAAAGTAAGCGACGGTAAGCGAACGTAAGTGAGCCTCCTTCAAAACTCTCTTCTCTATCCTTTTTATAAGGCGAGGTAGGGTTACGCGAAAGCCCAATGACGTGGCTGACGTGGAAAAATATGACACGTCACAAAATCATCGAAATCACGGCCTAGTACAACTTTCAACGTCCATGGTTTAGGGCGTGGAAACAGATTACGGTGCCATCGGATTTCCACGACCGTAATTTAGACCGTGTAACTCTCTGGAATGCTCCAAACTCAAGTCCACGTTCATGTTGCCAAATCCACGGCCGTGGTTTAGGGCGTGGAAGTCAATTTCCTTCTCCACGACCGTAATTCAGGGCGTGGACTTGCTTGTCCTCTTTCTTTGCCTTTGTTTCGTGCAATCTTCCATCCATGCTCCTTCCTTAGCTTTTCTAATGCATCTCCTTGCCATCAAATGTGATCAAACACTCCATTCCTTCCTTATTTTGCTCCAATCCAAGCTTTATTCACCTAAAAACACAAAGAAGCTAGTGTAGATCTCTATATCGACAAAGTGGGTGAACTAGCTCACAATTGCTTCAAACACATATCTAAGAATACTATAAAGCGGGAAAAACAACTAAAACAAGTGCCTAAAACATCATCATATTTCATGCTAACAGTTTACTTTTCCCTCCTGCGTGAGGATGATCTTTTGTTACCTCCCGTTTGAGGATGTTGTGGTTTATACTCGGCTATGATGTTATTACCTTTTGGTTGTACAGTTATATAGTTTTATGTATTTGTTTTTATATCTCCCTTTGCCATGTTGTAAGGTCCAGTGAACTTGTTGTCAGGATAGGGTCAGGATCCATTGCGAGATCCTAGCTCAATGTGGAACTATGAGTCCCCCAGATTTGGGGTGTTACAGAGTTGGTATCAGAGCCTTAGGTTGACAACAATGGCACTTGCTACTTGCAATGAGGTTTGATAGGTAAAATATACAAAACCTGAAAGGGGTCTCACATTTTCAAAAGGATTTTGGTTTTAAGTGTGGTATTGGGTTAGAATGTACGAGAAGTCGCCACCTCTACTATGGATCTCTGCAGTATAGATATGTATATATTTATTGTGGATTATGTTTGTATATGTGTTAAGTATATATATATCTATACATATGGCCTATATAGAGCCTTATAAGTTAGGTGTGCCTACCCCGCAGATGGCTCGAACTAGAACTACTGTTGTTGTAGGCCGAGGTAGAGGTAGACCACCCCTTCCTCCGGGTGTGGTAGGAGAGGGACCAGTTCCCGCTGTTGATCCACCAGTGGTGGAGGAGATTCATTAGGAGGTTGTAGAGAGTGTCGTCCCAAAGACGAGGAATGGTGGATCGAGGAGAAATCATTCACATCGAGTCCAATCTGATGACTCAGATCGTGTCTTCATGAGGGGACAGAGTTTAGAGAGTACACACAACGTGTTGAGGAGCCTTCTAGAGCTAGCAAACGGGCCCCAGATCTACCAGGGCTTGAGGGATCATCTGAGATGTCTTAGGGAGCCATACAGGTGCCAGTTATGCCGGCACGTGCAGTTGAGACTACTCAAGCTATAGAGGAAATTAGAGGGCCTCGACCAGATACCTGGTTGAAGGCGTTCCATCAGTATGGAGTACCACCCTTCTCAAGGCAGTTTGGTCTAGAGACCGAGGTATGATAGGGCATGTAGACTCAGCTTTAGGGTCTATCAAATGTCCTAAGGACAGACGGATAGAGCTAGTTCAGTCTCTATTCCCTGACCTTTCACATCAGTGGTGGAGGATTGTACGAGCCAAAGCAACCAACTATGATCGTATGAGGAGTATGATCCGAGAGCAATCTGCCCTACCTCATTAAAGAAGGAGAAGCTGCAGGATTTTGTGGAGGCCGGTTTTGAGGATGTACCTATTGCAGACGCCATCCGCCACTTCTAGACTGAGTTAGCTTTGCTGGGTCCAGCTGAACCATCTGAGGACCAGTATGTGTATCTGCTCTCCCGTCGACTGAGGGAGAGCACATACTCATACATGGAGGGATTCCATTGCGAGTCCCTAGCTGATTATCAGGACCGAGCTTCATCTTATGAGAGGGAGCGAGCTAGTCAGATGAGGGCTTCTCAGACGGGACGGTTTGAGAAGAGGCAACACACTAGGCAGACAAGTGGAGTTGGAGGAGCATCCGGTTCTAGACGAGACCAGAGACGTCAGAGTTACCCTCGTCTGCACTGACTTGAGATAAGGGACGACAGTGCTGCAACTAAGGTGATCCTTGACATTTGAAGCCAAAGTGTTCCAAGCCAGTTCTGACTTGCTTTACTTGTGGTAGACCAGGACATCGAGCTGGCTTTTGTAGGCAGGGTGGAGTTGCATCTCAGCAGGATTCTTCCCCTGCCAGTGTGGCAGGAGGTGGTCAGAGGACACCTCAGCAACAGACACAAGGACGGCAAAGAGTCCCAGACCGTCCTTCTACTCAAGGATTTGCTCCCGGGCTGAGTAGAGGTAGAGGTTGTGGTGGGAGTGCCACTGACGTCAGAGGAGCTCAGGGTAGAGCTTTTGAGTTGAGGAGTGCAGAGGATCCACCTACACCGGCTGCTACAAGTATCATTCTACTTCATGGTTGACCTGTTAGAGTCTTGTTTGATACTGGTGCTACACATTCAGTTATTTCTGATACATGTGTTGAGCGTCTGAGTCTAGCTACTATAAAGGGGATACCCTTTACTATAGGGTTACCTGATGGTAGCTGGGTCAGAGGTACCCGTGAGATACGTAGTTGTCCCCTTCATTTAGGGACTCGTGGTTTGCTTGTTGACTTCTTAGTCATTTTATTGGTGCATGAAAAAGTCATATTAGGTATGGATTGAATGCGTAGACACCGTGCAGTTTTAGATGTTGGTAGAAAGACTGTTACAGTCTCTACCGAGGTTGGTCAGATTGAGGTCTTCTGAGGTTGGGACGTTGGGAAGACGGGTTCTGTTATCAGTGTCGTACGAGCAGCTAGACTAATTGCACAGGGATGTGATGCCTTCTAGTGTTATGCCATGAAGGATGGAGAGAGTCCAACTTTGGAGGACATACCAGTGGTCTGCGAGTTTGTAGACGTGTTTGCTGAGCCGTCGAGCTTGCCGCCTCAGAGGAGTGTGTATTTCAGTATAGAGTTGGAGCCCGGCATGAGACCCATCTCGAAGGCCCCGTCTCGTATGGCGCCTGTCAAGATGTTGGAGCTGAAGAAGCAACTCGAGGAGTTGGCTGAGAAGGGCTTCATACGCCCTAGCATTTCACCATGGGGTGCACCTATCCTCTTTGTGCGGAAGAAGGACAAATCACTGAGATTATGCATTGATTACAGAGAGTTGAACAAGGTGACCATCAAGAACAGGTGTCCACTGCCTCGTATTGATGATCTACTTGATTAGCTTCAAGGAGCGACAATTTTCTCCCGGATTGACTTGTGTTCAGGATATCACCAGAAGAAGATGAGAGAGCAGGACGTGCACGGGACGTCATTTCGTGCCTGTTATGGACACTACGAGTTTGTCGTGATGCCATTTGGGCTGACGAATTCCCCAACAGTCTTTATAGAGTTGATGAACAGCATCTTCATCGACTTCCTTGATCAGTTTGTGGTAGTCTTCATTGATGACATTCTGGTATACTCTCGTAGTAGAGAGGAACATGCCGGTCATCTGAGGACGGTTTTGCAGATTTTGAGGGATAGAGAGTTGTATGTCAAGCTCTCTAAGTATGAGTTTCGGAAGTCCGAGGTTGCTTTTCTTGCACATATCGTCTCCGCCGAAGGGATTATGGTTGATCAGGCGAAGATTGAGTCTGTTGCTGCATGGATGACACCGATGAATGTCAAGGAAATGCGTAGCTTCCTTGGCCTAGCCGGTTATTACACACGCTTTGTGGAGGGATTTTCTGTGATTGCCCGTCCACTGACGAGTCTTCTTAGGAAGACTACCATATTAGTGTGGACCGACCAGTGTGCATCCAAGCTAGGATTGGGATGTGTGTTGATGTAGAGAGGCAGAGTGATTGCTTATGCGTCTAGACAGTTGAAGACGTATAAGGAGAACTACCCGACTCATGATCTGGAATTAGCAGCGGTGGTTCATGCTTTGAAGATCGAGAGACATTACTTGTACGGTGCTACATGTCAGATCTTCACAGACCATAAGAGTCTGAAGTATACTTTACGCAGCGGGAGTTGAATAACCGCCATCGTCGATGGCTTGAGTTGATCAAGGACTTTAACCTTGAAATTCTGTATCATCCTGGAAAGGCGAATGTTATAGCTGACGCCTTGAGCAGGAAGACGCCTCGAGAGAAGGCGATTGCCAAATTAACCGTACAACCTCAGCTTCAGAAGGATCTAGCTTGGCTAGGGATGGACATCCAATTTCCTGATGAGGATGCCTAGTTGTATGCTTGAGAGGTTTTACCTGATTTGTTGGATGAGATCCAACAAAAGCAAGGTACATGCCCGACCTTGACGAGGATCAAAGAGAGGATGTCTCATGGAGAGGCACCAAAATTCTCTATTGGAGCAGATGGAGTGATGAGGCGTCATGACCGTATCTAGGTACCTGCAGATGTAGAGTTGAGACAAAGGATCTTACAGGATACTCATTGTACACCTTACTTTGTACATCTAGGTATGAGTAAGATGTACCATGATGTGAGACATTCATATTGGTGGGGAGGGTTGAAGCCCAATGTAGCCAGATTACTGGCTCAGTGTGCGATCTGTCAGTAGGTCAAGATAGAGAATCGCAGACCTAGAGGTGAGCTCCATCCACTGCCAGTACCGCAGTGGAAGTGGGAGGACGTCTCCATGGACTTTGTGACTGGTTTGAGACCCAGTTGAGTTTTGATGCTATTTGGTTTGTGGTTGATAAATTGACGAAGACGGAACGTTTCATTCCTATCAAAGAGACGTGGCCAGTGAGCAGATTGGCTGAGGAGTACACTAGACAGATAGTGCGACTCCATGGTGTACCGAGGACGATCGTCTCTGATCGAGATGGATGGTTTACCTCGAGGTTTTGGCACCAGATTCAAACTGCTTTGGGGACGAGTCTACACTTCACGACTGCGTTTCACCCCCAGCCGTATGGTCAGTCTGAGAGGACCATCTAGACCTTGGAGGATATGTTGTGAGCTTGTGTGTTGGATTGGGGACATGGATGGTCTAATTACCTCCCACTTGTTGAGTTCTCATACAACAACAACTGCATACATCTATTGTGATGGCTCCTTATGAGGCACTGTGTGGACATAGGGTCGTACACCCTAATGTTGGGATGAGCCTAGCAGTATCAGTGGGATAGCGTCAGAGTAGATTCAGGATGATATGGCTCAAGTAGCACTGATTAGAGAGAGGATGCTGGCTGCATAGAGTCGCCATAAGTCATATGCCAACCGGAGGCGTCGACCTCTAGAGTTCAGCGTAGGAGCTCATGTCTGGCTGAGAGTATCTCCGACGCGTGGCGTGAAACGCTTTGGCATAAAGGGGAAGCTGATTCCCCGAGATGTCGGTCCTTTTGAGATACTAGATAGAGTTGGGAGGGCAGCCTACGGATTAGCTTTGCCTCCGAGGTTAGAGGATGTTCACCTTGTATTTCATGTATCTCAGCTGAGGAAGTACATACCAGATCCGAGGCACATTGTGAGTTATGATGATTTAGTGGTGGAGACAGATAATACCTTTGCTGAGCATCCGATTGCAGTCTCAGAACGAGGTGTAAGACGCCTGCGTTCGAAGGACATTCCCATGATGAGGATACAATGATCGAGACGTGGACGTGAGGAGGCTACATGGGAGACTGAGGATAGTATCTAGAGGAACTATCGAGAGTTCTATGCTAAGATAAATGCACCTAGGGTCGATGAGTAGATCTTAGTGCTATCTTGGTGAGTATATGATTATGTGCTTATGTGCTTATATGCCTTGATGTGCTTATTCCATGCTAGCTATGATGTCTTTTATGATCTTATTAGATCTTGTTGTGCTAGCATGATGTATGTTTATAGTTGGAGATGGTTCTTTCCTCCATGCTGTTCGCCCCTAGAGGTGTGTGCAAATAAGCTTTAAATTTATAAAACTAGAATCAAGCAGCGAACCCGCAGTGTACGGATCGAGGTAGCTAAGCAAGAATTCCAGAGTATCGAACACAGGGATTTGGGTGGGAACAAATTCGATTTCAGATTATCAAGCAATAAATATGGGAGTTTTGCAAATATTGGGAAAACAACAATCCTAAAGATCCGGGTATTCAGTTGTGGCAAAAGATTCAAGATATACTAATGATATAAAGACAGAGTAGAGATATGCAAAGGTATACTAATATAAGGTAATCGTACGGTTGAGGTTCCAAAAACCTTATGTAACTCGCCCAAAAGATACTCCCTATACAGGTTGTTGAGGCTCAATATAGAAAGATTCTAAAGGCAAGGGTTAGCATCAAATACCCAAACCTATAATCTAAAGATCAAGACTAACTTATCCGATTGAGGTTGTTGAGGCTCACAATCGAGGTAGAGGTTGTTGAGGCTTCACTACCACCTAGAAAAGACAAGTCTAAACTAAGCTAAAGCAAATCTTTAACTTTGGATTAAGGTAAAAGCAATTCGTAAACTCAGGGAAATTACGGTTGGATCTTGAGATTCCACGGCCGTGGAACTCAAGAACAGCCCGTAATTTAGGGTTGTCGGCGACAATTCTCTAACTCTCAGGGTCTAATCTGTTTGCGATCGATCTATCATCATCTAAGCCACAACTATCAACCCTTCACCTTAGAATTGTTAAGGGTTTTTAGCCAATAACAGTCATTTGATATTAATTCAAGATTTAAAAGATAAAAGATGGAAACTTTCAAGAACTATCAATAATCTTCAAACGAATCTCAGAATCACAATCAAGAACAAGTGTTTATCAAAAGATTCAATAGGAATAAGCAATCACAATCTTAGGAAAGAAAGGAAACGGGATGTCAATCCGATCCTAAATCAAACCTAAGCAAGAAGAGAAATCTTCTTGCAAAATCCTCCAAGAACTTCGATCTTGCACAAACGCAAAGATCGCTAGCGGCAATTCTTCAATTCCGAACTTTGATCTTCAATGAGATTTCCCAAAATCACCTCCAAGAATGAGGGTTTGTGCGTTGCTAAGCTTGCGTTATTGCCGCTAAACTTAGGGTTGAAGAGTTGTAAGCGAGGTAGCGAGGTGACGGAATCTTGCTTCATCCGTCCTTTTTATAATGCAGGGCAAAATGTCGGCCCGGCCCAGATCTTCAAAAGATCATGGCTTCGAAACGTGGCGAAAGGATTCGCCAAGATCACGGTCGTGGAAGATTCCACGACCGTAATTTTGAGGCGTGGAAACAAACACGGATAGTTTCCACGGCCGTAATATCCCCTGGAATGAACATCGAATTCTGACTCACAATCCACGGCCGTAATTTAGGGTAAAACCGTGATTCTTGCCTTCATTCGTGCATTCCTTAATCTAATACTTCCAAAATGCTTCCAAAAGGTGTCCTTGATCTAGAGGTACATCAACTCAACTTTCCCTTGCTCGATTTCGTTCGGAAATAGCTCCAAATCACCTATAATCAACATAGAACTCGTGTAGACATCCATATCGACAATATAGGCAATACTAGCTCATATATGCACAAAGCTTAATCAAAGACTATCAATATGAATCAAATACGCTTAGAAAACGTGCCTAAAATATCACAATATTTCATGCTAACAAATAACCCCATACTTAACACTTGCTTGTCCCTAAGCAAGGTCTTTCAAAAAGCTTTAAACAAGAGTTAGGATGAAATATGTGTACCTTCTTTTGGATGAAAGTGACTTCTAAAGAATAGATCATTCTCAAACCTTGCTTCAATCGTTTTCAAACTTTCACACACTTAATTAGAGAGTAAGAGGCAAAGAAAACTCATGAATCAATTTAACTTCCAAACAAGCATTATAACCTTCAAACATATTCAAAATCAATCATAAGAACTTCAATTTAGATCACCAAGCCATATAACATTCTTTTGATCTTAAGGACTTTCAAAGAAAAAGGTCTAGAGTATGGAAGGGAAGGGAAACTTTAAGGGAGAGTGGTGCATAAATCCGGGAAAATGGACTACTACCTTCTTCTTCTTTTGCGGTTTCCGCAACTCTTCACTTAGAGCTTCGCTCTTACTTTTCATTTTTCGACTTTACTTTTGGAGTTATGGATAGAGGTGCACAAAAACCGAAGCCTAGGAGATTGGCGTTTCTCATTTTTGCGAGATGCCTCAAACCCTTAGCGCACATACCATAATCCGCTAGGAATATCGCTCAATCCGACTTTGGCAAGACACAAACACCCGGCTATGTGAATGGTGCCGAGTTACTCATCGTCATGATTGACTTCCCCAAACCTACAATTTCTTTCTATTCAATTGATTGCAATTATATGCTCTCATGGCCCTCCCACATCAAACATGCCTTTTTCTCATTCACTTTCCAAGTTCCCGGATGGGTAAGGGAGGCTAATATTTCAATGAGGAGTTAGATGATCAAAGAAAAGAAGAAAGAAAGTATCGAATTGCCTTAATCATTTCAAAAAGAAGCATAAGAACTTATAATGTGATTTCAACTTCGATTTCTTACATGATTTAGGTAACATTTTCACATTATAAAACTTGCAAAAGAGGTAAAATTTATTCATTTGCATTCTTCTCGATTTACCATCCTTTTAAACATGCAATCGTCATCAACTCAATTCGCAAGTAGTGTTTATCATAGAATTCATCTCAATTCATTAGAAGCATCAAAAATTTTTAAATTTTTCAATTTTTATGGGTTTTTAAAGTTCTTTTTCATGCAATGCAAGAATGAAACGTGTAACATATGATGAACATGCAATAATAGTCTCGGAATAGAAGCAACATATAGAGTAGAGTTATTACAAACATTTAGTACATCCCACCCCATACTTAGGACGAACATTGTCCCTAATGTTCACAAGAAAGAACAAAAGAAAGAAAGGAAAAGGAAACTCACAAATGGTGGCGGGGATGTCTAAAACGAGCAGTCCGGTCATCGATCACTGCGGTGCCGGTGGAGGTGGAAATGGAGAGAAACTCGGATCGTAGTACCTCCCAAACTGCTGGCGGTAGACGTCCCTCATCATGTGGTCGAGGTCGTCCAAACGTCCATCCCTAGCGTCCGCCCGGATCTCTAATGCTCCGACTCTCTCTGAAAGTCCGGTAGCCCAATCCGGCATCCTCTCGTACCATCCCGGAGCGCGATCATACCATCCGGGAGCATCTGCTGGTGCTGGCTGTGGTGGTGGTGGTGGTGGTGCTGTTGGCTGCGTCGTGGACGAAGGAGGGGGTGTCTCGTACCAGGTGGGAGGTGTAGTCATCCACGTGGGTCTCTCGCTCACGCTAGCGCGGCGAGATGACGAGCCTGAAGCTCTAGCCGGACGCGGAGAGTGTCTAGGTACATCCTGCTGATCCGGCTGATCCGGAAACGTGCCGAACTCCTGCTCTGCTCCTCCACCACTCTCATACGGCTCTCCCATATCCTCCTCATCTACAACCGGCGGTGGAACGTAAGGGGGAGCTACAAGCCTGTTCGCATGCATCGCAGCGAACGTCTCCTTCCAGTTGTGGCGTCCCGCCACAATGGAATACTCCGGCAGCCACTCAATACCCCTGCCTGTCCTACTCTCCCAGGGCATGCCCGCATAAGGCGGACCTCTATGTGTGGGGAAGATGAGTCCCCTAACCATGAAAGCGTGTAGCCCTAATGGAACTGCCGGTATACGTGTGCAAGCCGAGAAGTCCACTCCAAAAGTCCTAGCTATGTGGGTCACTATCCCACCATATCCAATGTTCCCTCTCGATTTGTTCTTGAGCTTGCTCATTGTCGCCGCCAAAAGAGTAGCACAATCTGCGCGGCATCCATGGAGCATAGCGTAGAGAAGGAATAGCTCATCCGTCTTAATCTTTTGGGGCGTCTCCGTCCTAGGAAAGAGACACTCCGAAAGAACACGGTGAGCTATCTTCAAGGCCAAATGGTACATCAATTTGGCCTTGGTATCAGCTGGATGCCAACGGTCCTCGTCGGCATAGATCATAGCCACATCCTCCCAAAAGTCCTTGGCGGACACGTTCCTAGGGAGTCGACCGTTGTAGGTCTCATGGAACCCGAAGATGGTCCCGAACTCAACAATGCTAAGATGGTAGTCTCTATTCATGAGACGGAAGGAGACGGTCCTATCAACATGGCTGTGCTCGAAAGATGTCACAACCTCTCGGGTGATCTCCTCATAAGCGTCTTCACGAATGTTCGTGAAGACAAGCAAACCGGCTCTATCCAAGAGCCATGTAAGGTCATCCACTATGTTGAGAGGATGTAGATCCTCCAACAACAAATATCTAGAACCTATCACTGTCCTCTTCTCAATTTTCTCAAGTGCGGCTATGTAGTTTTCGTGTATGATCGGAATGCTAGGAGGAGGGGGTGAAGATGGAGGTGAAGGTGAGGATGGGGGTGAGGGAGATGAGGGTGGTGGTGCCCTAGATGTGGAAGGGTTGCCCTTTCTCTTCTTATTCTGTTCCCCTTTCTTTTCCTTAATTCTCCCCGACATTCTCCTTACAAAATCCATTACTGTCCAAAATTACGGTCTGTTCTTCCCAAACCACGGCCGTGGAACCTCTGTAAACCGTGGTTCGACACAGAAATTCTCAATTCTCAGCAAATCAGCAAATTTCACCACAACAATCAGTCCTAATCTAATTTCTTCCAATCTCAATCAGTTCTCCCTAAAAATCTCTAACAAAAACGAACAAAAACGACTAGAATCAAGAAGAGAGAAAAAACCTCTTTTTCGGATTGAGAAATCCAAAATGCGGGTTTGTTGATCGTTGTCCACGCGATTTGTTGCTTGGATCCTGTTCTTGGTTGGATTTGCTTCAGTTTTGGGCGAAGAATCGTTGAAAACGATTAAAGAACGAAGATTTGGGATGAGCTGTGAGATTTCGGTGTTTAGGGCGTGGAAATTGGGGGTTTTGTGGTGTTTTTGTGGTGAAGTGTGGCTTTTATACTCGCAGGCAAAATTTCAAAAATCACGGTTTGTCGGGGCATTCCACGGCCGTGGAAATGTACGGACCCGTAATTTTGGTGATTTTTCACAGGCCTTTGAGAATTACGGCCACTGTAGCAATGACGACCGTAATTTAGACCGTGGAACTCTCTGTAAAGCTTCAAAGTCCAAATTTTCGTCACTTTTCTTTGACATTATCCTCCCTTTCTCCTTTTCCATCGATCCTACAACCAAAAACACGAACATACCGGAAGGAATCGAGGCGAAATAAAGCCAAAACGTCTATTCTAAACTAAACTATGAATCGAAAACAAAAATGGAAATGCAATACCTTGGGTTGCCTCCCAAGAAGCGCTTTGTTTAAGGTCCGTAGCTAGACCAATCTCGCACTTATTCGAGTGCGGTAGGTGCAAACTCCTCAGCTTGGAGTTCCGGTGAGTACTTCTTGAGCCGTTGGCCGTTCACCTTAAAACTTCCGCTAGCTTCACCCCATACTTCAACTGCACCATGGGGGAAAATACGCTTAATTAGAAAAGGTCCAGTCCAACGAGATTTTAACTTACCTGGAAAGAGGCGAAGTCTCGAATTGAAGAGGAGAACTTGATCTCCTTCTTGGAAGTCCTTTGGGATGATATGTTTATCATGCCAACGCTTTGCTCTTTCCTTGTAGATCTTAGCGTTTTCATAGGCGTTCAAACGGAGTTCATCCAGCTCGTTGATGTCTAGGAGACGCTTTTCTCCCGCTTCCTTCATGCTGAAATTCAACCATTTGATAGCCCAAAACGCTTTGTGCTCTAGCTCTACCGGCAAATGACAAGACTTCCCATACACAAGGTTGTATGGTGTGGTTCCTATGGGAGTCTTGTATGCAGTCCGGTATGCCCACAATGCATCATCTAGTTTCAAGGAGCGAACCCGCAGTGTACGGATCGAGGTAGCTAAGCAAGAATTCCAGAGTATCGAACACAGGGATTTGGGTGGGAACAAATTCGATTTCAGATTATCAAGCAATAAATATGGGAGTTTTGCAAATATTGGGAAAACAACAATCCTAAAGATCCGGGTATTCAGTTGTGGCAACAGATTCAAGATATACTAATGATATAAAGACAGAGTAGAGGTATGCAAAGGTATACTAATGTAAGGTAATCGTACGGTTGAGGTTCCAAAAACCTTATGTAACTCACCTAAAAGATACTCCTTATACAGGTTGTTGAGGCTCAATATAAAGAGGTTCTAAAAGCAAGGATTAGTATCAAATACCCAAACCTACGATCTAAAGGTCAAGACTAACTTATCCGATTGAGGTTGTTGAGGCTCACAATCGAGGTAGAGGTTGTTGAGGCTTCACTACCACCTAGAAAAGACAAGTCTAAACTAAGCTAAAGCAAATCTTTAACTTTGGATTAAGGTAAAAGCAGGCTCGTAAACTCATGGAAATTACGGTTGGATCTTGAGGTTCCACGGCCGTGGAACTCAAGAACAGCCCGTAATTTAGGGTTGTCGGCGACAATTCTCTAACTCTCAGGGTCTAATCTGTTTGCGATCGATCTATCATCATCTAAGCCACAACTATCAACCCTTCACCTTAGAATTGTTAAGGGTTTTTAGCCAATAACAGTCATTTGATATTAATTCAAGATTTAAAAGATAAAAGATGGAAACTTTCAAGAACTATCAATAATCTTCAAACGAATCTCAGAATCACAATCAAGAACAAGTGTTTATCAAAAGATTCAATAGGAATAAGCAATCACAATCTTAGGAAAGAAAGGAAACGGGATGTCAATCCGATCCTAAATCAAACCTAAGCAAGAAGAGAAATCTTCTTGCAAAATCCTCCAAGAACTTCGATCTTGCACAAACGCAAAGATCGCTAGCGGCAATTCTTCAATTCCGAACTTTGATCTTCAATGAGATTTCCCAAAATCACCTCCAAGAATGAGGGTTTGTGCGTTGCTAAGCTTGCGTTATTGCCGCTAAACTTAGGGTTGAAGAGTTGTAAGCGAGGTAGCGAGGTGACGGAATCTTGCTTCATCCGTCCTTTTTATAATGCAGGGCAAAATGTCGGCCCGGCCCAAATCTTCAAAAGATCATGGCTTCGAAACGTGGCGAAAGGATTCGCCAAGATCACGGTCGTGGAAGATTCCACGACCGTAATTTTGAGGCGTGGAAACAAACACGGATAGTTTCCACGGCCGTAATATCCCCTGGAATGAACATCGAATTCTGACTCACAATCCACGGCCGTAATTTAGGGTAAAACCGTGATTCTTGCCTTCATTCGTGCATTCCTTAATCTAATACTTCCAAAATGCTTCCAAAAGGTGTCCTTGATCTAGAGGTACATCAACTCAACTTTCCCTTGCTCGATTTCGTTCGGAAATAGCTCCAAATCACCTATAATCAACATAGAACTCGTGTAGACATCCATATCGACAATATAGGCAATACTAGCTCATATATGCACAAAGCTTAATCAAAGACTATCAATATGAATCAAATACGCTTAGAAAACGTGCCTAAAATATCACAATATTTCATGCTAACAAATAACCCCATACTTAACACTTGCTTGTCCCTAAGCAAGGTCTTTCAAAAAGCTTTAAACAAGAGTTAGGATGAAATATGTGTACCTTCTTTTGGATGAAAGTGACTTCTAAAGAATAGATCATTCTCAAACCTTGCTTCAATCGTTTTCAAACTTTCACACACTTAATTAGAGAGTAAGAGGCAAAGAAAACTCATGAATCAATTTAACTTCCAAACAAGCATTATAACCTTCAAACATATTCAAAATCAATCATAAGAACTTCAATTTAGATCACCAAGCCATATAACATTCTTTTGATCTTAAGGACTTTCAAAGAAAAAGGTCTAGAGTATGGAAGGGAAGGGAAACTTTAAGGGAGAGTGGTGCATAAATCCGGGAAAATGGACTACTACCTTCTTCTTCTTTTGCGGTTTCCGCAACTCTTCACTTAGAGCTTCGCTCTTACTTTTCATTTTTCGACTTTACTTTTGGAGTTATGGATAGAGGTGCACAAAAACCGAAGCCTAGGAGATTGGCGTTTCTCATTTTTGCGAGATGCCTCAAACCCTTAGCGCACATACCATAATCCGCTAGGAATATCGCTCAATCCGACTTTGGCAAGACACCAACACCCGGCTATGTGAATGGTGCCGAGTTACTCATCGTCATGATTGACTTCCCCAAACCTATAATTTCTTTCTATTCAATTGATTGCAAATATATGCTCTCATGGCCCTCCCACATCAAACATGCCTTTTTCTCATTCACTTTCCAAGTTCCCGGATGGGTAAGGGAGGCTAATATTTCAATGAGGAGTTAGATGATCAAAGAAAGGAGAAAGAAAGTATCGAATTGCCTTAATCATTTCAACAAGAAGTATAGGAACTTATAATGTGATTTCAACTTCAACTTCTTACATGATTTAGGTAACATTTTCACATTATACAACTTGCAAAAGAGGTAAAATTCATTCATTTGATTTCTTTTCGATTTACTATCCTTTCAAGCATGCAATTGTCATCAAACTCAATTTGCAAGTAGTGTTTATCATAGAATTCATCTCAATTCATTAGAAGCACAAAATTTTTAAATTTTTCAATTTTTATGGGTTTTTAAAGTTCTTTTTCATGCAATGCAAGAATGAAACGTGTGACATATGATGAACATGCAATAATAGTCTCGGAATAGAAGCAACATATAGAGTAGAGTTATTACAAACATTTAGTACATCCCACCCCATACTTAGGACGAACATTGTCCCTAATGTTCACAAGAAAGAACAAAAGAAAGAAAGTAAAAAGAAACTCACAAATGGTGGCGGGGATGTCTAAAACGAGCAGCCCGGTCATCGATCACTGCGGTGCCGGTGGAGGTGGAAATGGAGAGAAACTCGGGTCATAGTACCGCCCAAACTGCTGGCGGTAGACGTCCCTCATCATGTGGTCGAGGTCGTCCAAACGTCCATCTCTAGCGTCCGCCCGGATCTCTAATGCTCCGACTCTCTCTGAAAGTCCGGTAGCCCACTCCGGCATCCTCTCATACCATCCCGGAGCGCGATCATACCATCCGGGAGCATCTGCTGGTGCTGGCTGTGTCGTGGACCAAGGAGGGGGTGTCTCGTACCAGGTGGGAGGTGTAGTCATCCACGTGGGCCTCTCGCTCACGCTAGCGCGGCGAGATGACGAGCCTGGAGCTCTAGCCGGACGCGGAGAGCGTCTAGGTACATCCTGCTGATCCGGCTGATCCGGAAACGAGCCGAACTCCTGCTCTGCTCCTCCACCACTCTCATACGGCTCTCCCATATCCTCCTCATCTACAACCGGCGGTGGAACGTAAGGGGGAGCTACAAGCCTGTTCGCATGCATCGCAGCGAACGTCTCCTTCCAGTTGTGGCGTCCCGCCACAATGGAATACTCCGGCAGCCACTCAATACCCCTGCCGGTCCTACTCTCCCAGGGCATGCCCGCATAAGGCGGACCTCTATGTGTGGGGAAGATGAGTCCCCTAACCATGAAAGCGTGTAGCCCTAATGGAACTGCCGGTATACGTGTGCAAGCCGAGAAGTCCACTCCAAAAGTCCTAGCTATGTGGGTCACTATCCCACCATACCCAATGTTCCCTCTCGATTTGTTCTTCAATTTGCTCATAGTCGCCGCCAAAAGGGTAGCACAATCAGCGCGGCATCCATGAAGCATAGCGTAGAGAAGGAATAGCTCATCCGTCTTGATCTTTTGGGGCGTCTCCGTCCTAGGAAAGAGACACTCCGAAAGAACACGGTGAGCTATCTTCAAGGCCAAATGGTACATCAATTTGGCCTTGGTATCAGCTGGATGCCAACGGTCCTCGTCGGCATAGATCATAGCCACATCCTCCCAAAAGTCCTTGGCGGACACGTTCCTAGGGAGTCGACCGTTGTAGGTCTCATGGAACCCGAAGATGGTCCCGAACTCAACAATGCTAAGATGGTAGTCTCTATTCATGAGACGGAAGGAGACGGTCCTATCAACATGGCTGTGCTCGAAAGATGTCACAACCTCTCGGGTGATCTCCTCATAAGCGTCTTCACGAATGTTCGTGAAGACAAGCAAACCGGCTCTATCCAAGAGCCATGTAAGGTCATCCACTATGTTGAGAGGATGTAGATCCTCCAACAACAAATATCTAGAACCTATCACTGTCCTCTTCTCAATTTTCTCAAGTGCGGCTATGTAGTTTTCGTGTATGATCGGAATGCTAGGAGGAGGGGGTGAAGATGGAGGTGAAGGTGAGGATGGGGGTGAGGGAGATGAGGGTGGTGGTGCCCTAGATGTGGAAGGGTTGCCCTTTCTCTTCTTATTCTGTTCCCCTTTCTTTTCCTTAATTCTCCCCGACATTCTCCTTACAAAATCCATTACTGTCCAAAATTACGGTCTGTTCTTCCCAAACCACGGCCGTGGAACCTCTGTAAACCGTGGTTCGACACAGAAATTCTCAATTCTCAGCAAATCAGCAAATTTCACCACAACAATCAGTCCTAATCTAATTTCTTCCAATCTCAATCAGTTCTCCCTAAAAATCTCTAACAAAAACGAACAAAAACGACTAGAATCAAGAAGAGAGAAAAAACCTCTTTTTCGGATTGAGAAATCCAAAATGCGGGTTTGTTGATCGTTGTCCACGCGATTTGTTGCTTGGATCCTGTTCTTGGTTGGATTTGCTTCAGTTTTGGGCGAAGAATCGTTGAAAACGATTAAAGAACGAAGATTTGGGATGAGCTGTGAGATTTCGGTGTTTAGGGCGTGGAAATTGGGGGTTTTGTGGTGTTTTTGTGGTGAAGTGTGGCTTTTATACTCGCAGGCAAAATTTCAAAAATCACGGTTTGTCGGGGCATTCCACGGCCGTGGAAATGTACGGACCCGTAATTTTGGTGATTTTTCACAGGCCTTTGAGAATTACGGCCACTGTAGCAATGACGACCGTAATTTAGACCGTGGAACTCTCTGTAAAGCTTCAAAGTCCAAATTTTCGTCACTTTTCTTTGACATTATCCTCCCTTTCTCCTTTTCCATCGATCCTACAACCAAAAACACGAACATACCGGAAGGAATCGAGGCGAAATAAAGCCAAAACGTCTATTCTAAACTAAACTATGAATCGAAAACAAAAATGGAAATGCAATACCTTGGGTTGCCTCCCAAGAAGCGCTTTGTTTAAGGTCCGTAGCTAGACCAATCTCGCACTTATTCGAGTGCGGTAGGTGCAAACTCCTCAGCTTGGAGTTCCGGTGAGTACTTCTTGAGCCGTTGGCCGTTCACCTTAAAACTTCCGCTAGCTTCACCCCATACTTCAACTGCACCATGGGGGAAAATACGCTTAATTAGAAAAGGTCCAGTCCAACGAGATTTTAACTTACCTGGAAAGAGGCGAAGTCTCGAATTGAAGAGGAGAACTTGATCTCCTTCTTGGAAGTCCTTTGGGATGATATGTTTATCATGCCAACGCTTTGCTCTTTCCTTGTAGATCTTAGCGTTTTCATAGGCGTTCAAACGGAGTTCATCCAGCTCGTTGATGTCTAGGAGACGCTTTTCTCCCGCTTCCTTCATGCTGAAATTCAACCATTTGATAGCCCAAAACGCTTTGTGCTCTAGCTCTACCGGCAAATGACAAGACTTCCCATACACAAGGTTGTATGGTGTGGTTCCTATGGGAGTCTTGTATGCAGTCCGGTATGCCCACAATGCATCATCTAGTTTCAAGGACCAATCCTTCCTAGTCCTCGAAACCGTCTTCTCTAGAATTCCCTTGATCTCCCTATTTGAGATCTCAACTTGTCCACTCGTTTGTGGATGCTAAGGGGTGGCGATCTTGTGAGTGACCCCATACTTGGATAGAAGAGCTTCAAAGCGACGGGCTATGAAGTGAGAACCTCCATCACTAATGATCGTCCTTGGCGTCCCGAATCGCGGAAAGATGGTCTTGTTGAAGAACTTAACCACCACCATGGCATCATTTGTGGGAGAGGCAATTGCTTCGACCCATCTAGAGACGTAATCTACTGCCAATAGTATGTATTGGTTTCCACTAGAAGAAGGAAATGGTCCCATGAAATCGACTCCCCAAACGTCAAAAATCTCCACCTCTTGGATGTTGTTGAGGGGCATCTCGTACCTTCTAGAGATATTGCCTGTTCTTTGACAAGCATCGCAACAAGAAACAAAGGATTGCACATCTTTAAATAAAGTAGGCCAATAGAATCCGGATTGCAATACCTTTGCGCTAGTTTTGTTCGAACTAGCGTGTCCTCCACAAGGTAGTGAATGACAATGACGGATGACACTTTGCATCTCATCTTCCGGCACACATCGCCGAATGATGCCATCCGGACCTCTCTTAAAGAGGAGAGGTTCGTTCCAATGGTATTCCCGGACGTCCTTGAAGAACTTTTTCCTTTGCGCATATGATAGTCCGGGTGGTATCTCCTGGCAAACCAAATAGTTAACGAAATCAGCAAACCATGGTTCGTCACCCTTGGAGATTACCTTGATGCACTCCTCTATGATGTGTAGGTGTTCGTCCGGAAAGGAGTCATCAATGGGTAATTGGTCGTCCTCTAGATGTGTTAGACGACTCAAATGATCCGCAACAGAATTTTCCGAGCCTTTCTTGTCGCGGATCTCTAGATCGAATTCTTGTAGGAGAAGAATCCATCTAATCAGCCTTGGCTTCGCGTCTTTCTTTGCAAGGAGGTACCGGATCGCAGCATGATCCGTGTAGACAATCACCTTTGCACCTACAAGATAAGAGCGAAACTTGTCAATAGCGTAGACAATGGCTAGAAATTCCTTTTCCGTAGTGGCGTAGTTGAGCTGGGCTTCGTCTAGCGTCTTGCTAGCGTAGTATATGGCGTGGGTTCGTCCTTCCTTTCGTTGCCCAAGAACAGCTCCAATGGCTACGTCACTAGCATCGCACATAATCTCGAAAGGGAGAGTCCAATCCGGTGGTTGGATAATGGGTGCTGAAATTAGAGCTTGCCGGATGGTGTTGAATGCATCTAGACATTCCTGTGAAAACTCAAAAACCGCATCCTTCATCAATAGATTAGTGAGAGGTTTTGATATCTTAGAAAAATCCTGAATGAAACGTCTATAGAATCCAGCATGTCCTAGGAAACTTCTTATTCCCTTCACCGAAATTGGGGGAGGAAGTTTCTCTATGGTCTCTATTTTAGCTTTGTCTACCTCTATCCCTCTACTAGAGACTAAGTGACCTAAAACGATTCCTTCCTTAACCATGAATTGACACTTCTCCCAATTAAGAACTAGGTTAGTGTCTTCACATCTTTGCAAAACAAGAGAAAGGTTAGAAAGACAATTGTTAAAAGAGGAACCGTAAACGGAGAAGTCGTCCATGAAGACTTTCATGATTTCCTCTACGTATTCGGAGAAGATGGCCATCATGCACCGTTGAAAGTTGGCTGGGGCGTTGCAAAGCCCGAACGGCATTCTCCTATAAGCGAACGTACCCCAAGGGCATGTGAATGTGGTCTTCTCTTGATCATCCGGATGTATCGGGATCTGAAAGAAACCACTATAACCGTCAAGGTAGCAAAAGTATGAATGTTGTGCTAACCTTTCAAGCATTTGGTCTATGAATGGCAATGGAAAGTGATCCTTCCGCGTTGCGTTGTTGAGCTTGCGGTAGTCTATACACATTCGCCATCCAGTCACGGTTCGGGTAGGAATGAGTTCGTTGTTCTTATTGGTGATGACCGTCATTCCTCCCTTCTTCGGAACTACTTGAACCGGGCTCACCCACTTGCTATCGGAGATAGGATAGATGATACCTGCATCAAGAAGTTTAAGAATTTCCTTCTTGACAACCTCCTTCATGGTCGGATTCAACCGCCTTTGAGGTTGTCTTGAAGTTCTAAAATCCTCCTCCATTAGTATTTTATGCATGCATAGGGAGGGTTTAATTCCTACTAAGTCCTCAATAGTATAGCCTATGGCTTTTCTATGTTTCCTAAGGACAATCATGAGCTGTTCATGTTCATCTATGCTTAATTCGGAACTAACGATAACCGGGAAGGTGGAATTAGATCCAAGAAAAGCGTACCTTAGATGAGTAGGAAGTGGTTTGAGTTCCATCGCTTTCGGAGCTTCCAATGATCCTTGAGGAGCTTCCGATGTTTCCTTAGAAGTTTCTAAGGATGTTGAATGGTTTGGAGAAGAATTAGGAGAAGTTGAAGAAGTGTGCCGATCACCCTTTTCCACGGTCAAAATCACGGTTTCCTCTGGTTTTCCACGGCCGTAATATCCTCTGGAATGGAGGTCGAATTTGGTTGTGGAATCCACGGCCGTGGAATACAGAGTATGGCCGTGGAATCTTGTATTCTCAGCCTCATCGTGGAGTCTTTCAAACTCCACTTCATGCATCTCTTCTTGTGCTTCTAAGGCTTCAATTTCCTCTTTGCACTCTTCTTCTTCTCCTACATCGGTTAGACTCATAGTAATAACCTTTTGCAAAGGATCGTTAAAGAGAATCGCACTTACCTCCTCCCTAGATAGACCTTCTTCGTCTTGGACATTGTAAATATCCTCATCAAAGATTGGCTCCTTCACTAGAGTGGAAAGAACGAATTCTACTTTCTCTTCCCCAATGTCAAAAGCGAGTCTCCCATTCTTGCAATCGACCATGCAACCGGAAGTTGCAAGAAACGGTCTTCCGAGTATGATCGGGACCGGACTATCTGCAGGAATGTCAAGCACAACAAAATCAATGGGGACAAAGAACTTGCCTAGCTTGACTGGGACGTCTTCTACAATGCCGACGGGACGAGTAATGGATCGATCCGCCATATATAACGTCATCTTCACTGGTTTAGGGTCGCCTAAACCGATCTTCCTGCACAATGCAAGTGGTATGATGCTCACACTTGCTCCTAAGTCACATAAAGCGTCATATGTGACCTCTCCCACTCCTATGGGAATGCAAAATGACCCCGGATCTTTCAGCTTTGGGGGCATTTTCTCCTTCATGGTTTTGATGAGGTCCGAAGAATCCGAACTCATCTTGACCTCTCCAAAATCTTCTAGCTTCCTCTTGTTAGAGAGGAGCTCCTTCAAGAACTTGCCATAAGCCGGCATACCTACAATAGCATCAATGAAAGGTATATTAATATGCAGTTTGCTCATGAGTTCTATGAACTTACCGAATTGCTTGTCTAGGCGTGCTCGCGCTCTAGATTGAGGGAACGGTAGGGGAGGTTTGAAAGCTGGAGGTGGAACATAGATGTCCTCCTTCTCCTTCCCCTTTTCTTTGCCTTTCTCTACGGGGACTTCAACAAACGTAGGCTGCGGATCGGTGGTAGTCACTCCGCTCCTAGTTGTAATCGCCATTACCCTTCCCTTAGGGTTGTCCTCCGTCTTTCCTGGAAGTTTCCCTTGATTTCTAGGAACTTCATCCGCATGGTTGAACATTTGATTTTCCAAAACCTTTTGAGCTTTGTCAACCTTAGAAATTTGATCATCAACCTTGATGATGCGGTTCTCCAACCCTTGAAGCTTTCCCAAGATCGTTTCCAACATGGGATCCGGTTTTTCCTTTCCCGTATTGTTTCCTCCATTTGATGATTGCCCTTGGCTTTTCAAGGGAGTAGAGGAGGAAGAGGGTGGAGTTAGTGAATTGGAATTGGAAGGATAGGAGTTACCGGAGTTTTGTTGATTGGAGCGCCAATTGTTGTTGTTCGAACCCCGATTGTTGTTCCAATTGTTGTTATTCCGGTTGTTGTTGTTTCCATTCCAATTGTTGTTCCGGTTATTGTTCCAGTTATTGTTGTTGCGGTTGGTGTTGTCACCGCCATTGTTGTTGCCCAAATAGCCAACATCCTTCTCTTGTTGCTTTGGGAAGTTGGTCTTGATAGTCTCCTTCAACTCTTTGATCTCATTGTTGAGGGAGAAAATCTGATTTTGAGCTTCATGTGTGAGCTTCGCTCCTTGCTCCACACGATTTCCCTCCACTTTCCGGTGGGAATACTTCTCTATGACTCTTGCTTGCTTCTCAATGAAGTCCCAAGCGTCATCTTCTCTCATGTCCATGAACGTTCCGCATGAGAGGGATTGAAGGTTGAATTGCGTTCCCGCATCCAGCCCTTTGTAGTAAATTTCCAGCAAGGCAAGCTTGGATATGCCATGATGAGGGCAATCCAAGAGCAAATCCTGAAACCTTTCCCAAGATTGAAACAAACTTTCGTTAGGTCTCATAGAAAAAGCATTAATCTTACCTCTAAGTTCCGCCGTTTTAGAGGGCGGAAAGAACTTGGTGAGAAACTCTGCGGAGAGGTCTTCCCACGTCTCTAGCTTTCCACTAGGAAGAGCTTGGTACCAAGATAGCGCTTTCCCTTTCAAAGAGAAAAAGAAAGGTTTGAGCTTATAGCTGTTGGTAGTAGCGCTCTTTGGTCTCATTGTCTCCATCATACACTCAAAGTTTTGCAAGTGTTGGTGTGGAGATTCAGCACTTGTACCGCCAAACTGACTTTGGCGAACAAGAGTGATAACTTGAGGGTTGAAACTAAACCCTTGTACGTCTTCAGCATCAAAGTTCACGCCCAAGCGGCGCGGTTGTTGTGTTGGATCCATCCGCTGGCCAAGAGTTCTTGGCTCATTATCCACACGTTCGACTCTCGCATTCCTAGGTGGAATGCGACGGTTAGCAGCTCCTTGTGTGTTGAAAGGATTTATGTTGATCGTGGGATCAATCTCTTCTAGCGCAGGCATGGAAGAATCACTATCATCAGCGGATGAGTTACCTCTTCTTCTAGACCTTGTCCTTCTTCTTGAGGACTTCTTTCCTACCTTGTCTTCAAGATCGCTCATCTTTATTTTCATTTGAACGATCATGTCTTGTAGACCGTTAACTTGAGTTTGATGACGATCCATCTCATCCTGGAGGAGATTCTCATTCCATCGGAGTTGAGCTTCCTTCTCCGCTAACTTAGTTTGAAGATCGTTTTCGTTTTCTTGAGCCATCCTCTTTTCTTTGCGTTTTTGTCGCAAGGTTTTCTCTAGCTCTTGATCAAGAGGTAAGAGATCTTCGGTGTTTCTAGATCTGCGCATACACTCAAAAAGAATCAAATAACGAGAGCAAGCTCCCAAGCTTGACAACCGGTTACCGAATTCGGCCGAAACCAAATCCCCGGCAACGGCGCCAAAAACTTGTTCGCCCCTAGAGGTGTGTGCAAATAAGCTTTAAATTTATAAAACTAGAATCAAGCAGCGAACCCGCAGTGTACGGATCGAGGTAGCTAAGCAAGAATTCCAGAGTATCGAACACAGGGATTTGGGTGGGAACAAATTCGATTTCAGGTTATCAAGCAATAAATATGAGAGTTTTGCAAATATTGGGAAAACAACAATCCTAAAGATCCGGGTATTCAGTTGTGGCAACAGATTCAAGATATACTAATAATATGAAGACAGAGTAGAGATAAGCAAAGGTACACTAATGTAAGGTAATCGTACGGTTGAGGTTCCAAAAACCTTATGTAACTCACCTAAAAGATACTCCTTATACAGGTTGTTGAGGCTCAATATAAAGAGGTTCTAAAAGCAAGGATTAGTATCAAATACCCAAACCTATAATCTAAAGGTCAAGACTAACTTATCCGATTGAGGTTGTTGAGGCTCACAATCGAGGTAGAGGTTGTTGAGGCTTCACTACCACCTAGAAAAGACAAGTCTAAGCTAAGCTAAAGCAAATCTTTAACTTTAGATTAAGGTAAAAAGCAGGCTCGTAAACTCATGGAAATTACGGTTGGATCTTGAGGTTCCACGGCCGTGGAATTCAAGAACAACCCGTAATTTAGGGTTGTCGGCGACACTTCTCTAACTCTCAGGGTCTAATCTGTTTGCGATCGATCTATCATCATCTATGCCACAACTATCAACCCTTCACCTTAGAATTGTTAAGGGTTTTTAGCCAATAACAGCCATTTGATATCAATTCAAGGTTTATAGGATAAAAGATGGAAACTTTCAAGAACCTTCAATAATCTTTCAAACGAATCTCAAAATCACAATCGAAAACAAGTGTTTGTCAAGAGATTCAAATCAAACAATCAATCACAATCTTAGGAAAGAAAGGAAACGGGATGTCAATCCGATCCTAAGTCAAACCTAAGCAAGAAGAGGAGATTTCTTGCAAAATCCTCCAAGAACTTCAATCTTCCTCAACGCGAAGATCGCTCACAGCAATTCTCCAATCACGAACTTTGATCTTCGATGAGATCTCCCAAAAATCACCTCCAAGAATGAAGGTTTGTGTCTTGCTAAGCTTGCGTTCTTGCCGCTCCCCTTAGGGTTTTAAATGTCGTAAGCTAGGTAGCAAGGTAAAGCGAGATGACGGAATCTTGCCTCATCCGTCCTTTTTATAATGCAGGGAAAAAGGTCGGCCCGGCCCGATCTTCAAAAGATCGTGGCTTCGAAACGTGGCGAAAGGATTCGCCAAGATCACGGTCGTGGAAGATTCCACGACCGTAATTTAGGGCGTGAAGAGGAATACGGTTGTGTTCCACGGCCGTAATATCCCCTGGAATGAACATCGAATTCTGCATCATAATCCACGGCCGTAATCTAGGGTCAAACCGTGATTTTTGCCTTCATTCGTGCATTCCTCAATCTAATACTCCAAATTGCTTCCAAAAGGTGTTCTAAATCTGGAAGTACTTCAACTCAACTCTCCCTTGCTCGATTTCGTTCGGAAATAGCTCCAAATCACCTATAATCAACATAGAACTCGTGTAGACATCCATATCGACAATATAGGTAATACTAGCTCATATATGCATAAAGCTCCATCGAAGACTATCAATATGAATCAAATACGATTATAAACGTGCCTAAAATATCACAATATTTCATGCTAACAATATCCTCATCAAAGATTGGCTCCTTCACTAGAGTGGAAAGAACGAATTCTACTTTCTCTTCCCCAATGTCAAAAGCGAGTCTCCCATTCTTGCAATCGACCATGCAACCGGAAGTTGCAAGAAACGGTCTTCCGAGTATGATCGGGACCGGACTATCTGCAGGAATGTCAAGCACAACAAAATCAATGGGGACAAAGAACTTGCCTAGCTTGACTGGGACGTCTTCTACAATGCCGACGGGACGAGTAATGGATCGATCCGCCATATATAACGTCATCTTCACTGGTTTAGGGTCGCCTAAACCGATCTTCCTGCACAATGCAAGTGGTATGATGCTCACACTTGCTCCTAAGTCACATAAAGCGTCATATGTGACCTCTCCCACTCCTATGGGAATGCAAAATGACCCCGGATCTTTCAGCTTTGGGGGCATTTTCTCCTTCATGGTTTTGATGAGGTCCGAAGAATCCGAACTCATCTTGACCTCTCCAAAATCTTCTAGCTTCCTCTTGTTAGAGAGGAGCTCCTTCAAGAACTTGCCATAAGCCGGCATACCTACAATAGCATCAATGAAAGGTATATTAATATGCAGTTTGCTCATGAGTTCTATGAACTTACCGAATTGCTTGTCTAGGCGTGCTCGCGCTCTAGATTGAGGGAACGGTAGGGGAGGTTTGAAAGCTGGAGGTGGAACATAGATGTCCTCCTTCTCCTTCCCCTTTTCTTTGCCTTTCTCTACGGGGACTTCAACAAACGTAGGCTGCGGATCGGTGGTAGTCACTCCGCTCCTAGTTGTAATCGCCATTACCCTTCCCTTAGGGTTGTCCTCCGTCTTTCCTGGAAGTTTCCCTTGATTTCTAGGAACTTCATCCGCATGGTTGAACATTTGATTTTCCAAAACCTTTTGAGCTTTGTCAACCTTAGAAATTTGATCATCAACCTTGATGATGCGGTTCTCCAACCCTTGAAGCTTTCCCAAGATCGTTTCCAACATGGGATCCGGTTTTTCCTTTCCCGTATTGTTTCCTCCATTTGATGATTGCCCTTGGCTTTTCAAGGGAGTAGAGGAGGAAGAGGGTGGAGTTAGTGAATTGGAATTGGAAGGATAGGAGTTACCGGAGTTTTGTTGATTGGAGCGCCAATTGTTGTTGTTCGAACCCCGATTGTTGTTCCAATTGTTGTTATTCCGGTTGTTGTTGTTTCCATTCCAATTGTTGTTCCGGTTATTGTTCCAGTTATTGTTGTTGCGGTTGGTGTTGTCACCGCCATTGTTGTTGCCCAAATAGCCAACATCCTTCTCTTGTTGCTTTGGGAAGTTGGTCTTGATAGTCTCCTTCAACTCTTTGATCTCATTGTTGAGGGAGAAAATCTGATTTTGAGCTTCATGTGTGAGCTTCGCTCCTTGCTCCACACGATTTCCCTCCACTTTCCGGTGGGAATACTTCTCTATGACTCTTGCTTGCTTCTCAATGAAGTCCCAAGCGTCATCTTCTCTCATGTCCATGAACGTTCCGCATGAGAGGGATTGAAGGTTGAATTGCGTTCCCGCATCCAGCCCTTTGTAGTAAATTTCCAGCAAGGCAAGCTTGGATATGCCATGATGAGGGCAATCCAAGAGCAAATCCTGAAACCTTTCCCAAGATTGAAACAAACTTTCGTTAGGTCTCATAGAAAAAGCATTAATCTTACCTCTAAGTTCCGCCGTTTTGGAGGGCGGAAAGAACTTGGTGAGAAACTCTGCGGAGAGGTCTTCCCACGTCTCTAGCTTTCCACTAGGAAGAGCTTGGTACCAAGATAGCGCTTTCCCTTTCAAAGAGAAAAAGAAAGGTTTGAGCTTATAGCTGTTGGTAGTAGCGCTCTTTGGTCTCATTGTCTCCATCATACACTCAAAGTTTTGCAAGTGTTGGTGTGGAGATTCAGTGCTTGTACCGCCAAACTGGCTTTGGCGAACAAGAGTGATAACTTGAGGGTTGAAGCTAAACCCTTGTACATCTTCAGCATCAAAGTTCACACCTAAACGGCGTGGTTGTTGTGTTGGATCCATCCGCTGGCCAAGAGTTCTCGGCTCATTATCTACACGTTCGACTCTCGCATTCCTAGGTGGAATGCGGCGGTTAGCAGCTCCTTGTTGATTGAAAGGATTTATATTGATCGTGGGATCAATCTCTTCTAGCGGAGGCATGGAAGAATCACTATCATCAGCGGATGAGTGGCTTCTTCTTCTAGATCTTGTCCTTCTTCTTGAGGACTTCTTGCCCACCTTACTTTCGAGATCGCTCATCTTTATCGTCATTTGGGCGATCACGTCTTGTAGACCGTTAACTTGAGTTTGATGACGATCCATTTCGTCTTGGAGGAAAGTCTCATTCCATCGGAGTTGAGCTTCCTTCTCCGCCAACTTAGTTTGAAGATCGCTTTCGTTCTCTTGAGCCATCCTCTTTTCTTTGCGTCTTTGTCTCAAGGTTTTCTCTACCTCTTGATCAAGAGGTAGGAGATCTTCGGTGTTTCTAGACCTGCGCATGCACTCAAAACGAAGTCAAATAACGAGAGCAAGCTCCCAAGCTTGACAACCGGTTACCGAATTCGGCCGAAACCAAATCCCCGGCAACGGCGCCAAAAACTTGTTCGCCCCTAGAGGTGTGTGCAAATAAGCTTTAAATTTATAAAACTAGAATCAAGCAGCGAACCCGCAGTGTACGGATCGAGGTAGCTAAGCAAGAATTCCAGAGTATCGAACACAGGGATTTGGGTGGGAACAAATTCGATTTCAGATTATCAAGCAATAAATATGGGAGTTTTGCAAATATTGGGAAAACAACAATCCTAAAGATCCGGGTATTCAGTTGTGGCAAAAGATTCAAGATATACTAATGATATAAAGACAGAGTAGAGATATGCAAAGGTATACTAATATAAGGTAATCGTACGGTTGAGGTTCCAAAAACCTTATGTAACTCGCCCAAAAGATACTCCCTATACAGGTTGTTGAGGCTCAATATAGAAAGATTCTAAAGGCAAGGGTTAGCATCAAATACCCAAACCTATAATCTAAAGATCAAGACTAACTTATCCGATTGAGGTTGTTGAGGCTCACAATCGAGGTAGAGGTTGTTGAGGCTTCACTACCACCTAGAAAAGACAAGTCTAAACTAAGCTAAAGCAAATCTTTAACTTTGGATTAAGGTAAAAGCAATTCGTAAACTCAGGGAAATTACGGTTGGATCTTGAGATTCCACGGCCGTGGAACTCAAGAACAGCCCGTAATTTAGGGTTGTCGGCGACAATTCTCTAACTCTCAGGGTCTAATCTGTTTGCGATCGATCTATCATCATCTAAGCCACAACTATCAACCCTTCACCTTAGAATTGTTAAGGGTTTTTAGCCAATAACAGTCATTTGATATTAATTCAAGATTTAAAAGATAAAAGATGGAAACTTTCAAGAACTATCAATAATCTTCAAACGAATCTCAGAATCACAATCAAGAACAAGTGTTTATCAAAAGATTCAATAGGAATAAGCAATCACAATCTTAGGAAAGAAAGGAAACGGGATGTCAATCCGATCCTAAATCAAACCTAAGCAAGAAGAGAAATCTTCTTGCAAAATCCTCCAAGAACTTCGATCTTGCACAAACGCAAAGATCGCTAGCGGCAATTCTTCAATTCCGAACTTTGATCTTCAATGAGATCTCCCAAAATCACCTCCAAGAATGAGGGTTTGTGCGTTGCTAAGCTTGCGTTATTGCCGCTAAACTTAGGGTTGAAGAGTTGTAAGCGAGGTAGCGAGGTGACGGAATCTTGCTTCATCCGTCCTTTTTATAATGCAGGGCAAAATGTCGGCCCGGCCCAAATCTTCAAAAGATCATGGCTTCGAAACGTGGCGAAAGGATTCGCCAAGATCACGGTCGTGGAAGATTCCACGACCGTAATTTTGAGGCGTGGAAACAAACACGGATAGTTTCCACGGCCGTAATATCCCCTGGAATGAACATCGAATTCTGACTCACAATCCACGGCCGTAATTTAGGGTAAAACCGTGATTCTTGCCTTCATTCGTGCATTCCTTAATCTAATACTTCCAAAATGCTTCCAAAATGTGTCCTTGATCTAGAGGTACATCAACTCAACTTTCCCTTGCTCGATTTCGTTCGGAAATAGCTCCAAATCACCTATAATCAACATAGAACTCGTGTAGACATCCATATCGACAATATAGGCAATACTAGCTCATATATGCACAAAGCTTAATCAAAGACTATCAATATGAATCAAATACGCTTAGAAAACGTGCCTAAAATATCACAATATTTCATGCTAACACATGCTATCTAAGTGTGATTAGGATTCAACTGGAGATGGTTCTTACCTCCATGCTACTTTGATGGACATAGTTCCCTTGGAGATGTTATACCTCCATGCGATGTATATGATTATGATTTGGCTAGAGATGTGCTTCCTCTATGCCTTGTGATGTGGTACGGCACGAGATGTGATTCCTCTACACCTTTGGGTAGCGTTATTGCCCAGTTATCTGAAATTGATGGTTTCTCCATGTTCCTGTTTGAGGTTATCGATTGGTATACGTTATGACATTCTGAGCGGAGATGTGATACCTCCGATAGAGAGAGAGAGAGAGAGAGTTATACCTCAGCTTATGGGTCCAAGAGGATTTGCGATTTTGCAAGTTTCGGGACAAAACTTGTTTTTAGGGGGGTGAGATGTAAGAGCCTAGTTGCTGAGTTGCTGAGTGTGTGAGTTGAGGACCCATATTAGCCTAGACCGCCCTTGTGTGACCTAGTGGCCGCCCCTACGGTTTTCCTGGGCCGCACCTGCGGCTCACAGAATCCGCCCCTGCGGCTCTGTGTGGCTGCAACCGTCTTCTTTGACCCTTTGACCCGTGCTTTACCCTTTTCACCTCTTTATAACCTTCTTCTCTTTCCTTCTGATGAGGGTTCATCATCTTTAGCTCCATCTCTCTCTCTCCCTATGTTCTTCTTCTCCTCTTACGTCTCTTTGGATCATCTATGATCTTTTCTTGAGTTTGGTGTGAGTTTGAGAGCTTTTATGCTTGGCTTGTGGCTAGCTGATGTTATTGTGCGTTGTTGAGCCAACATGAGGTTGTTGTGGTGTTGTGTTGATCTTCTGGAGGTTCATCTTGGTAAGCTTTCATGGCTTCCATCCTTTCTTGATTCAATCTTTCATCTTCTTACCTCTTTTCATATCCTTTCTTAGTCTAGCTTAGATTCCTTACGTTTGGATCTTGCTTCAGCCATGATTGGCTTGTGTTGATGTATATATATGTATGTTTATGTATGTATGACTTTAGAGTGAAGAAAGAGCAAAGGAATCGAAGGAAGAAGTGAAGAAAGGGCTGAAGTGGTGTCTTTTGTTGTCCACCTGCCCCTGCGCCACCTTGCAGCCGCCCCTACGCCACCTTGTAGCCGCCCCAGCGCGGCCCTGTGCCACCTGGGATCCGCCCCTGCGGCCACCTGCATCAGCTAGGTTCTGCACTTGGTTCTGCAGGTGTGTGTTGCTTCTAGGCTTGATTTAGGATGTCTTTGTTCCCTCCCTCCCTAGTGTGAGTGTATAGGATCATGCTAGATGTGTGAGGATGTGTTTTTATGAGGTTATGGTAGATATATGCCTTGTACAGCTTTAAGGACTTAGGTTGATGTTGGTTGAGGTTTTGAGGTTGTGTACGATCCCTATGGATCCCTTTGGGTCTAGGTGTGACCGTTGTGTTGATAGGAGGTTGATATATCTCTTTATGCCTAGTTTGTAGGTTGTGTTGTTTCTCCAGAGTTGAGGTGATCGAGTTGTGGTTGAGTGAGATACGAGGTTGAGGTAAGTCCGTAGGACTTACTTAGCTACCATCTTTATATTGGGTTTTTGCATGAGTGATGTATGCTTTATATGCTTCCTATGATAGCATGAGATGTTGTTTATACCGACCTATGTTTTATTGACTGCCCCATTGCGTGGGTGTGATAACCTTTCCCTTTCATCCCGCCGTGGAGTCTGACAGGTTCTCTGATGTCAGGCCAAACTAGTTTACAAGAAGGGCGCAATCCACTCCCATAGGGTACACGGATTGGGCGAACGATACTCGTACAGCTGGAAATCAAGCTCAAAGGCGAGGCTGTATCTGTCCTCGTGTCACATACTTTCATCTATCTATGTATATACGATTTGATTGAATGAATATTATATTAAGCTGATTAAATGGGTAAATGTGTGATAGCATGCTGATGTGTTTATCTTTCTATGATTGTGTTTGTGCTTATGCATTACTCTATATATGTTTGGTTAGCTAATGGTTATAACCATGTTGTAGATGTTGTTACGCTAGGAATTGTGACACGCAAAAGTCTTAAATTTATAACTCGATATATTTTTCCTAACTCCTAGCGAACCCACAGTGTATGGGTCGTTTTGTAGTAAGGATAGTATTCCGAGGTCGAACACAAAGACTAAGGTGAAATTGAATCAATAGTGACTAAGGATAGTGTTGATCTAGGCTAAGAAAGGAGAAGGAAATAAATAAATGAAAATCTCAATGTTTTTGGATTGGTTTTGTGGTGATCAATCAAAGATCACAAATCATGCAAGATTTAACAAATAACTGAGCTAGCGAGCAAATAAACAATCACAAATACGAGATAGGTAATCAAGAGAGAAAAGCGGATTCTAAGGGTTAGAAATTCCGGTTATGGCATAGGACTCAAGCTATCTAATCATTCTTTGGATTAACAATAATATGTTGGGAGTGGGTGTTTCTAAATCGGGATCAATCACCGGGTAGGTCTCATGGTCCACTAGTCCGTTCCTAAGGTCTCATCACCGGGTAAGTCTCAAAGAGCCTAAGGATAGGAATTCTACACAAACCGGATTGTCATCCAAGGATCTAACCTCTCCTTACCGGGTAAGTCTCGGGAAGGCAAGTCCTAAACACCAATCCTAGCACACTCAGTCCAATAGCGGCTTATGAGGCTAACTACTACCTAGAGTTCATCATCTTCGGTATATAAGAGCAAGAATCACCGGGTAGGTCTCTTCTCACACTTAGTTGCTAACACTAGGTCACCCTATGATAGATCTAGCTCAATAAACACTAGGATTTCAACAATCTAACAACCTAACACTTAGATTTATCAATACAAGCAAGTCAGATGAAATCACGGTCAGTTCCTCACTTCCACGGCCGTGCAACTACCTAGAACAGGCCGTGATTTACAACAGAGGCTAGGTTCAAGCAAACAATTCATCCAAAGGTACGTTTAAGTCTATCCTATCATAGTCCAAGCCATAACCATCATTTCCTTTCCCTAGAATCGCATCTATTTAGCCAACAACAAGCATCTTAACAATCAAACTCAACAAGCATACATTCAAGGCTTCCATAGCAAGTAAATGAAGTGAAATAGAGATGAACAAGTAGAACAAAGAAAGCCAAGCTGAATGTATGTTAAGAAAGACTTACAACCCTTCAAAAGAAGGTTCAATCCGTTCCTTACAAAACCTTGCAAATGTGTTCAACCAAAGTTGCTCAAAATCACTCTAGAAACTGTAAAAACTCTAAAATGGTGTGTTCTTCTTTTCTTCCCCAAAATAAGAGTGTTTCTTCTCTTCCAAGAGTAGCTCCAATCCAATGGTGTGTGTGTGGAAGAGAATGGAATGATGGGAGATGCCCTCAACAGCCTGCAGGACCACATTTTATACACCATCAAGGGCAAGGGTCGGTTATGGAGATCATGGGACAGTTGTCGCAGCTGTGTAGGGAGAAACACGGCCTATTTCCATGCCTGTGGAAGTCCCAGTGGCCGTGGTTTTGGTGATTCAGACTTCTATGGATCATCAAGCCACGATTTGGTGCAAGGCATGCACCAACAAGGTCCCATGTGTTCTCCTTTGCTCCTAACTTGCTTCCCAATGGGTCCGAAGGTGTGTCATCTCGAGGAATGATCCTCGAATGTATCGATTAAGCTTCTAAAGCTCCTAAAATACCTACAAATCATGCAAAAGTCCGTGTAGACGTCTATCTCGACAAATATACAAGAATTGGATGCAAACGTCATAAACTAGTGCTAAACCATGCATGAATGAGCGGAAAAACTATCTAAATGAGTGCTTAAACCTACGTCATAAATCGTGTTATCAAAAATACCCCATACTTAAGGTTTGTTCGTCCCCAAGCAAAGACCGACTATAGGCTAAGAGATGACATGATTTATGAATGCAAGAAAAACTGAAAATATTTTTGGGATTGTGCTTCTAATATTGGATCACCTTCATAGTCATGTTTCACGGCAAATGGACAAGCAATCATGCATCAAATGAATGAAGGCATGGAAAGACAATTATACTTAACTAGAAAGTATGCATGAAAGGTAAAGATGAAGAAACCAAGATGATCATGAGTATATCCAATCTAGATCACTACGTCTTACACACATGCAAATAGGTCACAAGGACTTAGGTAAGAAGAGGCTAAGAAATGTTGTGATCGGGTGGGGATTTTTTCTAGGCCATGTGATGCTAATCCGGGAATGGAACTAACTCCACAATTTCGTTTTTGATCAATTTCCCACAAGTTTATATTTTCTCCTTCTTTTCTTTCTTTTCTTTTCTTTTTCTTTCACTTATTTTTGAGACAATGGCGTTGGTGTACAAAAGCCGAAACCTTGGTGATTAGCGGGCCTCGGGCTTTTTATTTTTCGAGGTGCTCCACACCAAGCAGACATACCAAAGCTCGTTAGGACTATCGGTTTATTTGACTTTGGCAAGACACAAACACCCGATTATGTGAATGGTGCCGAGTTACTCGTCATTTAAACCAACGTCCCCAAACCTATATTTTTGTCTACACTTTCACAACAATTTCAGCACTTCATTCACAACATTCGTTCATCAACAACTTCACCCCACACTTGCTTTTCACACACATCAACACACTAGCATGCTCCTATTCCCGGATGGGTCAAAAGAGGTCAAATTTTTCATCAATTGAGGTGCTCAAGCAACATGATCAAGATGAGAAGTAGAGGAAAATGAATTGCCTTAGTCATTCCTAAATGATGTGCAAGAACTAGCATGCAATTTCGGCTTTCAATCCTCAATCCAATCAAGGCAAGCATCATAATCACAAATCATTCATGGGATTCAAGATAAGTACTTCAAGTCCACATATGCATTCATCTATTTAACACACAAGGCCATCCATAGTCAATTCACAAGACAATTTCATCATAAGGGTCATTCCCAAGCTTAGAAGCACTAAAAAAATTTTGAATTTTCTGATTTTTTTGGATTTTTCGAAATATGTATGTATAATGCAAGACGTAATGAAACATGTGACTAAAAGAAACTATCCTAGATGCTAATCATGCAAGTGATCATGAAAACCCCACCCCATACTTAGAAACATATTGTCCCCAATGTGCAATTCATGTAAAGAGGAGTGAAAGAGGGTTCTCACAATGTAAAATGGTTTGTTTTGGTATTTGGGATATCTTAAGTGGAGTGATGACGGATGATCCTATCAACGATGGTAGAGAGCTCATGATGTTCGTTATGGCGTCGGGATCCGTGCTAGGCACCGCTAGCCGTCCAAGTCCCACGTCCGCTCCACCCATAATTGATGAGGGACTCATCATCATCATCCACATGTCATGCAAGGCTTCCATGCTACTTGGATTCTCGCACACAAACTCCAAACACACAAAAACAGAAAAAATCAAAAGCAAAACACAAACGAAAAGGGAAAGATGTCTCTCAATGGGTTGCCTCCCATTAAGCGCTTCTTTAAGGTCATTAGCTTGACCAAATTCGGGGGCGTCTCACTCAAGGTGAAGTGGGACAATCATATCTACCGGAGTTCTCGGGATATACTTCTTCAAACGGTGCCCATTCACTTTAAAATCTCCACAATGCTCCCCTCCTATCTCAACCGCTCCATGGGGAAAGATCTTCTTCACCACATAAGGACCCGTCCATCTTGACTTTAGCTTTCCGGGGAAGAGCCGCAGCCTTGAGTTGAAGAGAAGGACAAGGTCGCCTTCACTCAACTCCTTTGGGATGAGACGTTTATCATGCCATCATTTGGTCCTTTATTTGTAGATCCGGGCGTTTTCATAGGCATCCAACCGGATCTCCTAAAGAGCATTCATGTCTAGCAATCTTTTCTCTCCGGCCTCCTTGAGGTCAAAATTTAGCCACCCAATGGCCCAATATGCTCTATGCTCCATCTCCACCGGAAGGTGGCAAGACTTGCCATAGACTAGCTTGTAGGGAGTGGTGCCAATCGGTGTCTTGAAAGCGGTTCTATATGCCCACAAGGCATCATCGAGCTTCATAGCCCAATCCTTTCTCGTTCTAGAAACCGTCTTCTCAAGGATTCCTTTTATTTCCCAGTTGGAGATCTCCACTTGGCCACTAGTTTGGGGATGGTAAGAGGTGGCCACCTTATGGGTCGCCCCATACTTAGCCAAAAGTGTTCCAAAGTTCCTATTGGTGAAATGCTTTCCTCCATCACTTATGATCACCCTTGGTGTCCCAAACCTAGGAAAGATCACTCAGTTGAAGAATCGCACCACAACCTTGACATCATTTGTGGTAGAAGCGATTGCTTCCACCCATCTCGACACATAGTCCATAGCCAATAGGATGTAGAGGTTGCCACATGAAGAAGGGAATGGTCCCATGAAGTCCACACCCCACACATCAAATATCTCCACCTCTTGTAAGTTGTTCAAGGGCATCTCATTCCTCCTTGAGATGTTGCCCGTCCTTTGGCAAGCATCACATGCTACCACAAAATTCTGCACATCCTTGAACAAACTCGGCCAATAGAATCCGGATTGCAACACCTTTGCACATGTCTTGTGTGAGCTAGCATGCCCTCCACATGGCAAGGAATGACAATGGAAGATCACACTCTCCACCTCATCCTCCGGTATGCATCTTCTAAAGACTCCATCCGGCCCTCTCTTGAACAAAAGCGGCTCACTCCAATAGTAATGCCTCACATCCTTGAAGAACTTTTTCTTTTGGGCATAAGAAAGACCGGGTGAGACCTCCTCACAAACGAGATAGTTCACTATGTCGGCGTACCATGGCTCATTACCCATTGACACTTGAAGCAAGCACTCCTCCACCAATTGCAATTGCTCATCCCGGAATGAGTCATCAATCGGGATGTCATCTTTCTCAATCTCCAACGGTGGGAGCCTACTAAGATGGTCTGCCACAGAATTTTCGGACCCCTTCTTGTCCCGGATTTCCAAATCAAACTCTTGAAGAAGGAGGATCCACCGAATCAAACGAGGCTTGGCATCCTTCTTGGTGAGGAGATAACGGATCACAGCATGATCCGTATACACAATGACCTTCGCTCCAACAAGATACGAGCAGAACATCTCAAATGCATACACAACTGCTAGCAACTCTTTCTCGGTGGTAGCTTAACTGAGTTGGGCACCATCTAGCGTCTTGCTAGCATAATAGATGTCATGTGTAAGCCCATCTTTCATTTGTCCCAAAACAGCCCCGACGGCCACGTCACTCGCGTCACACATGATCTCAAACGGTAAACTCCAATCCGGAGGTTGCATGATGGGTGCAGAGATCAAAGCATTCTTCAACCTACAAAAAGCCACAAGGCAATCCTTGGAGAAAACAAACTCAACATCTTTCATTAGTAAGTAAGAGGCTTAGAAATCTTATAGAGAAATCTTTAATGAATCTCCGGTAAAAACCGGCATGCCCTAGAAAACTCCTTACCCCCTTCACCGAGGTAGGTGGTGGCAACTTCTCTATCGTCTCTATCTTATCAACTTGAATGCCACGGTTGGACACCAAGTGTCCCAACACAATGCCTTCACTTACCATGAAGTGGCATTTTTCCCAATTTAAGACAAGGTTTGTCTCCTCACATCTCTTAAGCACTAAAAACAAGTTAGCTAAACAATCATTAAATGAAGATCCATAAACAGAGAAATCATCCATAAACACTTCCATGATTTTTTCAATATACTCAAAAAAGATAGCCATCATACACCTTTGAAAGGTGGCGGGTGCATTACACAACCCAAATGGCATTCTCCTATATGCAAATGTACCCCAAGGACATGTGAATGTAGTTTTCTCTTGGTCATCGGGTGGATAGGGATTTGGAAGAATCCACTATAACCATCTAAGTAGCAAAAGTGAGAATGTTGAGCTAATCTCTCTAGCATTTGGTCAATAAAGGGAAGAGGGAAATGATCTTTCCTAGAGGCCACATTTAGTTTCCTATAGTCTATACACATCCTCCATCCCGTAACCGTTCTAGTTGGGATTAGTTCATTATTCTCATTAGTCACTACGGTCATCCCAACCTTCTTAGGAACCACGTGCACGGGACTAACCCATTTACTATCCGAAATCGGGAAAATGATTCCCGCATCTAGCAATTTAAGGACCTCTTTCTTTACTACTTCTTTCATGATGGTGTTTAGTCTTCTTTGAGGTTCAATTGAAGGTTTATGATTATCTTCCATTAAGATCTTATGCGTGAACAAAGAATGTTTAATGCCAACTAAATCATCAATGGTATAGTCAATAGCTTTCCTATGCAATCTCAATTCATGCAATAATCTAGTCAACTCATCATCATTCAAGCATGCATTAACAATCACCGGATAAGTAGAATCTTTACCAAGAAAAGCATAATTAAGATGAGAGGGGAGGGGTTTAAGTTCAAGTTTAGGAGGACCTTTATTGATTGGAGACGCTCCATATAATGTAGGTTGAGATGAATCCAAAGCTTTGGAAGACTCCTCAAGGCTCCTTGAAGCTTGATCAACAACCAATGCAGTTTTTGGAGAAACCACGGGCAAAATTACGGTCTCTGGCACAACCACGGCCGTGGAACTTGCAAAGCTAGCCTTTTTGAGCACTTCAGAGAGTTCCACAGGACATTCCACGGGCGTGGTTCTTTCCCCCATGCCGTGGTTCACACAGCATTTCAGCACACCTTCGTGTACTTCAAATTCAACTATTGTCTCCTTTTTCAATGCATCCAAAGCCTTGATTTCTTCATTGCAAACCTCCTCAACTCCTTCCTCCATCAAACTCAAGATAAGAACCTTCTCCAAGGGGTCCTTGATCCAGATCAAGCTCACAACTTCTTTAGACTCCTCTTGCTCGACAATGTTGAACACATCTTCACCAAGGGCTGGCCCCTTCATCATTGTGGATAGTTTGAACTTAATATTCTTTTCTCCAATGTTGAAGGAGAGAATTCCATTTTTACAATCCACCAAGGATCCGGAAGTGGCTAAGAACGGCCTTCCCAAAATGATAGGAACCGGGTAGTCCGCCGGAATGTCCAAAACAACGAAGTCTATGGGCACATAGAACTTCCCGAGCTACACCGGTATGTCTTCTAAGATTCCTACAGGGTGAGTGATTGAACGGTCCGCCATGTAAAGGGTCATCTTGACCGGCTTTGGCTCTCCTAGCCCAACCTTGTTGCAAAGTGCAAGCGGTATGATGCTTACACTTGCCCCAAGATCACATAGGGCTTCATACTTCACTTCTCCCACTCCAATTGGCACACAAAAGGATCCCGGATCTCTTAGCTTAGGAGGCATCTCCTCCTTCATGGTTTGAATCAATTCCGAGGACCTCTTCGTCATCCTCACTTACCCATACTCTTCCAACTTCCTTTTGTTGGAGAGTATTTCCTTCAAGAACTTGCCATATGCCGGCATACCTTGAATAGCATCCATGAACGGAACGTTAATATGCAATTTAGACATAAGTTCAAGGAATTTACCGAAGTGCTTGTCCAAGCGAGCTCTTGCTCATGATTGTGGGAATGGTAGTGGTGGCTTGTATGGAGGTGGTGCCACATATGTTGGCTCATCATCCTTGCTCTTGCCTCCATCTTCTTGCAATGTATCTTCCTCTATCACCACTTGCTTCCCTTTATCACTTCCCTTAGGCAAGGGATCCTTCATGCTCAGTCCACTCCTTGTTGTGATGGCCAACACTTGGCATCTTGGGTTATCTTCGGTTCTTCCAGGAAGCTTTCCCGGATCTCTATGAGCTTCACCCGCCTTTTGGAACACTTGTGCTTCCAACACCTTTTGAGCCTTAGAAATGGAAGTCACCGTGCTCTCAAGACCACTCAACCTCCCAAGCAATTGCTCAAACATCATCTCGGTTCTATCCTTTGGAGGTTGAGTAAATCCGGGTGGAGGTTCTTGTGAAGCCTTTGGTGGTGGAGCTGCGCTTGTGAAATCGGGAGGGTTCAAGGCTCCATCCGGGTTAGAATAGGAAAACCCGGGATGGTTATGGTTAGGCCGGTAATTGTTGAATTGCCGGTTGTTGTTGAAGTTCCTTGGGCCTTGATAGTTGTTGTAGTTTCCCCTTCCCATATAGTTCACATCTTCCTCCTTGGAAGACAAGTTTGCTTGTACTTGCACTTGAGGGCTAGCTTGACTCTTCAAAGTTGTAGCACACAACTCCCTCAAAGACTTAAGCTCATTGTTGATTGCATCAAGCTTAAAATTACTCATGGTGACTTCACTCACCTCATATGCTTCCGCTTTCCTCCCATCACTCTTCCTATGGGAGTACTTTTCAATCACCAAGGCTTATTTCTCTACAAACTCCCAAGCTTCATCCACATTCTTTTCCATGAAAGTCCCACCGGAAAGAGATTAAAGCTTGAATTGGCTATCTTCATCAAGTCCCTTGAAGTAGATCTCCAAAAGCTCTATTTTCGGTATACCATGGTGTGGACAATCTAGGAGAAAGTCTTTGAACCTCTTCCAAGACTTGAATAGGCTTTCTCTATCCTTCATCACGAAGGCATTTATCTTCCCTCTTTGCTCGGTAGTCTTGGAAGGTGGGAAGAACTTAGTCAAGAACTCGGTTGTCATTTCCTCCCAAGTACTCACACGCCCTAGTGGAATCGATTGGTACCAAGCCAAGGCTTTATCCTTAAGTGAGAAGGAAAAAGCCCTAAGCTTATGGTTGTTGTTGTCCAACCTAGGCGGCCTTAGAGTCTCCATCAATATCTCGTAGTTCATCAAATGTTGATGAGGGGACTCTCCTTCCATCCCTCCAAATTGATTATGCCTATTCATTTGTAGCACTTGAGGGCGGAGCTCGTAGTCATGGGTTGCGGGATCTCCTAAGTTCACACCCAGACGGTGTACTCTTTGAGCCGGATCCATACGTTGCCCTAACGTTTGTGGCTCCTCAATCATTATCGGCTCAAACCGAATATTAACCGCCGGCTGCGGTTATGGTGGTGGTGGAGGAGGTTGTTGACGATTAAGCTCTCTTTGCACAAGAGCTTGCCTAATCTCTTCAATCTCCCTCCAATTTGCTTCTTGCCTCTCATTGGCAAGTCTCCTTTCATTCTCCAAGAGCTCATCTCTTAACCTAATTTGCTCTAAAGCCTCATCCAACTCAGCATGAAGATCTCTTGCGGCCATCTCCTTCTTCTTCTTAATGCTCTTAGATCTAGCTTTAAGGGTTTTCTCCGGTTCGGGATCGAATGGAGCTAAATTCTTGCCACGAGATCTTCGCATGCACCTAAAAGAATGAGAGATGTCCTGAAAATGCAAAGACACAAACGAAAAAAGATCAAAATTAACAAGAAAGACCTACAATATAAACAATCACAAAAATGACTCAATCTAGACCTAGTCCCCGGCAACGGCGCCAAAAACTTGTTACGCTAGGAATTGTGACACGCAAAAGTCTTAAATTTATAACTCGATATATTTTTCCTAACTCCTAGCGAACCCACAGTGTATCGGTCGTTTTGTAATAAGGATAGTATTCTGAGGTCGAACACAAAGACTAAGGTGAAATTGAATCAATAGTGACTAAGGATAGTGTTGATCTAGGCTAAGAAAGGAGAAGGAAATAAAGAAATGAAAATCTCAATGTTTTTGGATTGGTTTTATGGTGATCAATCAAAGATCACAAATCATGCAAGATTTAACAAATAACTAAGCTAACGAGGCAAATAAACAAACACAAACACGAGATAGGTAATCAAGAGAGAAAAGCGGATTCCAGGGGTTACAAATTCCGGTTATGGCATAGGACTCAAGCTATCTAATCATTATTTGGATTAACAATAGTATGTTGGGAGTGGGTGTTTCTAAATCGGGATCAATAACCGGGTAGGTCTCATGGTCCACTAGTCCGTTCCTAAGGTCTCATCACCGGGTAAGTCTCAAAGAGCCTAAGGATAGGAATTCTACACAAACCGGATTGTCATCTAGGGATCTAACCTCTCCTTACCGGGTAAGTCTAGGGAAGGCAAGTCCTAAACATCAATCCTAGCACACTCGGTCCAATAGCGGCTTATGAGGCTCACTACTACCTAGAGTTCATCATCTTCGGTATGTAAGAGCAAGAATCACCGGGTAGGTCTCTTCTTACACTTAGTTGCTAACACTAGGTCACCCTAGGATAGATCTACCTCAATAAACACTAGGATTTCAACAATCTAACAACCTAACACTTAGATTTATCAATACAAGCAAGTCAGATGAAATCAAGGTCAGTTCCTCACTTCCACGGCCGTGGAACTATCTAGAACAGGCCGTGATTTACAACAGAGGCTAGGTTCGAGCAAACAATTCATCCAAAGGTACGTTTAAGTCTATCCTATCATAGTCCAAGCCATAACCATCATTTCCTTACCCTAGAATCGCATCTATTTAGCCAACAACAAGCATCTTAACAATCAAACTCAACAAGCATACATTCAAGGCTTCCATAGCAAGTAAATGAAGTGAAATAGAGATGAAGAAGTAGAACAAAGAAAGCCAAGCTGAATGTATGTTAATAAAGACTTACAACCCTTCAAAAGAAGGTTCAATCCGTTCCTTACAAAACCTTGCAAATGTCTTCAACCAAAGTTGCTCAAAATCACTCTAGAAACTATGAAAACTCTAAAATGGTGTGTTCTTCTTTTCTTCCCCAAAATGAGAGTGTTTCTTCTCTTCCAAGAGTACCTCCAATCCAATGGTGTGTGTGTGGAAGAGAATGGAATGATGGGAGATGCCCTCAACAGCCTGCAAAACCACATTTTATACACCATCAAGGGCAAGGGTCGGTTATGGAGATCGTGGGATAGTTGTCGCATCTGTGCAGGGAGAACCACTGCCTATTTCCATGCCCGTGGAAGTCCCAGTGGCCGTGGTTTTGGTGATTCAGACTTCTATGGATCATCAAGCCACGATTTGGTGCAAGGCATGCACCAACAAGGTCTCATGTGTTCTCCTTTGCTCCTAACTTGCTTCCCAATGGGTCCAAAGGTGTGTCATCTCGAGGAGTGACCCTCGAATGTATCGATTAAGCTCCTAAAGCTCCTAAAATACCTACAAATCATGCAAAAGTCCGTGTAGACGTCTATCTCGACAAATATACAAGAATTGGATGTAAACGTCATGAACTAGTGCTAAACCATGCATGAATGAGCGGGAAAACTATCTAAATGAGTGCTTAAACCTACGTCATAAATCGTGTTATCAGATGCCCCACAAGATAGGCGTGTTGTTGGGTGATCTAGCAGAGTGGCAGGCGGAGGACCTCTCGTACATAGGATGGTTGTGGTCTTTTGGGGTGTTTACTTTTCCCTCCTGCGTGAGGATGATCTTTTGTTACCTCCTGTGTGAGGATGTTGTGGTTTATACTCGGCTATGATGTTATTACCTTTTGGTTGTACAGTTTATACAGTTATATGCATTTGTTTGTATATCTTTCGGTGTCATGTTGTAAGGTTCGGTGAAGTTGTTGTCATCCTAGGTTCAGGATCCATTGTGAGATCCTAGCCCAATGTGGCTCTCCGAGTCCCGCGGATTCGGGGTGTTACACCAAGGCACCGTACCCCCCGTTACCCCCCTAGATCCGCCCTTGATGTTGGTTATGGCTTTGAGGATTAGTAGGTTGTGAGGCTTTTAAGTTGGTTATGATCCTTATGGATCCCTTGGGTTCAGGTGTGACCCCTTTGATGAATAGGACATTTGATATATCTTTGTACCTTGTTATTAGGCAATGATGTTATTTGGATTGAGGTTAATCGTGGTTGACAGTATCACAGGTTGAGGTAAGTCCATAGAACTTACTTAGCTATCATCCTTATATTGGGTGTATGCATGAGTGTTGTGTGTTATATACTTGATAGCATGCAAAATTGATTATTACCGACCTATGTTTTATTGAAAGCCGTATTGTAGTGGCAGTGATAACCTTTCCCTTTCATCCTGTAAGGATTTTGGGATGTTCTCTGACGTCTGGTCAGACCTGGTATACGGGAAGGGCACATCAACACTCCCTTAGGGTACACGGGATGTGTACCAATACTACTCCATATGGATAGCAGGCCCAAAGGCGAGGATAATACGTTCCTCGTGCCACATAGTTTCATATATCTATATATATACGATTTGAGTGGATGACCTTATATATATAAAGATAATTAAAACGGGTAAATGTGTGATGACATGATGATATGTTTATGTTTCCATGACTTGTGTTTGTTCTTATGCATTACCTTATATATATGAATGGTTAGCTAACGATTTTATACCGTGTTGTAAATACTTTGCAGGATAGGAGGATTGTAGAGTGATCCGGCAGGGTGACTAGCCGAGGACTTCCATACATAGGTGTTGTGTGGGCTTTTGGGGCTGTTTGTACATGTTGTATATGTTGTTGTTGTGGTTTTACACTCGGCTATGGTTTTGTGTACTCTTTTGTTATACAGTTGTATCGTTTTATGTATTTGTTTTTATATTTGCCGGTGCCTTGTTGTAAGGTCCAGTGAACTTGTTGTCAGGCTAGGGTCAGGATCCACTGTGAGATCCTAGCCCAATGTGACGCCTCAAGTCCCGCGGATTTCGGGTGTTACAAAGTTGGTATCAGAGCCTTTGGTTGACAACAATGACACTTGCAATCTGTAATAAAGGTCATATAGATAAATAAACAGAAACCGAAAAGGGTCTGACATTTTAAACAGGATTTTTGGTTTTAAAATTGTGTATACATTGTTTTGGGATAGAATGTACGGGAAGTCGTCACCTCTGCCGTGGATCTCAGCAGTATAGAAATGTATATATATGTATCATGGATTATATGTGGATGTGTTATATATATAAATGAGTATAGATCATATGAGAACAAGCTTATCGTGTAATCATGAGAACAAACCTTATTGTTTAATATATTATTCGTAGTTATTATTAGTTTTGTTACGAGGGTGTCATATCATTTAATGTATTATTCGTAGTTATTGTTGGTTGAATGGATTATTTGTAGTTATTATTATCCGTAGTTATTATTAATTATGATATCTACCCTAAATCTCGACCCTTAATGCTCACCATCCGACGGTCTAAGATTCTTCTCTTGATTACGCGATAAGCCAGTTTTCATGGGAACCACACCATATATATATATGGCATATATATGGCATATATATAGCCTTATAAGTTAGGTTGATAGGTCAGGGACCAATTTCCGCTGTTGTTTCATCTATAGCAGAGCACGGACTTGAGGAGACTGACTACGTCTCGATGAGTGGACCCGAGTTTTGAGAATATATACGTCATGTACAAGAGGCTGCAAAAGCATGTAGACCTACACCGGGTTTACCAACATCAGTGGGACCGATTGAAGCTTCCGGATCAAAGAAGAAACAACGGACCGAACTAGTGAGTGATGAAGCAGCCCTTTCAGGTGTTAGACAAAGTCTGGCACATGGACGTTCGAGTGATCCCCTGTCCACACGGACTACTGGCGGGATGAGATCTTTTTACAAATGTGGGAAATCTAGACACATGCAAACGGAGTGTAAGAGATCTCTACTGACGTGCTTTACCTATGGTAATATAGGATATCGATCGATTTTCTGCCGACAAAACAGGATACTGCATCAGCAAGTTTCCTCCCAGGCTAAGGTTACTAAGGGTGAACGAAGGAGATCGAGTTACCCTTTAGCCGCACAAGTTGCGAAGACGGGACGATTGTGTTTTAATTGTGGTAATCTAGGCCATTTGCGCTCTGAGTGTCCCTTGGCACCCATAGCTTGCTTTACATGTGGAAAGCTAGGTCATTTGGCTCCTTTCTGCCGGCAAGGCAATGTTTCTTCTCAACGAGACTCTTCTCCTTTTGGTGCAAACGGAGTAGAGCCAGAGACAACGGCAATGACCTCAGTGATACCTGAGGAGCATAGGTTTGAGTTTTGAGTGGTGATATGTAGTGAAGTCGTTGACGTTAGCTGTTACAAGTACCATTCTGATTCATGGTTTACTTGTTAGAGTTTTGTTTGATACGGATGCTACGCGCTTTTTCTTTCTAATGCATGTATGAATTATCTAACCTTAGATACATTAGAGGGTAGACCTTTCTTAATAGGGTTACCTGATGGTAGTAGGGTCAAAGGTACCCGCGAGATACGTGATTGTCCCATTTGTTTAGGGACTCGTGTGCTTCTTGTGGACTTATTTGTCATGCCATTGGTGTATGAGGAAGTCATTTTGGGTATGGATTGGATGCATAGACATCGTGTTGTATTAGATGTAGGTAGAAGGACTGTGACAATCTCTATAGAGTTAGGTCAGATAGAGGTCTTCCAAGGTTGGGACCTTAAGAAGACGGGTTCTGTCATCAGTGTTGTACGAGCAACGAGGTTGATAGTACAGGGATGTGATGCCTTCTGGTGTTATGCCATGAAAGATGGAGAGAGTCCAGCATTGGAGGATATTCCAGTGGTCTGTGAGTTTACAAATGTGTTTGTTGGGCCGTCTAGTTTGCCACCTCAAGGAGTGTGGACTTCAGCATTGAGTTGGAGCCTAGTATGAGACCGATCTCAAAGGCCCCATATCGTATGTCGCCTGTCGAGATGTTGGAGCTGAAGAAGCAACTCGAGGAGTTAGCTGAAAAGGGCTTCATCCGCCCTAGCATATCTCTGTGGGGAGCACCTGTCCTCTTCATGCGGAAGAAGGACGGATCGTTGAGATTAAGCATCGACTATAGAGAGCTGAACAAGGTGACCATCAAGAACAAGTATCCACTGCCCCGTATTGACGATTTGCTGGATCAACTTCAGGGAGCGACCGTGTTCTCCAGGATTGATCTGCACTCAAGATATCACTAGTTGAGGGTGAGAGATTAGGATGTGCACAAGATGGCATTTCGGCCCCGATATGGACACTTTGAGTTTGTAGTGATGCCATTTGGGCTTACGAATGTCCCAACGGTCTTCATGGAGTTGATGAACAACATCTTCATCGATATCCTGGTATACTCTCGTAGTAGACAAGAGCATGCTTGACACTTGAGGATTGTGATGCGAGTTTTGCAGGATAGAGAGTTGTACGCCAAGCTCTCTAAGTGCAAGTTCTAGATATCAGAGGTGGCATTCTTGGGTCATATTGTCTCCGTTGATTGGATCAAGGTTGATCCAACGAAGATCGAGTCTATAGCAGCGTGGACGACACCGATGAACGTCAAGGAAGTGCGTAGTTTCCTTGGCCTAGCCGGGTTATTACCGATGCTTTGTGGAGGGATTTTCTGTGATTTCCCGTCCACTTACGAGTTTGCTGAGGAAGACTACCAGATTTGTATGGTCTGAAAAGTGTGCCTAGAGTTTTGAGGAGTTGAAAAGGCATTTGACCTCCGGTCCTTTCTTGGCACAACTAGAAGGTTTTGATGATTTTGTGGTATACAATGATGCATCCAAGCTAGGCTTGGGATGTGTGTTGATGTAGAGGGGCAGAGTGATTGCATATGCGTCTCGACAGTTAAAGACGTATGGGGAGAACTAGCCGACTCATGATCTGGATTTGGCAGCGGTAGTTCATGGTTTGAAGATCTGGAGACATTACTTGTATGGCGCTACATGCCAGATCTTCACAGACCATAAGGGTCTGAAGTAAATTTTTACGCAGCGGGAATTGAATAACCGCCAGCATAGATGGCTCGAGTTGATCAAGGAGTTTGACCTTGAGATACTGTATCATCCAGGGAAGGCGAACGTTGTTGCCGACGCCCTGAGTAGGAAGACGCCTTGAGAGAAGGCGATTGCGAGAATGATAGTTTAGCCTCAGTTGTAGAGAGATCTAGCTTGGCAAGAGTTGGACATCTAGTTTCCTGATGAGGATGTCCAGTTGTACACTTTAGAGGTTCTACCTAATCTGTTTGGAGAGATCCAACAGAACCAGGGGACCTGCCCGACCCTAATGAGGATTTGAGAGAGGATGTCTCATGGTGAGGTACTACAGTTCTCCATAGCAGCAAATGGAGTGATGAGACACTACTATTGCGTTTGTGTACCGGCTGATGCGGAGCTGAGGCAGAGGATTTTACAGGAGGCTCACTATACACCTTACTCGGTACATCTAGGTACGAGTAAGATGTACCATGATGTGTGGCACATGGTGCGACTTGTCAACATGTCAAGATAGGGCATTGTAGACTTGAAGGTAAGCTCCATCCACTGCCAGTACCGCAGTGGAAGTGGGAGGACGTCTCCATGGACTTTGTGACTAGATTGAGGCCTAGTTGGAGCTTTGATGCTATATGGGTTGTTGTTGATAGACTAACGAAGACAGCACGTTTCATTCCTATCAGGGAGACGTGACTAGTGAGCAGATTAGCTGAGGACTACACTAGGCAGATAGTGAGACTCCATGGTGTACCGAGGACGATCATCTCAAATCAAGATGGGCGATTTACGTCGAGGTTTTGGTAGTAGATTTAGACTACTCTGGGGACTAGTCTACACTTTACGACTGTGTTCCATCCTCAGACAAATGGTCAGTCTGAGAGGACCATCCAGACCCTTCAGGATATGCCGTGAGCTTGTGTGTTGGATTGGGGACAAGTGTGGACGGATCATCGCCCACTAGTTGAGTTCTCATACAACAATAGCTGGCATGCATCAATTGAGATGGCTCCATATGAGGCACTGTATGGGCGTAGATGCCGTACACCGTTATGTAACGGTTTTATACCGTGTTGTAGATGCTTTGCAGACCTTATTGTTTAACCGTTATGTAACGGTTATGTAATGGCTTATGCATTACCTTATATATATATATGAATTGTTAGCTAACGGTTTTATACCGTGTTATAGATGCTTTGTAGGATAAGAGGACTGCAGAGTGATCCGGCAGGGTGACTAGCTGAGGATTTCCGTACATAGGTGTTGTGTGGGCTTTTGGGGATGTTTGTACATGTTGTATATGTTGTTGTTGTTGTGGTTTTACACTCGGCTTTGGTTTTGTATACTCTTTTGTTATACAGTTGTATCGTTTTATGTATTTGTTTTTATATCTATCGGTGCCTTGTTGTAAGGTCCAGTGAACTTGTTGTCAAGCTGGGGTCAGGATCCACTGTGAGATCCTAGCCCAATGTGACGCCCCGAGTCCCACGGATTTGGGGTGTTACACGTTGCTTCATTTACATAGTGTGTGTTTTTATTCATTCCTATTGAATCAAAAAAGAGAGCTTTTGATTGAATCATTGTGAGTCCTAGCTAGGTTGTTCTTGTGTGCTTTAATCTTCTTAAATATTGGTGCTACTAGTCAAACTAGTCCATCCTTGTGCTTGTCTTATTTATAAGGTTTTGCATAAGGTTGAAGAATGAAGAATTAAGGTAATTCTTTATTGAGGGGTTTGATTCAATTGGTCAAGACTCTTTGCAAGTCTAACATTAAGTCTTATCTTCCTATATTTTCCCATAATTCATTCCATTATTCATCTTCTTTATCTTTCCATTACCATCCTATTACTCACATTATCTTTCTCTGAATTTTCTAGAATCTCGGCTTTACCATATAAATCTTGCCCGATTGCACCGAGATTCCTTTTTGTCGTTGATTTCATGAACTTCAATATAGATCGGGAAACTGCGGTATCAACCCCCCACTAGTAGATGTTGATGAAAGCACCAACACTCTTGTGATCATCAAACGTCCTTTCCTCACCACCGGAGCTCTCATTAACCTTAGAGATGGATTCATTATCTTCGAATTTGATGATGAATTAGTGACTTCAGTTTTCTTAAACTTCCTAAGCATTCTTTTATTGATAATGATGTTTGTTTAATCACTAACATTATTGATGATAAAGAGTGCATGATTATTGAAGATCCCTCGCTATCTTTTGTGAATGATATGAAGGAATCTAAAAGAGAGAAGAAATCCTGCACCATGAGGAAGGAAAAAGTACCTCAACTAGCTCCTGGACACAACATAACTCTCATGAGTTGACCATGGAACACCTACTTATGGTATCTTTTCATTCTATGTTCTCAGATGTGTTTTCGTGTGATTTTACCATTGTTTTGCATGGAATGGGCATTCATATCATAGCTAGAGCTTAAAATATCAAAAGAATGTCTACTCCCTTTGTTTTGTGTTTCTGTAGGTTTTTTGGCCTCAAATGGAGCTTAGATGAAGATATTCAATCACCCAACCATTCTAAGGATCAATCATCAACTCATCATCAATCTCATGGAGGAAACGAAGGAAGAAAGACAAGCTAGGATGCATACATGAAGCCAATGGAGCTAAGGAAACCCCAAGGTTGGAGCCTGGAGTGAAGCCAAAATCGAGCAAAGAGGAAGGCTAAACTCGACCAAAGAAGCATTGGGAGTGAAGTTGTCAACAAAGCTTGAGGTTACCTCATCATTGGAGCAAATAAGATAGAAAATTCGAGCAAATAGGATAGAAAACTCAAGCAAGGAAAACATTTCACTCGATCGAAGAAGATAAATTTGTTAAAAATTCAACATTGGCTGAGTGGTATCCCGAATCACTTCACTCGGGTAGAGAGTACAACTTCACTCAAGCAAAGAAGCCAAGGGTCCACTATGGTCAATGTCTAACGAGTTTACATCATCGCTCGAGCAAAGAAGACTAAAAAACCCGAGATGATAAGACAAGGACTCGAGCAAAGAGTACAAGACTAAGTTGGTGGAACAACTCGAGGCTCAGGAGAAACCAACTCGATCAACGAAGACAACCCACTCGAGGTAGCTCTGCATCGAGTTTCTACAACTTGTTCTAACTAACTTTGCAATTTGCTCAACTTGCATCCGGGGGGGCATGATTTCTAGACCTATATAAGAGGTATTTCCTGAATATAGATGTATCAAGTCTTGATACACATCTCTAAATATTTTGTTTCCACTGTTACCATGTCCACTTTGATGAGTGAATAGTTCTCTTGCTAGGTTTTGGGGTGAAAATCCTCAAATCATGCTAGAATAGTATTGTTCTTGTGTTGTGTTTATGATTTGCATGGAAATTAAGCATGTTAGTAGCATATAGGAGGGATCTAACATAGATTATTATTCATCCATGTTGGAATTTTCTAAATGTTGGATGTTAAACTATCACTAGTTTAAATTGTTTTCCGATAGCATTGCATTCTTCCATGCATGGATGAATGATAAGGTAAAGCAAGTAAATGTATGAGCTTTGCAAATATTGGGAAAACAGCAATCCTAAAGATACAGGTGTCTAATTGTGGCAATCGATTCAAGATATACTAAAGAACTAAGGACAGAGTTAAGAGTTGCAAAGGTATGCTAAGGTAAAGCAATGTACGGGGAAGTTCCAAGGCTTTATATGACTTATCTAAAGACACTCTCTATAAAGGTTGTTGAGGCTTCAGTATAGAAAGGATCTAAAGACAAGAATTAATCTCAAATACCCAAACTTGTAACCCAAGGATCAAGACTAGCTAAACCGATTAACGTTGTGACACTCGAAATCGAAGTAGAGGTTGTTGAGGCTTCACTACTACCTAAAAAAGGCACGCCAAGACTAAGTTAAAGCAAATCTTTAACTTTGGATTAAAGTAAAAGCAAGGTTCGTAAACTAGGGTAAATTACGGGTGGATCTTGAGTTCCACGGCCGTGGAACCTCAAGAACAGGCCGTGATTCTGGCTTGTCGGCGAAATCTCTCTAACTCTCAGGGTCCAATCTGTTTACGATCGATCTATCATTATCTAAGCCACAACTATCAACCCTTCACCTTAGAATTGCTAAAGGGTTTTAGCCAACAACAGTCATTATGATATCAAATTCAAGATTAAGAAGAATGAAAGATGAAAACCTTCGAAAACCTTCAATATACTTCAAATCAATCTCAAATCCACAAACAAAGATATAATGTATATCAGAATTGGAATAACACAAACCAATCACAATCCTCGATAATAACGAAGAACGGGATGTCAATCCGTCTTCTAATCAAACCTAAGGACAAAGCGCAACTTCCAAATCTTCAAGCCTTCGCAAATCTCCATTGCGAGATGGCAATCCTCCGCACGTCCAATGAAACCCTAGGCACGTGCAAGCAAGCGTAAGCGAAGGTGCCGAAATCTCCCTCCTTCATTCCTTTTATAGGGAAAGATAGAATAAGTGTCCGGCCCATGTATATAGACAATGTGTCTATATTTTATTCGTCAAAAGATTGCCTAAAACACGGTTTTATGGAATTCCACGCCCGTGGTTTAGAGCGTGGAATTGGATTACGGTTCTTTAAAACTTCCACGACCGTACTTTATACCGTGTAACTCTCTAGAATGCTCCACGCTCATGTTGCCAAGTTCCACGGCCGTGGTTTAGAGCGTGGACTTCATTACGGCCGTATTTTAGAGCGTGGAAGCATAGGTTGCTCGTAATTCCCTTTGTTTTGTGCCATTCTTCATCCTAGCATCTTTCTTAGCTTCTTTGTGGTGTCCTCAATCCTTGGATGTGCTCAATCTTTCTCCATCCTCTCTTAATTCGTTCGGTTTTAGCTCTTATTCGCCTACAATCAACATAAAGCTTATGTAGACCTCTATATCGACAATATAGATAAACTAGCTCACAATTGCTTCAATGCTTTATCAATGAACACTAATATGGATGAAATACATCTAGAACACGTGCCTAAAATATCACAATATTTCATGCTAACAAAATACCCCATACTTGCCACTTGCTTGTCCCCAGGCAAGGTCTTTCAAAAGCTTTAAAACTCAAGTTAGGATGAAATATGGATGCATTCTCAAAAACAAAACGTCTTTTAGATGAATGTGCTTCCTAGTCAATAGATCATTCTCAAACCTTGCTTCATTCGTTCATAAGACTCTCATATACATAACCAAAGAGTAAAGAGTAAAGAAAACTCATGAATTGATCAAACTTCCATGTAAACATCATAACCTTCAAACATTATCAAAATCAATCATAAGAAACTACAATTTAGATCACCAAGTCATATAGCATTCTCTTGATCTTAAGGACTTTCAAGTAAGGTCTAGAATGCGGAAAGGGAGAGGAAATTATAAGGAATGTGGTGCATGAATCCGGGAAAGTGGATAACTAACTCTTTTCTTTTTCTCGTGTGCGGTTTTGCAACACTTTCAACTTAGAGCTTTGCTCTCTTCTTTTGCACATAATTTTTCGACTTTACTTTTGGAGTTATGGACAGAGGTGCACAAAAACCGAAGCCTAGGAGATTGGCGGTTCTCAATTTTGCGAGATGCCTCAAACCCTTGATGCACATACGATATTCCGCTAGGAATATCGCTCAATCCGACTTTGGCAAGACACAAACACCCGGCTATGTGAATGGTGCCGAGTTACTCATCGTCATGATTGACTTCCCCAAACCTATAAGTTCTTTCTATTCTTTGAATGCAAAATTTTGCTTTCATGGCCCTCCCACATCAAACATGCCAAATATCAACTCCTCCAAATTCCCGGATAGGTAAAGGAGGCCATTATTTCATTGAGGGGCTAAATGATCAAAGAAAGAAGAAAGAAATTGAATTGCCTTAATCATTTCAATAAGAAGTATAAGAACTCATCATGTGATTTCAACCTTGATTTCCTAATATGATTTAGGTAACATTCTTCACATTATGAAACTTGCAAAAGAGGAATAATTAACTCATTCAATTTCTTTTCAATTTACTATTTGTTTAAGCATACAATTGTCATCAAAACTCAATTCACAAGTAGTGATTATCATAGAAGTCATCTCTATCCTTAGAAGCACAAAATTTTCAAAAATTTTCGATTTTTATGGGTTTTTCAAAAGCTTTTTCATGCAATGTGATAATGAAACGTGTAACAATGGAATGAAACATGCAAGGTGTTCTCAATCAAAGCAAGCAAAGTGAGTAGAGTTATTACAAACGAATAGTCACACCCCACCCCATACTTGAGACAAACATTGTCCCTAATGTTCAAAACGAAAATAAAGAAAAGAAAGAAAGAAAAAGAACTCACAAGACGGCGGTGGAGTGGCTAAAGCGGTAGATCATCATCATCACTGGGGTGCCGGTGGTGGTGAAAACGGGAAGAAGCCGGGATCATAGTTCCGCCCAAACTGCTGGCGGTAAATATCTCTCATCATGCGGTCATGCGCGTCGGCCCGTGCATCCCTAGCATCTACGCGGATCTCCAAGGCTCCGACCCTACTGGAAAGATCGGTGGCCCAATCCGGCAGCTGCTCGTACCATCCCGGCGGCTGGCTATACCATGCTGGTGCGTCTGACGGTGCTGGTGCAGGTGGTGGCTGGGCATGCCAAGCTGGTGGAGCTCCCATCCACTCCGGCTGAGTGTTGTACCACTGAGGAGGGGTCGCCATCCATGTCGGCCTCTCACTCACGCTGGCGTGGCGAGAGGAAGAACCAGAAGCTCTAGTAGGGCAGGGAGAGTGTCTAGGGAGGTCGGGAACTGCATCCGGCTGATCCGTGAAGGTACTATAATCGTGCTCCTCTCCTCCTCCCTCAAACTCATCATCCCCTCTCATCTCCTCCTCATCTACAACCGGTGGCTCAGGTGGAACGTAAGGAGGGGCTACTACTCTGTTCGCATGCATGGCAGCGAACGTCTCCTTCCAGTTATGGCGTCCGGCCATAATGGAATACTCTGGGATCCATGCTACTCCTCTACCTCCTATATCCTCCCAAGGCATGGCAGTTGTAGGTGGACCTCTATGTCTAGGAAAGATAATGCCTCTAGTCATGAGGCTCTGAAGTCCTAGAGGTCTAGCAGCTATCCTAGTCCATGCAGAAAAGTCGATCCCCAGCTGCCTAGCAATGTGGGTGACCATCCCACCATATCCTATATTGTCAGCCTCTTGGTCTTTAGCTTACTCATAGTAGAAGCTAAGAGGGTGGCACAGTCAGCCTGCCTGCCGTGCAACATGCAATACAACAAATAAAGCTCATCCGTCTTGATCTTCTGAGGTGTCTCCGTCCTAGGAAAGAGACACTCAGAAAGCACCCGGTGAGCAATCTTCAAGGCTAAGTGATAAATCAACTTAGCCTTGGTATCAGCTGGTTGCCAGCGGTCCTCGCTGGCGTATACCATAGCTATGTCCTCCCAAAAATCCTTGGCGTACACACCACTAGGGAATCGACCATTGAAGGTCTCATGGAACCCAAAGAAGGTTCCGAACTCAGAAATCGAGAACTCGTAGTTCTCCTCCATAAGCCTAAATGACACTGTACGGTCTACATGACTATGCTCGAAGGAGATCACAAACTCCCTAGTGATCTCTGTTACGCTAAGATCGTGTGATGTGTGTACGCAATAAGCTTTAAATTTATACTCATTATATTTATCCTAACTCCTAGCGAACCCGCAGTGTACGGGACGTTTGTAGTAGGGATAGTATTCCGAGGTCGAACACAAAGACTAAGGTGAGATTGATTCGATTTATGATCAAGTTTAGTGAAGATCTAGATTAAGAAAAGAGAAGGGAATAAAGAAATGAAAATCTAAATGTTTTTTATGGGTTTTTAGGTGATCAATCAAGGATCACAAGTCATACAAAACGAACAATCAACTATGCTAGCAAACCAACGCAAGCAAACAAGCTAAAACGAGATATAGATCAAAGAGAGAAAAGCGGATTCTAGGGGTTGGAAGTTCCGGTTATGGCATAGGACTCAAGCTATCTAATCATTCCTTGGATTAACTATGATATGTTGGGAGAAAGTGTTTCTAGATTGGGATCAATCACCGGGTAGGTCTCATGGTCCACTAGTCCATCCCTAAGGTCTCATCACCGGGTAAGTCTCTAAGAACCTAAGGGACGGAATTCTACACAAACCGGATTGTCACTTAGAGATCTAACCTATCCTTACCGGGTAAGTCTCGAAAGGGTTAGTTCTAAGCAACTATCCTAGCACACTTAGTCCAATGGCGGCTTATGAGGCTCACTACTACCTAGGGTTTGTCATCTTTGGAATCTAAGAGTAAGGATTACCGGGTAAGTCTCTCCTAACACTTAGTTGCTAACACTAGGTTATCCTAGGGTAGAATTAACTCAACAAACACTAGGATTTCAACATTCTAACAATCTAAGGCTAGATCCATCGAACCAGGGAGAATCACGGTTTGTTCTACCAAGTCCACGGCCGTGGTTTGGCAAGAACAATCTGTGGACTTCAACAGAGGCTACGTCCAAGTAAGTGACTCATCCAAGGGCAAATCTAAGTCCATCCTATCATAGTCCTAGCCATAACCATCCTTTCCTTACCCTAGAATCACATCTATTTAGCCTACAACATTCATCATAGCAATCGAAATCATCAAACATAAAATCATGGCTTCCATTTGCAAGATAATGAAGAGAAAGGGATGAGCAAATGAAGCAAACAAAACCAAGCTGAAAATGGAATTAGAATGACTCACAACCCTTCTAAAAGAAGGTTTAAATGGTTCATACAACTCTAGAAATCGATTCCGAAATTCTGCACTATAAAAGCTATCAAAGTCTATCAATGGTGTGTTCTTCTTCTTCTCCAATGAAGCTCTTCCTCAATGGTAGCTTCCTTCTACCTTCTCCTCCAAAGAATCTTCTTGTTGAGAGTATTGTTGTGTGTGTAGAGTGATGGGAGAATACCCAATTGAATGATGCTAGATGGAAGATGCCTTCTCAGCCAATGCAGGACCACTTATATATTACAACTTTGCAAGAGCTGGGCAAGAGATCGTGGCACAGCTGTCACGAAAACCTGGCAAGAACCACGGGTGGTTCCACGGCCGTGGACTTCCAGTGAACCGTGGTTTGGACCTTCAGCTTTGCTTTTGATCATTAAGCTTCGATTTGGTGCATGGCTTGTGTTGGCAAGTTTCCATGGGTCCTCCTTAGCCTCTAGTTTGCATCCTAATGAGTCCGAGGGTGTGTCATCTTGATGAACGATCCTCAAACGTATCGTTTCAGCTCCTAAATCTCCCAAAATACCTACAAAGCAAGACGTCTATCTCGGCAAAATACGTGAATTGAGTGCAAACATCGTGAACTAGTGCAAACGTCGTGAACTAGTGCTAAACCATGCATGAATGAGTGAGAAATCTATCTAAATGATTACCTAAACCTAAGTCATAAATCGTGTTATCAAAATACCCCATACTTAAGGTTTGCTCTTCCCCGAGCAAATTCTCAACTATAGACTACGAGATAACATGATTTACGTATGCAGAAAAATGGCAAAATATTTTTGGTTTTGTGCTTCTACTATTGGATCACCTTCATAGTCATGTTTTATGGCAATGGACAAGCAATTATGTATCAAATAAATGAAGGCATGGAAAGACAATTGTACTTAACTCAAGAGCATGCATGAAATGTAAAAATGAGGAAGTCAAGATGATCAAGAGCATATCCAATCTAGATCACTAAGTCTTACAAACATGCAAATAGGTCATAAGGTCTAGTGAAATAAAAGGCCAAGAAACGTTGTGACTAGGTGGGGATTTTTCTAGGCTATGTGATGCTAATCCGGGAATGGAACTAACTCCACAATTTTGTCCTCGATTAACTTCCCTCAAGCGTATATTTTCTCTATCTTTTCTTTCCTTTCTTTTTCTTATTTTTGAGACAATGGCATTGGTGTACAAAAGCCGAAACCTTGGTGATTAGCCATCCTCGGGCTTTTTCTATTTTTCGAGGTGCATCCACACCGGGCACAAATACCAAAGCTCGTTAGGACTATTGGTTTATTTGACTTTGGCAAGGCACCAACACCCGATTATGTGAAGTGTACCGAGTTACTTGTCATTTAAACCAACGTCCCCAAACCTATGTTTTTGTCTACACTTTCACAACAAATTCAGCATTTTATTCATGACATTCTTTCATCAACATCTTCACCCCACACTTGCTTTTCACACACATCAACACACTAACATGCTCCTATTCCCGGATGGGTCAAAAGAGGTCAATTTATATCAATTGAGGTGCTAAAACATCATGATCAAGATGTGAAGTAGAGAAAGATGAATTTCCTCATTCATTCCTAGATGGTATGCAAGAACTATCATGTAATTTCGACCTTCAATACTCAATCCATTCTAGGCAAACATCATGATCACAAATCATTCATGGAATTCAAGAGAAGTACTTCAAGTCCACATATACATTCATCAATATAACACATAAGGCCATCCATAGCCAATCCACAAGACAAGATTCATCATTAGGGTCATATCCAAGCCTAGAAAGCACAAAAATTTTTAAATTTTCTGATTTTTATGGGATTTTCGAAATGAATATATGCAATGCAAGACATGTGAAGATTTAAAACTATCCTAGATGCTCATCATGCAAACCCCACCCCATACTTAGAAACACATTGTCCCCAATGTGTAAATGAAGTAAAGAAGAGTGAAAGAAGGTTCTCACAATGTAAAAATGGTCTGCTATGGTACTTGGGAATCTCAAGTGGAATTGATGTTGGATGATCCTATCAATAATGGTAGAGAGCTCTAAGCATTCATCAAAGCGTTGGGACCCGCGCTAGGCACCGCTAGCCGTCCGAGTTCCGCGTCCGCTCCACCCATAATTGATGAGGGGTTCATCATCATCATTCACATGTCATGCAAGGCTTCTAATGCTACTAAGGCTCTAGCACACACACCAAGCACACAAAACACACACAAAAATAGAAAAATCTAAAACAAAACAAAACGAGAAAGGGAAAACGTTACCAATGGGTTGCCTCCCACCAAGCGCTCTTTTAAGGTCATTAGCTTGACCAATCTCGGGGGCGTCTCATTCGAGGTGAAGTGGGGCAATCATATCCACCGGAGCTCCCGGAATATACTTCTTCAACCGGTGCCCATTCACCTTAAAGTTTCCACAATGCTCCCCTCCTATCTCAATAGCTCCATGGGAAAAGATCTTCTTCACCACATATGGCCCGGTCCATCTCGATTTTAGCTTTCCGGGGAAAAGCCGCAGCCTTGAGTTGAAGAGAAGGACAAGGTCGCCTTCACTCAACTCCTTCGGGATGAGGCTCTTGTCATGCCACCGTTTGGTCCTCTCCTTGTAGATCCGGGCATTCTCATAAGCATCCAACCGGATCTCTTCAAGAGCGTTTATGTCAAGCAACCTCTTCTCTCCCGCCTCTTTGAGGTCAAAATTTAGCCACTTAATGGCCCAATAAGCTCTATGCTCCATCTCTACCGGAAGGTGGCAAGACTTGCTATAGACCAACTTGTAAGGAGTGGTGCCAATTGGTGTCTTGAAAGCGGTCCTATATGCCCACAAGGCATCATCAAGCTTCATAGCCCAATCCTTTCTTGTCCTAGAGACCGTCTTCTCAAGAATTCCCTCTATCTCCCGGTTGGAGATCTCCACTTGGCCACTAGTTTGGGGATGGTAAGGTGTTGCCACCTTATGAGTCACCCCATACTTAGCCAAAAGTGCCCCAAAGTTCTTATTGGTGAAGTGCTTCCCTCCATCACTTATGATCACCCTTGGTGTTCCAAACCTAGGAAAGAACACTCGGTTGAAGAACCGCACCACAACCTTGGCGTCATTTGTAGGAGAGGCGATTGCCTCCACCCATCTCGAAACATAGTCAACCGCCAATAGGATGTAGAGGTTGCCACATGAAGAAGGGAATGGTCCCATGAAGTCCACACCCCACACATCAAATATTTCCACTTCTTGTATGTTGTTCAAGGGCATCTCATTCCTCCTTGAGATGTTGCCCGTCCTTTGGCAAGCATCACAAGCTACCACAAAGCTTTGCACATCCTTGAACAAACTTGGCCAAAAGAAGCCCGATTGCAACACTTTAGCACATGTCTTGTGTGAGGTAGCATGCCCTCCACATGGCAAGGAATGACAATGGCGGATCACACTCTCCACCTCATCCTCCGGTATGCATCTTCTAAACATTCCATCCGGCCCTCTCTTGAACAAAAGTGGTTCACTCTAATAGTAGTGCCTCACATCCTTGAAGAACTTCTTCCTTTGGGCATATGTCAAACCGGGAGGCACTTCCTCATACACTAAGTAGTTCACAATGTCGGCAAACCATGGCTCGTTTTCTCTAGACACTTAGAACAAGCATTCCTCTACCATTTGCAATTGCTCATCCCGGAATGAGTCATCAATTGGGATGTCATCTCTTTCAAGCTCCAATGGTGGGAGTCTACTAAGGTGATCCGCCACGGAGTTCTCGGATCCCTTCTTGTCCCAGATTTCAAAATCAAACTCTTGAAGAAGAAGGATCCACCGAATCAACCTTGGTTTGGCGTCCTTCTTGGTAAGTAGATAACGGATCGCAGCATGATCCGTATAAACTATGACCTTCGCTCCAACAAGATATGAGCGGAACTTCTCAAAAGCATACACCACCGCTAGCAACTCCTTCTCGGTGGTAGCATAATTTAGTTGGGCATCATCTAGCATCTTGCAAGCATAATAAATGGCATGGGTGCGCCCATCTTTCCTTTGCCCCAAAACAGCCCCAACGACTACATCGCTTGCATCACACATGATCTCAAATGGTAAACTCCAATCCGGAGGTTGTATGATAGGTGCGGAGATCAAGGCGTTCTTCAACCTACAAAAAGCTTCAAGGCATTCTTTGGAGAAGACAAATTCAACATCCTTCATCAGTAGGTTAGTAAGAGGCTTAGAAATTTTAGAGAAGTCTTAAATAAACCTCCGGTAAAAACCGGCATGCCCTAAGAAACTCCTTACCCCCTTCACCGAGGTAGGTGGTGGCAACTTCTCTATCGTTTCAATCTTGGCCCTATCAACCTCAATGCCACGGTTAGATACCAAGTGTCCTAACACAATACCTTCACTTACCATGAAGTGGCATTTTTTCCAATTCAAGACAAGGTTTGTCTCCTCACATCTTTGCAATATTAATGACAAGTTAGCCAAGCAATTATCAAAGGAAGAAGCATAAACAGAGAAATCATCCATGAACACTTCCATGATATTTTCAATGTATTCCGAAAAGATAGTCATCATACACCTTTGGAAGGTGGCGGGTGCATTACACAACCCAAATGGCATTCTCCTATATGCAAAAGTTCCCCATGGACATGTAAATGTGGTTTTCTCTTGGTCATAGGGGTGGATAGGGATTTGGAAGAATCCACTATAGCCATCTAAGTAGCAAAAATGAGAATGTTGAGCTAACCTCTCTAGCATTTGGTCAATGAAGGGGAGAGGGAAGTGATCTTTCCTAGAGGCCATGTTCAACTTCCTATAGTCAATGCACATTCTCCACCCCGTAACCATCCTAGTTGGGATTAGTTCATTGTTCTCATTGGTCACTACGGTCATTCCACCCTTCTTAGGTACTACATGAACGGGACTAACCCACTTACTATCCGAGATAGGGTAGATTATTCCCGCATCTAGCAACTTAATGATCTCCTTTTTGACTACCTCTTTCATTATAGGATTTAGTCTTCTTTGATGTTCAATAGAGGGCTTGTGGTTATCTTCCATCAATATCTTATGCATGCACAAAGAAGGTTTTATGCCAACCAAATCATCAATAGTATAGCCAATGGCTTTCCTATGCAATCTTAGTTCATGCAATAACTTAGCAAGTTCATCATCACTCAAGCATGCATTAACAATCACCGGATATGTTGAATTATCACCAAGAAAAGCATACTTCAAATGAGAGGGGAGGGGTTTAAGTTCAAGTTTAGGAGGACCTTTGTCGAGTGGAGAAGATCCAAATAACGTTGGATGAGATGAATCCAAAGCAAGTGAAGACCCTTCAAGGCTCCTTGAAGCTTGATCATCATCAGGAGCTGCTGCTGGTGAAACCACGGCCAACTCCACGGTTGGCTCCACTTCCACGGCTGTGGACCTTGCCAGGCTTGTTTGTTGAGGCTTTACAGAGAGTTCTACGGCCGTGGAACCACTTCCACGCCCGTGGACTTTGCAGCTGTTCAGCATGCCTTTGTGGTCTTCATCTTCAACTCTTGTCTCCTTTTCTAATGCTTCTAAGGCCTTGATTTCTTCATTGAAAGCCTCCTCAACACCTTCCTCCATCATACTTAAGGTAAGAACCTTCTCCAAGGGATCCTTGATCAAGATCGAGCTCACAACTTCTCTAGAATCCTCTTGCTCGACTATGTTGAAGAAATCCTCATCAAGGGTTGGCCCTTTCATCATTGTGGACAACTTGAACTTGATGTTCTCTTCTCCAATGTTGAAAAAGAGAGTCCCATTCTTGCAATCCACTAGGCATCCGGAGGTGGCTAGGAAGGGTCTTCCTAAGATGATGGGAACCGGATAGTCCGCCGGAATATCCAAGACAACAAAATCAATTGGCACATAGAATCCTCCTAGTTGCACCGGAATGTCCTCTAAGATCCCAACCGGGTGAGTGATAGAACGGTCCGCCATATAGAGGGTCATCTTGACCGGTTTCGGCTCTCCTAGCCCAACCTTGTTGCAAAGTGCAAGCGGTATTGATGACATGAATTATGTATCATCATATTCATGCATATTATAGAGGATTGTCTCAGTTTACCTTGCATTTAGAGAGATTTTGTGTGCCTTTTATGTTCTATTCAATCACTTGTCGGAAATAGAGGTCTACACGGGTTTTTGATGAATTATAGGTAAATGGAGTGGAATTGGAAGCAAAAGCGGAGCAAGGAGCATCTAAGGATGTTAAGGAAGCTAAAGGAGTCTTAAAGGGTTCATAAAGAGCTAAGGAATTGCGAAGGAGAAGCATAGAAGATGAGCCAAGAGAAGAGCACTTTCTGTTGAAGAAAATCGTGCCAATATGCATATAAATCGGACGATTTTCTCCTCTAGAAATCGAACGGTTTTGTGTATAAATCGACTGGGTCGATTTCTTCTATTTTTCGGCCAAATGAAAAGACGACACAAAGCCCAATTCTTTTGGGCTAGAAGAGAGTTTTGCCAAACAGCCCATTTGCAAGAAACTATAAAGGAGAACCCTACGAACGAAAACGGAGAGGCCGCAGCAGGAAATCTTTACACGTTTAAGAGAATTCGGAGATTCTTGGAGGAAGATTGAAGGACTCTTTGTCGGGAAGCTAATCTTGATTCTAGTTTGTGAGATTTCTTTATCCATTGAAGTGATTGTTGTTTTTGAACACGAATTGGAGTTACTTAAGAGATACATTGATTTGTTTTTGACAATCGTTTACAGATTTGAAGGTTATTGGGTTTTCATTCAAGATTCCGATTCTTTGCGATATTTCACTCAATATTTAATTTGATTCGATTTTGAAAATGGTTGGCTAAAACCTTTGTGATTCTGGGGAGAATAGTTGATGATTAAGGTTTAGATGATGATAGACTGAACTCATTCAAACATTAGGACCCTGAGAGTTTAGATTTTAGTTTTGCGACAACAGGAAAATCGGACTGTTCTTGAGGTAAATCAGCCGATTTTCTTATGAACAGCCCGATTTATTCTTCTGACGAACCTTAATTGAATCAATCTTTAACCAAAACTAATCCTTGCCTAAATCCCAACCTTGATTAACCTTTTTACCCTCTAATTGAATGTATGAAGACACTTCAAATCTGATTCTACGTTTAATAGATTAAGGTTACAAGATTTGGGTAATAAAGAGACTCATCATCCTTTATTAAGATTTTAAGCGTGCTTTCTATTCTTACTTTGGAGAGTCATATCCTGGAGTTTTAGATAGTTAGTTTGAACATAATTCTTGTCTTTAGATCTTTCTATATTGCAGCCTCAACAACCCTTATAGAGAGAACCTTTAGATTAGTCATATAGGTTTCGGAACTTCACCGTACGAATCCTACCTTTGAACATTTAATCTTGGCAATATAAACTTTGTCCTATATCTATAGAAGTGTCTTGAATCGAAAGCCGAAATCGGATACTTGAATCCTTGGAATCATTTTACCCTTATTTGATCACAAAAGCTTTTCGCACTTTTTGCTAGATAATTGAAATCGAAATTACTCTCACCAAATCCCTGAATTCGACTTTGGAATTCTTACCTTACTACAGCTGATCCGTACACTGCGGGTTCGCTTTGCTTTGAGTTCTAGATATAAATTTAAGACTTTGACGCACACACTTTTTGAGCGAACAAGTTTTTGGCGCCGTTGCCGGGGATTTGGTCTAGACCAAATTCGGTTTTCGGTTGTCTAGCTTGAGAGCTCTTGCTCTTGTGATTTGATTTGTCTACTTGAGTGATCTTTGCAGGTTCTTTAGGTATATGCGAAAGACTAGATCCACTAAAGATATAGTTCCTTTTGATCCCGAATAGGAGAGAACTTTGAGGAGAAAGTTGAAGGAAAAGAAAATGGCTGAGAACGACGAGAGAAACTACCAGGCTGAACTGATTGAAGCTCAACGCCAACTCCAGTTGAGTGAGAAAGCACGAAAAGATGCTGAAACGAGTCATCAATTTCAGATTGATGAACTAAGAGCTATGATGCTGGACATGAAGTTGGAGTTGAACGAATCTAGGAAGAAGAAGAAAGTCAAGACACCAACAAAATCCATTAGAAATGACTCATCCGATGATGAAGAGATTGATCCGGACATGCCAGAACTTGAGGAGATTGATCCATTACTTCATCCTGTTCGGAACACCCCAAAACCACGGGTTGTTCCTCGCTTCCCAACTAGGGACGTAAGAGCTGTTAATGATGGTGATAGACCCCGAACTTTGGGGCAACGGATGGACCCAATTCAGCAACCACGCCGCCTAGGTGTGGATTTCGGAGCTGAAAACATCCAAGAGTTTAGCTTCTCACCACAAGTCATCACCATGGTTCGCCAAAGTCAATATGGCGGAGCAAGTACTGAATCTCCACACCAACACTTGCAGAATTTTGAGATTTTCATGGAGACTATGAAGCCGAAGAAGGCTACTACAAGCAATTACAAGATCAAACCGTTCTTCTTTTCTTTGAAGGACAAGGCTCTAGCTTGGTACCAAACACTTCCAGCTGCAAAGCTAGCTACATGGGAGGAATTGTCTTCGGAATTCCTCACCAAATTCTTTCCGCCATCCAAAACGGCGGAATTGAGAGGTAAAATAAATGCTTTTTCTATGAAACCTAATGAAAGCTTGTTTCAATCTTGGGAAAGGTTTCAAGATCTCTTGTTGGATTGCCCACACCATGGCATTTCCAAGCTGGAATTATTGGAGATCTACTACAAAGGATTGGATGTGGAAACACAATTCAACCTCCAATCTCTCTCTTGTGGCACATTCATGGACATGAGAGAGGATGATGCTTGGGACTTTATTGAGAAGCAAGCCCAAGTGATTGAGAAGTATTCCCACCGGAAGGTGGAATCAAATAGCCGGAATCAAGGCGATCCGGGAGCCAAGTTGAACCAAGCTGCTCAAACACCAATATTCTCCCTCAACAATGAGATCAAAGAGTTGAAGGAAGTGCTCAAAACGAGTCTTCAAAAGACTAAGGAGCAAGAAGCCAACTACATGGGGAGGGACAACAATCAAATGAATGATAATCGGAACTCCAATTGGAACAACAACAACAATAACAACCGGAACTCCAATTGGAACAACAACAATAGGAGCTCAAATAACAACAATTGGAGGTCAAATCAGCAAAATTCAGGTAATCCTTACTCTCATGCTGAAAAGGCTCTAACATCTCCATCTTCTTCTACTCCTTCAACAAGCCAGGGACAATCAAGCGGATCAAACAAACCCGATCCCATGCTAGAGACGATCCTAGGCAAGCTACAAGGGTTGGAGAGTTATATAACTTCGGTTGACAAAGCTCACAAAGCTTTAGAAAACCAAGTATTCAACAAGGCCGGAGAAGTTCCAAGAGACCAAGGGAAACTTCCCGGGAAGACGGAAGATAACCCAAAGGGAAGGGTTATGGCAATAACTACTAGGAGCGGCAAGACAACCACTGATCCTCAACCCAAAGTAGTCGAAACCACCACTAAGGAAGGGGAGGCAAAAGAGAAGGAAGAAGTTTAAGTTCCCCCTCCCGCTTACAAACCACCTCTACCTTTCCCTCAATCTAGAGCGCGTGCACGCCTAGATAAACATTTTGGTAAGTTTGTTGAACTTATGAGTAAGCTGCATATTAACATACCTTTTATGGATGCAATTTTAGGTATGCCGGCTTACGGGAAATTCCTCAAGGAGATCTTATCTAACAAGAGGAAATTGGAAGACATAAGAGAAGTCAAGATGAGTATGGAGTCATCCGAACTCATCAAGACTATGACGGAGAATATGCCACCCAAGCTCCGTGATCCAGGATCCTTTTGCATACCCATCACTTTGGGAGAAGCTACCTATGATGCACTTTGTGACCTTGGAGCGAGTGTGAGTATCATACCCCTTGCTCTTTGCAAAGCAGTTGGTCTAGGAGAGCCTAGACCGGTGAAGATCACATTGTACATGGCTGATCGTTCCACCACTAAGCCGGTGGGGATATTAGAAGACATTCCGGTAAAGCTCGGTAAGTTTTACATCCCTATAGATTTTGTCGTTCTTGACATCCCTGCAGATTATCCGGTTCCCATCATTCTTGGGAGACCATTCCTTGCCACATCCGGATGCATGGTAGATTGCAAGAATGGCCAGCTGTCTTTCCATATAGATGAAGAAAAGGTAGAATTCACACTCTCCTCCTTGATCAAGGAGCCAGCATTGAGAGACGACGTTTTTGATATTTTTGATGAAGAAGAGACTAGAGAGGTAGTAAGTTCAATCTTGATGAAAGACCCTCTTCAAAAGGTTCTTAGTATGAGCATCATGGAGGAAGGAGTGGAACATGATTGCAATGAGGATGTGAAAGCATTAAATGATATGGAGGAAGAAATAGGAACAAGAATTGAAGAACTAGAGTTAACTCCGGAAACTGTGAAGAAAATCGACCTGCATGAAATAAATCGTCCGATTTGTGAAAAGGCAACCCGATTTTCGTCAACAGAAAGAAAAATCGACCTGACTAAACTAAATTGTCCGATTTGTGAAAAGGCAACCCGATTTTTTTCGACAGAAAGAAAAATCGTGCCAGAGATCGATCGATTTACTTCAGGGGAGGTCGATCTAGTAGGAAATTTTCTGGATTCTCCAAACTTCACCGCAGCTGCTCTCGAATCTAATGATGAAGTACCCCCTCCTTTAGAGGCCTCTCCCACAACATCCGAAGGCCACGATTCATCATCAATCAAGGTACCTCCATCATTAGAATTGAAGCCACTCCCCACGCATTTAAGGTACGCATTCCTTGGCACTAATTCCACATATCCGGTCATAGTTAATGCGAATTTGAATGATGCTGAACTAGAGAAACTTATGCATGTTCTGAAGCAACATAGGAGAGCATTAGGCTATACTATTGATGATTTAGTAGGAATAAAGTCTTCCCTATGTATGCACAAAATTCTGATGGAAGAGGATTACAAACCTTCACGCCAACCTCAAAGGCGGTTAAATCCGGCAATGAAAGAGGTCGTGAAGAAAGAAATCCTTAAGCTACTTGATGCAGGTATCATCTTCCCTATTTCCGATAGCAAATGGGTGAGTCCATTACAAGTAGTACCCAAGAAAGGAGGCATTACCGTTGTTGCCAACAAGAACAACGAACTTATCCCCACACGGACAGTTACAGGGTGGCGAATGTGCATCGACTACCGCAAACTGAACGTGGCCACTAGGAAGGACCACTTCCCCCTTCCTTTTATCGATCAAATGTTGGAAAGGTTAGCCCAACATTCTTACTTTTGTTATCTAGATGGATATAGCGGTTTCTTTCAGATTCCAATTCATCCGGATGATCAAGAGAAGACAACTTTTACGTGCCCATGGGGTACGTTTGCTTATAGAAGAATGCCATTCGGTCTATGCAACGCTCCAGCCACCTTCCAAAGGTGTATGATGGCAATCTTCTCCGAATATGTAGAGAATATCATGGAAGTCTTCATGGACGATTTTTCGGTATATGGTTCTTCCTTTGATAACTGTCTTTATAATCTTTCACTAGTTCTTAAGAGATGTGAGGACACTAACTTAGTCTTAAACTGGGAAAAGTGTCATTTCATGGTCACCGAAGGGATTGTGTTAGGTCATTTAGTATCACAAAGGGGAATAGAGGTTGATAGGGCAAAGATAGAAATCATTGAGAAGTTACCACCCCCTTCTTCGGTGAAAGGAATTAGAAGTTTCTTAGGGCATGCAGGCTTCTATAGGAGATTCATAAAGGATTTTTCTAAGATTTCAAAACCCTTAACTAATCTTTTGATGAAAGATGCAACTTTCGAATTTTCGAAAGATTGTTTAGATGCTTTTTGCAGGATCAAGGAAGCTTTGATTTCAGCACCAATCATTCAACCACCCGATTGGACTCTTTCTTTCGAGGTCATGTGCGACGCAAGCAACGTCGCTATAGGAGCCGTTCTTGGACAGAAGAAAGATGGTCGCACTCATGCCATCTACTATGCTAGAAAAACGCTAGATGAGGCTCAATATAATTATGCAACTACAGAAAAGAAACTTTTAGCCGTAGTATACACTTTTGAGAAATTTCGTTCCTATCTTGTAGGTGCGAAGGTGATAGTCTATACGGACCACTCCGCAATTCGATACTTATTCACGAAGAAGGATGCGAAGCCAAGGCTTCTAAGATGGATCTTACTCTTACAAGAGTTCGATTTAGAGATTCGTGATAAGAAAGGATCGGAAAACTCCGTTGCCGATCATCTTAGTCGTCTTCCGCAACTCACCGGCGAGATGGATGAACTTCCTATAGACGACTCATTCCCTGACGAGCAGCTACACGAGATTGAAGAGTGCCTTCAACACATCTCATAAGGTAATGATCCATGGTTCGCTGACATTGTGAATTACCTTGTTTGTCAGGAAATCCCACCCGGACTTTCATATGCTCAAAAGAAGAAGTTCTTTAGTGACGTCCGGCAACTCTATTGGAACGAACCTCTTCTATTCAAAAGAGGCCCCGATGGCATTTACAGGAGATGTATCCCCGAAGATGAGGTGGATAGTGTCATCCGCCATTGCCATTCTCTACCATGTGGCGGACATGCTAGTTCCCACAAGACTTGTGCTAAGGTACTTCGCTCCGGCTTTTATTGGCCTACACTTTTCAAAGATGTGCAAAAGTTTGTTGTTGCTTGTGATGCTTGTCAAAGGACAGGTAATATATCAAGGAGGAATGAGATGCCTCTCAACAACATACAAGAAGTAGAGATCTTTGATGTATGGGGCATCGATTTTATGGGACCTTTCCCATCTTCATGCAGTAACCAATATATACTTCTTGCCGTAGACTATGTCTCAAGATGGGTAGAGGCAATCGCTTCTCCTACTAATGATGCAATGGTAGTGGTAAAGTTCCTCAATAGAACGATCTTCCCAAGGTTCGGAACTCCCTGAACCATCATTAGTGACGGAGGAACGCATTTCACAGCCCGTCGATTTGAGACTCTATTGGCTAAGTATGGGGTGACCCATAAGATAGCTACACCTTACCATCCGCAAACAAGCGGACAAGTCGAAATATCCAATAGAGAGATTAAGGGAATTTTAGAGAAAACCGTCTCTAAAACAAGAAAAGATTGGTCAATGAAGCTTGACGATGCACTATGGGCGTATAGGACAGCCTTCAAGACACCAATAAGTACGACTCCCTATAACCTTGTCTATGGTAAATCCTGTCATCTTCCTGTAGAGCTAGAGCATAAAGCCTATTGGGCTATCAAGTGGCTCAATTTTGACATGAAAGAAGCCGGAGAGAAGCGGCTCTTAGACATCAATGAGCTAGATGAGATCCGGCTAAATGCGTATGAGAACGCAAAGATCTACAAGGAACGGACAAAGCGTTGGCATGATAAGCACATCATTCCAAAAGACTTGAAGGAGGGAGACCAAGTCCTCCTATTCAACTCAAGGCTGCGTCTATTTCCAGGTAAGCTTAAATCTCGTTGGACAGGACCTTATGTAATTAAACGAATTTTCTCCCATGGTGCAGTTGAAGTATGGGGTGAACAAAGCGGAAGTTTCAAGGTTAATGGTCAACGGTTGAAGAAATACACACCGGAAGCTCCGGTCGAGGAGATAGCTCCTATCCTCCTCCATTGAACACGAACCATACACCGTCCAGCTGAAGACGATAAATCAACTTCTTGGGAGGCAACCCATGATAGTATAGTTTTTCCCTCCTTTCATCACATAGTTAGAGTAGATTAGTTGTTTTGTTTCTTTGTTTTCGTTTTTTATTTGTTCCTCGATGCACTCTTGGTTTGTCATGTCATTAATCGCAGGAAATTAGGTCCAAATTGAGCAATCCATGAAGAATAAGGAAGCAAATCGAGCTCCACTAAGTTAATCATCTGATTCATGAGCAGAGCAAGTCGATTTTTGCCAACAGAAAGAAAAATCGACCTGGAGATCGACCTGCCCAAGTAAATCGTCCGATTTTCCTTGTGTTCAGAGAAAAATCGAGTTACCCAAAGTAAATCGTCCGATTCAGAAGCAGAGCAAGGCGATTTTTGACAACAGGAAGAAAAATCGACTTGGAGATCGACCTACCAAAGTAAATCGTCCGATTTTCTTTGAATCCAGAGAAAAATCGCCCCGACGATTAAATCGACCTTGTAAATCGGCCGATTTTCTTCACAGTTTCTCGACCCTATATAAAGACTCAAACACTCGATCTTCCTCATTCCACAACCTTCCACTCTCGATTTCCCCTTCTCAAGAACGCCGAAAATCGCCCATACCCTACAATCCTCATTCCTTAATCATTTTGAGTGATTCTTGGCTCCAAACTGAAGCATTTTCAACAAGGAACAAGGATCTAGCAACAACAAGCACGGCAATCGACTCCTCCATAAGGAATTCAGGTTTTTCTTTCCAAAACCTAAGTTTCTAATTCGAAATTGAAGTTTGCTTAGGAAGTGTTTGTTTGCTGGAATTGATTGAGGAATCTGCTTAGGAATCATTATAGGAGACTGTATGTGGTGATTGCTTGAACAGAACTTTACAGAATTGCGAGAATCGTTGAAATCGACAGAAAAATCGACCTAGCCCAGAAAAATCGGACGATTTTTGTGAAGAACAGGCCGATTTTTTTACTCAGAATGGATCTTGTTAAGAGGATAACTAGAAACACGGGGAAGAAGAAGGGATCTTATTCCAAAGCCCCTCCCCCACCTCCACCACCACCTCAAAACATCCCTAAGCTTCCCCCTCCCCTATCCAAGCACAAGAAACGTTATGAACGCATCATAGATCGCCCATTCACCCCTCCTCGCTACATAGTGCTAGATGACTTAGATTCATTGTTTGTTCGAGAGGATGTTGATATGATGCTTGACAGGGCTGGGCTGAGCCAGTTTGCTACGATTAGGGAGGATGCTTATACCGAGATCACCCTAGAGTTCCTTAGTACATTCGAACATGATCCTAGGGAAAGGATGGTCACCTTCCGCCTTATGAGCCAAGATCACACCATGTCTATAGATACTTTTGGCGACTTGTTCGGTTTCTCTTATTCAGATGCAGGCACATTTGCTAGAGGTGTTAGTGCTAGTGATTTTTGGGAAGCTATTTCAGTGGGTGAATACGGAGGAGATAACTGGCGACCCGGAAACTCCAAGAAGACTAGTATGTACAACCTCTCCTTTAAGGTAGTACATAGGATACTTAGCGAGAGTCTATTTGCCCGGACAGAGACTCCACAGAAGCTCAAGGCTGATGAGCTTTTCATTCTCTATTGCATGACATCCACCACCATTCCCGACATCTCTACCATGCTTGTTGACTATCTAGGAAAGATAGCCAACAAAGCTAAGGGCGATATTTTTGCAGGAGGTCTTGTCACTCATGTTGCTAAGACAATGGGATTAGACTTCTCCGGATGCACTCTAGCTGAGAGTACCCTCCCATTAGGCTCCCAGCGGTTGGTTGTTTGACAGGTCTTGATTCCTCGAGGGAGAGGAACACTTCATTTGCCCATGCCATGGCACAGGGATCCGAAGAAGAAGTCATCCGAGATCATATGGAAGTCCGAATACACTATTCGGAACAAGAGAAACTGGAAGGAGACGTTCGAGTCGATGCTTGAGGAGTTCTCTCCTCCTACTTACTATGATGATGATGCAGGTGACTCCGAGGAGGAGGATGAGGATGGAGGACAGGGGACCATGCTCGAGTTTGAGAGTGACACTCATAGCGGTCATGCTACGGATGCCATGGACACCGACACTCATGGTGCAGGACCTAGCCGGACTAGTAGAGGCGATGAGGAGACGGAGGATGACATGCAGCCACCTCGCCGCTCATTTGCACGTGCCCTAGGACATGGACGAGGACATCGCCTTCCCTGTCACTTTAGGGAGCTAGTCTCTAGCTTCTAGAGCCTCAGCACCGACTATCACGCTCTCCACACCGACTACGATACCCTGAACACTTAGTTCAGGAACTACAGGGAGGAGACGGACGCTAGGCATTCATCCTATGATGGCCAGATGAGAGACTTATACTTCCACCAGTTCGGCCACTTCTGCGATCCTAGCGCACCGATGTATCCCTATCCACCACCTCCACCGCCGACAGAGGATTGAGCTTCCACTTCTTTTACATTGTAAGTATTTTTCTCCTTCTTATGCTTGATTTTCACATTGGGGACAATGTGGATGTCAAGTATGGGGTGGGGGTACTTACAATACCTTATGTTTCATCTTAGCACTTTATGTACTTTCCACTACTCTTGACAATTTGGCTTGTAATAACTCTTCCACTACTTGCTTTCCATTATGACACTTGCATTTGCATGATCTTTTTCAAATCCTAAGAATTTTCAAAAATTTTTGTGCTTCTTATAATGGAAATGACCTCTATGATGAGAAATGTGTATGTGGATAGGCAAAAAGATGCTTAGTTGTGTTGAGATGTCAATCATAGCATGAATGAGTCTACTTTTGTTACTTGAACGCATGAATAAGTTATATGATCTAGTTGTTTTGATAAGAGAATGAAATAATAGTCGAAGCTATATTGCAAGTTCTTTTACATCATATAAGGATGACTAAGGCAATTCACTTCTTTTCTTTTCTCATATCTTGATCATGCTAGCCCCTCAATGAAATATGTAACCCTCCTTTTACCATCCGGGAATTAGGATAAGTAATAGAAAAAGGCATGTTTGATGTGGGAGGGCCAAGGAAAATGTATTAAAAGAAAGTGCAGAAATTCATAAGTTTGGGGACGTTGAACATGAGGATGAGTAACTCGGCACCATTCACATAGCCGGGTGTTTGTGTCTTGCCAAAGTCCGATTGAACGACAAGTCCTAACGGGATATGGTATGTGCATCAAGGGTTTTAGGCATCTCGAAATTGAGAAACGCCGATCTCCTAGGCTTCGGTTTTTGTGCACCGATGTCCATACTCTCAAAAAGTAAAGTATAATGAAAGCAAAGCTTTCTACATGCGAAGCATGTGCGGTGAAGAAAAATCTTGAAGGTATTATGTGTTCCTCTTTCCCGGATTAGCACCACAATTGCCAAAAAGAATTCCTTCCCTTAATACGTTTCTTGAACCGTTTCTTTGATTAGAAGACCTTGAGACTTTTATGCATGTGTTTAAGACTTAATGGCTTAGATTTGTTTGACTTTGATTACCTCTACACCTTTATCATGTCCTTTATTTATGTTTTCAAGAAAGAAAAGGAAGTTAGTTCATCTTATAGTTATCATTGATACATGCTTTGCCTTTTTATGCCTTGAAATATCACTTTGAGGGTGATCCAATAAGAAGAAGCACTACCAAAAGAAGAGTTTTTGAGTTTTCATACATATATAATCCATGACATCTTATATTCTAAATTTGAGTCTTGCTTAGGGACAAGCAAGAGGCAAGTATGGGGTATTTTGATGACATGAATTATGTATCATCATATTCATGCATATTATAGAGGATTGTCTCAGTTTACCTTGCATTTAGAGAGATTTTGTGTGCCTTTTATGTTCTATTCAATCACTTGTCGGAAATAGAGGTCTACACGAGTTTTTGATGAATTATAGGTAAATGGAGTGGAATTGGAAGCAAAAGCGGAGCAAGGAGCATCTAAGGATGTTAAGGAAGCTAAAGGAGTCTTAAAGGGTTCATAAAGAGCTAAGGAATTGCAAAGGAGAAGCATAGAAGACGAGCCAAGAGAAGAGCACTTTCTATTGAAGAAAATCGTGCTAATATGCATATAAATCGGACGATTTTCTCCTCTAGAAATCGAACGGTTTTGTGTATAAATCGACTGGGTCGATTTCTTCTGTTTTTCGGCCAAATAAAAAGACGACACAAAGCCCAATTCTTTTGGGCTAGAAGAGAGTTTTGCCAAACAGCCCATTTGCAAGAAACTATAAAGGAGAACCCTATGAACGAAAACGGAGAGGCCGCAGCAGGAAATCTTTACACGTTTAAGAGAATTCGGAGATTCTTGGAGGAAGCTTGAAGGACTCTTTGCCGGGAAGCTAATCTTGATTCTAGTTTGTGAGATTTCTTTATCCATTGAAGTGATTGTTGTTTTTGAACACGAATTGGAGTTACTTAAGAGATACATTGATTTGTTTTTGACAATCGTTTACAGATTTGAAGGTTATTGGGTTTTTATTCAAGATTCGGATTCTTTGCGATATTTCACTCAATATTTAATTTGATTCGATTTTGAAAATGGTTGGCTAAAACCTTTGTGATTCTGGGGAGAATAGTTGATGATTAAGGCTTAGATGATGATAGACTGAACTCATTCAAACATTAGGACCCTGAGAGTTTAGATTTTAGTTTTGCGACAACAGGAAAATCGGACTGTTCTTGAGGTAAATCGTCCGATTTTCTTATGAACAGCCCGATTTATTCTTCTGACGAACCTTAATTGAATCAATCTTTAACCAAAACTAATCATTGCCTAAATCCCAACCTTGATTAACCTTTTTACCCTCTAATTGAATGTATGAAGACACTTCAAACCTGATTCTACGTTTAATAGATTAAGGTTACAAGATTTGGGTAATAAACAGACTCATCATCCTTTATTAAGATTTTAAGCGTGCTTTCTATTCTTACTTTGGAGAGTCATATCCTGGAGTTTTAGATAGTTAGTTTGAACATAATTCTTGTCTTTAGATCTTCCTATATTGCAGCCTCAACAACCCTTATAGAGAGAACCCTTAGATTAGTCATATAGGTTTCGGAACTTCACCGTACGAATCCTACCTTTGAACATTTAATCTTGGCAATATAAACTCTGTCCTATATCTATAGAAGTGTCTTGAATCGAAAGCCGAAATCGGATACTTGAATCCTTGGAATCATTTTACCCTTATTTGATCACAAAAGCTTTTCGCACTTTTTGCTAGATAATTGAAATCGAAATTACTCTCACCAAATCCTTGAGTTCGACTCTGGAATTCTTACCTTACTACAGCTGATCCGTACACTGCGGGTTCGCTTTGCTTTGAGTTCTAGATATAAATTTAAGACTTTGACGCACACACTTTTTGAGCGAACAGGTATGATGCTTACACTTGCTCCAAGATCACAAAGGGCCTCATACTTCACATCTCCCACTCCAATTGGGACACAAAAGGAACCCGGATCTCTTAGCTTGGGAGGCATCTCCTCCTTCATTGTTTGGATCAATTCCGAAGACCTCTTTGTCATTCTTATTTCCCCGTACTCCTCCAACTTCATTTTGTTGGAGAGTATCTCCTTCAAGAACTTGCCATATGCCGGCATTCCTAAAATAGCATCCATGAACGGAATGTTAATATGCAATTTAGACATTAGTTCAAGGAATTTACCAAAGTGATTGTCCAAGCGAGCTCTTGCTCGTTATTGAGGGAATGGTAGTGGTGGCTTGTATGGAGGCGGTGCCACATATGTTGGCTCAACATCCTTGCTCTTGCCTCCATCTCCTTGCAAAGTATCTTCCTCTATCACCACTTGTTTCCCTTTAGCATTCTCCTTGGGCAAAGGGTCTTTCATACTCAACCCACTCCTCGTTGTGATGGCCAACACTTGGCCTCTTGGGTTGTCTTCGGTCCTTCCGGGAAGTTTTCCCGGATCTCTATGGGCTTCACCCGCCTTTTGGAACACTTGTGCTTCCAACACCTTTTGAGCCTTAGAAATGGAAGTCACGGTGCTCTCAAGACCACTCAACCTTCCAAGCAATTGCTCAAACATCATTTCGGTTCTATCCTTTGGAGGTTGAGTAAATCCGGGTGGAGGTTCTTGTGAAGCTTTCGGTGGTGGAGTTGTGCTTGTGGAAGCGGGAGGGTTCAAGGCTCCATCCGGGTTAGAATAGGAAAACCCGGGATGGTTATGGTTGGGCCGGTAATTGTTGAATTGCCGGTTGTTGTTGAAGTTCCTTGGGCCTTGATAGTTGTTGTAATTGCCCCTCCCCATGTAATTCACATCTTCCTCCTTGGAAGATAAGTTAGCTTGTGGAAGCACTTGAGGAGTTGCTTGATTCTTCAAAGTTGTAGCACACAACTCTCTCAAAGACTTCAATTCATTGTTGATGGCGTCAAGCTTGAAATTGCTCATGGTAACTTCACTCACCTCATATGATCCCGCCTTTCTCCCTTCACTCTTCCTATGGGAGTATTTCTCAATCACTAGAGCTTGCTTCTCCACAAACTCCCAAGCATCATCTACATTTTTCTCCATGAAAGTCCCACCGGAAAGAGATTGAAGCTTGAATTGGCTATCTTCATCAAGTCCTTTGAAGTAGATCTCCAATAGCTCAAATTTCGGTATGCCATGGTGTGGACAATCTAGGAGAAGATCTTTGAACCTCTCCCAAGACTTGAATAAACTCTCTCTATCCTTCATCACAAAGGCATTTATCTTTCCTCTTAGCTCGGTAGTCTTGGAAGGTGGGAAGAACTTAGTCAAAAACTCGGTTGTCATCTCCTCCCAAGTACTCACTCGCCCTTGTGGAATAGATTGATACCAAGCTAGGGCTTTGTCCTTAAGAGAGAAGGAGAAAGCCCTAAGCTTATGGTTGTTGCTCTCCAATCTTGGCGGTCTAAGAGTCTCCATCAAGATCTCATAATTCATTAAGTGTTGATGAGGAGACTCTCCTTCCATCCCTCCAAATTGACTATGCCGGATCATTTGTAGAACTTGAGGGCGGAGCTCGTAGTTGTGGGTTGCGGGATCTCCTAAGTTCACACCCGGACGGTGTGCTCTTTGTGCCGGATCCATACGTCTCCCTAACGTTTGTGGCTCTTCAATGGCAATGGGGACAACCCTAACATTCGCCGCCGGCTGCGGTTGTAGTGGTGGAGGAGGTGGAGGTTGTTGACGATTAAGCTCTCCTTGTACAAGGGCTTGCCTAATCTCATCAATCTCCCTCCTAGTTGCTTCTTGCCTTTCATTGGCAAGTCTCCTTTCTTCCTCCAAGAGCTCATCTCTTAGCCTAATTTGCTCTAAGGCTTCATCCAACTCAACTTGGAGATCTCTTCCGGCCATCTCTTTTCCCTTTTTGATGCTCTTGGATCTAGATCTAAGGGTTTTCTCCGGTTCGGGATCGAATGGAGCTAAATCCTTGCCACGAGATCTTCGCATACACCTAAAGAGTAAGAGATGTCCTGAAAAGCAAAGACACAAACCAAAGAGAGATCAAAAGCAACAAGAAAGATCTACACTATAAACAATCACAAAATAGACTCAATCTAGACCTAGTCCCCGGCAAAGGCGCCAAAAACTTGTTACGCTAAGATCGTGTGATGTGTGTACGCAATAAGCTTTAAATTTATACTCGTTATATTTATCATAACTCCTAGCGAACCCGCAGTGTACGGGACGTTTGTAGTAGGGATAGTATTCCGAGGTCGAACACAAAGACTAAGGTGAGATTGATTCGATTTATGATCAAGTTTAGTGAAGATCTAGATTAAGAAAAGAGAAGGGAATAAAGAAATGAAAATCTAAATGTTTTTGATGGGTTTTTAGGTGATCAATCAAGGATCACAAGTCATACAAAATGAACAATCAACTATGCTAGCAAACCAACGCAAGCAAACAACCTAAAACGAGATATAGATCAAAGAGAGAAAAGCGGATTCTAGGGGTTGGAAGTTCCGGTTATGGCATAGGACTCAAGCTATCTAATCATTCCTTGGATTACCTATGATATGTTGGGAGCAAGTGTTTCTAGATTGGGATCAATCACCGGGTAGGTCTCATGGTCCACTAGTCCATCCCTAAGGTCTCATCACCGGGTAAGTCTCTAAGAACCTAAGGGACGGAATTCTACACAAACCGGATTGTCACTTAGAGATCTAACCTATCCTTACCGGGTAAGTCTCGAAAGGGTTAGTTCTAAGCAACTATCCTAGCACACTTAGTCCAATGGCGGCTTATGAGGCTCACCACTACCTAGGGTTTGTCATCTTTGGAATCTAAGAGTAAGGATTACCGGGTAAGTCTCTCCTAACACTTAGTTGCTAACACTAGGTTATCCTAGGGTAGAATTAACTCAACAAACACTAGGATTTCAACATTCTAACAATCTAAGGCTAGATCCATCGAACCAGGGAGAATCACGGTTTGTTCTACCAAGTCCACGGCCGTGGTTTGGCAAGAACAATCCGTGGACTTCAACAGAGGCTACGTCCAAGTAAGTGACTCATCCAAGGGCAAATCTAAGTCCATTCTATCATAGTCCTAGCCATAATCATCCTTTCCTTACCCTAGAATCACATCTATTTAGCCTACAACATTCATCATAGCAATCGAAATCATCAAACATAAAATCATGGCTTCCATTTGCAAGATAATGAAGAGAAAGGGATGAGCAAATGAAGCAAACAAAACCAACCTGAAAATGGAATTAGAATGACTCACAACCCTTCCAAAAGAAGGTTTAAATGGTTCATTCAACTATAGAAATCGATTCCGAAATACTTCACTACAAAAGCTATCAAAGTCTATCAATGGTGTGTTCTTCTTCTTCTCCAATGAAGCTCTTCTCCAATGGTAGCTTCCTTCTACCTTCTCCTCAAAAGAATCTTCTTGTTGAGAGTATTGTTATGTGTGTAGAGTGATGGGAGAATACCCAATTGAAAGATGCTAGATGGAAGATGCCTTCTCAGCCAATGCAGGACCACTTTTATACTACAACTTTGCAAGAGCTGGGCAAGAGATCGTGGCACAGCTGTCACGAAAACCTGGAAGAACCACGGGTGGTTCCACGGCCGTGGACTTCCAGTGAACCGTGGTTTGGACCTTCAGCTTTGCCTTTGATCATTAAGCTTCGATTTGGTGCATGGCTTGTGTTGGCAAGGTTCCATGAGTCCTCCTTAGCCTCTAGTTTGCATCCTAATAAGTCCGAGGGTGTGTAATCTTGATGAACGATCCTCAAACGTATCGTTTCAGCTCCTAAATCTCCCAAAATACCTACAAAGCAATGCACAAGTCCGTGTAGACGTCTATCTCGGCAAAATACGTGAATTGAGTGCAAACGTCGTGAACTAGTGCTAAACTATGCATGAATGAGTGAGAAATCTATCTAAATGATTACCTAAACCTAAGTCATAAATCGTGTTATCAATCTCCTCATATGCATCTTCCCGAATAGCGGAGAAGACGATCAACCCAGCTCTATCTAATAACCAAGGAATGTCGTTAACCACATTTAGTGGCTCTAGCTCTTCAAGCAACAAATACCTAGGTCCTATGACCGCTCGCTTCTTGATCCTTTCTAAGGCATCGAGGTAATCCTTGTGGATTCTAGGAATTCTAGGTGGTGGGGGTGATGGTGGTTCACTAGGAGGTGCCTGAGAAGAGGAGGGACCATCACCCTTCCTTTTCTTGTTCCTATTCGACATTCTTCTAACAAAATCCATCACTGTTCAAAACCATGGTCTGTTCTTCAGAAACCACGGCCGTGGAATGTTCAGAGACCGTGATTCGGTTCGAAATTTCTCAAAACTCAGCAGATTGACACCAAATTCAACAACAAGCAGCCCTAGACTAATTCCAATCCAATTTCAATCAGTTCTCCTAAAATTTCTTGCAAAAACTGAGGCAAATCGATAAAGTGAGAGAAGAGATAAAAACCTAGGTTTTCGGATTTTAAAATCCGAATTCTGTCTTCTCCAGTGATTTGCCGCTCGAATCGTTGCTTGGATCTTGTAGGTGATTGGATTTGCTTCAGTTTTGGTCAAAGAATCGTTCGAAACGGTTAACGAACGAGAATTTGGGAGAGGGGGAAGGCAATCGGCGATTTGGGGCGTGGTTTTGGGTGGTGTTGGTTGTGTTTGTGAAGAAACGTGGCTTTTATAGTGGCCGTAAATTTTTTTGAAAATTACGGTTAATCGGGGGTTTCCACGGCCGTGGAAATGTACGGAACCGTGGTTTTGGTGATTTTTCTCAGGCTTTTACAAATTACGGTCACTGTAGCTGTCACGGCCGTGGTTTTGGCCGTGGAACTCTCTGTAATGTGCCAAAGTCCAAGTTTCGTCAATTTTCTTCAAATCTTTCCTTCTCCCTTTCTCTTCCACTGATCCTACATCCAAAAACACGAACATACCGGAAGGTATCGAAGGCAAAACAAAACAAGAACGTCTAAACTATTCTAGTCTATGAATCAAAAACAAAAACGTAAGTGCAATACCTTGGGTTTCCTCCCAAGAAGCGCTTGTTTAAGGTCCGTAGCTAGACCATATTCGCACTTATTCGAGTGCGGTGGGCGCGAACTCTTCAACTTGGAGTTCCGGTGTATACTTTTTGAGTCGTTGACCGTTCACCTTAAAGGTTCCGCCCTTTTCACCCCATACTTCAACTACATCATGGGGAAAAACACGTTTGATTAGATAAGGTCCAGTCCAACGAGATTTAAGCTTACCTGGAAAGAGACGAAGCCTTGAATTAAAGAGGAGAACTTGATCTCCTTCTTTGAGGTCCTTTGGGATGATATGCTTATCATGCCAACGCTTCGCTCTTTATTTATAGATCTTGGCGTTTTTGTAGGCGTTCAAGCGAAGTTCTTCAAGCTCATTGAGGTCCAAGAGACGCTTCTCTCCCACTTCCTTCATGCTGAAGTTCAACCACTTTATTGCCCAATACGCCTTGTTCTCCAACTCTACCGGTAAGTGACAAGACTTCCCATACACAAGATTATATGGTGTTGTTCCGATGGGAGTCTTATATGCAGTCCGGTATGCCCATAATGCGTCATCTAGTTTCAAAGACCAATCCTTCCTTGTCCTTGAAACCGTCTTCTCTAGGATCCCTTTAATTTCCCGGTTTGAGATCTCCACTTGTCCACTAGTTTGTGGATGATAAGGGGTGGCGATCTTGTGAGTCACCCCATACTTAGCTAAAAGAGCTTTGAAGCGTCGGGCAATGAAGTGAGAACCTCCATCACTAATGATAGTCCGTGGTGTCCCAAATCGTGGGAAGATGGTCTTGTTAAAGAACTTAACCACTACCATGGAATCATTGGTGAGAGAGGCAATTGCTTCAACCCATCTCGAAACATAATCCACCGCTAAAAGTATGTATTGGTTTCCACAAGATGATGGGAAAGGTCCCATGAAGTCTACTCCCCAAACGTCAAAGATCTCCACCTCTTGGATGTTGTTAAGAGGCATCTCGTTCCTCCTAGATATGTTCCCTGTTCTTTGACAAGCATCGCAGCAGGAAACAAAGGTTTGCACATCTTTAAACAAAGTAGGCCAAAAGAATCCAGATTGCAATACCTTAGCGCTAGTCTTGTTCGAACTAGCGTGTCCTCCACAAGGTAGTGAATGACAATGACGGATGACACTTTGCATCTCATCTTCCGGTACACATCACCGAATGATGTCGTCCGGACCTCTCTTAAAGAGAAGAGGTTCGTTCCAAAAGTATTCCCGAACATCCTTAAAGAACTTCTTTCTTTGTGCGTAGGATAATCCGGGTGGTAATTCTTGGCAAACCAAATAGTTAACAAAATCAGCAAACCATGGTTTGTTACCTTTTGTGATCACGTCGATGCACTCCTCTATGATGTGTAAATTCTCGTCCGGAAAGGAGTCATATATAGGTAGATGGTCGTCTTCTAGATGTGGTAGACGACTCAAATGATCTGCAACAGAATTTTCCGAACCCTTCTTGTCACGGATCTCTAGATCGAATTCTTGTAGGAGAAGAATCCATCTAATCAGCCTTGGTTTCGCATCCTTCTTCGCAAGCAAATACCGGATCGCAACATGATCCGTGTACACAATCACCTTACCACCTACAAGATAAGAGCGAAACTTTTCAAATGCATATACAATTGCTAAAAATTCCTTTTCGGTAGTGGCGTAGTTGAGCTGCGCTTCATCTAGCGTCTTGCTAGCGTAGTAGATGGCATGGGTTTGTCCTTCCTTTCTTTGCCCAAGCACAGCCCCTATGGCTACGTCACTTGCGTCACACATAACCTCAAATGGAAGATTCCAATCCGGAGGTTGGATAATCGGGGCTGAGATTAGAGCTCCCCGAATCATATTAAACGCATCTAAGCATTCCTGCGAGAAATCAAAAAATGCATCCTTCATTAATAAATTAGTGAGCGGTTTCGATATCTTGGAAAAATCCTTTATGAAACGCCTATAGAATCCAGCATGTCCTAGAAAACTTCTTATCCCTTTCACCGAAGTTGGGGAAGGAAGCTTTTCTATTGTCTCTATCTTAGCTTTATTCACCTCAATCCCTCTACTAGAGACTAAGTGTCCTAATACAATGCCCTCTTTCACCATAAATTGACACTTCTCCCAATTAAGAACTAGGTTAGTGTTTTCACACCTTTGTAACACAAGAGCAAGGTTAGAAAGACAATTATCAAAAGAAGAACCATAAACGGAGAAATCATCCATAAAGACCTCCATGATCTCCTCTATGTACTCCGAGAAGATAGCCATCATGCACCTTTGAAAGGTGGTTGGGGCGTTGCAAAGCCCAAATGGCATCCTCCTATACGCAAACGTTCCCCACGGACACGTGAATGTGGTCTTCTCTTGATCGTCCGGATGTATCGGGATCTGAAAGAAACCACTATAACCGTCAAGATAGCAAAAGTGTGAGTGTTGTGCTAACCTCTCAAGCATTTGATCGATGAAGGGTAGTGGGAAGTGATCCTTCCTCGTTGCGTTGTTTAGCTTCCGGTAATCTATGCACATCCTCCATCCGGTTACGGTTCGTGTGGGAATGAGTTCATTGTTTTTATTGGTGATGACCGTCATTCCTCCCTTCTTTGGAACCACCTGTACGGGACTCACCCACTTGCTATCATAGATAGGGTAGATGATACCTGCATCAAGTAGTTTAAGAATTTCCTTCTTGACAACCTCCTTCATGGTCGGATTTAACCGCCTTTGAGGTTGTCGCGAAGTTCTAAAGTCTTCTTCCATTAGGATCTTATACATGCATAGTGAAGGTTTGATTCCTACTAGATCCTTTATAGTATACCCTAGGGCTTTCCTATGTTTCTTAAGAACAACCATGAGTTTACTATGTTCATCAATACTCAAATCGGAACTAACAATTACCGGAAAGGTAGAATTAGGTCCTAAAAATGCGTACCTTAGATGTGTAGGAAGTGGCTTCAATTCCATCACTATAGGAGTCTCTAATGTCTCTTGAGGAGTATCCGATGCTTCTCTAGAAGTGTCTAAGGATGTAGAAGGTGTTGGAGAAGAGTCAAGAGAAGTGGTGGAGAAGATACAATCTCCTTCAGATTCACCCAAAATTACGGCTCCCCTGTTCCCTCCACGGCCGTGGTTTTGGGCGTGGAAGTCAATTACGGGGCCTCTGTTTGTTCCACGGCCGTGATTTTGGCCGTGTAACTTACTGGAGTCCTCTGAATAGCTTATTACGGTCATGTTGGTAGATTCCATGGCCGTGGAATAGCACGATTGGCTGTGATTTCGTACGTTTTCTGACCCATCGTAGAGTTTCTCAAATTCTTCTTCATACACTTCTTTTTGCTTCTCTAAAGCTTCAATTTCCTCATTGCATTCCTCTTCTTCCCCTATATCCATAATGCTCATAGAAATAACTTTTTGTAAGGGATCTTTGAAGAGAATCGAACTTACCTCATCTCTAGATAGCTCTTCGTCATGGATGTTGAATATATCCTCATCGAAAACTGGTTCTTTCACCAAAGTGGAGAGAACGAATTCTACCTTTTCCTCTCCTATGTCGAAGGCGAGTCTAGCATTCTTGCAATCAACTATGCAACCGAATGTTGCAAGAAACGGTCTTCCGAGTATGATCGGGACCGGACTATCTGCAGGAATGTCAAGCACAACAAAATCTATAGGAACATAGAACTTACCAAGCTTGACCGGGACGTCTTCAACTATACCGACAGGACGAGTTATAGATCGATCCGCCATGTACAACGTCATCTTCACCTGTTTAGGTTTGCCTAAACCGATCTTCCTGCATAAGGCAAGCGGAATGATGCTCACGCTTGCTCCTAAATCACATAATGCATCATATGTGACATCTCCCACTCCTATGGGAATACAAAACGACCCCGGATCCTTTAGCTTTGGGGGCATCTTCTCCTTCATTGTCTTGATGAGATCCGATGAATCTGAACTCATCTTGACCTCTCCAAAATCCTCTAATTTTCTTTTGTTAGAGAGGATCTCCTTTAAGAACTTTCCATAAGCTGGCATACCTACAATTGCATCAATGAAAGGTATATTAATATGTAGTTTGCTCATGAGTTCAATAAACTTACCGAATTGCTTATCTAGACGCGCTCTTTGATAACACGATTTATAGCACAGTTTTAGGTGCACATCTAGGTAGAATTCTCGCCCAATCATGCATTATCTAGCACTAGTCCAATGCGTTTTGCACTCAAAACATGTAATTTGTCGAGATAGACGTCTACACGGACTTGTGTGCGTTTTGTAGGTATTTCGGGAAGTTTCGAGCTTAAACGAGGCGTTTGAGGGTCGCTCATTAAGAGGACATGTTTCCGAACTCATTGGAACGCAAGCCAAGAGCCAAAGAGGACTCTAGGAACCTTGCCAACACAGGCCATGCACCAAACCACAGCCTATTGATCCAAAACAATGTTTCTGCACAGAATCACGGTTTCCTGGAGAATCACGGCCTTGGAAATGGCCGTGGTTTTTGCCAGATTCTCGTGACAGCTGTGCCACGACTCTCTTGGCCAGCTCATGAAGAAATTGGTTATAAAAGTGGTCCTTGAATGTTGTTAGAGGCAGCTGGGAATTGGGGGTAGTTTGGGAGCAGCTCACACATTCTCTATTGCTTTCACAAAATATAATCCAAGAGGAAGAAGGATTTTTTTTTCTAGGAAGGAAAGTGCAAGAAGAAGAAGAAAGGAGCCATTGCCATTGAAGAGGAGAGGAGAAGACACACTTAGCTCTTGTATTTTCGGATTTGTTTCTAGAAGTTTTTGAACTCTTGAACCTTCCTTTGGAAGGCTTGTAAGTCGTTCTAATTTCATCTTCAGATTTGGATAGTGTTTGAAGTTTATTTGTTCATCTTCTTTCTCTCATTTTCTTGCAATGGAGGTCATGAATCTATGCTTGTTTGTTTTGATTTCCAATATGAATGTTGTAGGCTAGATTGATGTGATTCTAGGGTAAGGAAAGGATGGTTATGGCTAGATCTATGATAGACGGACTTAGATTTACCTTTGGATGATTCTTGTTTATGGACATAGCTACTGTTAGAAATCACGGGTAGTTCTTAAAGAACCACGGCCGTGGTTTCTGTAGAACGAACCGTGGTTCTTCCTGGTTCGAAGGATCTTACCTTAGGTTCATAAAGTTGTTGAAACCCTAAGTTTGTGCTGAGTTTAACCTACCCTAGGATGTCCTAGTGTAGCGACTAAGTGTTAGGAGAGACTTACCCGGTAATCCTTGCCCTTAGAATCTAGAATAGCAAAACCTTAGGTAGTGGTGAGCCTAATAAGCCGCCATTGGATTAATTGTGCTAGGAAGGTTGATTAGGACTTCCCTTTCCGAGACTCACCCGGTAAGGATAGGTTAGATCCCTAATTAAACGATCCGGTTTGTGTTAATTTCCTATCCTTAGGTTCTTAGAAACTTAACCGGTAATGAGACCTTAGGTGTGGACTAGTTGGATCATGAGACTTACCCGGTAATTGATCCCATTTTAGGAACACTTAATCCCAACACATCATAATTAATCCAAAGAATGAATAGATGACTTGAGCTTTATGCCATAACCGGAATTTCCAACCCCTAGAATCCGTCTTCCTTTTCTCTTGATCAATATCTTGTTCGATTCGTTTATTTGTGCCGATTTTCCGATTTAGTATTGATTGATTGTTTGCATGCATTTGATCCTTGAAGTGATCACCTAAACCAACCAATTAAATTGAGATTTTCTTCCTTTGTTTTCTCTTTTCTTTAGACTAGACCTTGCTAAATTCAATCACAACTTAGTCCGATTTCACCTTAGTCTTTGCGTTCGACCTTGGAGTACTTATCTTTCTACATACGTCCCGTACACTGCGGGTGCGCTAAGAATTAGGATAATTAAATCAAGTATAAATTTAAGGCTTATTGCGTACAGACTTTCTAGCGTAACATGTTTTTGGCGCCGTTGCCGGGGACTAGGTCTAGGTTGAGTCTATTTTGTGATTGATTCTAGTGTAGATCTTTCTTGTTTGTTTTGATCTCTTTTTGGTTTGTGTCTTTGCATTTCAGGGCATATATTTCTCTTTAGGTGTATGCGAAGATCTCGTGGCAAGGATCTAGCTCCATTCAATCCCGAACCGGAGAAAGCCCTTCGATCTAGATCTAAGAACATCCGAAAAGAGAGAGAGATGGCCGGTAGAAATCTTCAAGCTGAATTGGATGAAGCCTTAGAGCAAATAAGGCTTAGAGATGAACTCTTGGAGGAAGAAAGGAGACTTGCCAATGAGAGGCAAGAGGAAACAAGGAGGGAGATTGAAGAGATTAGGCAAGCCCTTGTCCAAGGAGAGCTTAATCGCCGACAACCTCCACCACCTCCACCACAACCGCAGCCGGCGGCTAACGTTAGGGTTGTTCCCATTGCCATTGAGGAGCCACAAACCCTAGGGAGACGCATGGATCCGGCACAAAGAGCACACCGACCGGGTGTGAATCTAGGAGATCCCGCAACCCACAACTATGAGCTCCGCCCTCAAGTTCTACAAATGATCCGGCATAATCAATTTGGAGGGATGGAAGGAGAGTCTCCTCATCAACACTTGATGAATTATGAGATCTTGATGGAGACTCTTAGACCACCAAGATTGGAGAGCAACAACCATAAGCTAAGGGCCTTTTCCTTCTCTCTTAAGGACAAAGCCTTGGCTTGGTATCAATCTATTCCACAAGGGCGAGTTGGTACTTGGGAGGAGATGACAACCGAGTTCTTGACCAAGTTCTTCCCACCTTCCAAGACCACCGAGTTAAGGGGAAAGATCAATGCCTTCGTGATGAGGGATAGAGA
>BSUD01000006.1:73925682-74288062 GCA_033239045.1 Fagopyrum esculentum | reverse complement strand
GAAATCTACTTCAAGGGGCTTGATGAAGATAGCCAATTCAAGCTTCAATCACTTTCCGGTGGGACATTTATGGAAAAACATGTGGATGATGCTTGGGAGTTTGTGGAGAAGCAAGCTCTAGTGATTGAGAAGTACTCTCATAGGAAGAGTGAAGGGAGAAAGGCGGGAGCATATGAGGTGAGCGAAGTCACCATGAGCAATTTCAAGCTTGACGCCATCAACAATGAGTTGAAGTCCTTGAGAGAGTTGTGCACTACCACCTTGAAGAGCCAAGCAACTCCTCAAGCACCTCCAAGAGCTAACTTGTCTTCCAAGGAGGAAGATGTAAATTATATGGGAAGGGGCAACTTCAACAATTACCAAGGCCCAAGAAATTTCAACAACAACCGGCAATTCAACAATTACCGGCCAAACCACAACCATCCCGGATTTTCTTACTCTAATCCGGATGGAGCCTTGAACCCTCCCGCCTCCACAAGCACCATTCCACCACAAAGAGCTACACAAGAACCTCCACCCGGTTTTCCTCAACTTTCAAAAGATAAGACCGAAGTCATGTTTGAACAATTGCTAGGAAGATTGAGTGGACTTGAGAGCACCGTTACTTCAATTTCTAAGGCTCAAAAGGTCTTGGAAGCACAAGTCTTTCAAAAGGCGGGTGAGGCACATAGAGATCCGGGGAAGCTTCCCGGAAGAACCGAAGACAACCCAAGAGGCCAAGTTTTGGCTATCACGACAAGAAGTGGTTGAGTATGAAGGATCCTTTGCCCAAAGACCAAGCTAAAGGGAAGCAAGTAGTGGTAGAAGAGGGAAGAAAGCAAGATGATGGAGGCAAGAGCAAGGATGTAGAGCCAACCTATGTAGCACCGCCTCCATACAAGCCACCACTACCGTTTCCACAATCAAGAGCAAGAGCTCGTTTGGACAATCACTTTGGTAAGTTCCTTGAACTAATGTCCAAGTTACATATTAACATTCCGTTCATGGATGCCATCTTAGGAATGCCGGCATACGGAAAGTTCTTGAAGGAAATACTCTCCAACAAAAGGAAGTTGGAGGAGTATGGGGAGGTTAGGATGACCAAGAGATCCTCGGAGTTAATCCAAACAATGAAGGAAGCAATGCCTCCCAAGCTAAGGGATCCGGGCTCTTTTTGCGTCCCGATAGGAGTGGGAGATGTGAAGTACGAGGCCCTTTGTGATCTTGGGGCAAGTGTAAGCATCATACCGCTTGCACTTAGCAACAAGGTCGGGTTAGGAGAGCCAAAGCCGGTCAAGATGACCCTCTATATGGCGGACCGTTCTATCACTCATCCAGTCGGGATTCTTGAAGACATTCCGGTGCAATTGGGAGGATTTTATGTGCCTATCGACTTTGTAGTGTTGGACATTCCGGCGGATTACCCGGTGCCCATCATCCTAGGAAGACCTTTCCTAGCCACATCCGGATGTTTAGTGGATTGCAAGAACGGGACTCTCTCCTTCAACATTGGAGAGGAGAACATCAAGTTCAAGCTGTCCACAATGATGAAAGGGCCAACCCTTGATGAGGATATCTTCAACATAGTCGAGCAAGAAGAATCTAGAGAAATGGTGAGCTCGATTTTGATCAAGGATCCCTTGGAAAAGGTTCTCACCTTGAGTATGATGGAGGAAGACATTGAGGAAAATTGCAATGAAGAGATCAAAGCCTTGGAGGCGTTGGAAGAGGAGCCAAGGGTTGGATTTGAGAGCCATGAAGAAATTGTGAACAACTGCAAGTTCCACGGCCGAGATTTAGGAACCACGGCCGTCAAACTCTCTGGACAACTCCGAGAAACAAGCCTGGAAGGAACCACGGCCGTGGGAGTTGAGCTAACCGTGATTCCAACCGTGGTTTCCTCTGAATCAGCTCTTAATGATGATCAAGCTTCTAGGAGCCAAGGGGAGTCTTCATTTGCTTTGGATTCATCTCATCCAATCTTATTTGGATCGTCTTCAACCGAAAAAGGTCCTCCCTCACTTGAACTCAAACCCCTTCCCTCTCATTTAAAGTATGCATTCCTTGGTGATAATTCTACATATCCGGTGATTGTTAATGCATGCTTGAGTGATGATGAACTTGCTAAATTGCTACATGAATTGAAATTGCATAGGAAAGCCATTGGATATACTATTGATGATTTGGTTGGCATTAAGCCATCTTTGTGCATGCATAAGATAATGATGGAAGATAACCACAAACCCTCTATTGAACATCAAAGGAGATTGAACCCTATAATGAAAGAGGTGGTCAAAAAGGAGATCATTAAATTGCTAGATGCGGGAATTATCTACCCTATCTCGGATAGTAAGTGGGTTAGCCCCGTTCATGTAGTACCTAAGAAGGGTGGAATGACGGTAGTAACTAATGAGAACAATGAACTAATACCAACTAGGACGGTCACGGGATGGAGAATGTGTATAGATTATAGGAAATTGAACATGGCCTCTAGGAAAGATCATTTTCCCCTCCCCTTCATTGACCAAATGCTAGAAAGGTTAGCTCAACACTCTCACTTTTGCTATCTAGATGGGTATAGTGGATTCTTCCAAATCCCTATCCACCCCGATGACCAAGAGAAAACAACTTTTACATGTCCATGGGGTACATTTGCATATAGGAGAATGCCATTTGGGTTGTGTAATGCACCCGCCACCTTTCAAAGGTGTATGATGGCTATCTTTTCGGAATACATAGAAAATATCATGGAAGTGTTCATGGATGATTTCTCTGTTTATGGTTCTTCTTTTGATAATTGCTTGGCTAACTTGTCATTAGTATTGCAAAGATGTGAGGAGACAAATCTTGTCTTAAATTGGGAAAAATGCCACTTCATGGTAAGTGAAGGGATTGTGTTAGGACACTTGGTGTCTAACCGTGGCATTGAGGTTGATAGGGCTAAGATTGAAACGATAGAGAAGTTGCCACCACCTACCTCGGTGAAAGGGGTAAGGAGTTTCTTAGGGCACGCCGGTTTCTACCGGAGGTTTATTCAAGATTTCTCTAAAATTTCTAAGCCTCTCACTAACCTACTAATGAAAGATGTTGATTTTGTTTTCTCCAAAGATTGTCTTGAAGCGTTTTGTAGGTTGAAGAACGCCTTGATCTCCGCACCCATCATGCAACCTCCGGATTGGAGTTTACCATTTGAGATCATGTGTGATGCGAGTGATGTGGCCGTTGGGGCCGTTTTAGGGCAAAGAAAGGAAGGGCGCACTCATGCTATTTATTATGCTAGCAAGACGCTAGATGATGCCCAACTCAATTACGCTACTACCGAGAAGGAGTTGTTAGCGGTAGTGTATGCATTTGAGAAGTTCCGCTCGTACCTTGTTGGAGCAAAGGTCATAGTTTACACGGATCATGCGGCAATCCGTTATCTACTTACAAAGAAGGATGCCAAGCCAAGGTTGATTCGGTGGATTCTTCTTCTTCAAGAGTTTGATTTGGAGATAAGAGATAAGAAAGGATCCGAGAACTCGGTGGCGGATCACCTTAGTAGACTCCCACCATTGGAGCTTGGGAAAGACAACATCCCGATAGATGATTCATTCCGGGACGAACAATTGCAATTGGTGGAAGAATGCTTATTCCAAGTGGCTAGAGGAAACGAACCGTGGTATGCCGACATTGTGAATTACTTAGTGTGTGAGGAGGTGCCTCCCGGACTAACGTATGCACAAAGGAAGAAGTTCTTCAACGATGTAAGGCATTACTATTGGAGCGAGCCACTTCTATTCAAGAGAGGCCCGGATGGGGTGCTTAGGAGATGCATACCCGAAGATGAAATGGAGAGTGTGATCCGGCATTGTCACTCCTTACCATGTGGAGGCCATGCTAGCTCACACAAGACGTGTGCCAAGGTATTGCAATCCGGTTTTTATTGGCCTAACTTGTTTAGAGATGTGCAAGGTTATGTAGCGGCATGTGATGCTTGCCAAAGAACGGGGAACATCTCAAGGAGGAATGAAATGCCCTTGAATAACATCCAAGAAGTTGAGATTTTTGATGTGTGGGGTGTAGACTTCATGGGACCATTCCCTTCTTCATGTGGAAATCTATTCATCCTATTGGCGGTGGACTATGTGTCAAGATGGGTAGAGGCAATCGCCTCTCCTACGAATGATGCCAAAGTGGTGGTGCGGTTCTTCAACCGAGTGATCTTCCCTAGGTTTGGAACACCAAGGGTGATCATTAGTGATGGAGGGAAGCACTTCACAAATAGGAACTTTGGAGCACTTTTGGCCAAGTATGGGGTGACTCACAAAGTGGCAACACCCTACCACCCTCAAACTAGTGGCCAAGTGGAGATCTCCAACCGAGAGATCAAGGCCATCCTCGAGAAGACGGTGTCTAGGACAAGGAAGGATTGGGCCATGAAGCTCAATGACGCACTATGGGCATATAGAACCGCCTTCAAGACACCTATTGGCACCACTCCCTACAAGTTGGTCTATGGCAAGTCTTGCCATCTTCCGGTGTAAATGGATCATAGAGCTTATTGGGCCATTAAGTGGCTAAATTTCGACCTCAAGGAAGCGGGAGAGAAGAGATTGCTTGATATCAATGCCCTTGAGGAGCTCCGGTTGGAAGCTTATGAGAATGCCCGGATTTACAAGGAGAGAACCAAAAGGTGGCATGACAAGAGGATCATTCCAAAGGAGTTGAGTGAAGGAGATCTTGTCCTTCTCTTCAACTCAAGGCTAAGACTCTTTCCCGGAAAGCTCAAATCAAGATGGACCGGGCCATATGTGGTGAAGAAGATCTTTCCCCATGGAGCTATTGAGATAGGAGGGGAGCATTGTGGAGATTTCAAAGTGAACGGGCATCGCTTGAAGAAGTATATTCCGGGAACCCCGGTAGACATGATTGCCCCCCTTCACCTTGCATAAACGCTCCCGAGTTTGGTCAAGCTAATGACCTTAAAGAAGCGCTTGGTGGGAGGCAACCCATTGGTAAAATTTTTCCTTCATTTTTGCTTAGATTTTTCTGTTTTTGTGTGCTTTGTGTGTTTTGTCTATTTTATGTGTGCTAGAACATTAGTGGCATTGGAAGCCTCTCTTGGAAATGATGATGATGACACCCTCACCAATTATGGGTGGAGCGGACGCGGAACTTGGACGGCTAGCGGTGCCTAGCGCGGGTTTCAAAGCTTCAAGGATGCTCAGAGCTCCCTACCATGATTGAAAGGATCATCCAACATCAATCCTCTTGAGAATTCCCAAATACCGAAGAAAACCATTTTACATTGTGAGAACCTTCTTTCACTCCTTTTACTTGAATACCACATTGGGGACAATGTATTTCTAAGTATGGGGTGGGGTTTGCATGATCCTTTGCATGATGAGCATCTAGGATAGTTTAATATTTGCACATGTCTTGCATTGTACACACTTAAATCGAAAATTCCATAAAAATCAGAAAATTTAAAAAAAATTTTGTGCTTTCTAGGCTTGGATATGATCCTAATGATGAAAACTTATCTTGTGATTGGCTATGAATGGCCTTATGTGTTGAATTGATAAATGCATATGTGGACTTGAACTACTTCTCTTGAATTCCATGAATGACTTGAGAGCATGATGATTGCCTAGAATGGATTGAGTATTGAAAATCGAAATTACATGATAGTTCTTGCATACCATCTAGGAATGAATAAGGCATTTCATCTTTCTCTACTTCTCATCTTGATCATAATTGCTTGAGCACCTCAATTGATATAAAATTTGACCTCCTTTTAAACCCATTCGGGAATAGGAGCATACTAGTGTGTTTGAATGTGTAAAAAGCAAGTGCGGGGTGAAGATGTAATGAAAAGAATGTCGTGAATGGAATGCTGAAATTATTGTGGAAGTGTAGCCAAAATAGGTTTGGGGGCGTTGGTTTAAATGACGAGTAACTCGGTACACTTCACATAATCGGGTGTTGGTGCCTTGCCAAAGTCAAATGAGCCAATAGCCCTAACGAGCTTTGGTATGTGTGCCCGGTGTGGATGCACCTCGAAAAAGAGAAAAAGCCCGAGGATGGCTAATCACCGAGGTTTCGGCTATTGTACACCAATGCCATTGTCTCAAAAATAAGTTAAAGAAAAAGAAAAGAAAGCAAGATAGGGAAAAATATGCACTTGGGGGAAGTTGATCGAGGACAAGGAGTGAAGTTAGTTTCATTCCTGGATTAGCATCACATACCTAGAAAATTCCCCTCCCCAATTGAAACGTTTCTTAACCTTTTACGTCACAAGCCCTTATGACCTACTTGCATGTTTGTAAGACTTAGTAATCTAGATTGGATAGACTCTTGATCTTCTTGACATCTCCGTCCTCCCAACTCATGCATGTTTTTGAGTTAAGTACAATTGTCTTTCCATGACTTTATTGTTTGATATATAATTGCCTATTCAATTGCCATTGATCATGACTATGAAGGTGATCCAATAGTAGAAGCACAAAACCAAAAAGATTTTGCCATTTTTCTGCATACATAAATCATGTCATCTCTTAGTCTATAGTTGGGAATTTGCTCGGGGACGAGCAAACCTTAAGTATGGGGTATTTTGATAACACGATTTATAGCACAGTTTTAGGTGCACATCTAGGTAGAATTCTCGCCCAATCATGCATTATCTAGCACTAGTCCAATGCGTTTTGCACTCAAAACATATAATTTGTCGAGATAGACGTCTACACGGACTTGTGTGCATTTTGTAGGTATTTCGGGAAGTTTCGAGCTTAAACGAGGCGTTTGAGGGTCGCTCATTAAGAGGACATGTTTCCGAACTCATTGGAACGCAAGCCAAGAGCCAAAGAGGACTCTAGGAACCTTGCCAACACAGGCCATGCACCAAACCACAGCCTATTGATCCAAAACAAAGTTTCTGCACAGAATCACGGTTTCCTGGAGAATCACGGCCGTGGAAATGGCCGTGGTTTTTGCCAGATTCTCGTGACAGCTGTGCCACGACTCTCTTGGCCAGCTCATGAAGAAATTGGTTATAAAAGTGGTCCTTGAATGTTGTTAGAGGCAGCTGGGAATTGGGGGTAGTTTGGGAGCAGCTCACACATTCTCTATTGCTTTCACAAAATATAATCCAAGAGGAAGAAGGATTTTTTTTTCTAGGAAGGAAAGTGCAAGAAGAAGAAGAAAGGAGCCATTGCCATTGAAGAGGAGAGGAGAAGACACACTTAGCTCTTGTATTTTCGGATTTGTTTCTAGAAGTTTTTGAACTCTTGAACCTTCCTTTGGAAGGCTTGTAAGTCGTTCTAATTTCATCTTCAGATTTGGATAGTGTTTGAAGTTTATTTGTTCATCTTCTTTCTCTCATTTTCTTGCAATGGAGGTCATGAATCTATGCTTGTTTGTTTTGATTTCCAATATGAATGTTGTAGGCTAGATTGATGTGATTCTAGGGTAAGGAAAGGATGGTTATGGCTAGATCTATGATAGACGGACTTAGATTTACCTTTGGATGATTCTTGTTTATGGACATAGCTACTGTTAGAAATCACGGGTAGTTCTTAAAGAACCACGGCCGTGGTTTCTGTAGAACGAACCGTGGTTCTTCCTGGTTCGAAGGATCTTACCTTAGGTTCATAAAGTTGTTGAAACCCTAAGTTTGTGCTGAGTTTAACCTACCCTAGGATGTCCTAGTGTAGCGACTAAGTGTTAGGAGAGACTTACCCGGTAATCCTTGCCCTTAGAATCTAGAATAGCAAAACCTTAGGTAGTGGTGAGCCTAATAAGCCGCCATTGGATTAATTGTGCTAGGAAGGTTGATTAGGACTTCCCTTTCCGAGACTCACCCGGTAAGGATAGGTTAGATCCCTAATTAAACGATCCGGTTTGTGTTAATTTCCTATCCTTAGGTTCTTAGAAACTTAACCGGTAATGAGACCTTAGGTGTGGACTAGTTGGATCATGAGACTTACCCGGTAATTGATCCCATTTTAGGAACACTTAATCCCAACACATCATAATTAATCCAAAGAATGAATAGATGACTTGAGCTTTATGCCATAACCGGAATTTCCAACCCCTAGAATCCGTCTTCCTTTTCTCTTGATCAATATCTTGTTCGATTCGTTTATTTGTGCCGATTTTCCGATTTAGTATTGATTGATTGTTTGCATGCATTTGATCCTTGAAGTGATCACCTAAACCAACCAATTAAATTGAGATTATCTTCCTTTGTTTTCTCTTTTCTTTAGACTAGACCTTGCTAAATTCAATCACAATTTAGTCCGATTTCACCTTAGTCTTTGCGTTCGACCTTGGAGTACTTATCTTTCTACATACGTCCCGTACACTGCGGGTGCGCTAAGAATTAGGATAATTAAATCAAGTATAAATTTAAGGCTTATTGCGTACACACTTTCTAGCGTAACACTCTTGCTCTAGATTGCGGGAATGGTAGGGGAGGTTTGAAAGCTGGAGGAGGAACGTAGACATCTTCCTTCTCCTTCCCCTTTTCTTTCTCCTTTTCGGCTGGAACTTCTACAAACTTAGGCTGCGGGTCGGTAGTTGTTACTCCGCTCCTAGTTGTGATTGCCAATACCCTTCCCTTTGGGTTATCCTCCGTCTTTCCTGGAAGTTTTCCTTGATTCCTAGGAACTTCTTCAGCTTGACTAAATATTTGGTTTTCTAAAACCTTTTGGGCTTTATCAACCTTAGTAATGTGATCATCGACCTTGATGATGCGAGTCTCCAATCCTTGAAGCTTTCCTAAGATTGTTTCTAACATGGGATCGGATTTCTCTTTCCCCGAAGTGCTTCCGCTATTAGATGCTTGTTCCTGGCTTTTCAAGGGAATGGAAGAAGAAGAAGGTGGAGTTAGTGAATTTCCTGAATTGGGATAAGAATTACCGGAGTTGTGTTGTTGGTTGGACCGCCAATTGTTGTTGTTTGAACCCCTATTGTTGTTCCAGCCGTTATTCCTGTTGTTGTTGTTGTTGTTCCAATTGTTCTTGTTGTTGTTCCGGTTGTTGCGATTTGTTTTCTCATTCCCATTGTGGTTATTGTTGTTTCCCAAATAACCCACATCTTGTCCCTTTTGCTTTGGGAAATTTGTTTTAATGGCTTCCTTCAACTCTTTAATCTAGGTATTGAGAGAAAAGATTTGAGTTTGAGCGGCTTGTGATAATTTTGCTCCTTGCTCCACTTGATTTGCTTCTACTTTCCGGTGAGAATACTTTTCTATGACTCGGGCTTGCTTCTCAATGAAGTCCCAAGCGTCATCTTCCCTCATGTCCATGAATGTACCACATGAAAGGGATTGGAGCTTGAATTGTGTTTCCACATCCAACCCCTTATAGTATATCTCCAATAAACCCAACTTTGAAATGCCATGGTGTGGGCAATCCAATAATAAGTCCTGAAATCTTTCCCAAGATTGAAACAAACTTTCGTTAGATCTCATAGAAAACGCATTAATCTTACCTCTCAACTCCGCCGTCTTGGATGGCGGAAAGAATTTGGTGAGGAATTCCGCGGAAAGATCCTCCCATGTGTTAAGTCTCCCATTTAGAAGAGCTTGATACCAAGATAAAGCTTTCCCTTTCAAAGAGAAGAAGAATGGCTTGATCTTGTAGTTGTTGGTGGTTGCATTCTTTGGCTTCATTGTCCCCATCATGACCTCAAAATTTTGTAAATGTTGATGTGGAGATTCAGCACTCGTCCCTCCAAACTAATTTTGGCGAACGATGGTGATAACTTGTGGGTTGAAGCTAAACCCTTGCATATCATCAGCATCAAAGTTCACACTTAAACGGCGTGGTTGCTGAATTGGATCCATCCTTTGGCCAAGAGTCCTTGGCTCTCCATCTAAACGAGCAGCTCTCGCATCCCTAGCTGGAACACGATGATTTGCAGCTGGTCTTGGAGCAAATGGGTTCACATTGATTGTCGGATCAATTTCCTCTAGTGGTGGCATGGAAGAATCACTATCCTCGTCGGATGAACGGGCTCTAACCGATCTTGACGGTTTCCTGCTCTTCTTCTTCTTAAGATCGCTTAATTCCACCCTCATTTGGAACATCATATCCGTTAGATCATCAATTTTTGATTGATGACGCTCCGATTCCTCTTTACGAGTCCTTTCGCTCCATCTAAGTTGAGCTTCAGATTCCGCTAACTCCGTTTGGTAATCTCGTTCTCTTTCTTCAGCCATCTTTCTTTCCTTGAGCTTCTTCCTCAAAGTCTTCTCAAGTTCTTGATCGAGAGGTAAGAGGTCCGTGTTGTTCCTAGACCTGCGCATATACCTAAAGTAACCTGCAAATATCACTCACAAGAGATATCAAATAACAAGAGCTAAGCTCCCAAGCTTGACAACCGGCAACCGAATTCGGCCTAGACCAAATCTCCGGAAACGGCGCCAAAAACTTGTTCACCACTTAGCGTGCGTGCAAATAAGCTTTAAATTTATAAAACTAGAATAAAAGCAAGTGAACCCGCAGTGTACGAATCGATATAGTTAAGCAAGAATTCCAGAGTATCGAACACAGGGATTTGGGGGGTTAAATCCAGTTATAAATCGTCAAGCAAGTAAATGTATGAGCTTTGCAAATATTGGGAAAACAGCAACCCTAAAGATCCAGGTGTCTAATTGTGGCAATCGATTCAAGATATACTAAAGAACTAAGGACAGAGTTAAGAGTTGCAAAGGTATGCTAAGGTAAAGCAATGTACGGTGAAGTTCCAAGGCTTTATATGACTTATCTAGAAATACTCTCTCTAAAGGTTGTTGAGGCTTCAGTATAGAAAGGATCTAGAGACAAGAATTAATCTCAAATACTTGTAACCCAAGGATCAAGACTAGCTAAACCGATTAAGGTTGTGACACTCGAAATCGAAGTAGAGGTTGTTGAGGCTTCACTACTACCTAAAAAAGGCAAGCCAAGACTAAGTTAAAGCAAATCTTTAACTTTGGATTAAAGTAAAAGCAAGGTTCGTAAACTAGGGTAAATTACGGGTGGATCTTGAGTTCCACGGCCGTGGAACCTCAAGAACAGGCCGTGATTCTGGCTCGTCGGTGAAATCTCTCTAACTCTCAAGGTCTAATCTGTTTACGATCGATCTATTATCATCTAAGCCACAACTATCAACCCTTCACCTTAGAATTGCTAAAGGGTTTTAGCCAACAACAGTCATTATGATATCAAATTCAAGATTAAGAAGAATGAAAGATGAAAACCTTCGAAAACCTTCAATATACTTCAAATCAATCTCAAATCCACAAACAAAGATATAATGTATATCAGAATTGGAATAACACAAACCAATCACAATCCTCGATAAGAACGAAGAACGGGATGTCAATCCGTCTTCTAATCAAACCTAAGGACAAAGTGCAACTTCCAAATCTTCAAGCCTTCGCAAATCTCCGTTGTGAGATGGCAATCCTCCGCACGTCCAATGAAACCCTAGGCACGTGCAAGCAAGCATAAGCGAAGGTGCCGAAATCTCCCTCCTTCAGTCCTTTTATAGGGAAAGATAGAATAAGTGTCCGGCCCATGTATGTAGACAATGTGTCTATATTTTATTCGTCAAAAGATTGCCTAAATCACGGTTTTATGGAATTCCACGCCCGTGGTGTAGAGCGTGGAATTGGTTTACGGTTCTTCAAAACTTTCACGACCGTACTTTATACCGTGTAACTCTCTGGAATGCTCCACGCTCATGTTGCCAAGTTCCACGGCCGTGGTTTAGAGCGTGGACTTCATTACGACCGTATTTTAGAGCGTGGAAGCATAGGTTGCTCGTAATTCCCTTTGTTTTGTGCCATTCTTCATCCTAGCATCTTTCTTAGCTTCTTTGTGGTGTCCTCGATCCTTGGATGTGCTCAATCTATCTCCATCCTCTCTTAATTCGTTCGGTTTTAGATCTTATTCGCCTACAATCAACACAAAGCTTATGTAGACCTCTATATCGACAATATAGATAAACTAGCTCAGAATTGCTTCAATGCTTTATCAATGAACACTAATATGGATGAAATACATCTAGAAAACGTGCCTAAAATATCACAATATTTCATACTAACAAGTAATAGCCCCAAACCTAGAGTTTTCTCCATATACTTGATACTTGCGATATTTATCACTTACAACTTGTTACCCGAACCCCAAATATTTTATCCATTGATCACCCATTTTTCCTTTACTTTACACACTTAACCTTTGGTCTTAAACTTGATACTTTCAAGCGATATAAAATATTTCCGGAATTTCAACCTTGATAAAAACATCATTTACATACATTGACAATGACAGTATGTTTGCGGGAATATGTGGTTCTTGATTGTATACCCAACTCACATAAGAAAGTACAACAAATTCCGATACCAATAGCAAGCTTGTCCCTACCTGTGGGGGTTTTTTCTTCTTCAGCGGCCGTCCTACTTCATTCCAATCCTTCTACTCCGAGACCGAGCCTTTTTCTTCTTCAACGGCCATCCTACTTCATTCCAATCCTTCTACTTCGAAGACCGAGCCTGTACCGTATTTCTGAATTAAGTAATGGAAATTTGTAAAATGTTCTCATTAATGACAACATGCACAGGCATACATTATATAGATTGATCAGATCAATCATTGAACGACAAGTGTCCTAATATTGTTAGAGTAATGTATCCTATTGGGCTTGTTGTATCTTGGGCTTACTATCCCCCCTCGCTCCAAACGGAATGAGATTCAATTTGCAGCGGAGTTGAATGAATCTAGCCGTTGGTAGCGGCTTCGTAAGGGCATCGGCTATTTAGTCCTTCGTCAAGAGAAAGGCAACACGCAGTGATCGATTTTGAACCCGTTCTTTGACGAAGTGGTAATCAATAGAGATATGTTTGATGTGATGATGCAGCACTGGATTCATAGCAAGGTAGGTTGCCCCAAGGTTGTCGCACCAGAGAAGGGGAGACGCGAAGATGGAGATACCTAGTTCGACGATGAGGGTTTGAATCCACAAAGTTTCAGCAATGGCATGAGCTAAAGCTCTGTACTCTGCTTCTGTCGAGGATCTGGCCACTGTATCTTGCTTTTTAGATTGCCATGAGATCAAATTAGATCCTAAGTATACACAGTAGGCGCCAGTAGATTTCCTATCTGTGTGATCGCCAGCCCAGTCGGAATCAGAGAATACTGAGAGAAGTGTGTCTGACTGAGAAGATATGTGGAATTGCAACTCTGAAGTGCAATTGAGGTATCGTAATATACGTTTGACAGATTGCCAATTTGTTTGCGTGGGAGAGTGCATTGATTGGCATACCTTGTTGACAGCAAACGAAATATCTGGCCGAGTGAAAGCAAGGTACTGGAGACTGCCGACGACACTTCTGTAGAGTGTGGTATCTGGAAAGAGTTCCTTAGATGATTGTGGTGGTGATGTAGACATTGGTGTAGCCACTGGTTTGGCATTGCTCATGTTGGTCTTAGCAACAAGGTCATGAATGTATTTTGTTTGTGAGAGTTGGAAGCCTGACTCATCTCTTGTTACTTGAATGCCCAGAAAATAGTGCAGAGGGCCAAGGTCTTTGACAGGGAGCTTGTTTGCCAAAGAGGTGATTAGTTGTCCTGCAAGAGAGTCAGTAGATGCAACTACGAGCAAATCATCAACATAGACCAAGATAAATACACACTCAGTGCCATGGCGATAAGTAAAGAGGGACGTATCAGCCAGGGAAGATGAGAAACCAAGAGAGATTAAAGTGGCGCTAAGTTTTCCAAACCAAGCTCGTGGAGCTTGCTTGAGCCCATAGAGGGACTTATGAAGTTTGCACACAAATGTGGGAAACTGAGAATGTGCAAAGCTAGAGGGTTGCTGAACATATACATCTTCATCCAGGTCCCCATGAAGAAAGGCATTTTGAATATCGAGTTGCCGAACAGACCAATTGTGCATGGAGGCTAAGGAAAGTAGAAGGCGAATAGTTGTAGGTTTTGCAACAGGGCTAAAGGTTTCTGAGTAATCTACCCCTTCCAATTGATGGAACCCTTTAGCAACAAGCCGTGCTTTCCTTCGTTCAATGGTTCCATCAAAGTGTCGTTTGGTTTTGAAGACCCATTTTACCCCAAGGATGTTCGACTATGGAGGTGGTGGTACAAGGGACCATGTGTTGGTCTGAAGGAGGGCGTTAAACTCGGTTCTCATGGCTTCCCTCCACTCCGGAAATTTGGATGCTTCTGTATATGCGGAAGGGTCATCTGGGATAGTAACCGAAAGAGAGCAAGATGGCCAGGGTATAGTTCCATCCTTATGGATTAAAGGTTTGGAAATATTGTTTTTAAGACGTGTTGTCATTTGATGAGGAGGAGGTGGGGTAGATGACAAAGGCTGCTCATGTGAAGCAAGGGAAGGGGAAATAAGTGTATCTTGGGCCAGCCCAGTTGATGAAGAGGATGACAGGGGAGATGGAAGAGAGGCCGGTGATTGTGGATATTGATGGGCCGGTGTAGAACAAAGGCATGTGGACTCGTTAAAAGACATAATAGGAAGAGAGGAATGGGTGTTGGTATTTTGTGGATTTGGGCTGGGTGTAGGGGTAGAGAAAGGAAAGTGTGATTCATGAAATAAAACATCTCTAGAAATGTAATATTTTTTACTCAACTAATCATAGAATATGTAACCTTTGTGATGGGCCGCATAGCCAAGGAAAATGGTTGGAGTAGAACGAAAATTGAGTTTATTTTTGAGGTAGGGTCGAAGGTTAGGAAAAGCAAGGCAACCAAAGACTTTAAGAAAATCATAGTCGGGGGAGGTATGAAAGAGGAGCTCAAAAGGGGTTTTGTGGTTTAAAATTGGGGTAGGTGTGCGGTTTATAAGATAAGTGGATGTTTGAAAAGAAAAATCCCAATATGAAAGGGGTAAGGATAAATGTTTGAGAAGAGTAAGACCCATATCGACAATGTGACGATGGCAACTCTCAACACTACCATTTTGTTGATGAGAGTAGGGGCAAGTACAGCGATGGAAAATCCCATTGTCTTGAAGGAAGGAAATAATAGGTTTGAACTCGGTTCCACCGTCCATTTGAATGGCTTTAATGGTTGTATGAAATTGATTAGTGAAAAGTTTAATGAAAGTGGATAGGAGAGGTGTGACTTGAGATTTGGTTGTCATGGGAAAAAGCCAAGTGAATTTGGACCAATCATCAATAATGCAAAGATAATAAACATTTCCTTTGATTGAACTTTGGTGTGATGGACCCCAAACATCAACAAATAAAAGGTCAAGAGCACTAATGGATCTAGAAGCAGAAGCTGGATGTGGTAGCTGGTGGGCCTTGGCCCATGAACAAGAAACACAGGAAAAAGGTGGTAGCAGTCCAGGACTGGAGTGGGCCTTAGGGTTAATTTCTTGTTGACGTAAAAACTGAAGGGTAATGCGTTGAGATGGGTGGCCAAGTCTGCAGTGCCAAAGGTTGGTGGTTGACGAGGCTTTTGGAGTGGTGGTGAGGTGAGCACTTTTGGTTGCCGGAAAACGATATAAGCCCCCTTCAACGAGTCCCCGAAGAAGAGCCTCATTTGTCTTGGAATCCTTCAAGATAAAGTAATCATAATGAAATTCAAAGAAGAGTGCATTATCACGACAAAATTGATTAACTGATAGAAGATTTTTGGAAAGGGTAGGAGTGTGAAGTATATGAGAAAGATTGAAAGTGCGATTAGAGAAAGTAAAGGAAGAAGAACCATGGTTGATAATGGGAATTGTAGACCCATCACCAAGTGAAACGCAGTTTGTACCATCATAAGGCATGGAATCAAAACGCAGATTAGCAACATCAGGAGTGTAGTGATTTGTAGCTCATGTGTCTAGATACCAATGCGAAGAGGTGGAGGTATGATGGGTTTGTATTGCTGGAGGAGGTGGAGCCTGATATGCTTGGTCGAACCTATGCAGCAAGAGAGGGCGTTGTGGCCGGGCTTGAAACAGACCTGGCAAGTAGGTCGAGTGTCAGCCTGACCATTGAAGGTGTATGACTGAGGGCGTCCCCTACCTTGTTGAGAAGGTGGTCGAGAAGGATGTTGTTGGTAAGAGCGGTTTTGATTATTGCCTCTCCCTTGTCCAGAATTGGAGGACTGGTTTGAAGAGCGACCTCGTCCCCTTTTGTTGTTTGTGCGAGTAAGATTGGCTTCAGTATTTGTGGTGTTGTTGGCTGACATAGGAGGAGTTGGAAGAAGAGATGATGGCCGATTGGTGAGTCGGGCTTCATGGACAAGAAGATAGGAGAGGACTTAATTTGGTGAAGGGAAGATAGGTTGAGTGGAGAGGGTTGTGACGATAGAATCGTATTCAGTACCCAAACCAGCTAAAATATATGTGACAAATTCTGAATCAGGGATAGCATGACCAGCAGAGGTTAGGCTTGACACCAGATTCTTTGCTTTGTGAAAATAGGTGTGAATGGAGCTATCAGCCTTTTTCAGAGAGGCAAGTTGAAGGCGAGCATGGACAACCTGAGCGCTTGACCTGGCAGCAAAGGAGTCATGAAGCAGGGACCACATCTGGGAGGAGGAAGTGCAGTCCAGAACTTGCACAAGGACCTCTTCAGTCAGGCTGGTCATGAGTATGGCTAAAACAAATCTTTGAATACCCAGGAGGTATGAGCAGGATTTGGAGTGTTATCTGTGGAGGGAGGTGGGCAAATAAATGAGCCATCAACAAAGGAAAACAGTCCTTGAGCACGAAGAAGACAAGATATTTGAGCTTTCCAGAGAGGAAAACTCGCTTGGGTAAGTTTGACAGTGAGAAGATTGGTAAGAGAAGAGAATGAGAGGGTTTGTGTGTTTGGTAAAGAAGAGGTTGTGAGTGATGATGAAGAAGAATCATCATCCTCTGTTTGTGAGGAAAGGTTAGGCATGATGAAAGAAAAGGTTAGTTAGACGTTTGTCCTATATGCTCTGATACCATTCTGAATTAAGTAATGAAAATTTGTAAAATGTTCTCATTAATGACAGTAGGCACATGCATACATTATATAGATTGATCAGATCAATCATTTAACGACAAGTGTCCTAATATTGTTAGAGTAACATATCCTTAATGACAGTAGGCACATGCATACATTATATAGATTGATCAGATCAATCATTTAACGACAAGTGTCCTAATATTGTTAGAGTAACATATCCTATTGGGCTTGTTGTATCTTGGGCTTACTACGCATAAAGGTTAACAAGCAAGGCATTCAAGTCAAACCAGTATTCCTAACATGTTAAAGATGCGAATTATATGTTAACTGAACTGAAAAATAGGTTAGCGATAGACAGTTAACTAACATATGACGGTTCTGTCAAATCACGGTCAACTCAATCATGATTAACCCAAAATATGGCTATCTCAATTTGGACACCTCTGTAAATAGGCAAAGACAACAAGATGAGTAATAACATAAGAATACTAGGTATGGCAAGATAGTATTAGCAATCGTACATCCGACCTGGGGTAGGATTTCATGTAAGGCAACAACTTAGCTGGCCTAACTGTTTCTGTCAAATCCCTAACACTAAGACTAGCTTGACTAGCCAAAGAGACAAAACAGTTGAAAGTGTCGATGTTCCTTATGACAGTTGCGATAAGAGCCACCGGACCCAATTCTAATTCACGAGACAAGAAGTTTATCACTTTTTCAGGGGGGGTGTCTTTCAAGACCGTGTTGGAAGTATCAATCTCCTTGTTTATGTATCCTCCTAATGGAGGCTTTCTTTGTTGCATATGCTGTGCAAGAGGCTTTCTTTGTTTCAGCATGAAGGAAAGCACTCGAACCAGATGTGGCAGGCATGATGGGTTATAAATTACATCTGCACCCAAACTGCAAAAGGAGAAGGAAAAAAAAAGAAATAAGAATCAAAGACCAAGGACCAATATCAAGACAAAACACACTAGTTGTAAGACGCCATGCTATCGTCAAAATAAAATAAATATTCTCACATGAAATCAGGATTTAGGGCTTGAAGCTCAATATCTTTTGCAGAATCCCACGGCAGATGAATGCATTCTACCTGAATTGTAAGAAGAAAATTAACATCGGAGTCCAATTGAAGTAAAGACCGTCTAATTTGCATGAGTGTGTTGCATACTTGCATTCGTTCCAAGCTTCAAATGTAAAAAGGTTAACATTAAAACGGATACACTTGTAGTCTTCTACGTGTAAATATTGACCTCATACACAATTAGAGCATGAGATTGTACATCAGGTTATTATATCTATCCTTTTCCATTTATCATGCAGTACATTGGACTGGATGCCACGAAAAGCATAAAAAATTCAACAATTTAAGTAAAAATATTAATCTACAAGTTGGTTGGCATGATTCAGGTGATCCATCAAACTAAGGCCTCTGATCTTAAAGCATATGCACTAAACCATGCATCACAAGAGCAGTTATGTAGAATCAAGTTTTGTCATGAGGTGTGTAAAGAACATATCAGAAATTCATCACAAGTTACCATTGTAGTGTCTTCCTCAGTGCTCTGCCCTTCACTTAGTTGATTCATCTCCATATTCAGCTTCAAATTGGCTAAGGTTGCTAGGTCACCATCACTCATGATCACCTATATTTAAAGAGAGGGCATCAAAAGATAATTTCACAAAATTTGAAGATTCTAGATCTACCAACCTTGGAAGCTTTCGCGTGTGAAAGACAAATGCCAACCAAACCTGCCCCTGAACCAACCTGAAAGAACATCATCAAATAAAGGTTCGGAGGTCACAAACTGTTAATCAAGCAATGGTTTTGCAAGTATCGAAAATCCAATCATTTTTTATATTTGTCGCAGTAATTTGTTCAAACAGGTCATTTACCTCAAAACAAGATCGATTTCTAAATACTCCTGGGAATGAAAGAATAAACTCCGACAGATACAGACAAGAAGGCCAAAGAGCACAACTATAAGGGTGCAAGGAAAGCATGCACATGTTAGCATAACCCCGACAAAAGCTCATGCAAATATGTACTAAAAAGAAGTGTGAAATGGAGATGTAATTGTTATTCACTTTTTAGGGGAAACTTTGCAAAACATACCCAGTGTCTCCTTCAAGCATGTTGACAGAACATTGCAATGGAACTACCAGCCTTTTCAAATTGGAATAGGCCAAGGTTTCTGTAATTTCCAGAGAGAAAACCCAAACTGTTAACTGAGTAGCAGCAATTAAAGAGCAAATGATGATGACCTGTCTTAAACTAGTAATTAATAATCAAAACAAAGGTGACGCACCATTGTGAAAAAGAAATGAAATGGATTTGACTATCCACGAATTCTCTTTGTTTAGAGCTTCATCCTATAAAACAGAAACCGATTCACAGCACGTATGAGCTCAAGAATCAATCAACAACCTTTTCAAGAGAACTAAATGGACAACCAGCAATCAATTACCTTGATAGTTGCCATGTAGTAAGCATACTGTTGGTAGAAATCATCCAATACAACACCACTAGCTGATTCAACTTCTCTGATTATCTTCTTCAGTAATGTTTTCAAGTAAAGCGACCGGCACTTTTCACCCTGCAATCTCCAATCAGCATGCTTCAAGAAGAAAGTCCTCTCATTTGCACAATTCAACAAAAATCACCAAGAGCCAACAAAAAGAAGTAACGCGGACAGTAGATTTTTATGTTTAATCTCACTAGAGCAATAGATAAGCATCTTATACATTGTCAAAAGTGGTTCAACTCGAGCACTTACGGACTTAAGAACACAATGCTCCCAGATGAATCTTTGTATTTCCTCTGTAAGCGAACCTCCTGTGCATTCCCTGTGGTGCAAATCCAAAGGAACAAACCGAGAAAAAACACAATCAGCTTCAATCGATAGAGCCTGGGAAGCAAGAAATTGCAGGAAGAGAACTTGCTTTGCCAAGCAGATCAAGCAATCGGGGGGCTCCGTGGCCAAAAAGGCTGAAATCAGGAATAGCCTTGGAAGTTCGGCGAGGCTAGATTGAAGGTCCGCCATGGTCGTGCGAAATTCGAAACCCTTGGTTTCGTTCCGATACGAAAATTCTCGGGAAGGACAGTGTTTATCATTTTTACCTCCGGTCCATGGACATTTTTTTTTTATCCTATATCCTATATCCTATATACATTATAAGTTCGAGTTAGGATTTGATATGGACATTTAAGCCCCACCGACAGCCCAATGGGCTTTGCAGCTGCTTTGGTATTGATGCTACGCTGTTGAACAAAGCGCAATTATCGCGTCTTCTCCGGCACGCTTTTGCGTCCACGTTTCGTCTTCCACCGCTTCATCATTCTTCAAGGTGTCGTGGCGTCTTCTCTTCTTCCCACCGAATGCAGTATGTCGTATGTGTCGATCCTCCTTCATCTTCCATATCTTTAAATGGGAATGGTACACAGAGATTCAAGCCCTAGATTTTATTTGCTTATCCAGTTTCTGATGTTTGATATTGTTTTTCTTTGGCAGGATTACGAATATGGATCTCCAAATCGAGGATTTGTCTGGCGGAGCATACGCATTCGAGTTGGTCACGAGATTCATGTACAACGACGGGAACTCTCAATCACTGTCTCTAATGTTTTTGTCCTCCATTGCTCTGCCTCCTTCCTTTCCATCCCTTGCCTTGTATAAAAAACCGAGGAGTTTGTCGAGGGCATCTTCTACTGGTCATTGAGCGAGATTCTCCTATCTCTCAAAATTTTTGACTCGTACTACTGTGACGCCGAATCCGACGGCCTAATCAACAAGCTTATCTGCTCGCTTCTCACTAAAATCGCACAGAACGGCATCAATCTCATCAAGGTCGAAATAATCGATTAAGATGGTAAAGTCACAATCTCATCCATGTTTTTTTGGCAATTTAGAATTATCAAGGTATTTTGATGAACCTGCAAGATTTGGGAACTATCTATCGAGGATAAAAATAAGAAGGCTAAACCTCAGGTTGGTAATGCTCTTGTTTGCTCTAAATTTGTGCTTAGTTGATTGCTTTTTTTTAGTCCGATTTATTGCCACTTTTGCTGAATTTGGTTTTGTTTGCCTTTAATATTTAACTCTAATTGAATTGTTGATCTATCTTCTTCACTTTCTTCACCCTGAATATTTTCTTCCTTATTTGGGCATTCAGAGGTCAATTTCAAGAAAATGTGTCTGTCACTATTCGATCGGCAGCTTCACCGATAGATCCTTCCGGATTTGAATCATGCTAGATTGAAGAGGTATAAATTGTATCATGCTTATGCAGTTCTCTTTAATTTGTATTGTCTCTAATTTGGTCACTTTTGGATCAGCTCGTATCGTATGTTTACTACCTGTGCAATATCTATTGCATCCTATAACTTGTCTCATTATAAAATTTATTACGATTTCTTAACCAATAGTGAATTTCAACATTTCATTCATTTTGGCTTCCCACTGACGTGATCATGGTAGACTATTGGTTACAAAGACTCTTTTGTAGTCTCCGCTGTGAGTTTCACAATCTATTGGAACAGGAATTGTTTGGTTCTGATTTTGCTTCTTCTTCTTCTTCTCCTGCAGGTTATGGATCACTGATTTTGTTCATGTTGTTGACGGTAACCTCCCCTGAAACCTTTCATGTTGTCAGTTTGAGAATTTGGGGTGCATGCTTGCTTTCTATTGCTGTCAAGTTAAGCATTTTGCATGCTTTTTCTTAGCTTATTGTGTGTTTTTTGTTTAGTTCAATGATTAAGTACTAAACTATCATTTGTTGTTTGTATAATTATATGTAATATAGGTAGTGTTGTCTTCAATTTTACTGTTTTTGCTGATATGATTCTTCCGGTATGAGTTCAATCCAAGAGAGTACATCTTTGATAGCCTATAAGTCGATTGAGCTTGTAGGAAGAGAATGATTCAGTTTGATGTATGAAATAAGCATTTGTGTTACTTTTGAGGCTCTAGAAAAGAAGAAAGAAGATGGAGTGATTTCATTGCAAGCTCTACTGTTGTATAATATATTCCCTTTCCATTTCTATTAATCTTTCCGATGGACTATTGGTTTACATTTTCATTCTTGTGCGACCTAATGTTGATGTATGTCAACTCTTTTAATGTTAATTTTGTTTTGATGACTAAACTGTAGAATGGTTCCTTGTCATCATTAGAAATGTAACTTTTATTTGTGTGTGTGAATCAGGTAGTGCACCCCTTTGAGTCGATATAACATGCTAATTCAGATTCCAAACTAGATAACAAATCACAAGTATTTATATGCATAGTAGATTTAGATTAGGTACGATCACACCCGAGCATAACCTTTGCATCCATAGGGTGAAGAAATTAATGAATTAGGCATTCAATAACAAGTCTATCTATCAAAGTGAAAAATTAGTCTCTCAATGCTTCCTTTAATTTTTCTTAAATTTTGACAGGCCAAAACACTTGGATAATTGAAAGAGCTAAGACAAGAAGCATCATCTTCAACTCCTTGACCGGATAAAATCTTCTGATCTTTTTTTCTTTATTTGTGCATAGTGTTAAATATGGGCTTTATCACTCTATACACTGTATATATGAAGTAGTTGGTGGCTTACTTAGCCTTGCTGTTTTTTCTCTGTCTTCCTCATGATTGGTCATTTTTGTACACTGTGGTTGGGAGATTGGGAAGCTACTGGTTTAGGTTTTGTTGGTATTTTGTGGAGAGGAGAAGATTCATATAGCCTTTTCTATTTTGTGGATTGATTTGGTTGTTACTCTTTGACAATGATTCAAGATGAAGGGCGTTGTGTTTGTGGCTCTTGGTGCCACCATTGAGAACTTTCTTCAAGGATGGGATAATGCTTGCACTACTGGTAACTTTCTTTTGTTCTATTAATCAATTTTGATTTCAATTTCATTAATTATTTGGAACCAGTGGGATTTCCAGGTATCCTTACATTGTACCTTACATCTTTGCCAAGTAGTATTGTTTACATGAAGGAAGATCTTGATCTAGAGACTATAGTTGAGGGACTTGTTGTTGCCATGTCTTTGATTGGAGCAACTTTAGTTACAACTTGCTTTAGGTATTTGATGGTTTTGTTTAGACTATAGCACAACTCTGCATTATGTATCAGTTTCTATATCATTTGTGAAATATATGAAATGAAGTTATGGTCTGATGTATTTGCCTACAACTACACTTATATGAAAAATTCATTAACCAATAGTGTGTTGAAGTTGGTAAAAGTTGATGGGCGATAACATTATTTGTATAGCTGAAGCGGAGCCATACTGTCACAGCGATTTAAATCTTTCCATAAACAAACGAGTTGAACAATGGGCTTATAGTGAGTGTAGGAGCCATACTCGAGATCATTCAAGTCTTGTAAAACGGGAGCATGGAAGCAACAAAAAACGCAGTTGCTACGCTCTTCAGCTTATCAGCCTTGGACAAGAACAATCCCTGTTCTTGTGGAGGTGGTGAGAACAGGCTCGACTCATAACAAGGAGAGTGCGGCTGCTGTATTGTATTCGTTGTGGTGGAGTTTGCAAGGGAGTTGGGAGCCGAGGGTGCCATGAAGGAGCTTGCGGATGAAACGAGGCAATCCTTCAAAGATGACGGATGGATACAAAAAAAAAGTCCCAGTGTTCAACTACACAACTGTTCTTCGGCCCAATAAAATCTTGCACTGCTAAAATCGTACAATACTTGGATGCAATAATCCATCCCGGTTTTTATTATAATCAATGACAACAAATTTTAAAAAAAACTTGCCCACCTAATACCTTTAAAAAAAACATCGTCCACATGAAACAATACAAAAATACTCCTACACATTCTGATCTTACTAACCACTAATCTTACTAACCACGTAAAATACACGATAAACCGAACCACGCGCACGCGCCTTCTGCTCGCACGCGCCTTCCGCCTAGTATATACAAAGGTAAAAAATTTAGAAGCACCAAATTGTCCTTTTGGACGAGGTCTTGAACATCTTCTGGATTGCATCCACGTCCATCTCACCATTGTACCCGTGTAAAGTAATCTTGTCCGCAACCGTGTTAATCTCCCTAAAAATATATGTTGGGCGGTTGAATAATGGAATTCAGAAATAATAATTGAAATGTCGTTGATCATCATATCGAGTTCCCACGGTGGTTTCCAAATTTGATTAATCGAATTGATAAGCGTTAGATTATCCTCTTCAATCTCGATAAATGAAACTCCACACTCCTTAGCCTTTTGAAGGCCAAACCGCAAAGCAAGAGCTTTTGCTTCCAAAATTGATTCTGCATTACATGTGCCGCTTCCTACGGCAATAAGATCGCATGTTGATTCCGAATGATAAATCCATAACAGCACTTATTTGTTGAATTTTGTGAGGCATCAAAATTAAGTTTATCATTCCTTAGGTCGTTGCCATTTAATGTTTTTCTTCTTCTTTCTTTGTGATTTCGTCACCATTGTACCCGTGTAAAGTAATCTTGTCCGCAACCGTGTTAATCTCCCTAAAAATATATGTTGGGCGGTTGAATAATGGAATTCAGAAATAATAATTGAAATGTCGTTGATCATCATATCGAGTTCCCACGGTGGTTTCCAAATTTGATTAATCGAATTGATAAGCGTTAGATTATCCTCTTCAATCTCGATAAATGAAACTCCACACTCCTTAGCCTTTTGAAGGCCAAACCGCAAAGCAAGAGCTTTTGCTTCCAAAATTGATTCTGCATTACATGTGCCGCTTCCTACGGCAATAAGATCGCATGTTGATTCCGAATGATAAATCCATAACAGCACTTATTTGTTGAATTTTGTGAGGCATCAAAATTAAGTTTATCATTCCTTAGGTCGTTGCCATTTAATGTTTTTCTTCTTCTTTCTTTGTGATTTCGTTGCTAAGGTGTTCTTGTTTTGATCCGATTTGGCTAGATCCCAACTTGCAATTTGGTTAATAGCAGTGACTTTGATGTTTTGTGAAAAATTTGTTTTGTTAAAAACGAACTGATTTCTAGCCATCCACATGTTCCACCAAATAACCACTACGAGTATCATTTCCTTACTCGAAGTTGAATCCTTGGGATCAAAAAGGGCCTCAACGATTCCTCGATTATCAAGGTCGATATTTTGAAGGCTGGTTTTTACATTTTGATTATCGACAGTTTCATAATCGGACACTGGAAAAAAAGGTGTTTGTCACTTTCAGTATGGTGATATCAGTACTCGCAATTCATGACGACCGGAATCCTTTGTCTGTCAAGATTTTGTTTTGTAGGGAGCCCATTCATAGCTGACTTCCAGAAGATATTTTTAATTTTTGGCATAATGTCCATTTTCCAAATCCAGGTTTTATCAATGGTAACTCCAAGTTTCCGTTTTTGAACCATCTCCGAAGATGATTTAGTCGAATACCACCCATCATCGTTTCATGACCAAAGCGGTCACGAATTTCACTTTTAGGGAAGTTATAATTCTTAATTTTCTCTATTATTGTATTTGGCAAAATTGTTTTTAATTGATTTATTTTATGGTGGTTCCATACATTATTAGTAATGAACGAGGAAGTTAATTCAGACGGATTCACTACAGTTTGGTTTGTCATGACGTCTTGAAGCGGTTTGTCCAACAACCGTCCGTCCAAAATCTTACCGTTTTTCCATCGCCTACCCTCCAGGCAAGACCTTTATCAAATTCTGTATGTAATTTAAACAAGTTCTTCCATTGCCAGGACACATTCTTTCCACATTCGTAGTTCCGGAGGCTTTATCCTTTTAGGTATTTTTCTTCTACAATTTTTACCCAAATGTTATCCGGTTCAGCCATGATTTTCCACAAAAGTTTCATTTGTAATGTTTTGTTCATGTCTTTTGCTTTTCTTATCCCCGTTCCTCCTAGGGATTGAGGTTTACAAATCTTATCCCAACTGATCAAAGGGTGGTGATTAGGTCCCTTATTCCAAAAGAAAATTCTATTAATTTTGTCCAGTTCATTGTGTATGCTTCCCGGCAACATGAAAGCTTTCATTAAATAACTTGGTTTTGCATTAAGGTTAGTTTTTATTAACGTTATTCTTCCTTCTTGAGACAAGGAGGACGCTTTCCATTTAGTAAGTTGTTGTTTAGTCTTAATGATAACGGAATTAAAAATATCTTTATTGACACGTCCGTTGATAATTGGGCATCCTAAGTATTGTTCTAAATTGGTAGAAATGTTGATTCCAAGATGACCTTGGATTCTTCTCCTATTACATTAATCGACATTGGTGGTAGTTTGAAACACGGATTTATGGTAATTAATAATTTGCCCAGATATGTCACAATAATCCTTTAGTACCGAAAGTACCGTATCACTAGCTTGTGCGGAGGTTTTGGTAAATATAGTAATATAATTCGCAAAGGCTAAGAACGGAATTCTATTCCCATTTTTCAAAATAGGGAAACCAATAGATTTGGGGTTATCATTTGACATTTTTTGTAGGTTTCTAGCTAACACTTCCGCACACAGATTAAAGAGAAGAGGGGAAAATGGGTCGTCTTGCCTGAGTCCCCGTTGCGGAGTGAATAAATTGGTGGGAGAATCATTGATTAATATAGAATAGGAAACCGTTGATATACATTCTTGAATCAAATTTCGGAATTTTTCTCCAAAACCGAATTTGACCATCACCGCTTTGAGGAATTCCCACTCAACTTTATCATGGGCTTTTTCCTTGTCCAATTTAATAGCCATATATCCTTCCTTTCCTTTTTTTGATTTGAAACCATGGAAGATTTCATGTGCAATGAGCACATTGTCATGGATTGCTCTATTTTTGACGAATGCACTTTGTAACGGGTGAATAAGTTTTGGAAGGATTAAACTCAGTCTTTTTGCTAATATCTTCGAGATAATTTTATAGACCGTTGAAACTAAACTGATAGGTCTATAATGTGATGTTTTGTTGGGTTATCAATCTTTGGTAGGAGTGCTATGAAAGTATGATTGAGTTGTCTAAGTATTTTACCATGTCTGTAAAAACTTTTGACCGCTTTAGTAACTACTGAGCCGACGATATGCCAATATTTATGATAAAAACCTGTTGGCATTTCATTCGGGCCTGGCGATTTGTCTGATCCTATATTGAACAGTGCTTCCTTAATTTCATTTGTGGAAAAAGGCATTTCCAATTTCAAGTTGTCAGTAATGGTAATTTCTGGGAGGATAATCTGTAATTGGTTTTGTAATTTATTCTTGTCAATTGACGTGGATTTGAAACGAGTCTTGTCGTCATTAACAAATTCTTCATTGATATTAGTATCTTTTGCCAGTACCTCACCATTATTTTTTGTGATCGTCGTAATTTTCTTTTTATTTCTTCGTTCTGTTGCTTTCCTATGAAAATAGTTGGTGTTCTTATCTCCAAATTGTAGATTTCTCGTCTTAGCTCGCTGCATCCAATACTTATGTTGGTAGTCTATTAGGCACCCTCTTTTCTTACTCATTCTATTAATCTTATTATTAATATCTTGGTCAAAGTGTGAAAAAATAACTTTTTGTAATCTTTCTAATTCTTCATCCACTTTTAGCAGTTGTTTGTTTATGTTCCCAAACTTTTCTCTACTTCATTGTTTTAGTTTTTGTTTAAGCAAGCTAGTCTTCTTGACTAGGTTAAACATATTTGTATCTTGGGATTGAGTCCTCCATGCTTGTTTCACAACATTTTCACAGTCTTGTCTTAGCATCCACATTGTTTCAAATCTAAAAGGTTTGTTTTTTATGCTTGTATGGTTATTTTGTAAATTGACGGAGATCATCCAGTGATCGGAGTTTGTGAAAGTGTGGTTTCTGGTGTGTAAGCTGGGGTATTCTTGAATGATTTCCAAGGAGGTCATCACTCTATCCAATTTTTCATACGTGTTATTTTCACCTTCTTTCTTTTTCTTCCAAGTAAAGTCATTTCCTTTGGTTGGTAAATCTCTTAAATTAAATTGGTTAGACAATTGCAAAAGTCTATCAAACTTGTTATTTGCGACTGTAGCACCTCCTTTTTTATCAGATGGTTCCATCAAATCATTATAATCTCCCACTAGAATCATCGGAGATTTGATACTCACTATTTCACTTTTTAATTCTATCCAAAACGTATTTTTCATGTGCTCGTTTTTACATGTAATCGGTTTATAGCTTATTAATCTCCACATATCGCCTATGAATTGGCTTACTCTCATTTTTGTTGCAACATATTGATGAACTGACATGGTTAACTTATGATGCATTATCATACCACCTTTTTCCTTCCTAGTAGTGATAGAGCAGCTTGGTTCCCATATCTTATGAGTAAATGAACAACTTTTGGTATTGCCATGAAGTTCATTTGATCGAGAATCAATATCAATTTTAAATAGATCCATGGATTCAACTTCCTCTACGGTCTTTGTTAGCATGAAATATGACTATATTTTAGGCACTTGTTTTAGTTGTTTTTCCCTCTTTATTGTGTTCTTAGATATGAGTTTGAAGCAATTGTGAGCTAGTTCACCCACTTTGTCGATATAGAGATCTACACTAGCTTCGTTTTGTTTTTAGGTGAATAAAGCTTGGATTGGAGAAAAATGAGGATGGAAAGGAGTGTTTGTTCACACTTGATGGCAAGAAGATGCATTGGAGAGGCTAAGGAAGGAGCATGGATGAAGGATGTCACAAAACTAAGGCAAAAATAAGGAGTTAGAAGAACCACACCCTGAATTATGATCGCGGAGAAGTGATTTGGAGAACCACGCTCTAAACCACGGCCGTGGATTTGGCAACATGAACGTGGACGTGAGTTTGGAGCACTGCAAAGAGTTACACGGTCTAAACCACGACCGTGGAAATCATATGGTACCGTAATCAGGTTCCACGCCCTAAACCACGGTCGTGGAAAGTTGTTCATGACCGTGATTTTGGTGATTCTGTGACGTGTTATATTTTTTCACGTCATCCACGTCATTGGGCTTTTCTCGTAACCCTACCTCGCCCTATAAAAAGGCTTGAGAAAGGAGTTTTAGGGAGGCTCGCTTACTCTCGCTTAGACTCGCTTACCGCTGTTTAGAGTTCCTCTTAGAGTTTGGAGACGGCCTTAAGGTTTCATTTCGACCTTAAGGATTGGAGATTCGCGAAGAACGTATTTTCAGAGATTGTGTATTTTTGGAGATATCTTAGGGTTTTCATTGAAGGATGGATTGACATCCCGTTCTTTGTGACTTCTCTAGATCTTTGTGAGGGTTTCTATTCCTATTCTTCTAAATTCATAAACATAATACTTTGTGTTTGGATTTCGAGATTGACTTTGAGTTTTATTTGAGTTTTCGAGGATTTTCATCTTTCATTCTTCTTAATTTGATTATTCATATCATGATGATGGTTATTGGCTAAAACCCTTTAGCAATTCTAAGGTGAAGGGTTGATAGTTGTGGCTTAGATAATGATAGATCGATCGTAACTTGATTGGACCCTAAGAGTGTGAGAAATATCGTCGACACCCTAAATCACGGGTTGTTCTTGGTTTCCACGGCCATGATTCTCAAGATCTAGCCATAATTTCCCCTAGTTTACGAACTTTGCTTTTGCTTTAATCCAAAGTTAAAGATTTGCTTTAACCTAGCCTTTGCTTGCCTTTCCTAGGTAGTTGTGAGACTCAACATCATCTATTTCGGTTTCGAGTGTCACAACCTTAACCGTTTTAGCTTGTCTTTGATTCCTTGGGTTTAGGCATGGGTATTTGAGATTAATTCTTGTCTTTAGATCCTTTCTATACTGCAGCCTCAACAACCTTTATAGAGAGAGTCTTTGGGTTAGACATATAGGGTTTTGGACCTTCATCGTACATAACCTTTCTTTAGTATACCTTTGCAATTCTCACCTCTGTCCTTATATATATAGTATATCTTGAATCGATTGCCATAGTTTGATACCTGGATCTTTAGGATTGCTGTTTTTCCAATATTTGCAAAGCTTACATACTTTTGATTGCTCGATTACTTGAAACTGATTTTGTTTCACCAATTCCCTGAGTTCGATACTCTAGAATACTTGCTTATCTACGCCGATCCGTACACTGTGGGTTCGCTTGCTTTTATTCTAGTTTTATAAATTAAAATTTATTTGCACGCACGTTTTAGGGCGAACAAGTTTTTGGCGACATTGCTGGGAGTTGGTCTAGACCAATTCGGGTTTTCGGTTGTCGAGCTTGGGAGCTTTTGCTCTTGTTATATGATATCTTTTTGTGTGTGCTTTTTGCAGATTCTTTAGGTATATGCGAAAGACTAGATCTACCAAAGATCTAGTTCCTTTCGATCCAGAACTTGAGAGAACTTTAAGAAGAAAGTTGAAAGAGAAAAAGATAGCTGAAAATAATGAAAGAAACATCCAAGCTGAGTTGGATGAAGCTCAACTTCAACTTAAGTTGAGTGAGAAAGCTCGTTTGGACGAGTTAACGAGTCAGTAATTCCAAATTGATGAACTCAAAGCTATGATATTGGACATGAATTTGGAGTTGAATGATGCTAAGAAGAAGAAGGTCAAGAAACCAACTAAGTCCATTAGAGTTGAATCATCAGACGATGAGGATGAAGATATGCCACCACTTGAGGATATTGATCCGGTGATTCACCCTGTTCGTAACAACCCAAGACCACCGGTTGTTCCTCGTATTCCGACTGGAGATGTGAGAGTTGCTAATGCAGGGGATGAACCACGTACTCTCGGGCAAAGGATGGATCCAATTCAGCAACCGCGCCGTCTAGGTGTGAATTTTGGAGCTGAGGGCATCAAGGAATTCAGTTTTAGCCCGCAAGTTATCACCATGGTTCGCCAAAGTCAATTTGGTGGAACTAGTGCTGAATCTCCACACCAACATTTACAGAATTTTGAGATTCTCATGGAGACATTGAAGCCGAAAAGGGCTACTAACAACAACTACAAGATTAAGCCGTTCTTCTTCTCTTTGAAGGACAAAGCTCTATGTTGGTATCAAGCTCTTCCAACTGGAAAGCTTGCCACATGGGAGGATCTATCTTCGGAGTTCCTCACCAAGTTCTTTCCGTCATCCAAGACGGCGGAATTGAGAGGTAAGATTAATGCATTTTCTATGAAAGCTAACGAAAGTTTGTTTCAGTCATGGGAAAGATTTCAAGACCTCTTATTGGATTGCCCACACCATGGCATTTCAAAACTGGAGTTATTGGAGATTTACTACAAGGGGTTGGATGTGGACACACAATTCAACCTCCAATCTCTCTCTTGTGGTACATTCATGAACATGAGAGAAGATGACGCTTGAGACTTCATTGAGAAGCAAGCCCAAGTGATTTAGAAATATTCCCACCGGAAGGTAGAGCCGGGAGTGAAGCTAACACAAGCTGCACAAACTCAAATCTTTTCCCTCAACACCGAAATCAAGGCGTTGAAGGAAATCATTAGAGCTGGCCTTCAAAAGTCAACGGAACAAGATATTGGCTACTTAGGCAACAACAACAAAAACAACAACCACCAAGGGAATAGGAACAACAACCGGAACAACAACAACTGGAACACCAATAATTGGAATAACAACAACAACCGAAATTCCAACAACAATTGGCGTTCCAACCACCAACAACAAAATTCCGGTAATCCCTATTCAAATTCTGGAAATTCACTAACATCTCCCTCTTCTTCTACCCCTTTGAAAATCCAGGGGCAAACATCAAATGGTTCGAACAATAAGGAGAAGGAGAAGTCCGATCCTATGTTGGAGACGATTCTAGGAAAGCTTCAAGGACTAGAGTGCTACATAACTAAGGTTGATAAAGCTAAAAAATCTTTAGAAAACCATATGTTCAGCAAGGCTGAAGAAGTTCCTAGAGACCAAGGAAAGCTTACCGGAAAGACGGAGGACAACCCAAAGGGAAGGGTGATGGCTATCACCACTAGGAGTGGCGTTACAACCACCAACCCGCAACCCAAGTTTGTGGAAGTTCCAGTTGAGAAGGAGAAAGATAAGGGGAAGGAGAAGGAAGACGTCTATGTTCCTCCTCCAGCTTATAAACCTCCCCTACCATTCCCGCAGTCTAGAGCAAGAGCGCGTCTAGACAAGCAATTCGGTAAGTTCATTGAACTCATGAACAAACTACATATTAATATACCTTTCATTGATGCAATTGTAGGTATGCCCGCTTATGGGAAGTTCTTGAAAGAGCTCCACTCTAACAAGAGGAAGCTAGAAGACTTTGGAGAAGTTAAGATGAGTTCGGAATCTTCGGAGCTCATCAAAACGATGACTGAAAAGATGCCCCCAAAGCTGAGAGATCCGGGGTCATTTTGCATTCCAATTAGAGTAGGAGAAGTCACATGTGACGCTCTTTGTGACTTGGGAGCAAGCGTAAGCATTATTCCGCTTGCTTTGTGTAGGAAGATCGGTTTAGGTGAACCTAAACCGGTGAAGATGACGTTATATGTTCGCTCCAAACGGTGTGTGTGCAAGCTTTAAATTTATAACCCTAGACTTAAGCTTAAAACAAGGATGCGAACCCGCAGTGTACGGGTCAATCGTAGTAAAAGCAAGAAAATTCCAGGGGTCGATCACAGGGACCTGGTGAAACAAAGTCAATACAGTGTGCTTATGTCAATTCTAACCACAAGAGCGATTAACACAATCAAAGATGAATAAGTAGTCAATAAAGCAAACATGCAACTCTAGGGATTAAAGCATCTAGTTGTGGTTCCAACTCAAGATCTATAGATAAGCGGACAAAGCTGAGATTTTTGCGTGGGGAAGGTGTTACTAAAGTGGAATAGATCACCGGGTAAGTCTCACTACACACTAATCCTAAACCGTAACTCCTATTACCGGGTAAGTCTCTAGGAATCAAGATAAAGAACTATAACCTCAAACTAACATACCATCTAAGGGAATAGAATCAACCTTTACCGGGTAAGTCTCAGGCTAACTCACAAAGATGGGATGGAAGCACACTCAAACCCCAATAAAGGATAAACCTTTATTACCTACACTTATGATCGTTAATACACAAACTAAGGAATTACCGGGTAAGTCTCATCCTAAGCTTGCATTGAACCAGGAAGGTGTAATAAGAATAGGATTTAGCAAACTCTAACACTTAACTTTATGTTTTAGGTTGGATAAGTCACCTCGGTCAGAAGAATTCCACCCCGGCCGAGATGTTCATCAACCGAACGAGATGCTTAGGGTTAAGGTTAAAGACTCGAACTTTCAGGATCCTACTGGAATCTAGGATTATTCTATCATTGTTTTTCCCACAACCTTCAGCCAATCACCCTAGAATCACACAAGGAAATTAGCCACTCATCATCATAATGAAAGTATTAAATATATGGGAAGAAGGTGAATATTTGAACAAAGAAGAATTTAATGAAAAGACTTCAATAACTGAATCAAATATCACAACAAAGCGTTCCTTGGATAATAATCCAAATAGACAAGACAACAATTGAGGGAATTGAAGACAATCTTACAAAACCCTTCAAAAAGCTATAAAAGCTATGGACTTCAATCTTCCTTCAACCTTCAAAAAGGTTCTTCGAAAACTCCCAAATTGGAGTATGCCGCTGCTGCTGGTGTGGGGTGATAGCGGCCTCCTTGAATTGTGGAAATCTAACCCTTTTTATAAGAAAATAACCCTCCAAAGATAATAAATCTTAGAAAGATATTTTCCCATAAATATAGGTAAAATATATATTCTGCATATCTCCTTCCTTCCAGGAGCTAAGCCCAAAAATATAAGATCACTTTCCAAACTTAAAAGATCTCTTCCAAGAATAAAATATTCTCGCCGCGTCCTAGGTGTTCGCCTCGGTCGAGTCGGCGTCTCTGGATCACCTCGGTCGAGGTGAATCAATGGTCAACCGAGGTGACTTACAACTGAATGTGAAATCTCTCGAATCTGCTCCAAAGTGAATCTTTAATCCATGGCTATGCTCCCTGGATGTAGCTCCAAATGACTCATGACTCCTTTTGCTCCTTTTTTATGCAAAACGTACCATATTACCTACAATTACAACGAAACTAGGTGTAGACCTCGATTCTCGCAAAGGTAGATGAAATGGTAGTAAAATCACATAATGCACATACAAACATGCAGATTATGAAGGATAAAACGTCCAAACAAACCCCAAAATATAGACTATAATTCATGCTATCAAAATACCCCATACTTAGCCCTTGCTTGTCCCCAAGCAAGTTCCTCATATAGAAGTCAAGATAGAATGGATTATAAGTCAAGAAAATCAATGAAAAAGTCTTTCAAAAACATTTTATGGTGTGCAACTATCATAGATCACTCTAAGAGAATACTTCCTGGAATTAAGAACTTAATATGATCAAAACATTTTATAAATATAAGAAAGTTGTTCATCTTTGCATAAAATCATAGAATGCATAATAAATCATAATTATCAAAATTAATCATGTATAATCCAGTTTAAACCGCCAAGTCAATCAACAAGCTCAAGGTCTCAAGGGCTTCCCAAAAGAAAGGTCAAGAAACGTGTAGGGTAGGGATGTATGTAAGGTAATGTGGTGCTAGAATCCGGGAAAAGGATGAACTTCACTTTCACTTCAACTTGCAACATCTTCCACCAATAAGCTTTGCTTATTTCACACTTTTTTCTCTTTTTACTTTACTTTTTGGGATGCACGGACAGAGGTGCACAATAACCGAAGCCTAGGAAATCTGCAATCATCAATTTCTCGAGATGCATCAAACCCTTGATGCACATACCATGACCCGTTAGGAATATCGCTCAATCCGACTTTGGCAAGACACAAACACCCGGCTATGTGAATGGTGCCGAGTTACTCATCTTCATGATTGACTTCCCCAAACCTAAAATTACTTTCTAACACTTTCACTTCCAGCCAACTTCTCAACTTTAACTTGCTTTCACCACTTCGCTTGCTTCCAAATTCCCGGATAGGTAAAGGGAGGCAAAATGTATATGAGGGGCTAAGCATGATCAAGAAGAAGAAGAAGAAGAAGAAAATGAATTGCCTTGGTCTTTCCAAGAAGAAAGTGAGAGAACTTATCCTGCGGTGTCAACCTTCAAATTCAACATAATTTGGATAAAACAAAGTATTAAACATGCTAATAATTTCAAACAAAACATTTAGCAACTTAAACATATTATAAAACCTTTCAAACACATAAAGAATTTAAAACCAGTAGGTAAACAAAATCTTCACTGAGATCATATCCAGATAAGTAGCACAAAATCGTTTCGAAAACTTTCTGTTACGCATCTCGGTCGAGGTGTTCTTGGTTCAACCGAGGTGAAATACCTCGTTTGGCCAAGACTGACTCGGTCGAGGTCAAAAAATTTTATTTAATTTTTTTTTAAAACCATTTTTTTTTTCGGTTTCGACGTTTTTCTCAATCAAATAACCTGTAGGTATGCATGTAATATCAGATAATCATATAAAGGCAATGAAGCATAAATACGAAAATATCCGATAAATATAATACATCAAAGGTGTCAAATACATCACGTAGTCACGTAGTCAAATAACAACAAATACCCCATACTTGAGACACACTGTCCCAGTGGGTATAATAAAAGTCTAAACAAAAGAGAACTCACCGGATAAAAGCCGAACTGCATAAAAAATATAATAATAAAATCCTGCAGCTCCTCAGTAGTCTCGATCCGGTGGTGCATAAGGATACTGAGTCGGATCGTAAGGATGGCCCATGATCCGCTCGAACTGCAGCTGAGCCATGATGTGCTGATGATGCTGCCGCTCGTGCATCTCGCGGATATCCAGCGAAAGTGCAGCATATGAGTCGATAACCTGATCCGTCAGGTCATCGATCCGTCGGTGAGCAGCTCTATCTCTCACTCCCCGCCTCCTGCGTCTAGCAGGTCTGACCGGAGAAGTCTCAACTGGTGCCGACTCAGTGTCCTCCTCGTCATCCAAATCTATAATAGGTGGCGCGCTCGTCCCAGCTGTATCTGTTCCTGTGTCCATCGGGACGCCACCTCCTCTCTCATCTACTGTCTCATCATCATCGTCGTCATCCTCAGCCTCCTCCTCAGCTGCAGCAGGGGAAGCTGCTCCCTCTCTGTAATCCTCAATCAATGGATCCCAAGCGGTCTGCCAGAAATGTGGATCAAAGACTGAGAACTATGCAGACTACCTGATGCCCTGAGGTGCAGTCAGCTCCCATGGCATAGCGACGTAAGGTGTAGTCAAACCACGGGGAACTAGAATCCTCCGTGTAATCATCTCCTGTAGTCCGAGCGGCTTAGCAGCCGCCACCATAGTACACCTACTCAGATCCATATCCTGATAAGTAGCGATATGGGTCACTATCCCTCCACAACATATATCTCCCTTCCCTTTGGCCTTGATCTTGTGCAGATCCTCTGCCAGCATCAATCCAAAGTCAGGGTATCCACCTGTGACCATGCAGTATAAAGCGAAGAGCTCCCCCTGTCGGACTTTCTGGGGCGTCTCAGTACGCGCCAGAAGCGTCTCGCTGAAGATCCGGTGGGCTAATCGAAAAGCAAGATGGAAGATAAGCTTCTCCTTGGAATCACCAGGGCGCCACCTATCTGCATGCTCCACAACATAAGCGATCTGACCCCAGAACTCTCTAGCTACGGCTCGGGTCGGGAAGTCTACGACAGTGGGGGCAGGGAAGCCAAAGATGTCTCTCCAGTGATCTAGAGGTACTAAGTAGTTCCGGTTCATCAACCGGTACTTCACAACCCTCTCTGTGGGGAGGTAAGTGAAAGAGCTAACAAACTCGAGGGTCGGCTCTAAGTAAGCTGGGGCTCGGATCTCAGTAAACTGATCCAGCCCGACGGTGGTGATCATCCTCCTAAGATCTCCATCAACGTGGAGGCAGTCAAAAGCAGAAACGTCCAGAAATCTAGGTGCGATCACTGGACGGCTAGCAATGCGCTCATAATCTACCTGGTGTCTCTCGTGGATCACCGGGATAGAAGGTCGGGATGAGGAAGAAGAAGGAGAAGGAGAGGATCTATCTCTAAGGGCTAATAATCTGTCAGAATTCATCTTCAATCAACACTGTCAGACTACCTCGGTCGACTGACAAACTCCAAGAATCACCTCGACCGAGGTGCAGATCGACTGGACCGAGGCGAAGACAGTCGCGATTTCAACTCTCTGAATTTCAGTTCTTTTCCCCCAAAAATCACTACAATTGTTTCCTATGGGGTACTTAAGCTTTTCCTCAACAGATTCAAGGGCAACCAAAGCCCAATTCGAAGTAAGCGAACGAGTTTAGGGTTTCGATCGTTTTTACCTCGTTCCGGCCGAATCGCTCGAATTTCTTGCAGATTTGTTTTTGCAATCGACTCCTCTACCCTTCAATCTCGGTTTGGAAGCAGAAAACGTCGAAAACGAGCAAGATTTGAGAGGGAGCGAAGTGGATCTGTCGCCGCGGTCGAGGTAGGTAAAAAAAATGTAAAAAGTAATTTTTCCCCCTTTTATACTGTCACTGGATATGCTGTCACCTCGGTCGAGATGGTCTCGACTGGACCGAGGTGGTACGGACCGAGGTGGTTCTACAGAAACTCTAGTCGCCTCGGTTGCTCAAGAATCAACTCGGTCGAGGTGCTCTGACAGTACCCGAGATGTATCTCAGTAAAGCTCGTTTCCTCAACTTCTCGAAATTTTGTTCTTCTAGTGTAGCTCCTGAACTGTGATCCTTCCTTTTGGAATACCTGGTTGTTGTCTAGAGGAAAACAAAAACAAAGCAACTATCTAAACTAAACTAGAAAAGGGAGAAGAAAGCAATACCTTGGGTTGCCTCCCAAGAAGCGCTTGGTTTAAGGTCGCTAGCTGGACCCTACGACATGGGATTACTCAATGCACTTCGAATGTCGTTGAGTGCTCATCACATCCGTAAAAATCTTCCAAGAAGGTTCCGGTTCCTAACTTCACCGGCAAATGGTAAGATCTCCCACGTACAAGCTTATACAGTTTGATTCTCACCGGAATTCGTCTAGTCTTCCTGCACTTCAATGGGACATTCCTCGTGTCCCATTCTTTCCTTGATCGAGAAAACAGTTTCTCGAGAATTATAGCAGCTTCCCCATCTATAGCTTGGGGATGGTACAGGGTCCTGAGCATGCGAGAGACCCCATACTTGAACAAATAACACTTCGTTGCCTTAGCGGTGAAGCGCTTGTTAACTTCACTCCTTATAATCCAAGGAGCATCTTCCTCCAACAATTTCAAGAGAGGTTTCATCTTGATCTTAGGAGGTTCTTTCGGAAGAGACCTCCAACTCTCCGGTGCCTTCCTGAAAAATTCAGAAATATTAATAGGGAATTCAAATGAAGTAGGAGAATGTACCTTGCAAAGTTCTCCAAAGCTTGAGACAAGTTTCGTGTTGGGTTGATAATCCACCCACGAAATCTCTCTCAGTTCTGCTGGTCTTTCTTCCACCTTGACCACAATCCCAGTAATTTGGCCAAGGTTCTCTGCATCTTCCATTTCTGGTTTTGCAGATTCTTCTTCCATCTCGGTCGAGATCTCTTCCACCTCGGCCGAGGTCTCAACAGTCGGATCGAGATCCTCCACATCCTCCTCTTCCACAAAAACATCAGGAGAAGCTCCCGGTCCGACCAGAGGAATGCTTGGAACGTGCAACACTTCCTTATGCTCCTCTTCCGGCTTAGCATAGGATATGGTGCTTTCCTTGAGCTCCTCCACCTTCTTCATCAACTTCTCCAATCTTGATTCGAGAGAGTCTTCAAAAGGTTGCTCATAAATGTTTTTAGGGACATTCTTCTCATCCCATATCGCAAGTTCATGTTGAATGGCCTTTTCTCTTTCCCATTCATTGTTGAACCAACAGAAGGAGTACTTCTCCTCCAAGTATTCATAATGGTCCGCCCTAGCACTTTGTCTTGCTATCTAGGCTGGATCAAATGTAGTCATCGGAAATCCTGAAAACTACAAAACTCATAGAAAGAGTAGTTAGTATCACGGGGGCAAGTGCCCCAAAAGCAAACCGTAACGGCTCGGTCTAGACCAAGTCCCCAGCAACGGCGCCAATAACTTGTTCGCTCCAAACGGTGTGTGTGCAAGCTTTAAATTTATAACCCTAGACTTAAGCTTAAAACAAGGAGTTATTGGAGATTTACTACAAGGGGTTTACTACAAGGGGTTGGATGTGGACACACAATTCAACCTCCAATCTCTCTCTTGTGGTACATTCATGAACATGAGAGAAGATGACGCTTGAGACTTCATTGAGAAGCAAGCCCAAGTGATTTAGAAGTATTCCCACCGGAAGGTAGAGCCGGGAGTGAAGCTAACACAAGCTGCACAAACTCAAATCTTTTCCCTCAACATCGAAATCAAGGAGTTGAAGGAAATCATTAGAGCTGGCCTTCAAAAGTCAACGGAACAAGATATTGGCTACTTAGGCAACAACAACAAAAACAACAACCACCAAGGGAATAGGAACAACAACCGGAACAACAACAACTGGAACACCAATAATTGGAATAACAACAACAACCGAAATTCCAACAACAATTGGCGTTCCAACCAACAACAACAAAATTCCGGTAATCCCTATTCAAATTCTGGAAATTCACTAACATCTCCCTCTTCTTCTACCCCTTTGAAAATCCAGGGGCAAACATCAAATGGTTCGAACAATAAGGAGAAGGAGAAGCCCGATCCTATGTTGGAGACGATTTTAGGAAAGCTTCAAGGACTAGAGTGCTACATAACTAAGGTTGATAAAGCTAAAAAATCTTTAGAAAACCATATGTTCAGCAAGGCTGAAGAAGTTCCTAGAGACCAAGGAAAGCTTCCCGGGAAGACGGAGGACAACCCAAAGGGAAGGGTGATGGCTATCACCACTAGGAGTGGCGTTACAACCACCAACCCGCAACCCAAGTTTGTGGAAGTTCCAGTTGAGAAGGAGAAAGATAAGGGGAAGGAGAAGGAAGACGTCTATGTTCCTCCTCCAGCTTATAAACCTCCCCTACCATTCCCGCAGTCTAGAGCAAGAGCGCGTCTAGACAAGCAATTCGGTAAGTTCATTGAACTCATGAACAAACTGCATATTAATATACCTTTCATTGATGCAATTGTAGGTATGCCCGCTTATGGGAAGTTCTTGAAAGAGCTCCACTCTAACAAGAGGAAGCTAGAAGACTTTGGAGAAGTTAAGATGAGTTCGGAATCTTCGGAGCTCATCAAAACGATGACTGAAAAGATGCCCCCAAAGCTGAGAGATCCGGGGTCATTTTGCATTCCAATTAGAGTAGGAGAAGTCACATGTGACGCTCTTTGTGACTTGAGAGCAAGCGTAAGCATTATTCCGCTTGCTTTGTGTAGGAAGATCGGTTTAGGTGAACCTAAACCGGTGAAGATGACGTTATATGTTTGCTCCAAACGGTGTGTGTGCAAGCTTTAAATTTATAACCCTAGACTTAAGCTTAAAACAAGGATGCGAACCCGCAGTGTACGGGTCAATCGTAGTAAAAGCAAGAAAATTCCAGGGGTCGATCACAGGGACCTGGTGAAACAAAGTCAATACGGTGTGCTTATGTCAATTCTAACCACAAGAGCGATTAACACAATCAAAGATGAATAAGTAGTCAATAAAGCAAACATGCAATTCTAGGGATTAAAGCATCTAGTTGTGGTTCCAACTCAAGATCTATAGATAAGCGGACAAAGCTGAGATTTTTGCGTGGGGAAGGTGTTACTAAAGTGGAATAGATCACCGGGTAAGTCTCACTACACACTAATCCTAAACCGTAACTCCTATTACCGGGTAAGTCTCTAGGAATCAAGATAAAGAACTATAACCTCAAACTAACATACCATCTAAGGGAATAGAATCAACCTTTACCGGGTAAGTCTCAGGCTAACTCACAAAGATGGGATGGAAGCACACTCAAACCCCAATAAAGGATAAACCTTTATTACCTACACTTATGATCGTTAATACACAAACTAAGGAATTACCGGGTAAGTCTCATCCTAAGCTTGCATTGAACCAGGAAGGTGTAATAAGAATAGGATTTAGCAAACTCTAACACTTAACTTTCTGTTTTAGGTTGGATAAGTCACCTCGGTCAGAAGAATTCCACCCCGGCCGAGATGTTCATCAACCGAACGAGATGCTTAGGGTTAAGGTTAAAGACTCGAACTTTCAGGATCCTACTGGAATTTAGGATTATTCTATCATTGTTTTTCCCACAACCTTCAGCCAATCACCCTAGAATCACACAAGGAAATTAGCCACTCATCATCATAATGAAAGTATTAAATATATGGGAAGAAGGTGAATATTTGAACAAAGAAGAATTTAACGAAAAGACTTCAATAACTGAATCAAATATCACAACAAAGCGTTCCTTGGATAATAATCCAAATAGACAAGACAACAATTGAGGGAATTGAAGACAATCTTACAAAACCCTTCAAAAAGCTATAAAAGCTATGGACTTCAATCTTCCTTCAACCTTCAAAAAGGTTCTTCGAAAACTCCCAAATTGGAGTATGCCGCTGCTGCTGGTGTGGGGTGATAGCGGCCTCCTTGAATTGTGGAAATCTAACCCTTTTTATAAGAAAATAACCCTCCAAAGATAATAAATCTTAGAAAGATATTTTTCCCATAAATATAGGTAAAATATATATTCTGCATATCTCCTTCCTTCCAGGAGCTAAGCCCAAAAATATAAGATCACTTTCCAAACTTAAAAGATCTCTTCCAAGAATAAAATATTCTCGCCGCGTCCTAGGTGTTTGCCTCGGTCGAGTCGGCGTCTCTGGATCACCTCGGTCGAGGTGAATCAATGGTCAACCGAGGTGACTTACAACTGAATGTGAAATCTCTCGAATATGCTCCAAAGTGAATCTTTAATCCATGGCTATGCTCCCTGGATGTAGCTCCAAATGACTCATGACTCCTTTTGCTCCTTTTTGATGCAAAACGTACCATATTACCTGCAATTACAACGAAACTAGGTGTAGACCTCGATTCTCGCAAATGTAGATGAAATGGTAGTAAAATCACATAATGCACATACAAACATGCAGATTATGAAGGATAAAACGTCCAAACAAACCCCAAAATATAGACTATAATTCATGCTATCATTATACATGGTGGATCGATCCATAACTCGTCCCGTCGATATCATTGAAGACGTCCTGGTCAAGCTCGGTAAGTTTTACATTCCAATTGATTTTGTTGTGCTTGACATTCCTGCAGATTGTCCGGTTCCGATCATACTCGGAAGACTGTTTCTTGCAACATCCGGTTGTATAGTGGATTGCAAGAATGCTAGATTGACTTTCAACATAGGTGAAGAGAAGGTTGATTTTGTTCTCTCAACTTTGGTGAAAGAGCCAGCTCTTGGAGAGGACATGTTCAATATCTATGATGAGGAAGCATCTAGAGAAGAAATGAGCTCGATTCTATTCAAAGACCCATTGCAAAATGTCATTACCATGAGCATCATTGAAAAAGGTGAGGAAGAGGATTGCAATGAGGAGATTGAAGCCTTGGAGGAGCTAAAAGAAGTGCAAGAGGAAGAGTTTGAAAAACTCTATGATGGGTCAGAAAACGTGAGGAACCACGGCCAGTCGTGCTATTCCACGGCCGTGGTTTCCCTCAAGATGACCGTAACCAGCTATTCGGAGAGCACCAGTAAGTTACACGGCCAAAACCACGGCCGTGAAATCACCAGTGATGCCGTAATTGACTTTCACGCCCTAAACCACGGCCGTGGAAGTAACAGTGATGCCGTAATTTTGTGTATTTCTGAGAACAATTTCGTTCTTTCCACAAATACTCTTGAGTCTTCTTCCATCACTCCCACACCCTTAGAGACTTCTAAGGAATCGTCGGACACATCTCAAGACTCATCAAAGGCATCAATAGCAATGGAATTGAAGCCACTTCCCACACATCTTCGGTATGTATTTCTTGGAACTAATTCTACTTTTCCCGTAATTATTAGTTCCGAATTAAGTGAAGATGAACATGAGAAACTAATGGTTGTTCTAAGGAAACATAGGAAAGCCTTAGGTTATACTATAGAGGATCTTGCAGGAATTAAACCATCATTATGCATTCACAAGATTCTAATGGAGGAAGATTTTAAGCCTTCGCGACAACCTCAAAGACGGTTAAATCCGATCATGAAGGAGGTTGTTAAGAAGGAAATTCTTAAGTTACTTGACGCAGGTATCATCTATCCTATCTCGGATAGCAAGTGGGTGAGCCCCGTACAAGTTGTCCCAACGAAAGGAGGTATGACGGTTATCACTAACAAGAACAATGAGCTCATTCCTACAAGAACCGTGACGGGATGGAGGATGTGCATTGATTACCGCAAGCTGAACAATGCAACTAGGAAGGATCACTTCCCACTACCATTCATTGATCAAATGCTTGAGAGGTTAGCACAACATTCCTATTTTTGCTATCTTGACGGTTATAGTGGTTTCTTCCAGATTCCGATCCATCCGGACGATCAAGAGAAGACCACATTCACGTGCCCATGTGGGACGTTTGCCTATAGACGGATGCCATTCGGGCTTTGCAACGCCCCAACCACCTTTGAAAGGTGCATGATGGCCTTCTTCTCGGAGTACATTAAGGAGATAATGGAGGTTTTTATGGACGATTTTTCTGTTTATGGTTCTTCATTTGATAATTGTCTTTCTAACCTCTCTCTTGTGTTGCAAAGGTGTGAAGACACTAACCTAGTTCTTAATTGGGAGAAGTGTCAATTCATGGTAAAGGAAGATATTGAGGTAGACAAGGCTAAGATAGAGACCATAAAGAAACTTCCTCCTCTATCTTTGGTGAAGGGGATAAGTCGTTTCCTAGGACATGCTGGATTCTATAGACGTTTTATCAAAGACTTTTCTATGATATCGAAACCGCTTACTAATCTATTGATGAAGGATGCAGTTTTTGATTTTTCACAAGATTGTTTAGATGCTTTCTACAAGATCCGGGAAGCTTTCATCTCAGCCTTGATTATCTAACCTCCGGACTGGAATCTCCCATTCGAGGTGATGTGTGATGCGAGTGACATAGCTGTTGGAGCTATGCTTGGGCAAAAGAAAGAGGGCCAAACCCATGCTATCTATTATGCTAGCAAGAAGCTAGATGAAGCGCAGCTTAACTACGCCACAACTGAAAAGGAATTCTTAGCTATTGTATACGCCTTTGAAAAGTTTTGTTCTTATCTTGTAGGTGCAAAGGTGATTGTATACTCGGACCATTCTGCTATCCGGTATTTACTTGCCAAGAACGACGCGAAACTGAGGCTGATTAGATGGATTCTTCTTCTACAAGAATTTGATCTAGAGATCTGTGACAAGAAAGGCTCGGAAAATTCTATTGCGGATCATTTGAATCGTCTACCACACATTGAAGACGACGATCTACCCATAGATGACTCCTTTCTGGATGAACACTTACACATCATAGAGGAGTGCATCGACAAGATATCTAGAGGTAACGAACCTTGGTTTGCTGACTTTGTAAATTACTTGGTTTGTCAGGAAATACCTCCCGGATTATCCTATGCATAAAAGAAGAAGTTCTTTAGGGATGTCCAGCAATACTTTTGGAATGAACTCTACTCTTCAAGAGAGGTCCAGACGGCATCATTAGGAGATGTGTGCCGGAAGACGAAATGCAAAGTGTCATTCGTCATTGTCATTCACTACCTTGTGGAGGACACGCTAGTTCCAATAAAACTAGCGGTAAGGTATTGCAATCTCGATTCTTTTGGCCTACTTTATTTAAGGATGTGCAAACCTTTGTTTCGTGTTGCGATGCTTGTCAAAGAACAAGAAACATCTCTAGGAGAAACGAGATGCCTCTCAACAATATTCAGGAGGTAGAAATCTTTGACGTTTGGGGAGTAGACTTCATGTGACCTTTCCCATCATCTTGTGGAAACCAATACATACTTCTAGCTGTAGATTATGTTTCAAGATGGTTTGACGCTATTGCCTCTCCAACTAATGATGCCATAGTTGTAGTCAAGTTCTTTAATAGAACTATTTTCCCAAGGTTTGGGACACCACATACCATCATTAGTGACGGAGGTTCTCACTTCATTGCCCGACGATTCGAAACTCTACTAGCTAAGTACGGGGTGACTCACAAGATCGCCACCCCCTACCATCTACAAACAAGTGGACAAGTGGAGATTTCGAATAGAGAGATCAAACGCATCCTTGAGAAGACGGTCTCAAAGACGAGGAAGGATTGGTCTTTGAAGTTGGATGATGCATTATGGGCATATAGGACTGCATACAAGACTCCCATAGGTACAACACCATACAACCTTGTGTATGGAAGTCTTGTCATCTCCCGGTTGAGTTAGAACACAAGGCGTACTAGGCTGTGAAGTGGTTGAACTTCAGCATGAAGGAAGTGGGCAAGAAGCGCCACTTAGACCTTAATGAGCTTGAAGAACTCCGCTTGAATGCCTATGAAAACGCCAAGATCTACAAAGAAAGGGCGAAGCGTTGGCATGATAAGCATATCATTCCAAAGCATCTCAAAGAAGGAGATCAAGTTCTCCTCTTCAGTTCAAGACTTCGTCTCTTTCCAGGTAAGCTTAAATCTCGTTGGACTGAACCTTATCTAATCAAACGTGTTTTTCCCCATGGCGCAGTTGAAGTATGGGATGAAAAGAGCGGAAGTTTCAAGGTGAATGGCCAACTTCTTAAGAAGTATTCACCGGACCTCCCGGTTGAGGAAATCGCTCCGATTACCCTCGAATAAACACAGGAACGGTCTAGCTACGGACCCAAAACAAGTGTTTCTTGGGAGGCAACCCAAGGTATTGCACTTACCTTTTTGTTTTCATTCTTAGAGTAGTTTAGATTAGTCGTTTTTGCTTTGTTTTTCCCTCGATACCTCCGGTATGTTATGTTTTTGGATGTAGGAATAATGATTCGGCAAAGGAAAGATGCAAAAGCTGGAAGGAATTGACGAAACTTGGATGTTTGCACAAAACAGAGACTTCCACGCCCAAAACCACGGTCGTGGAAGTAACAGGTGACCGTAATTCCCAAAAATCTAGCAAAATTCATCAAAACCACGGGTTCCGTACAAAACCACGGCCGTGGTTTGCCCCGAGTGACCGTGATTTTCACAAATTTTACGGGCACTATATAAACCACCTTCCTTCACAAAAACACACCAAAATCCCAAATCCACACCCCAAACCACGCCTAAATCGCCGACACCTTTCTTCATCTCGCAAATCTTGATTCGAAGTCCGATTCGTTCGATTCTTGAGCCTAAAGTGGAGCATTTTCGATCATCTACACGATCCAAGCAACAAACCAAGTGAACAATCCACTCAGAAGAAGGATTTGGATTTTAAAGATCCAAAACCTAGGTTTTTCTCCATTTTCTCTACTTTGTCAATTTGGTTCAATTTCTTCGCAAGAATTTAGGAAAAATGATTGAAATTGGAATTGGAATTAGTCTAGGATAGTGATTGCTGAGTTTGGTGTGAGATTGTTGCGATTTGAGAAAAACAGACCAAAACCACGGTCCTTGTACATTCCACGGCCGTTGTTTTCCAAGAATAGGCCGTGATTTTCTCTGATGTTGAAAAATATGATTAGAAGGAAATCCAGTAGGAACAAGAAGAGAAAGGATGGTAGTTCCCCCTCTTCCCAACCTCCCCATAGTGAACCACCATCACCACCACCTCCTAGGATCCCAACTATCCATGAAGACTACTTAGGAGCCTTAGAGAGGTTCGAGAAGAGGCCGGTTATAGGACCTCGATACCTAGTCCTTGAGGAGCTTGAGCCGCTCAATGTTGTTAATGACTTGACATGACTCTTGGATAGAGCTGGTTTGATCGTCTTCTCCGCTATTAGAGGACGCCTATGAGGAGATCACAAGAGAGTTTGTCACCTTTTTTGAACATAGCCACATGAACCGAACTTTTTCTTTTAGGCTAATGGAGCAAGACTACGAGTTCTCCATTGTTCAGTTTGGAACCTTCTTTGGGTTCCATGAGAGTTTAACGAGAGGTTTCCTAGTGGTGTGTATCCTAAGGACTTTTGAGAGGAGATTGCAATGATATATGCTAGTGAGGATCGTTGGCAACCGGCCGACACCAAGGCTAAGCTCATCTACCACTTAGCCTTGAAGATACCTCATAGGGTCCTTTCCGAGTGTCTCTTCCCTAGGACCGAGGCCCCCCAAAAGATTAAGACCGATGAGCTTTTCCTCCTTTATTGCATGCTTTATGGTAGATCCGTTGATTGTGCTACCCTCCTTGCCTCCACCATGAGTAAACTGAAAAACAAGAAGGCCGGGAACATTGGTTATGGAGGCATGGTGACTAATATAGCCAACCAACTATGGATAGATTACTCCACTTGCACTAGGATAGCGGCGAGACCTTTGGGTCTCAACGGCCTTATGACTAGAGGCATTATCTTTCCCCGCCACCAAGCTCCACCTACCGCAGCCATGCCATGGGAGGAGAGAGGTGGTAGAGGTATCCCTTGACTTCCCGAGTACTCCATTATGGCCGGACGCCATAATTAGAAGGCGACCTTTGCGGCTATGCATGCCAATAGGCTAGTAGCTCCTCCGTATGTGCCGGATGATATCCCAGCTGGGCATGATGATGAGGAGATGGGAGGAGGTGATGACCATGAGGTAGGAGGTGATGAGCATACATTTGGTACATTTCCGGATCAGCCGGACGCCTTCCCGGACCCACCTAGACGTTCTCCCCGCCCTTCTAGACCTTCCGGTGCCTCTTCTTCTCGTAGGGCTAGCGTGAGTGAGAGGCCGACTTGGATGGACGCTCCACCCACTTGGTATGGAGCGCAGCCGGACTGGATGGGAGCTCCTCCACCATGGTATGAGCAGGAACCGGTGGCACCGACACTTCCCCCACCTCAGGACGCTCCAGCTTGGTATGGACAGCCGCCGGATTGGTACTCGCAGTTTCCGGAGTGGGCCACCGATCTATCCAGGAGAGTGGGAGATCTAGAGATCCGACAGGAGACTCATAACACCTGGAGCCAGGAGCATGATCGCATCTTGAGGGACATCTACCGCCAGCAGTTTGGGCGGCCCTTTTAGCTCGGATTTCTTTCCGTATCCAACACCACCTCCTCCACAGTGATGACGATGATTGACCGCTGGATTGAGTATGTTATTTATGCTTAAATTGTATGCTTAAATTGAATTATGAATTGTGAAGAGATTGAGTATGTTATTTATCCTTTCTTGAAAGTTTCATAATGTGAAGGTCTTTATCTAAATCATATTGAGAAACAAAGGTTGAAATCACAATATAAGTTCTTATACTTCTTTATGAAATGATTAAGGCACCTCGATCTTCTTACTTCTTTCTTTGATCATTTAGCCCCTCAATAAAATAATTGCCTCCTTTACCTATTCGGGATTTAGGAAGAGTTGAATTTGGCATGTTTGATGTGGGAGGGCCATGAAAGCAATTGTTTTCAAAGTGTAGGAAAATTCTAGGTTTGGAGAAGTCAATCATGACGATGAGTAACTCGGCACCATTCACATAGCCGGGTGTTTGTGTCTTTCCAAAGTCGGATTGAGCGATATTCCTAACGGATTATGGTATGTGCATCAAGGGTTTGAGACATCTCGAAATTGAGAAACGCCAATCTCCTAGGCTTCGGTTATTGTGCACCGCTGTCCATAACTCCAAAATTAAAGTCGAAAAATTATGTGCAAAAAAAAGTCTAGAGCAAAGCTCTAAATTGGTGGAAGTTCAAATGGTAAAAAGAAAAGAGTTTGTGTTGTCCTTCTTCCCGGATTCATACACCACATTCCTTTATAAGTTTCCCACCTTTTCCGCATTCTTGACCATATTTGAAAGTCCTTGAGATCATAAGAGTGTTATTTGACTTGGTGATCTAAATTGAAGTTTCACATGCTTGATTTTGACAAAGCTTGAAGGTTATGATGTTTGTCTTGATGTTTTTTAAATTTATGAAGTTTCTTTGCTTTGCATACTTTTGTTTATGAATATGAGCGTTTTCAAGGATGAATGAAGCAAGGTTTGAGGATGATGTATTGACTAGAAGCACACCAACCAAAAAGATTGTTTTGTTTTGTTTTGCATTCATATTTCATTCTACCTTATGTTCTAAGCTTTTAAAAACCTTGCTTGGGGACAAGCAAGTGGCAAGTATGGGGTATTTTGTTAGCATGAAATATGACTATATTTTAGGTACTTGTTTTAGTTGTTTTTCCCTCTTTATTGTGTTCTTAGATATGAGTTTCAAGCAATTGTGAGCTAGTTCAGCACTTTGTCGATATAGAGATCTACACTAGCTTCATTTTGTTTTTAGGTGAATAAATCTTGGATTGGAGCAAAATGAGGAAGGAAATGAGTGTTTAATCACACTTGATGGCAAGGAGATGCATTGGAGAGGCTAAGGAAGGAGCATGGATGAAGGATGTCACGAAACTAAGGCAAAAACAAGGAGTTAGAAGAACCACGCCCTGATTTACGGTCGTGGAGAAGTGATTTGAAGAACCACGCTCTAAACCACGGCCGTGAATTTGGCAACATGAACGTGGACGTGAGTTTGGAGCACTGCAGAGAGTTACACGGTCTAAACCACGATCGTGGAAATCATATGGTACCGTAATCACGTTCCACGCCTTAAACCACGGTCGTGGAAAGTTGTTCATGACCGTGATTTTGGTGATTCTGTGACGTGTTATATTTTGCCACGTCAACCACGTCATTGGGCTTTCTCGTAACTCTGCCTCGCCCTATAAAAAGGCTCGAGAAAGGAGTTTTAGGGAGGCTCGCTTACTCTCGCTTAGACTCGCTTACCGCTGTTTAGAGTTCCGCTTAGAGTTTGGAGACGGCCTTAAGGTTTCATTTCGACCTTAAAGATTGGAGATTCGTGAAGGACGTATTTTCGGAGATTGTGTATTTTTGGAGATATCTTAGGGTTTTCATTGAAGGACGGATTGACATCCCGTTCTTTGTGACTTCTCTAGATCTTTCTAAGGGTTTCTATTCCTATTCTTCTAAATTCATAAACATAATACTTTGTGCTTGGATTTCGAGATTGACTTTGAGTTTTATTTGAGTTTTCGAGGGTTTTCATCTTTCATTCTTCTTAATTTGATTATTGATATCATGATGATGGTTGTTGGCTAAAACCCTTTAGCAATTCTAAGGTGAAGGGTTATTAGTTGTGACTTAGATAATGATAGATCGATCATAACTTGATTGGACCCTGAGAGTGTGAAAATATCGTCGACACCCTAAATCACGGGCTGTTCTTAGTTTCCATGGCCGTGATTCTCAAGATCTAGCCGTGATTTTCCCTGGTTTACGAACTTTGCTTTTGCATTAATCCTAAGTTAAAAATTTGCTTTAACCTAGCATTGGCTTGCCTTTCCTAGGTAGTAGTGAGACTCAACATCCTCTATTTCGGTTTCGAGTGTTACAACTTTAACCGTTTTGACTTGTCTTTGATTCCTTGGTTTTAGGCATGAGTATTTGAGATTAATTCTTGTCTTTAGATCCTTTCTATACTGCAGCCTCAACAACCTTTATAGAGAGAGTCTTTGGGTTAGATATATAGGGTTTTGGAACTTCATCGTACATAACCTTTCTTTAGTATACCTTTGCAACCCTCAACTCTGTCCTTATATATATAGTATATCTTGAATCGATTGCCACAATTTGATACCTGGATCTTTAGGATTGCTGTTTTCCCAATATTTGCAAAGCTTCCATACTTTTGATTGCTCGATTACTTGAAATTGATTTTGTTTCACCAATTCCCTGAGTTCGATACTCTAGAATACTTGCTTATCTACGCCGATCCGTACACTGCGGATTCGCTTGCTTTTATTCTAGTTTTATAAATTAAAACTTATTTGCACGCACTTTTAGGGCGAACAGTCTTTTTATTATTGGATTAGCCCTATGAATTAACACAGGAACCAACAACAGTTTCCAGGCAACAAGGTTCATATAAAAACAAAACAAATGAATTTCCAACCTAATTAGGAACAATCAGGTTAAGAGTTAAAAGGATTCTTTTAATCAAAATTGTACTAAGAGGATTATATATAAAAATACCTTCATTACCTTCTCCCTTTAGGTTCCCGCGGTCGAGGTTCAGAAAAACATAGAATACAACTAGATCCGATTGTTCATGGATCTTGAGAATCAAGATCATCATTTTAGGGTATGAGAGCTGAGTCAATAGTTGCAACCACCCATTGGTTTTAAAATTTAGAGTACTATTCTGATACCAAATGACAAACACATTCACAGCCACACCGAAAACTAGTTTAGACACGCCACAATACAAACCAATAAGATTAAAAAAATAGCAGATAGATGAGTTTCTACACTGGAAAAGGGAGTCTAGATTAGTGCCTTTACTTTTTCCAAACACGTTCCAGACGTCATACGCACTTTCATTTTTGTTTCTTCTTAGGACGACATTATTTGAAAGAGAAAAGAAGAATTCAATCAAACCAAAACATGGTTCAACAAATTTCACGTAAGAACAACAAGAATAGGTTTGATAAGGACTTTGGTAGTCTAGGTTAGTACCTTTGCAGTTTGTAATCGTTGCTCGTATCCCTGATTTGTTCGAATGCAGGGTTTTCTTATGCCAGTCGATCTTTGTCCAGCCATTGACCCTCCTCCAAGGATCTCTCGTCGAGGCTGCCCAGACGGGTGCTCCTTCAACAGATTTGTAATCCTTTAAGAAGAATGACCCTTCCATCTTCTCGAAAACCTTCAGACCTCGTCGGTCTTGGCCACATTGCTCCTCAATGATTTTCCATCTCTTCCTCTTTCTCCTCTTCTCATGGGTGAGTCGCCTCCTAACGTGCCCCTCGCATCTTCGTTCTAATAAATCGACACCCATAGATCCCTTATAGTTGCATAGAGATCTCTCTTCTTGTTCCAAGTTACCAATACTAAGGATGAAAGGTAGATTTGGATGTATTTGGGGGCTAGGGTTTTCGGATTTTCTGGGGTGTGTTGAGGCGGCCGGCCGAATTCTCTTGTGGTTAGGGTTTTTAGCGTTTTTCATTGGGAGCATCCCTGCTTCTACGTGTGACCGTAACTAGTAACAATTCCGGTCCATGGGCATTGAAACGCACGGTGCGGTTCTCCAGGGGAACACCGAGATTTCTTTTTTTTTTAAAAGGGAGAGGGGTTAGGATGTTGGGGTTTGATATTCTCGTATGGTCAGTCGGTCATCAACACAGTCCATTTTTTTGATAATATATCTGATGTAGACTTCGTCAAATAAACAGAGGTCCAGTGTGGGGTCGGAAATAATCATATCGACCTCTCACAGGCAATTCCATAATCCTTGGAGTGTCTTGATAAAACAAAGATAATCACCCTCGATTTCAATCTTTTTGATCTTTAATCTGATAGTCTCGTGTAGACACGATTTGGGAGCATAAGATTCAACTTTTATTAACGAGTTAACGTTATTTTTGGTCGCATCAAGGCTAACAACCACACCCTTTTGATTCCGAATCACAAAGACAATTATTCTCGGATCGACTTTAGATTCATCAAAGTTAAGTTTATGGGAGTCAGGTTTTGGTTTATCCACTTAAAATTCTTTTTCTATCTTTTGGAAGAATTAATGTCCTTTTGTTGTTGTTTTGTATCGTAATCGTCTTCATCAGTGATATTAGTGTTTCACATTTGGGTTTGATTTTTAATGAAGGTGATAACCTTATTGTAAGAACCGATAGACTTATTTTCAAAATTAATTTTGTTCCTAAAGAACCATATAATCCACTAGATAGTTGCGAGGCACGCAACCTTGTTAAATCCAATTTTGTTCTTTATTTCATATAGGAGGTCGTGATGTTTTTTAATTAATAAGGCTAATGTTGTTTAATTCGGTTAATATTGACCTGTAGATTTTTGCAAGGATTTGTTTGCTAAAAGGAGATTCAATGAGCAAGTGGAACAATTCCTCTAGATGGTGGTTGCATAGTTCACAATGCCTTGTTATGACAATTCTTCTTTCGTCAAGCTTAGCCTTTGTTGGGATTCCGTTTTGTGAAAATTTCCAAAGGCAGTTTTTAATTTTTGGTTGCGTATTGAGGTTCCATATCCAATCGCATGTATAGTTCGGGGACATGCTTGAATCATTCTCAATCATTTCCGACTTAGATTTTGTAGTAAACTAACCATTATTACGACATATCCAACATAATTTATCTTGAACATCATTTTTTGTTATAATTATTTCCTTGATTTTTTTTTCCTAATATCTGTGTTGATGATGTTTTGTAGTTCATTATCAATTTTGTTGATCCCGTTGTCTCGCGTCGTTTATAAAGTGACTAACCTTTATAGGTGTGTCAAATTGATTGGTATTTTGAGCCATTTTTATAAGTGGTGTTGTTGTTACCCAATTGTCATGTCAAAAGTTTATGGTTTTATCATTTCCGACTTGCCAAAAAATACCATTTTAGAACTCAATTTTTAGCTTCATAAGATTATTCCATTGCCAAGACATTGATCATTTCTTTTGGTAATGAAGAGTATTATGATTTTTCAAATATTTTTCGTTTACAACTTTTAACCATATATTATTTGCTTCAGCCAAAATTTTCCACAATAATTTCATTTGTAATGCTTTGTTTGTGATTAAAAATAACTTAATCCAAGACCGCCATTATTTTTTGCTTTACATACTACATCCCAACTAATGATGGGTGTATGCATGTTGGTCCCCTTTGTTTTAGAAGAATTTCTTATATTTTTTTATCTAACTCCTCTAAATTATGACACGGGAGCATAAATCTTTGCATAACAAAGGTTGGTCGAGCCATCAAATTATTTTTAGGAGGGTGCTCCTCCCTTCTTGTGATAAGGAGTTGGCTTTCCATTTCGAAAGTTGTTGTTTTGTTTTGAGGTTTATGTAACCAAAAGTTTCTTTTGTCACTTTGTCGTTGATGATTGGACATCCAAGATATTTGTCGAGGGTAGTGATATGATTCATGGCTAGAATATTTTTTAATTGGGCAATGTTGCTTACATTACTATTTTTTGTTGTTTGGAAAGCAAATTTTTGGAAGTTAATCTTATGTCCCAATATAGAGCAATACATTTCTAAGATTTGCTTAGTTCTTTAACATGAGGCCAAATTTGCCTTAGCAAAAGTAATCAAGTCATTAGCAAAGGAAAGAAATGGGATTGGTGTTGCTTATCTCCACATGGAGAATCCAATATGGTTGTCGTAGTTGTTGCAATCTTCTTGTAGCATTTGTGTTAGGATTTCAACTCCGGAATGAATAAATAAGGCGAAGGGGATCTCCTTGTCTAAGTCCTTTTTTGGAAAAATTGGCTCAGTTGGTCAGTTATGAACAAGAACGGAGAAAGAGACTGTAGTTATACATTCTTTAATCCATCCCACGAATTTATTATTGAATCCAAATCTTTTGAGGATGCTAATGATGCAGTCTCAATTGACTTGGTCATATGCTTTTTCCATATCTAGTTTGATTGTGATCAATCCTTTCTTACTCTTTTTAGACCGAAAAGAGTGAAAATTTTGTATGCAATAAGAATATTGTTGTGATTGATCTGTTAACTACGAAGGCGCCTTGTAGAGGGTGAATGAGTTTAGGCATGATGGTTTCCATTATGTTTGCGATTATTTTCGCAATAATTTTGTATATTGTTGAGCAAAGACTTATTGGTCTAAAATGGTAAATTGTTGTAGGATTATCACTTTAGGTATTAAGGTTGTAAAAGTATGATTGATTTGTTTGAGCATTTTTCCGCTTCTGAAAAAACCTTTCACAGGTTTTGAAATGTCAGTTCCTACAATGTGCCCGTACTTTTGATAAAATCCGGCCGACATACCATCAGGTCCCGGGGATTTATCACCTCCAATATGGAACATGACATTTTTTATCTCTTCATTAGTGGGGCGTTTTGTTAGATTTAAGTTATCTTCGTCGCTAACTTTGTTTTGAATAAGTTGGAGTTTGTCCTCCGATAAAGATTTATCTAGTTGAGTTTTAGAGTATTTTCTCACGAATTCCGTCTTAACTTCCAATTTGATCTCTGATTCAGAGGATATAGTCGTCCCATTTGTAGTTATTAGTTCCTTTAGGTGTTTTCGGCTTCTTCTTCCAATATCAATGCGATCGAAATATTTGGAATGGGAGTCCATTTTCTTCAAATATTTGTTTTTAATTCTTTGTCTCCAATATCTCTAGTAAAAAGACAATAAGCGGTTTTGTTTTGTTAGGAGATTTCCTTGCATGGTTTCTTCTCTTTGGTTCAAGTTATTGGACTTGTGCTTTGAATTTCTTGTAGTTGTGATTCCACCTCTTTAAGTTATTTCAATATGTTACCGAAATTACTTTACTCCATTCCTTTGCCTTTGTTTTAAGTAGTTGAGTTTTTTTGTGAGTTTATACATTTCATATTCGATAAAGTTGGAACGCCATGTTTGTTTTACAATATTTTCAAATGATTTTCGTTTACTCCACATCATTTCAAGCTTGAACAGTTGTGGAGTATAATTATCCGTTGCCCAAATTTCCAAAGGAATTTGACAGTGATCTAATATAGTGAAAGCATGGTTTTTTGTTTTTTAAGTTTAGGTACCATTGAAGTATTTAATTATGAACCAACACACAATCAAGTTTCTCAAAGATGTTATTCAGGCCATCACGTTTTTTTCCCTCAAAGTAAAGAAAGTACCTAAAGTTTGGTATGCGCCCTTGGATTGCTATTGCGTATTCAGCTCCTGTTGCGGCTGCTACTGCTGTTTTCTTGATCTACCCAATTGGTCAAGGAAGCTTTTCTGATGGTATGCCTCTAGGAATTTCTGGTACTTTCAACTTCATGATTGTATTCCAGGCTGAGCACAACATCCTTATGCACCCATTTCACATGTTAGGCGTAGATGGTGTATTCGGCGGCTCCCTATTCAGTGCTATGCATGGTTCTTTGGTAACCTCGAGTTTGATCAGGAAACCACATAAAATGAATCTGCTAATGAAGGTTGGTGTTGATAGGAGCTCCTTTTTTTTTCTGAATGTTGTTGAGTTCATTAAGGTCTCCAAGGATAATTGTAGGGAGGGGGAATCTTGTATGAATTCAAAGAGGTTGTCCCATAATTAATTTTTTTTGTAACTTCTTGTGGAGCTGCATACTCAAAGATGAGATTCATCTTATGATTTAAATTGTTGCAAGTAAATTCAACATAGATGAATATGTCGTTTATAAATATAAACTTAATTGTTTGGTTTCTTAGTTGGTATAATTTCCAACTTGCATATAGTATTACCATTAGTAAGTTTAATTAGGGTATAACAATAATTAATTAGCATTATTAATCATTATTATTTATTATTCATTATAACGATTAATAATCATGATGAACTTAAATATTATTATTGAATTATATCGATCGACTAAGCGCCTACAAAACTAACGTATATTATATGAATATCTAAGATACAAGGAGATTATATTGTTGACTTAGTGTTCTAAACTTTTGAATATGTGAATCGTATGTCTTGTCAAATCATTAACTTATTGTTCTTTCTGCTTAATTGGGACACACCTAGTGCATGCTGAACATTAATGTATTCTTCCGTATGCTTACTCATGACGAGAATATTATGTTGCATTAATATTTCCTTATATGAATATCTAAGGTACATGGTGCACGATCGTGTTGTTCAATACCAAAAAAAAGTGGATGATCGTGTAAATCTTTTTTGTATATATGATTGTGTTGTTCATGCAATAGTAAGGTGCACGATTGTATGTGAAGTGTACAAGATCATGCATCTAAGATCCACACGCGATACAAATGGGAAAATAAAAAAACGTTGATTTGTTTAGATCGAATGTTTCTTAAATATTTTCATTCATTATTGTACGAGAGATATATATTAGTAAATCTCATATCTTCAGAAAAGCAAAACAAAGCCAAGGTTAACGTGTATATGATGCGGAATTGAAATAAAGATTAATTTAGGGCGTAAATTTTGGGGCATACACAAGATAGCCCTACAAAAGTGGAATTGAATCAAGACAAAAAGTTTGCACCTTGAATGTATGCATATATTGGGTCTACAAAAAAGGCCAAAGACCCCAATCCTATTCTCCCGAATGATATGTCTACAAGATGCTTGCAAAATTTGGGGTGTAAACAAGATCTCCCTTCAAAAATTCGTCTTATGGGACCGGTGATTGAGGTGAAAAAACAACAACATTCCTACAACAAAGATAACGGGCGCAATAAATTAAAATTGATGTAGTAGTTGTGGTATGTTGTTAGGGTTGTGGTTATTGTTGTGGTTCTATAAAACTTTTTTTGAGTTTTGTGGTTTATAAAGAAACTTCATACACATGTCTAGTTAAATAGTTTAGAGTTAGTGTAGATTTTGTATAAAAATCAAAATACGCTCACGATTAATCATTGGTGATCTAAACGCGGGGAGCAAAAAAACGATCCATCAAATTAATTTCATGATTTTAGATAGATGGAGGAAGGAAGTGAGAAATGATTTAAGTTATATGGAAAAAGGAATTGAGAAAGATTGTTGGAGGATATTGATGGGAAGAAGAAGAAGAAGATGAGGAGGAGATGAGGGTGGAGGAAGGAATTGAAAAAGAGAAAAACTACTTGTCAAGGTAATTTCTCCTCCCCGATTTCTCCCTTGTCAGTTTTCTAGATGTCAATTGCTAAACTAATCAACAATGATGTTTCTCGCCCGTCGAAATTATAGGGTGAAGGATTGTGGAGAAGGACACCATTAAAGAAGAGGATTGTGGAGAAGAAACTTGTTCAGAGCTCTAACTTTCTGGTTTAAAACGCTCCATTGTATGCATTATGTGAAGAGAAGAAGGATGGTGGAAATTGAAGAAGGATGTCATTGAAGAAGAGAAGAAGGACACTACAGAAGAAAGCGTAGAAGAAGAATTGGGAAGCTTCGTGTTTGAATAAGAGATGAACGAAGAATGTGAAAAAACAATTGGGGAAGTAGGGGACTTACGACATTAGTTTCCCAACAACAACCCTAATCCAAAAAACTATGTGCTAGAGAGTAGTCTCATTATATTGAGCCGTATATTGGGATTATCTTCTATATGTTACTTTACCATTTTACACCTCTATATTTGTCTATGTAAACAATATTTGATCAATGAAATAAACAAGCTTTTAAGTTCAGAAATATCTTCTTGGTATCACAACATTTTTCTTAACATATACTTCCGCCCAAAATAAAACCCTAAACCTCATCTAAAACCGAGTAGCCGTCGTTCATCCTCAAATTATGGATGACGACCAACAAACATCATCAACACTTTCTCATACTTCGATCTATTACATGTATCCCTGGGATCATCTTGGTTTGCAAATATGCCCTATTCAACTATCCACCGATAATTACGGTGATTGGTATATTGCCATGACTAACTTCCTAGTTGCAAAATGAAAACTTACCTTCTTCAACGGCAAAACTACTCAACCACATGCCTCGTCGGACGAATATTTTGATTGGATTTGTGTTAAATCTATTAGTTAGAGTTGGATTCTCAAATCCATGGATCCATCCCTACGAAAATTGGTGGGATATTGTGCTAATGCTCATCTTCTTTGGGAAGACCTCAAGGAACGTTTTGATGCTAGCAACGACCCACATGTACTTCAATTACGTGCAAGTACCGCTCTTTGTACACAGAATGATCAAATGTGTCTACACATGTGGTAACAAAACCAAAGTAAAAGAACAAGAAGAAGTTCATCAATTCCTTTTTGGGCTAGATGGCGTTGTGTTTGCACTCCTCAGATAAAATATGGTTCGAGAATGGGACAGACGCCCAAACTCAACAAGGTACATTCCCTTGCAATTCAAGAAGCACGTCTCAAAACTATTGCTCGAGAACGGGATAAACGACTTGAAGAAACGGCTTTTTTGGCATACCTCTCAACGCATTACTCGTACCCCTCAACCACCAAACGACCAACTCTTTTGCGATTATTTCACAAGACCGGGTCATACGACGAAAACCTGTTTCAAATTCCACGGCTATCCATATCGGTGGATTGCTCGCAACGGTCCGCCTCCCACTCCGCCGTCCCAACCGCCATCGACTGGTGGCACTCGTTTGCCGGCACCGACCCCTCCAACACCAAATCCACCCTCTCGCGCAGCATTTGTGACTATCTCCAAACCAACTGGTCTTGTCATCTTCGCCACTCTTGTTCGCTTAAGATCTCAGGATTGTAAAGACATTGGTCATGTAATTGATACAAGTATATCTTGGTTTTTTCCTTCCTATATTTTCCATCGATTGGCTCTATATGGGTTTTCCGTATGAAATACAACTATGACGGACATATTGAGCGCTATAAGGCACGTTTGGTTGTACTTGGCAACCGTCTACAAGAAGGCATTGATTATACTAAAACATTCGCTCATGTTTCTAAATTAGTCACAATCAAAGTACTCCTTGCAATTGCCTCTATTCATAATTGGGAACTTCATCAAATGAACGTTCACAATGCTTTTCTTCATGTCGATCTACATAAGGAAGTCTCTACCACCTCCCGACTTTCGAACCTCTTTCCAAGTCCGTCATCTCAATAAATCCTTGTGTGGTCTTCATTAGGCTCCTTGGGATTGGTTTCACAAATTCACGTATGCTCTTCTGAAATATGGGTTTTGTTTGTCCTTGGTTGATTACTCCCTTTTCACCTTCAAACGGTCTAGTATCACCCTTCAAATTTTGATTAATTTGGATGATCTAGTCATTACTGTCAACAATCATGCTACCATTCTCAAATTTAAAGATTACCTTCATACTTGCTTTCATATGAAGGGCCTTGGACCCCTTCGGTTCTTCTTAGGCATTGAAATTTTTGGCACCTCGTTTGGTTCATGATCATCTTGACTTCTTCATTTTTACCATTTTATGCATGCTTTCTAGTTAAGTATAATTGTCTTTCCGTGCCTTCATTCGTTTAATGCATAATTGCTTGTCCATTTGCCATGAAACATGACTATGAAAGTGATCCAATATTAGAAGCACAATTCCAAAAAGATCATGCATAAATCATGTCATCTCTTAGTCTATAATTAGGACTTGCTCGGGGACGAGCAAACCTTAAGTATGGGGTATTTTGATAACACGATTTATGACGTTAGTATAGGCATCCATTCAGATAGTTTTTCCCCGCTATTCATGCATAGTTTAGCATTAGTTCGTGACGTTTACATTCAATACATGTATATTTATCGAGATAGACGTCTACACGGACTTTTCCATGTTTTGTAGGTATTTTTGGAGCTTTTAGAGCCTAATCGATACATCTGAGGATCGTTCCTCGTGATGACACGTATCCGAGCTCATTGGGAAGCAAGTTAGGAGCAAAGGAGAAAACATAGGACCATGTTGGTGCATGCCTTGCACCAACTCACGGCTCAACGATCAAAAGAAGGCTGAAACACAAGAATCACGGCCTCTGGGAGATCCACGGCCGTGGAAACTGCCCGTGATTCCCTCTGCACAGTTGGGACAGCTGTCCCACGATCTCCATAACCGACTCTTGCAAATGGAGAAGGCTATAAGTACTCTTGCAGGCTGATAGGAAAGCGGATCCACTACACACCTTACCTCACACACAATCTCTCCCATACCCAGTCATTTTGGAATTGGATTGGAGCTACTCTTGGAGGAGGAGAAAGACTTCCATTGGAGAAGAAGAGAAGATCACAACATTTTTAGAGTTTCTTAGTTTTTAGAGTGAAGTTTGTTGGAAACATTTTCTAGGGTTGTAAGAACAATTCGAACCTTCTTTTGAAGGGTTGTAAGTCTCTCTTTTAACATCTATTTAGCTCGTTTTCCTTGTTCTATTTGCTTCATCTCTCTTTCATTTCATTCTCTTGATATGGACTCCATGATTGTATGCTTGATGATTTTGATTGTTGAGATGCATGTTGTTGGCTAAATAGATGTGATTCTAGGGTAAGGAAATGATGGTTATGGCTTGGACTATGATAGGATAGACTTAAACGTACCTTTGGATGAATTGTTGAAATCCTAGGGTGACCTAGTGTTAGCAACTAAGTGTAAGAAGAGACCTACCCGGTGATTCTTGCTCTTAGGTACCTAAGATGCTGAATTCTAGGTAGTAGTGAGCCTCACTAGCCTCTATTGGACTGAGTGTGCTAGGATTTATGTTTAGGACATGCCTTCCCGAGACCTACCCGGTGAGGAGAGGTTAGATCCCTAGATAGCAATCCGGTTTGAGTAGAATTCCTAACCTTAGGTTCTTAGAGACTTACCAGGTGATGACACCTTAGGAACGGACTAGTGGACCATGAGACCTACCCGGTGATTGATCCCAATCTAGAAACACCCACTCCCAACATACTATAGTTTATTCAAAGAATGACTAGATAGCTTGAGTCCTATGTCATAACCGGAATTTCTAACCCCTAGAATCCGCTTCTCTATGTTTGATTACCTATCTCGTGTTTGCTTGTTTATTTGTGTTGCTAGCTTAGTTGTTTGTTAATCTTACATGATTGGTGATCCTTGATTGATCACCTCAAAACCAAACCAAAAATATTGAGATCTTCATTTCTTTATTCCTTTCTCTTTTCTTATCCTAGATCTTCACTACCATTAGTCACTATTGACTCAATTTCACCTTAGTCTTTGTGTTCGACCTCGGAATACTATCCTTACAACAAAACGACCCATACACTGTGGGTTCGCTACGAGTTAGGAAAAATATATCAAGTTATAAATTTAAGACTTTTGCGTGTCACGTTTCTAGCGTAACACTAGACATCAAGAGGATGCATTGGAGTAGCTAAAAAGGAGCATGAGTAGAAAGCTTTGGGAAACAAGTTTTTATGCACATTTTAGGGATTCCACGGTCAAGTACAAGGAACCACGGCCGTGGTTTTGAGAATTAATTTAATTATGGTCGTGGAGGAACATGTCGTAGGCTCCTATGGTGGTTTCCACAGCCGTGGAAATTTACTCTTGGCCGTGATTATTCTAACGGATGCCACGTGTCATATTTGCCACGTCAATAGCGGTTATGGGCCTTTCGTAACCCTATTTTCTCCTATAAGAAGGCTAAAGAAAGAGAGAAACGGGATCCCTCGCTACATTTCGCATCCCGCGCTACACATTGGCTGCATACCTTTGGAAGATTTCATTGTGAGAAGATTTTGGAAGGAAGATTTGGAGAAGTACGCACTTTGATATTGCAAAGTTGGAAGATCTTAGGGTTTCACATTTGAAGGCGGATTGACATCCCGTTCGTCTTTGTTCTTTAAGATTGTGAGAGATTTCTGACTCTATTCTATATTCATTAAACACAAGTACGGATTTTGAGTTTGATTAAGATTGGTTTTGCATTCATTATTGAGTTTTCAAAGTTCTATCTTTTGTATCTTTTAATTTAGATAATTGATTTCATTATGATGATTGTTGGCTAAAACCCTTAAGCGATTCTAAGGTGAAGGGTTGATAGTTGTGGTATAGATGATGATAGATTGAACCAAAACAGATTGGACCTTGAGAGTTGCAAGAAACCTCGTCGTCGAGGCTTTCTGTTAGCATGAAATATTTTGATGTTTTAGGCACATTTTCTAGATGTATTTCATCCATTTTAGTGTTCATTGATAAAGCATTGAAGCAATTGTGAGCTAGTTTGTCTATATTGTCGATATAGAGGTCTACATAAGCTTTGTATTGATTGTAGGCGAATAAGAGCTAAAACCGAACGAATTATGAGAGAATGGAGATGGATTGAGCATATCCAAGGATTGAGGACACCACAAAGAAGCCAAGGAAGATGCTAGGATGAAGAATGGCACAAAACAAAGGGAATTACGAGCAACCTATGCTTCCACGCTCTAAAATACGGCCGTAATGAAGTTCACGCTCTAAACCACGGCCGTGGAACTTGGCAACATGAGCGTGGAGCATTCCAGAGAGTTACACGGTATAAAGTACGGTCGTGGAAGCTGTGAAGAACCGTAATCCAATTCCACGCTCTAAACCACGGGCGTGGAATTCCATGAAACCGTGATTTAGGCAATCTTTTGACGAATAAAATATAGACACATTGTCTACACATATGGGCCGGACACTTATTCTATCTTTCCTTATAAAAGGACTGAAGGAAGGAGATTTTGGCACCTTCGCTTACGCTTGCTCGCACGTGCCTAGGGTTCCAGTTGGACGTGCGGAGATTGCCATTTTGCAACGGAGATTTGCAAAGGCTTGAAGATTTGGAAGTTGTGCTTTGTCCTTAGGTTTGATTAGAAGACGGATTGACATCCCATTCTTCGTTCTTATCAAGGATTGTGATTGGTTTGTGTTATTCCAAATCTGATATACATTATACTCTTGTTTGTGGATTTGAGACTGATTTGAAGTTTATTGAAGGTTTTCGAAGGTTTTTATCTTTCATTCTTCTTAATCTTGAATTTGATATCATAATAACTGTTGTTGGCTAAAACCCTTTAGCAATTCTAAGGTGAAGGGTTGATAGTTGTGGCTTAGATAATGATAGATCGATCGTAATTTGATTGGATCCTGAGAGTTAGAGAGATTTCGCCGACGAGCTAGAATCACGGCCTGTTCTTGAGGTTCCACGGCCGTGGAACTCAAGATCCACCCGTAATTTGTGTTAATTTACGAACCTTGCTTTTACTTTGATCCAAGGTTAAAAATTAGCTTTAATCTAGTCTTGGCTTGCCTTTTTTAGGTAGTAGTGAAGTCTCAACAACCTCTACTTCGATTTCGAGTGTCACAACCTTAATCGGTTTAGTTAGTCTTGATCCTTGGGTTACAAGTTTGGGTATTTGAGATTAATTCTTGTCCATAGATCCTTTCTATACTGAAGCCTCCACAACCTTTATAGAGAGTGTCTTTAGTTAATTCATATAAAGCCTTGGAACTTCACCGTACATTGCTTTACCTTAGTATACCTTTGCAACTCTTAACTCTATCCTTTGTTCTTTAGTATATCTTGAATCGATTGCCACAATTAGACACCTGGATCTTTAGGGTTGTTGTTTTCCCAATATTTGAAAAGCTCATACATTTACTTGCTTGACGATTTATAACTGGATTTCACCCCCCAAATCCATGTGTTCGATACTGTGGAATTCTTGCTTAACTACGCCGATCTGTACACTGCGGGTTCGCTTGCTTGATTTCTAGTTTTATAAATTTAAAGCTTGATTGCACGCACGCAAAGCGGCGAATAAGTTTTTGGCGCCGTTGCCGGGGATTTGGTTTAGGCCGAATTCGGTTATCCGTTGTCAAGCTTGGGAGCTTAGCTCTTGTTATTTGATATCTCTTGTGAGTGATATTTGCAGGTTACTTTAGGTTTATGCGCAGGTCTAGAAACAACACGGACCTTTTACCTCTTGATCAAGAACTTGAGAAGAATTTGAGGAAGAAGCTCAAGGAAAGAAAGATGGCTGAAGAAAGAGAACGAGCTTACCAAACGGAATTAGCGAAATCCGAAGCTCAACTTAGATGGAGCGAGAGGACTCGTAAGGAGGAATCGGAGCGCCATCAATCGAAAATTGATGATCTAACGGATATGATGTTTCAAATGAGGGTGGAATTAAGCGATCTTAAGAAGAAGAAGAGCAGGAAATCGTCAAGATCGGTTAGAGCCCATTCATCCGACAAGGATAGCGACTCTTCCATGCCACCACTAGAGGAAATTGATCCGACTATCAATGTGAACCCATTTGCTCCAAGACCGGCTGCACATCGTCGTATTCCGGCTAGGGATGCGAGAGCTGCTCGTGTAGATGGAGAGCCAAGAACTCTTGGCCAAAGGATGGATCCCATTCAACAACCACGCCGTTTAGGTGTGAACTTTGATGCTGATGATATGCAAGGGTTTAGCTTCAACCCACAAGTTATCACCATCGTTCGCCAAAATCAGTTTGGAGGAACGAGTGCTGAATCTCCACATCAACATTTATAAAATTTTGAGGTCATGATGGAGACAATAAAGCCAAAGAACGCAACCACCAACAATTACAAGATCAAGCCATTCTTCTTCTCTTTGAAAAGGAAAGCTTTATCTTGGTATCAAGCTCTTCCAAATGGGAGACTTAACACATTGGAGGATCTTTCCGCGGAATTCCTCACCAAATTCTTTCCGTCATCCAAGACGGCGGAGTTGAGAGGTAAGATTAATGCGTTTTCTATGAGATCTAACGAAAGTATGTTTCAATCTTGGGAAAGATTTCAGGACTTATTATTGGATTGCCCACACCATGGCATTACAAAGTTGGGTTTATTGGAGATATACTATAAGGGGCTGGATGTGGAAACACAATTCAAGCTCCAATCCCTTTCATGTGGTACATTCATGGACATGAGGGAAGATGATGCTTGGGACTTCATTGAGAAGCAAGGAGCAAAATTATCACAAGCCGCTCAAACTCAAATCTTTTCTCTCAATACCGAGATTAAAGAGTTGAAGGAAGCCATTAAAACAAACTTCCCAAAGCAAAAGGGACAAGATGTGGGTTATTTGGGAAACAACAATAACCACAATCGGAATGAGAATACAAATCGCAACAACCGGAATAACGGCTGGAACAACAATAGGGTTTCAAACAACAACAATTGGCGGTCCAACCAACAACACAATTCCGGTAATTCTTATCCCAATTCAGGAAATTCACTAACAACAATAGGGGTTCAAACAACAACAATTGAGCATTATGGATATAGGGGAAGAAGAGGAATGCAATGAGGAAATTGAAGCTTTAGAGAAGCAAAAAGAAGTGTATGAAGAAGAATTTGAGAAACATTATGATGGGTCAGAGAACGTACGAAATCACGGCCAGTCGTGCTATTCCACGGCCGTGGAATCTACCAACATGACCGTAATCAGCTATTCAAAGGACTCCAGTAAGTTACACGGCCAAAACCACGGCCGTAGAACAAACAGAGGTCCCGTAATTGATTTTCACGCCCAAAACCACGGCCGTGGAGGAAACAGGGGAGCCGTAATTTTGGGTGAATCTGAAGAAAATTATGTCTTCTCCGCCACTTCTCTTGATTCTTCACCAACACCTTCTACATCCTTAGACACTTCTAAGGAAGCATCGGATACTCCTCAAGAGACATTAGAGACTCCTATAGTGATGGAATTGATGCCACTTCCTACACATCTAAGGTACGCATTTCTAGGACCTAATTCTACCTTTCCGGTAACTGTTAGTTCCGATTTGAGTGTTGATGAACATAGTAAGCTCATGGTTGTTCTTAAGAAACATAGGAAAGTCTTAGGGTATACTATAGAGGATCTAGTAGGAATCAAACCTTCACTATGCATGCGTAAGAACCTAATGGAAGAAGACTTTAGAACTTCGCGACAACCTCAAAGGCGGTTAAATCCGACCATAAAGGAGGTTGTCAAGAAGGAAATTCTTAAACTACATGATGCAGGTATCATCTACCCTATCTCCGATAACAAGTGGGTGAGTCCCGTACAAGTGGTTCCAAAGAAGGGAGGAATGACGGTCATCACCAATAAAAACAATGAACTCATTCCCACACGAACCGCAACTGGATGGAGGATGTGCATAGATTACCGGAAGCTAAACAACGCAACGAGGAAGGATCACTTCCAACTACCCTTCATCGATCAAATGCTTGAGAGGTTAGCACAACACTCACATTTTTGCTATCTTGACGGTTATAGTGGTTTCTTTCAGATCCCGATACATCCGGATGATCAAGAGAAGACCACATTCACGTGTCCGTGGGGAACGTTTGTGTATAGGAGGATGCCGTTTGGGCTTTGCAACGCCCTAGCCACCTTTCAAAGGTGCATGATGGCTATCTTCTCGGAGTACATAGAGGAGATCATGGAGGTCTTTATGGATGATTTCTCCGTTTATGGTTCTTCTTTTGATAATTGTGTTTCTAACCTTGCTCTTGTGTACAAAGGTGTGAAGACACTAACCTAGTTCTTAATTGGGAGAAGTGTCAACTTATGGTGAAAGAGGGCATTGTATTAGGACACTTAGTCTCTAGTAGAGGGATTGAGGTGGATAAAGTTAAGATAGAGACAACAGAAAAGCTTCCTCCCCCAACTTTGGTGAAAAGGATAAGAAGTTTTCTAGGACATGCTGGATTCTATAGGCGTTTCATAAAGGATTTTTCCAAAATATCAAAACCGCAAACTAATATATTAATGAAGGATGCAGTTTTTGATTTCTCACAGGAATGCTTATATGCGTTTAATATGATTTGGCGAGCTCTAATCTCAGCCCCGATTATCCAACCTCCGGATTGGAATCTTCCCTTTGAGGTTATGTGTGACGCAAGTGACGTAGCCATAAGGGTTGTGCTTGGGCAAAGAAAGGAAGGACGAACCCATGCTATCTACTACACTAGCAAGACGCTAGATGAAGCGCAGCTCAACTACGCCAGTACCGAAAAGGAATTTTTAGCAATTGTATATGCATTTAAATAGTTTCGCTCTTATCTTGTAGGTGTTAAGATGATTGTGTACACAAATCATGCTGCGATCCGGTATTTTCTTGCGAAGAAAGATGCAAAACCAAGGCTGATTAGATGGATTCTTCTCCTACAAGAATTCGATCTAAAGATCCGTGACAAGAAGGGTTCGGAAAATTCTGTTGCGGATCATTTTAGTTGTCTACCACATCTAGAAGACGACCATCTACCTATAGATGACTCCTTTCCGGACGAGCATTTACATATCATAGAGGAGTGCATCGACGTGATCACCAAAGGTAACGAACCATGGTTTGCTGATTTTGTTAACTATTTGGTTTGCCAGGAATTACCACCCGGATTATCCTACGCACAAAGAAAGAAGTTCTTTAAGGATGCTCGGGAATACTTTTGGAACGAACCTCTCCTCTTTAAGAGAGGTCCAGACGGCATCATTCGGCGATGTGTACCGGAAGATGAGATTCAAAGTGTCATCCGTCATTGTCATTCACTACCTTGTGGAGGACACGCTAGTTCGAACAAGACTAGCGCTAAGGTATTGCAATCTGGATTCTTTTGGCCTACTTTGTTTAAAGATGTGCAAACCTTTGTTTCTCGCTGCGATGCTTGTCAAAGAACAGGGAACATATCTAGGAGGAACGAGATGCCTCTTAACAACATCCAAGAGATAGAGATCTTTGACGTTTGGGGAGTAGACTTCATGGGACCTTTCCCATCATCTTGTGGAAACCAATACATACTTTTAGCGGTGGATTATGTTTCGAGATGGGTTGAAGCAATTGCCTCTCCCACCAATGATGCCATGGTAGTGGTTAAGTTCTTTAACAAGACCATCTTCCCACGATTTGGGACACCACGGACTATCATTAGTGATGGAGGTTCTCACTTCATTGCCCAACGTTTCGAAGCTCTTTTAGCTAAGTATGGGTTGACTCACAAGATCGCCACCCCTTATCATCCACAAACTAGTGGACAAGTGGAGATCTCAAACCGGGAGATTAAAGGGATCCTAGAGAAGACGGTTTCAAGGACAAGGAAGGATTGGTCTTTGAAGCTAGATGACGCATTATGGGCATAATGGACTGCATATAAGACTCCCATCGGAACAACACCATATAACCTTGTGTATGGGAAGTCTTGTCACTTACCGGTAGAGTTGGAGCACAAGGCGTATTGGGCAATAAAGTGGTTGAACTTCAGCATGAAGGAAGCGGGAGAGAAGCGTCTCTTGGACCTCAATGAGCTTGAAGAACTTTGCTTGAACGCCTACGAAAACGCCAAGATCTATAAAGAAAGAGCGAAGCGTTGGCATGATAAGCATATCATCCCAAAGGGCCTCAAAGAAGGAGATCAAGTTCTCCTCTTCAATTCAAGGCTTCGTCTCTTTCCAGGTAAGCTTAAATATCGTTGGACTGGACCTTATCTAATCAAACGTGTTTTTCCCCATGGTGCAGTTGAAGTATGGGGTGAAAAGGGCGGAAGCTTTAAGGTGAACGGTCAACGACTCAAGAAGTATTCACCGGAACTCCAACATGAAGAGTTCGCGCCCACCGCACTCGAATAAGTGCGAATATGGTCTAGCTACGGACCTTAAACAATCGCTTCTTGGGAGGCAACCCAAGGTATTGCACTTACGTTTTTGTTTTTGATTCATAGATTAGAATAGTTTAGATGTTTTTGTTTTATTTTGCTTCGATACCTTCCGGTATGTTGATGTTTTTGGATGTAGGATTAGTGGAAGAAAAAGGGAGAAGGAAAGGTTTGAAGAAAATTGACGAAACTTGGACTTTAGCACATTATAGAGAGTTCCACGGCCAAAACCATGGCCGTGACAGCTACAGTGACCGTAATTTGCAAAAGCCTGAGAAAAATTACCAAAACCACGGTTCCGTACATTTCCACGGCCGTGGAAACCCCGAGTGACCGTAATTTTCAAAAACATTTTCGGCCACTATAAAACTACGTTTCTTCACAAACACAACTAAAACCCCCAATTTCCACGCCCCTATTTTGCCGATTCAATCCCCTCTCTCTCAAATTCCCGTTCGTTAATCGTTTCGAACGATTCTGTGGCCAAAAGTGAAGAAAATTCGATCACCTACGAGATCCAAGCAACGATTCGAGCGGCAAATCACCGTAGAAGACAGAATTCGGATTTTAATATCCGAAAACCTAGGTTTTTATCTCTTCTCTCACTTTGTCGATTTACCTCAGTTTTCGTAAGAATTTTTAGGAGAACTGATTGAAATTGGATTGGAATTAGTCTAGGGCTGCTTGCTGTTGAATTTGGTGAAAATCTGCTGAGTTTTGAGAAATTTAGAGCCGAATCACGGTCTCTGGAAGAACCACGGCCGTGGAATTGCTAGAACAGACCGTAATTTTCAAACTGAAATGGATTTGGTTAGGAGAATGTCAGCTAGGAATAAGAAGAGGAAAGATAATGCTTCCTTTTCCTCCCAGGCACCCCCTACTGAGCCACCATCACCACCATCACACCTTCCCCTAGAGTTCCTAAAATCCATGAGGATTATCTCGATGCCTTAGAAAGGATCGAGAAGAGAGCGGTCATAGGACCTAGATATTTGTTGCTTGAGGACTTAGAGCCACTGAATATGGTAGGAGACCTCACTTGGTTGTCGGATAGAGCCGGACTGATCATCTTCTCCGCTATTCGGGAAGATGCATATGAGGAGATCACTAGGGAGTTTGTGATCTCATTTGAGCATAGTCACGTTGATAGGACTGTTTCTTTCCGGCTGATGGAGAGAAACTATGAGTTCTCGATTCGGGAGTTTGAAGCCTTCTTTGGGTTCCAAGAGACCTTCAATGGTCGATTCCCTAGTGGCGTGTACGCCAAGGATTTTTGGGAGGACATTGCTATGGTATACGCCAGCGAGGACCGCTGACAACCTGCTGATACCAAGGCTAAGTTGATTTATCACTTAGCCTTGAAGATTGCCCACCGAGTGCTTTTTGAGTGTCTCTTCCCTAGGACGGAGACTCCTCAGAAAATCAAGACCGATGAGTTGTTTTTGCTTTATTGCATGTTGCATGGTAGGCCGGCTGATTGTGCCACCCTCTTACCTTCTACTATGAGTAAGCTAAAGAATAAGAGGGCCGACAATATTGGATACGGTGGGATGGTTACCCACCTTGCTAGGCAGCTTGGTATCGACTTCTCTGCATGCACCAGGATAGCTGCTAGACCTCTAGGACTCCAGAGCTTCATGACTAGAGGCATTATCTTTCCTAGACATAGAGGCCCACCTACCGCTGCCATGCCTTGGGAGGTTAGAGGAGGTAGAGGGGTTACATGGCTTCCCAAGTATTCCAATATGGCTGGACGCCATAATTGGAAGGAGACATTCGCTGCTATGCACGCGAATAGACTATTAGCACCCCCTTACGTTCCCCCTGAGCCACCCATTGTAGAGGAGGAGGAGATGAGAGGAGGTGATGAGTTTGAGGGAGGAGGAGAGGAGCACGATTATGGTACCTTCCCGGATCAGCCGGATGCAGTTCCCGACTTCCCTAGACACTCTCCCCGCCCCGCTAGAGCTTCTGGTTCTTCCTCTCGCTGCGCCAGCGTAAGTGAGAGGCCGACATGGATGGCGACCCCTCCTTAGTGGTACAGCACTCAGCCGGATTGGATGAGAGCTCCACCAGCTTGGCATGCCCAACCACCACCTGCACTAGCACCGTCAAATGCACCAGCATGGTATAGCCAACCGCCGGGATGGTACGAGCAGCTGCCGGATTGGGCCACCAATCTTTCAAGTAGGGTCGGAGCCTTGGAGATCCGTGCAGATGCTAGGGATGCACGAGCCGACGCGCATGACCGCATGATGAGAGATATTTACTGCCAACAGTTTGGGCGGAACTATGATCCCGGCTTCTTCCCGTTTCCACCACCACCGGCACCCCAGTGAGGATGATGATGATCTACCGCTTTAGCCACTCCACCACCGTCTTGTGAATTCATTTTCTTTCTTTCTTTTCTTTATTTTCTTTTTGAACATTAGGGACAATGTTTGTCTCAAGTATGGGGTGGGGTGTGACTATTCATTTGTAATAACTCTACTCACTTTGCTTGCTTTGATTGAGAACACCTTGCATGTTTCATTCCATTGTTACACGTTTCATTTTCGCATTGCATGAAAAAGCTTTTGAAAAACCCATGAAAATCGAAAAATTTTGAAAATTTTGTGCTTCTAAGGATTGAGATGATTTCTATGATTATCACTACTTGTGAATTGAGTTTTGATGACAATCGCATGCCTAAACAAATAGTGAATTCAAAAGAAATTGAATGAGTTAATTATTCTTCTTTTGCAAGTTTCATAATGTGAAGAATGTTACCTAAATCATATTGAGAAATCAAGGTTGAAATCACATGATAAGTTCTTATACTTCTTGTTGAAATGATTATGGCAATTCGATTTTCTTTCTTCTTTCTTTGATCATTTAGCCCCTCAATGAAATAATGGCCTCCTTTACCTATCCGAGAATTTGGAGGAGTTGATATTTGGCATGTTTGATGTGGGAGGGCCATGAAAGCAAAATTTTTGCATTCAAAGAATAGAAAGAACTTATAGGTTTGGGGAATTCAATCATGACGATGAGTAACTCGGCACCATTCACATAGCCGGGTGTTTGTGTCTTGCCAAAGTCGGATTGAGCGATATTCCTAGCGGATTATGGTATGTGCATCAAGGGTTTGAGGAATCTCGCAAAATTGAGAACCGCCAATTTCCTAGGCTTCGGTTTTTGTGCACCTCTGTCCATAACTCAAAAAGTAAAGTCGAAAAATTATGTACAAAAGAAGAGAGCAAAGCTCTAAGTTGAAAGTGTTGCAAAACCGCAAGAGAAAAAGAAAAGAGTTGGTTATCCACTTTCCCGGATTCATGCACCACATTCCTTATAAATTCCTCTCCTTTTCCGCATTCTAGACCTTACTTGCAAGCCCTTAAGATCAAGAGAATGATATATGACTTGGTGATCTAAATTGAAGTTTCTTATGATTGATTTTGATAATGTTTAAAGGTTATGGTGCTTACATGGAAGTTTGATCAATTCATGAGTTTTCTTTCCTCTTTATTCTTTGATTATGTATATGAGAGTCTTTTGAACGAATGAAGCAAGATTTGAGAATGATCTATCGACTAGAAGCACAGTTACTTAAAATATGTTTTGCTTTGAGAAGTGCATCCATATTTCATCCTAACTTGAGTTTTAAAGCTTTTGAAAGACCTTGCTTGGGGACAAGCAAGTGGCAAGTATGGGGTATTTTGTTAGCATGAAATATTGTGATGTTTTAGGCACGTTTTCTAGATGTATTTCATCCATTTTAGTGTTCATTGATAAAGCAATGAAGCAATTGTGAGCTAGTTTGTCTATATTGTCGATATAGAGGTCTACATAAGCTTTGTGTTGATTGTAGGCGAATAAGAGCTAAAACCGAACGAATTATGAGAGGATGGAGATGGATTGAGCATATCCAAGGATTGAGGACACCACAAAGAAGCCAAGGAAGATGCTAGGATGAAGAATGGCACAAAACAAAGGGAATTACGAGCAACATATGCTTCCACGCTCTAAAATACAGCCGTAATGAAGTTCATGCTGTAAACCACGGCCGTGGAACTTGGCAACATGAGCGTGGAGCATTCCAAAGAGTTACACGGTATAAAGTACGGTTGTGGAAGTTGTGAAGTACCGTAATCCAATTCCACGCTCTAAACCACGGGCGTGGAATTCCATGAAACCGTGATTTAGGCAATCTTTTGACGAATAAAATATAGACACATTGTCTACACATATGGGCCGGACACTTATTCTATCTTTCCCTATAAAAGGACTGAAGGAGGGAGATTTCGGTACCTTCGCTTACGCTTGCTCGCACGTGCCTAGGGTTCTAGTTGGACGTGCGGAGATTGCCATTTTGCAACGGAGATTTGCAAAGGTTTGAAGATTTGGAAGTTGCACTTTGTCCTTAGGTTTGATTAGAAGACGGATTGACATCCCGTTCTTCGTTCTTATCAAGGATTGTGATTGGTTTGTGTTATTCCAAATCTGATATACATTATACTCTTGTTTGTGGATTTGAGATTGATTTGAAGTTTATTGAAGGTTTTCGAAGGTTTTCATCTTTCATTCTTCTTAATCTTGAATTTGATATCATAATGACTGTTGTTGGCTAAAACCCTTTAGAAATTCTAAGGTGAAGGGTTGATAGTTGTGGCTTAGATAATGATAGATCGATCGTGATTTGATTGGATCCTGAGAGTTAGAGAGATTTCGCCGACGAGCTAGAATCTCGGCCTGTTCTTGAGGTTCCACGGACGTGGAACTCAAGATCTACCCGTAATTTGTGTTAATTTACGAACCTTGCTTTTACTTTGATCCAAGGTTAAAGATTAGCTTTAATCTAGTCTTGGCTTGCCTTTTCTAGGTAGTAGTGAAGCCTCAACAACCTCTACTTCGATTTTGAGTGTCACAACCTTAATCGGTTTAGTTAGTCTTGATCCTTGGGTTACAAGTTTCGGTATTTGAGATTAATTCTTGTCCATAGATCCTTTCTATACTGAAGCCTCAACAACCTTTATAGAGAGTGTCTTTAGATAAGTCATATAAAGCCTTGGAACTTCACCGTACATTGCTTTACCTTAGTATACCTTTGCAACTCTTAACTCCGTCCTTAGTTCTTTAGTATATCTTGAATCGATTGCCACAATTAGACACCTGGATCTTTAGGGTTGTTGTTTTCCCAATATTTGCAAAGCTCGTACATTTACTTGCTTGACGATTTTTAACTGGATTTAACCCCCCAAATCCCTGTGTTCGATACTCTGGAATTCTTGCTTAACTACGCCGATCCGTACACTGCGGGTTCGCTTGCTTGATTTCCAGTTTTATAAATTTAAAGCTTGATTGCACGCACGCTAAGCGGCGAACACTTTCCACGGCCTGCTCTTGAGTTCCACGGCCGTGGTTCTTCAAGATCTGACAGTGGTTTTCCCTTGTCGTACGTTGTTTGCTTTTTCTTTGATCCAAAGTTAAAGATTGGCCCTAAGCTAGCCTTGGCTTACCTTTTCTAGGTAGTAATGAGACTCAACACCCTCTACTTAGGTTATGAGTGTCACAACCTTAACTTGTTTGGCTTATCTTTGATTCCCTTGGGTTTGGACATGGGTATTTGAGAGTTTAATCTTGTCCTCCGATTCCCTTTATAACGAGACTCAAGATCCTTTATTTGGAGAGCCTTTGGGTGAGACTTATGGGTTTGAATCTTCACCGTACAACATCCTACCTTAGATCTATACCTTTGCAATCCTAACTCTGTCCTTATATCTTTAGAACATCTTGAATCAATTGCCACAATTGGATACTTGAATCTTTAGAATCGTTGTTTTCCCATTAATCTTTACAAAGCTTATTTACTTGCCGGACGATTTACGAATTGAATTTGATCCCCCAAATTCCTGAGTTCGATACTCTGGAATTCTTGCTTTACTATACCATTCCTTACACTAGGGGTTAGCTTTGGTTAATTTCAGTTTTTATAAATTTAAGACTTAGTGACACACACTTTTGAGTTAACAATCCACATATATTACTAAACATATACATATATCAAATCCAATAAACTACGTCGCCGAGGTCCGCATAAGGAGTGGTTGTCCCGTACATTCTATCCCCAAACCCGACTCATGCACATGATTTTCAAAAGGAAAAGTCAGAACCCTTGCGGATTCTTTTTAATCCTCATTCGGCATTTAGAAGATTGCAAGAGCCATTGTTGTCAACCTACGGCTCTGATATCATATTTCACCGGACCTTTCCAACAAGGCACAAATAAAGGCAAATATAGAAAACGTTTTAAATGCAAGTGTGAGAATTTTGAAATGTAGAGTACAAAGTGGAAACTCAGCCGAGTCCTCAAACCACAAAAACTCCATAATCATTAGTATACAAGTTCACAACATACGAAAACGAAATCCATCCCAGTCCTTTAATGTACGGAGACCCCGACTGTCCACTCCACCTCACTCGTTGACATCCCTAACCTGCATGTCATCTACAACAACCGGTTTAAAACCGCTAGCTAACATACCGAATATTAGAAGAACGATAAGGCACAAACACATATCATAAAGTAAAACACACAAACATGCTCACACGGAAGTCCGGTTATTATCTTTTCTTTTATGTTATTCCATTACTATTTCTAATTATGGTGTGACACGAGAATCACACGGATCTCCCGCTTGTTCCCTTTCACAAAATAGGTTTGGTCCGGATGCGAATAAGCGTCATCTGTTGGATTGGTCGCAAGACACCTACCAATCACCGCATTTTGGACTGGACTAGCGGTCACCGCCCATTATCATTCACTTGGGCCAAAATAATAAACATGTTCACACCCTAATCTAGTAAATAGTTATAACACGATCACAAAAGCACACACCACCCGCTCGTAACAACTAATATGTGAAAGCTAGCTAAGTATGTCCGTGGACTTACCTCGTCTGCAAGCTAACAAGAATAACCGATCACAACTTTCCGTAGGAGAACAACCAAGGCCTGATCATAACGGAGAACCCATCAAAAACACTCTCATATACTCAATCTCAAAGACTCCCCTTACAAACAACCGAACAGAAGACCTAACAACATATAAGCTAGGAAACAGTTCTAGACTCTAAGAGGCCAGAAACTAAACAATCATGTGAAAGGAATAACAACAACCCACTCCCCCTACAAGGTCTAACACTACCCCCAAGCTGGAGTATGACTAAAAAGCTAGATCAGACCATAAGGTCTATACACAAAAGATCAACAAGACTTCGATTGAGATCTAAGGTCCCCTAGGTTCAGAACCACTAGACGACATTCACAACTAATCTAGGTCCACCCTAGGCATTCTACTATCATATATAAACCTCTAAACAAATGAAGGAATCAATAAGGAGGGAGGAGGAAGGCCTACTGTTGAAGAAACGCAACCGCGAAAGCAAACTGGCGCAACTGTTGTCTGGGTGTCACCACCCCTGCGGGTCCAAGAGCTACCCCTGCAGTGTTCTGGTGCTGCCCCAACGGTGGACTAGATCCGCCCCTGTCGCTCTGATGATCCGCCCTCACAGTCGAATTGCGGAAAGTTTGTCTTCTTCGATTCTTCGACTGTGAACTTGCTTCAAAGGCTTCCTTCTCTAGCCGAGTCCTCTCCAAACATCATCTACAATATCCAGGCTCTCCTCCACAACCTAAACGTGATAGGAACACACATATGCAAAGTAATCACGAAGAAGTTATTCCAAAGCTCCAACCATGGCAATGGAGAAGGAGAGAAGAAGAATAAGTTAAGCAATAGGGAAGAAGAAGGGAGGGAGAAAGAAATGCTTACCAACCGGATCCAAAGCTCTCCACTGTTGGCCATACTCAATGAAATCCAAAGGAGAAGATGGGGGAGAAGGTAACATAAGGGAAAAAGAGTGAAGAAAAGGGTAACATGAGAAGTGTGAGGGGAGAGGGACATAAAGCTGCACAAGGGGGAGGGGAACAAGGGGTCAGCTGACTTTCCTTGTCCCCTTTGTGCTAGAAAAATAAGGGTCCAAAAGAAAAGACGAGGAACAAGGGGTCGGTACGGGATTTTTGGATAAAAGCCCATCACTCAGCACCTCGAGCCTGCAGAAAGACTGAATCGCGCCTGCGGGAAGGTCGATAACCCGATCACTAACCGGAATAAAAATTCCAGACATCACACTTGAGTCGGTATGGATGCTGTTTCACAAGCCGTTTCGATGTCGTTTCACACCATCTTGATGTCGTTTTATAAAGTTGATGTTTATGGCATTTTTAAAAAGTAATTCCAATTTTTCATCGAATTATAAGATCGAGTAGGCATCAGACGACATGGGAAGCCGTATGGCAAGCTGTCTCACACCATCTCACAAGCCGTCTTGTTTGAGATGGCACCATTTTCCTCAATTTTCTTGATTGTTCTTCTTTGTTGAGGATTCATGATGTGTGTAGACCTATCAATCACGAAAAATATGGTATTACAATATGTTTTATACATCTTAAGAAGAGAGAGAGAGAGAGAGAGAGAGAGAGAGAGATAGAGAGAGAGAGGTAGAGAGAGAGAGAGAGAGAGAGAGAGAGAGACGCATGGTTGCCTCTAATGTATCGCTCTTTTAAGGTCAATAGCTTGAACAAAGTGCGGAGGGGTCATGGAAATACTCTTTGTGAGTATCGCGTAGGAGGTCTCCTACGATGTAGTATTTTCAAATGTTTCACGTTCTCCTTGAAATTCTCCACTTTGCAATTTCCTATCCCGATAGCACCAAATGGATGAACTAGTGAGCCGCCCCTGTACCCACCTGCACCAGCTTGGTGTTTCCCTTGGTTCTGCAGGTGTGTGTTGCTTTTAGGCCTTCCTTAGGGTGCCTTTGTTCCATCCTTTCCTAGTGTGAGTGCTTAGGATCATGCTAGATGTGTGAGATTGAGTTTGGGTGAGGTTATGATCGGTTTATGCCTTGTATGGCTTTTGAGGTTCTTTAGGTTGTGAGTGAGGTTGAGGTTTATCCTTTGGATCCCTTTGGGTCTAGGAGTTACCCTTATGTTGCTAGGAGTTTGATATATTTCCTTATGCCTTGTTTATAGGCTATGTTGTCCCTCTAGTGTAGAGGTGATCGTGGTTGAATTGTGATCGAGGTTGAGGTAAGTCCGTAGGACTTACTTAGCTGACATCCTTATATCGGGTGTTTGCATGAGTGGTGTGTGCTTTGTATGTTTGCTAAGGTAGCATGTGATGTCATATATACCGACCTATGTTTTATTGATTGCCCCGTATGCGTGGCTATGATAACCTTTCTCTTTCATCCCGCCGTGGAGTCTGGGAGGTTCTCTTGGGTCAGGCCAGAACGGTTTACAAGAAGGGATCAATACACTCCCATATGGTACACGGATTGTGTGACCGATACTAGTACGGCTAGCTAGCAGACTCAGAGGCGAGGATGTATTGGTCCTCGTGTCACATAGTTTCATGTATATTATATACATACGTTTGGAGTGGATGACCATTATATTGAGATGTTTAAATGGGTAAATTAGTGGAAGCATGTTGATGTGTTGATCTTCCCTTACTTGTGATTGTGCTTATGCATTACGCTATATATGTGTATGGATAGCTAATGTTTTATTACCATGTTGTAGATGCCCCACAAGATAGGCATGCTGTTGGGTGATTTAGTAGAGTGGTTGGTCAAGGACGTCTCGTACATAGGTTGTGTGGGCATTTGGGTTTGTTGTCTATCCCTCTTGCGTGAGGATGGTCTTTTGTTACCTCCTGTGTGAGGGTGCTTTGTTTCTTACTCGGCTATGTTGTCTTACCTTTTGGGTTGTACAGTTTTATACAATTTTATGTACTTGTTTTTATATTTGTCAGTGCCATGTTGTAAGGTCCAGTGAACTTATTGTCAAGCTAGGGTCAGGATCCCTGGTGAGATCCTAGCCCAATGTGGCACTCCGAGTCCCGCGGATTTGGGGTGTTATATCCCATATGGCTTTGTGTTCGAGTTCTAATGGTAAGTGACGAGATTATCTAGAAACAAGACATAAAGGTGAATTTCCGATTGAGGTCTTGGATGCGGTGCGATAGGTTTAGAGAGTGTCATGGAGCTTAGAGATCCAATCTTTTCGGGAATGTGCCACAATATTTTCTAAGATTTTTTTTATCTCCCGGTTAGAAACTTTGAGTTGTCGACTAGTTTAAGGATCATATGGAGTAGCAATCTTGTGACGTACCCCTTACTTTTTCAACAATGCTTCGAATTGTCGTTCGATGAAGTGAGAACCACCGTTAAGGATGATGATGGTGGGGACTCCAAACCTTGTAAATATGTTTTCCTTTATTAATAATTAAAAACTCTTGCCTTATTAGTAGGTTATGCGATTGCTTCCACCCACTTAGACCCGTAATCTACTACAACAAGGATGTAGTTATCACATCCAGAACGAGAGAATGATCCCATGAAGTCATTTTGCAAATCGAAAAGTTTCGATCTCCTAAATGTTGTTCAGTGGAATCTCATTTTACATTGATATGTTACCTGTTCTTTGGCAAGAATCACAAGCAACAAAAAAGTTACGTGCATGTTAAAACATGGTAGTCCACTAGAAACCACATTAAAGAATCTTAGCGATTTACTTACAGGTGTTGCCATGTCTGTCAGCTAGATGCGCATGACAGTGTCGATAATGCTAGTTGCTTCCTCTTTTGGGACCCAAAAGTGATACATCTTGTCAAAAACTCTTTTGTGCATAAATGTTTGTCCTAGTACTAATAGTCGACGTTCTTGTTGAATTTCTTTTTTTGGATGATATGTGAGTCTAGGAGGTAATTCGTTGCAAACCAAGACGTTCACAATATCACCATACCAAAACATGTCCGGTTCTTGTGTAGAAATCTGTAAACTTGTTATGAAGTTAAAGAGGTGAGCATGGATAAACCTGTCATTAATGGGATCATCAACAAGACTGGTATGAGCAACGTGTGGAAGGGGAGAGAGTTCATCAATTACTATATTTTCAATTCATTTCTTGTCGCGCACCTAAATTCATACTCTTAAGTAGTAGTGTCCATAATCTCAGCCTTTGCTTTGCATTTTTGTGGGTGATAAAAATGCAAAGCCAAGCAATATTTCCTCAATCATGGCATAGTTCACTTCGCGGCATCCAGTGTATTATTTGCATAGTATATGGCATGAAGCTACTTGTATTTTGTTTGTCCGAAGACAACACACCTTGTGTAGTCACTAGCATGGCACATGATCTCAAATAGATGGTTCCTATTCGGCACTTGAATGATAGGAGTATTTACAAGTTCTTTATTCAAGTTCTCAAAAGCTTCATGTCATTCCTGTGTGAACTCAAAAGCAACATCCTTAAGAAGTAGGTTAGGCAATGGTTTAGATATGTTAGAGAAATCTTGAACAAAGTGTCGATAATAACCAACATGACCAAGTAAATTTCTTATCTTTTTTATTGAGGAAGGTAGGGGTAACTTCTCGATAAGTTCCAATTTATCTCTATCAACCTCAATTCCTTGTTGTGAGACTAGATGCCCAAGAACTATTCCTTCATTCACCATCAAATGACATTTTCCCAAATTTAGCACAAGATTTGACTCAATGCATCGCTCAAGCACTTAGGTGAGATTAACTATGAATTCATCAAACGACCCTCCGTCAACGGGGAAGTCATCCATGAATACTTCCTTAAGATCCTCGATTAGATATGAGAATATTGCCATCGTGCATCTTTGGAAACTACCGGGAGCGTTGCACAGACCAAAGGGAATCCATTTGTAGGGGCACGTTCCATATGGGCAACACTTGTGAGTTTATGTCCTTTATCATTTTATATGTATACACTTTGCCTTATATTCAATCACGTTTGGCTAATATCCCTCGTGATCTAAGGATTGAATGATCTTTATAATGGTTTACTTTATTGTTGCATATATGTTTGTGAATTGAGATTGTGTTATTACTTCTTTTCAAAGTACTTCATTCCCAACTTTTATATACTTTCCAAAGAAGTGGTGTTTATTATTGGTTTTGATAAATCAACCAAAGGAACACAAGCGAAACGCGTTTTTGGATTTATTGAAAAGCACTTGGTTTTGAGAGTAGTTCATCAATACCTCGAGGATTTTTAATTGTTGTAAGAAGTTCCGGTTTTTGTAACTTTTCTTATTGATCAGCAAAAAGCGAAGGTTTTTCGTGATCTTTTCCGGATTTCTATGTTTTAAGGGTTTTCCTACACTTGTTGAACCGCCGGATTGAGGGCTACGCGAGTTTGAAAGCACGGTCTTTGTCTATCCATGCCAAATGCTATTTTGGATAGTTACCTATAACATTCAAATATCAATATTCATGAGTCTAATATATGCTATACTACTTTAATTCATTATTGTGAGGATTCCTATTTCCTTAGACCACCTTTGATGTGGGTAGGGGAAATACTCAAAATCACATATTACTACAAGTGCACGACCGTGTCAACGTGAGTATATGATTATAACATCAATGTTGAGATCCCAATGGACTATGTTTATCTCGACTATGGATCAAGTTCACAATAAAAAGGTTTGAATGTGTAAAATGAAAGGTAAAAGGGGTGATCAAGTGATCAAAAGCTTGGGATTAAGGGTAACGAGTATCAAGTAACAACATCAAGTTTAAATATGAGAAAATACTTTGGGGTTATTACTCCCAAAAGTTGGCAAGCAGTATGCTCAAATATTTTTTGATCATTCGATGAAGAAAATATAAGTCACAAATACTAAGGTAGCATGGTATTCGGTGATCTTTGTCAAGTCATTTGGCTTGTATTAACTAGTTTGTATCACATGGTAAGTTATATTTACACACTAGTTAATCAAGCGTGATATCAACTTAAAATCCTCTTATTCAATGTAAGCACCACAAGGTGGTTGCTATTTGCTTACACCATCTAACGTGATCATAGTTTGGACAATCACATCACAAGCATGGTGACCATCCTCACCGGCCCAATTCACCATTACTCTATAATAATAGTCATCACAAAATTGCACAATCATCCTTGTATTACTTATTGGTCTCAACATATATGATTGATCCATATATCGCTCATTTCATGGTTGGAAATAAACAATGTGCTATGACAATAATGTAAACTATCTCTAGTCTAGCATCTGACATTTAAAATAAGTCCAAACATTGAATGAATGACAAATAAATTAAATCCCTCATATATGCTATTAAACATGCATTTTACTGTCCATCAATCATATACCAAACATAGAACGCACTAACCTATATGATTTGGGGTTTTTCACCACAAAGCCTAGCAAAAGGACGATTCACTCATCACAGAAAATTTATACATAGTAACAGTAGGAATTAGTGATATGTTTGCAAACTAGACTTCAAATAAGGAATGTGGGAAAAAGAATGAAATATATTCGGACCTACCAATCCATAGATAAGACCAAAACCAGTTGAGAATAAGATGTAGGATAAGAAAATAACAAGAACATCAACAATTACTCTATTCTTCAATCCCAATTTGGCCAAAGCTCCCTTGCAAAAGTTGTTTCTACAACTAACTAACTAAGAGAGCATTGTTTAAAATGGAGAATGAGTTGGTTGTGAATTGTCACATTTACTATCAGTCAAGAGCCATATATGTAGGCTTCAAATCGTGGGTACCCTTCAAAATGAATCTTCAATCAAGTGCAATGAGTTAGTTAGGAAAGTGTTCTACACTGAATACGCTACCTCGAGTGACTGGGCTTCCTACTTCGAGTGGGTAATCTTCACTAGATCGAGTACTTCCACCACCTTACCGAGGTACATATAGCTCGAGTGAAGTTTCTTCTTAGTCCGAGTTTCTGGGTCTTCTTTTACCTCGAGTGGATTACATTCCACTCGATGTGCGTTGAATTATTGTGAAGATTTACCTATTTGCTCAATTGGACTGGTACACTTAGGTCGTGCTTTATGCTCCACACCAACTACGTTGAACTTTCTTGCCAGTTCTTAGGTCTAGTGACTTGTCTTCTTAGGTCTAGTGACTTGTCTTCTTACTCCAAGTGATGTTGTTTCACTCGACCTTATATGAAATTTGCAATCAATGTTCTTCTTACTACGGGTTTAGCTTTGTTCTTACCTCTAGTGAAGGTTCACTCGAGGTTCCTTCTTTGGGGTTTCCTTGCTCCATTGACTTCTTCTAAAATTTGATGATTGCTTCATTTCCTCCATTGGGGATAATGATGATGTGATGAGTGTTCATTGGAGTGATTTTGATGTTCATTTAATATCCACTTGAGACTTGCCAACTACGTGCACCTATAGGAATTAATGCATGATACCGTTAAGACACTCATCTATAGACCATGAATGGTCTACAAAGGCCGACAACAAAAGTTGGGCATTTGTTATTTTCTTTATTTCTTTAAGGAGTTTTGTTTTGTCACAAGCTCGACTTGAACCAACGCTTTTCCAAATTTCAACCTTTTTTATCGTGAATTTCGTAACCCGGTTTGAATCCTCTTGAAAGGGAGGTGTGCCTTCGGGAACGTGGACTCATGTGGTGCACGGTTTTCGTTATCTCATGCCGCAAGATGTTTGGTTAAGTCCCACAAAGAACAATTCTCGTGTTTAGTTGCCAACGTTGATTTTGGAACCCTCCGCGGGAAGAATCAGATGACAGCCTCGGTAGATAGAATGGATAAGTTTGTTAACAAGAATGAAGGGTGGATCAGTTGATGGAGAAGAATAGTTTCTTTCTAACGCTATGATTCTATTGAGACCACCCCTGACGCAGCATGATAGAGAGGATTGGGCAAGAATTGTTCCCTGATCCTCTCCATCTGCTTTTCACTAGTTGCTTTGAATTAGACTATTGCTGACCTACGGGGACTTTTGCCCATGTTTGGGCCTTTTATTCCTCTATATCCGGCTCTTTTTTATTGAAAGTAAACGATTGTCCTAAATCACCTATAAACACAAAACACAACGACAATAGACATTCTTTAACATTTAATGCATAAGCTAAGATATAGATGTGTAAACTACGCAAAACAAGGGAAAAACACACAAAAATACACATCTATAAAGATAGCGTGAAAACATGCTATCCGAATACCTCATACTTATTCCTAAGTAAGAACAAAGTACAAAGGATAAAGAAAGAAGAAACAAACAAACAAAGGTAAAATAAAATCTTTTTGGAGTATTCATCAAAAGGTTGATCACTTTTCAGAATATTATAGTCATGACAAGGCAATAAGACATAGTAGAATATAATGAGCATGAAAATAAGCATGGAAGAACATATGCTAATTTTTCATTCACAAAACCTATTGTTAAGAGTCCTAAGTTAAGACAACTCATGCTTGCTACTTAGAGGTCTTTAATGATGCTTGGATATGGCTTATATTGATCATCCAAATGTGTAAAACATATCTAAAGGTTCACATGGATAAGTACAATGAAATATGACAGGGTCCTTTATAATTCATTTCTTCTTGAACTCAATCTAACAAATAAAATCTTCATACTCTTTTGACATGGTTTACATTCATTTGAAATTCATCTTTTGATGTATAGATATTCGGACTTATTGGCATAAAAGTAAAAATGAAAAATAAGCATTCATCACATAACTAGTTGACATTTTTTAACTTTGATGAGCTGTTTCCATTGATTTTTCTTTACTTTTTTTCATGATATGTTTATTTCCTTACGGGTAATTATTTTTCACTCGAGTGTCAACTAATGTAAGCATCCCTAGGCGGAACAATTAATAGTTCATAACCAATACGCACTATCATGAACCTAAGCATGTTTACTTTAGCTCAATGTTCATAGCACATGAATTACTATAACAAACATCAACTAATAGAAAGGTATTAGTGCATAAGTGAAGTCATATGTCATATACATTTCATGGATGACTATTTAACATGCTTCTAATACACTAAATTCACACACTCTATAATCATCAAGTTTACAATTATTGTCATGATTACAATATAGGTGTAACAACCATATTCCTTAGGAGATCCCGCGACCGCTCATGACCTCGTCCGTGTAGGAGCCTAGTTGTTGAGTTGCTAAGACTGTGTGTTGAGGACCCAGTTTTGGTGTGATCCGCCCCAGCTTGAGCCAGAGGCCGCCCATGCGGTTCTCTTTGTCCGCCCCTGCGCCTCCCTAAACCGCCCCTACGGTGTAGGGTGTGCTGCAGCCGTCTTTGTTGACTCTTGACCCGTGCTTTACTCTTTCCTTCCTCTATAAGTTTCCTCTCTCTCCTTCTTTATGAGGGTTACCCTGCACAACTACATCTTCTATCCCTCACGTTCTTCTTCTTCTTCTTCTTCTTCTTCTTCTTCTTCTTCTTCTTCTTCTTCTTCTTCTTCTTCTTCTTCTTCTTCTTCTTCTTCTTCTTCTTCTTCTTCTTCTTCTTCTTCTTCTTCTTCTTCTTCTTCTTCTTCTTCTTCTTCTTCCCTCTTTGGATCTCTTTCTTGTTCATCTTTGATGTTGTTGAGTTTGTGAGAGCTTTTGGTGTGGCTTTGATGCTGGGTGATGATGGTTGATGTTGTTGTGCCTTGTGGAGCGAGCTTAAAGGCTGTGGTGAGAGGTTCTGCCTCTATTTATGTTCAGCTTGGTAGGTTTGTCTTCCATCTCTTCCTATCTTTCTTGCTTCTTTCCTTCTTTTCTCCATCCATAGCTTAGGTTCCACAAGTTTGATCTTGTGGCAGCCTTGATTGGCTTCATTTGATGTATATATGTATGTATATGTATGTGTATGGTTGTTGGCTGAAGAAGGAGTAAACAAATCGAGTGAAGAAGCAAGGAGAAGCTGAAGGTGTGCCCTCTACACACCAGCCGCCCCTGCGCCACCATGGACCGCCCCAGCGCCGGCTGACAGCCGCCCCTGCGCCACCTCCGAGCCACCCCTGCGGCCACCTGCACCAACCTTGCCTTGCTCTTGGTTCTGCAAGTGTGTCTTGCTACTAGGCTTGACTATGGTTGGCATTGCCTCTTCCTTCCTAGTATGAGAGTGTAGTATCATGCTAGGTATAGATGAGAGTGTCTGATGATGTATGATCTTGATATGCCTTATACGGCTTTTGAGGATTATAGGTTGCGAGGTTTAGGTTGAGGATGATCTTATGGATCCCTTGGGTCTTGTTCTAAGCCCTTTGATTGATAAGAGATTGATATATCTTTATGTCTTGTTATTTGGCAGTGCACCTTTGAGGATCGGAGGTTGATTGTGGTTGAGTGTTATACGAGGTTGAGGAAAGTCCGTAGGACTTACTTAGCTACCATCCTTATATTGAATTTTTAAATGAGTGGTGTGTGTGAAATATGTTTGCTGTGATAGCATGTGATGTCGTTTATTACCGACCTATGTTTATTTATTGTCCCGTATGCGTGGTTGTGATTGCCTTTCCCTTTCATCCCGCCGTGGAGTCTGGGAGGTTCTTTGACGTCAGGCCACCTGGTATACAGGAAGGGCGCAATCCACTCCCGTAGGGTACACGGGTTATGTGACTGACACTACTTCGAGATGGCTAGCAGGCCCAGAGGCGAGCGAATGGTTATTATATAAAGATAATATATGGGTAAATGTGTGATAGCATGTTGATGTGTTTATCTTTCATGATTGTGCTTGTGCTTATGCATTACCTTATATATGTATGGTTAGCTAATGCTTTTATACCATGTTGTAGATGCCTTACAATATACGTGTGTTATTGAGTGATCTGGCAGGGTAGCAGGCCGAGGACCTCTTCTACATAGGATGGTTATGGCTTTTGGGGTTGTTTATGTTTCCCTCCTGCGTGAGGATGATGTTTTGTTTACCTTCTGTGTGAGGTTGTTGTTTTATACTCGGCTATGATCTTGTTTACCCCTCTTTGGTTGTACAGTTTATACAACTTTATGTATTTGTTTTATATTTGTCAGTGTCATGTTGTAAGGTTCAGTGAACTTGTTGTTAGGCGAGGATCCATTGTGAGATCCTAACCAAATGTGGCATCCCGAGTCCCACGGATTAAGGTGTTACCGTCCGTAGGCGCACCACCGCAAGTGCAGTTTGCCGGGCCGCGGTCGCGACATAGTGCTGAACGGCCGCATTTTTGGACAACTTCCATTCCCACATTCTTCCTCTTTAAGTTTCTCTCTCCTTATTGTGTGAGGGTTTCTGATATCCTCTCCTCATTGATGTTTATGATTCTGAGTGTGGTTGTGGATAGCCAACTAGAGTAGCTGCAGCTTGTGGTTTTTCTTCTACAAACAAAGAAGAGTGGTGAGCTCTCTTATTTCCCTTTCCTTCTCTTTTTTTTGTCCTTCCTTGTTTAGAAACCAACAAGTTGATCTTGTTGTGATGTGTATATGAACATTTGGATGTGTTGTGTATTAATATATGGATAAAGGTTCATTTGCCTTGATTGCTCCATGTGGTGAAGTGAAGTGCTGGATGAGGGATCTGTCGAAAGCCCATTAGAGTTGTGCTCTGTTGAGGAACCGCACCCGCACCTTATTTGATCCGCCCCCATGCGTTCAGGCGTGTCGCCGCCCCTGTGCTTACGTTCAGCCGCAACGTCGGATCCTTGTCACCGCGCCCGCACCTCTTCCCGCCCGCGTCTCTTCTTGCCCGCGCCCGCACCTTCTATACAATTAACAAGTTCTTTGGTGAGTTCATCCTTCCTCTTGTCCTTTGGGTTTTGTGTTAGAAACATGCTAGGCAAGTAATGTATTGAGATTGAAGATGGTATATTTGTATAATGTTATGCCTTGAACAGGGTTTGAGGTTTTGAAAGGTTATTCGAGGTTGATTATATTGTTATGATCCTTGTGGATCTTTTGGGACTAGGAGTGAGTCTTCTAGTAGGATGAGGCAATGATTGATAGATATATATAAATATATGACTTGTTTATCAGGCAGTGTTCATTCCTACTGGAATTTGAGAGGTTGATTATAATGTTATGATCCTTTTGGATACATGTAAGTCCATAGGAATTACTTAGTTGCATTCCTATATTGGATGTACGCATTGTAACGACCAGTTTTTTTTTGTTACGCTTTGATAGGGTTAGAGAAGTTTAGGAAACAAATAAAAATTTAGTGAGACTAGGACATACCAGTTTATTTATGGAAGTCGTTTAATTAAGTACCTTGTTCTAAGTTTCGGGACGAAACTTATTTTAAGGGGGTACTGATATAATATCCGGATTTTTTATTCCGTTTAATTCCAAATCAAATCGGACTTCGAGCCGTTGACGGTTTCCCATTCTATCGAGTATTTCTTCCTTCACAAATTTTATCATTTTATGTAGAATTTAATTCACATAAAATGATGGAATTATATCAAACCCTAATTCTTATAATTATTTATCATTTTATGTAGAATTTAATTCACGTAAAATGATAGAATTATATCAAACCCTAATTCTTAAAATTAATTCTTAACGACGACTTTAGACGAGACCATGACAAAGTTGTGACGAGATCACGACAAAGCTGTGACGAGATCACGACAAAGCTGAGACGAGGTCATGACGAAGCCCGACAACTTTGTGACAAGGTCGTGCATGGGCCTAACAAAGCCATGACAAGTTTTTGACAAGCCTTGACAAACTCTCAGCCCATTCCCTTGCCTATGTATTTCAGCCCACACAAACACTCAGCCCACCTTCCTTGCTTGTGATCAGCTTGGACTGCTTGCAGGCCAGCCAGAAGGCCCGTCGACACACCGGCCCAACGAGCAGAAGGCCTGCTTCTTCCCTTACGCGTGTTGAGCTGGAGCAAGGAAAGATCTTCAGCGTAACAGCCCCGCTAATCACGCAGCAGAGGTACGCTTGACCTCCTAGTCGTCACGTCCGCCAGATCTTCTGCCCCTTCCGTCCTCAGCCGTTACACTTGCTCTCTCTCCTTCTTGGCTGCTTTCATATCCCTTCAACTCATCAAACCGCCAACTGCTCACCAGTTATCATCGCATCAGTTGGAGCCTTCTGCACACGCCTTGTTCGTCCAGATCCAGACGCTCTCCAAATCCTCTTCTGCAGCAGGTCGTTCTCTCTTTTCGATCTCCCATTTAGGCGCAAACGAGACCTTCGCTTCCTCTGTGTACGATCAACAACAAGAGTGTCGACCTCCATTCCAGCAAGGAACTTCCCTCGCTCTGACTACTGCACGCCTGGGACATAGGATCTGCACACAACACTTTGGTACAGGTGAGTCGAATAGATACTATCCCTATCCTCTCCCTTCTGCTTTTTTGTTATCGATGATGGAAGGCTATCATTCACGTGCAGCAGACTCGATCTTCACTATCAAACGTATAGACTCAAACAAGTAGGACACCCGTTCGTCTGTCTTCAACTCTGAGAAAGGGCAGCGAGGTGAGTTTGTTCCGTCTCTTGTTTCTTTCTACACCGGCTTAGTTTAAAGACCAAGGCTAACTGCCTTCTATCCTAGGATTTGTCCAAACCGATTGCAGCAAACCCAACCCTCATCTTGATCTTGTCGTCAAGGGATCCAACATACCTTGGATACCGAGCAGCCCAGATCCGATCCGCAGCAGCCTTGGTGTTGTCTTTCTCGTGCCTTCGAGTCTCGGAATCGGGTAAGGCTTGTACCCTTGCTACACTATACTTTATTCCACCTTTCCTTGCCTAACGTGGACCAGTTTTCGTTTTTAAACCTACTCAGAACAACTATAGGAGAGCTGTACAGATTCATGCATTTTCTGAGTTTTTGGAAGTGAAAAACAGTAAACTTCGGGTCATGTTTGGTAAGTTATACTCCTTCTTTGTTGCTGAATTTTTGATATGTTGTAGTCAGAAGTATATAGTAGATCATACTAAAATTTGGGAAGAATCGGAGTTACGGTTTTAGAGTTATGATGTTGCAAAGTTGACTCCTCATGCAGTTTTTATAAGTATGCTGAGTGTTGATAAAAACAGCATGTGATGCAATTTTGTGAGATAGTTTTCAATAGGCTTTTGAACTCTGTTGGGCTTGAATTTTGGATATGATATATTTGACATATTTTTGTAGAACATGTTAAAATTTGAGAGGCATCCAGCGAGTGGTTTGGGATTTTTGATTTTTCAAAGATTGAGTCGTAAGCAGTTTTTCTGTTGTGCTGAAATTCGGTTTTGTGAGATAGTGTTAAATAGGATTTTGATCTCCTTTGCGGCTGAATTTTGGATATATTATAGATAAGATTTAATAGTAGAACGAATCAAAATTTGGGATAAATCCAGCGAGTAGTTTAGGAGTTATGATTTTTCAAAGTTAAGACAATGTGTTGTTTGTTAAGTGTTGTAAGCAACTTTGGAAATTTTTGTAGAAGTGATGGTTGAACAGTTTTAAGAAATTCTTACTCCTATGAGTAGATGAGATATCATAGATGATCTAGGGAAGTATTTCGGAATTTTTATAAGATTATTCGAATTTTATATTTGAAGCCAAAGTTGGACCTTAACGATCTTTCCGAAAATAGGAAAATGGGTAAATTATCAGTTTGTAACCAAACTCATCTTTAGGAGTTCGAATATGACTCTTTAGTCTCAAATAAGAGTTTAGGCATGAATTAGGAATTTTTGGAAATTTCGAGACCAAGGGTAAAATAGTCATTTTACCTTAAATTAATACTGTAATCAATTCCGTTCTATTAAGACCTACTATCTTAGAAGTCTTAGAAGTCTTAGACTTCTAAGACCAAGGGTAAAATAGTCACCTAGAAAGTGTGCTGAGACACTTGCCTCATTTGACAGGCCATTGAATTCCTACTGTACAGATCGATTGGCAAATTAGAAAGTCGAGATCTGATTCAGGTAAGTCCACGGACTTACTTAGCTGGCTTCTTGCATGTGTGTGATGTGTATGAGTGGTGTTTTCTAGTTAAGATAAATAACGAAATCGGAATAGGCCAACTTTAGTAAATTGTGTAATTGACCCAAGTGTATGATAACGGGTCGTGACATCATCTACCTAGCTCTTGCGAGAGTCTAGGAGGTTCCCTACGACCAGCCCAGTCCGGTAGACGGTCAGATGCATTAGTATCATTCCGCTTTGGTAAACAGGGACAGGGGCGAGGTTTGGGAATCCCTCGTGTCACAAAATAAGTATCATTAGTAATAACCTATCACCTAATTAAAGATAATAAAAGGATTGAGTGTTGCATGTTGATTGTGTATGTTGTGTGTTTGTGCTTTACCTTTTATACTTATGCATAGAATGTTACCTAACGGTTTTATGCCGCTCGTAGATGCCTTGCAGGTTAAGACAGTTGTAGAGAGATCCGGAGAAAATGGTCAGCCGGGTCCACGTACTCATTTAGTTGGGGACGGGGATGTCTTCTGTTCTTTATATGCATCATTTTAGTAGCTTTTCTTGTAAGGCTGATACATATTCTCCATGTATATATTGTTTACAGTTTTCACATGTTTTAAATACTTTTGTGCCTTATTGTAAGATCCAAGTAAAAATTGTTGTCAAACTATGGTCGGGACCCATTGTGAGGTCCTAACCAGTAGCTCCCCGAGTTCTCAGAATTTGGGGTGTTACAATATGGTATCAGAGCTCTAGGTTGGCAACAATGTCACTTGAAATCTTCTGAAAGACCGAATGTATAAAATAACTAGAACCCGAAAGGGGTCTAAAATTTTCAAAACGGATTTCTGTTTTTTTTCACACACGCATAGTCGGGTTGTTGGGTTAGTAGTACGTCGGACCACCATCGCTCTCCGTGGATCTCTGCAACTTGGATCGATAGGAGTTAGTATAGAGACTTTATATGATGTTTCTTATTATATGTTATATACATGTGTATGCTTAGTTTGTTAGTATCCTAAAGGATATTTAATATCCTTTAGTTGTGATATCACGAAGCGATTATCGCCTCATGATAAATCAACTTCGGACTTGAAGAATCTCCAGCACGAGACAATGGAATCGGACCTTGAATTGAGTATTATACTCGGGTAGGCTGCTTGGTGATCCTTACAAATTAACCAAAGAGCAAGTGAGCAAGGAAATAAAGTTGTGAAGATAATTTTTACTACATGCACAATTAGATGAGGAAGAAATCCCTGAGGTAGTTCAGTTAGAAGGAATAGAAGGTCGTACAAGGAACTCAGCATACGAGGCCGAGAGACGGAATTAGAAGAACCATGCAAGAGACTACAAGAGTGCGGAGTAGAGATAACAATATTGGAACTAGACAAGTAGAATTGAGTACAACCAAGATTGCGGAATCAAGGACATTATAATCGAGGTGGATGCCCCATAGACCATTAGGGGTATGAGAAACCAGAAGAAACAAAGTGTCAATCCGGCTGTGAGAATCTAAGGTGCACGGAATGGAGACTTACGACTTAATGTAAGAGCGAAAGGTAGACTTCACAAGCCTAGAGACGTTTTGTCTTCTTTCAAGATAAGAATTCTAAGAAGAATCACAACGCCAGTATCGAAAGGATCGAAGCCCTGTAACATAGTCAACAAAGATGTGGAAGGAAATATTTCAAACAACGCCGATTAAGGAGCCTGTGCTGGTGAGAATCGTGTGGTACACTCAAGAGTCCAGGGTAACCCCCATTTAAAACAGAACATAAGGTCATCAACAGAGACGGTCCTTGTAAAGGGACTACAATTGGGAGGTAATTAAAAGTCATTGGAACTACAAGACGCTTACCATCTATCGTGGAGTGTTAGGAACGACTTTTGACGTCAGGTGAATGGCACAGTGAGACTTGAGAAAGAGAGTTGTTCCAAAGGAAGCAGAAGAGTGAAAGATAAGACGAACTAAAAGGAGGATAAAAGGATTAATCTAGTAGGTGATGTGCACCAAAAGTTTAATACCAGTAGAGGTATGAAATTGAGATAAGTCAATTATAGACTGACCGATGTCAACCAAGGATGTGCAAGTATTGTTTGGTATTGACGAGTTATGTGCCGTTAAGAAGAAATATTTGTGATTGTGGATCTATGGAGTAGCTTTACCGACGTCTTATAGGATTTCCCCAAGTAGGCAACAACAATCTTCTTGGATGAATTAAAGGTATAAAGAGAAACGTTTTTAGGGTTACTTTTTGGCTAGTTAAGATCAAACTCCGGTCAAGTAAGGGAGTTTGGATCCGTGGTAGAAGAATTAAGAAAGTATGCGGAAGAAGTTGTTTTTCAATCGTTGTTTTATTTTTTTAAGGCAAGTAAAGAAGGTTCTTGGTACTTTATCCGTATAAGACTCATGGTGTAATTGGAAGAAAGAGTTTTTGGGTCAATCACTTTATACTTACAGAAAAGGTCCTTAGGATTAATGAGTGACAACAGAATTATCAGAGTAGCGCAGCGGAAGCGTAGTGGGACCTAACCCACAAAGCAAGAAGCTCAAGGGTACCGATGGATGTCGTGTCGAGTTTAAGATGGTGATAGTTGGTGAAATGCATTCTAGTTGGAAGAAACGTGGGTTAGGCTATGTGAGTAACTTGAAATGTTGTACGGGAACTTATGTGCATGTAGAGGTAATAGAAGTAGACTGGTACCCTATTATGGATCCGAGTGAAGAGTGATGGCTTTGTTACATGTTGCCAGACAAGTAGTTTTGGAATTCTATACTAATGGAATACTCTAGAGTGAGTTTTCCGGATGGATTAGGAAATAATTAATGATGCAATAAAAGTATTGCGCATGGCCTGCACTAGAGATCTCAAAGTGAGTAACTACCGTCCTGAGTCAAAGATACATAAGAAAGAGAAGCGACAAGAGAATACTTGCAACCTAGTAACCGTGCTTAAAGAAAGCATAATCTCGGAGTAGATTTTATGTGTAATGTTATATCGGAATAGAGCCTAGTTGCGTTTTAATTTAGAGAGATATTACCAGTCGGATAAAAGGGGAGGATATAAGAGTGCAATGTTGATGGTGTGCTAGCATTAATTGAGTAGTTATGATCAAATAACGGTGATATGAGATCACTTTGTGTCTAATACCGTCATTCCGGACATATTCTACGCCACTTAAGATCTTGGAAAATGCGTGAGGAGCCTAGGTTCGAGTTAACGATATATTAGAGATCTATAAATAATATAATAATGCCAAGTGAACAAAGAAGATGACCTGTCTCGAGTGTTAGTCCTGAAAAGGGTAAAGGTGACAATTCCTTACCTGAGGAATAAGATGACTGAGTAATATTAAAAGACATGACCAATTGGTTGTGATACGAAGAGCATTGAGCACTTGGTAAGTGTTGGTGGATGTCCAAGACCTTTGACCTGATTGTGTAGACATAACATTTTCAGAAGGCCCGAAGCAAGTGGTCATAACGAAGGGAAGAAAGTTGAATAGATCATTTTCCGTAGGGTCATCAAAGGATCTAGAACTTCAGTTTTCCACGGAGACTAAGTTTGGGAACTGAGTTTGAGAATTTTAGTTGGAGAGATACCTACCAGACACGAGTTAGGTCATAAGATAAGAGGATTAGACAGTTGAGCCGGATGATACCGGTGAGATATCCGGTAACCACTCTAGAACGTGGTAACATTCGCTTGTGATCTAAGTACATGAAAAGATTTAAGATTTAGTGGTTTTATAAGAAGCCGATAAGGCTACCTAAGATATTGGGGATAGTAAGAGACGTAACATTTCATAGACTTGTGTAACTATAGTTGTAACCTCGGGAGTGACGAGTTAGGACTTGACCTTGTATGTGTGTTATTGTTTTACTGCTTGTCTATTTCATGATTGAGTGTTTAGTCAGTGATATGTGCTTTTGGTAATCTTGATGTGCGCAAATCTTAGATGTGGAAACGACGAGACTTTTGTGTAGTGATCAAACACACCCTTTTGGTGCCTTAAAGGCCGATAAGGATTGTCTTACCCTAAGTTTCGGGACGAAACTTATTTTGAGGGGTATCTGATGTAACGACCAGTTTTTTTTTTGTTACGCTTTGATAGGGTTAGAGAAGTTTAGGAAACAAATAAAAATTAAATGAGACTAAGACATACCAGTTTATTTATGGAAGTCGTATAATTAAGTACCTTGTTCTAAGTTTAGGGACGAAACTTATTTTAAGGGGGTACTGATGTAATATCCGGAATTTTTATTCCGTTTAATTCCAAATCAAATCGGACTTCGAGCCGTTGACGGTTTCGCATTCTATCGAGTATTTCTTCCTTCACAAATTTTATCATTTTATGTAGAATTTAATTCACATAAAATGATGGAATTATATCAAACCCTAATTCTTATAATTATTTATCATTTTACGTAGAATTTAATTCACATAAAATGATAGAATTATATCAAACCCTAACTCTTAAAATTAATTCTTAACGACGACTTTAGACGAGACCACGACAAAGCTGTGACGAGATCACGACAAAGCTGTAACGAGATCACGACAAAGCTGAGACGAGGTCATGACGAAGCCCGACAACTTTGTGACAAGGTCGTGCATGGGCCTGACAAAGCCATGACGAGTTTTTGACAAGCCTTGACAAACTCTCAGCCCATTCCCTTGCCTATGTATTTCAGCCCACACAAACACTCAGCCCACCTTCCTTGCTTGTGATCAGCTTGTACTGCTTGCACGCCAGCCAGAAGGCCCGTCGACACACCGGCCCAACGAGCAGAAGGCCTGCTTCTTCCCTTACGCGTGTTGAGCTGGAGCAAGGAAAGATCTTTAGCGTAACAGCCCCGCTAATCACGCAGCAGAACGCTTGACCTCCTAGTCGTCACGTCCGCCAGATCTTCTGCCCCTTCCGTCCTCAGCCGTTACACTTGCTCTCTCTCCTTCTTGGCTGCTTTCATCGCCCTTCAACTCATCAAACCGCCAACTGCTCACCAGTTATCATCGCATCAGTTGGAGCCTTCTGCACACGCCTTGTTCGTCCAGATCCAGACGCTCTCCAAATCCTCTTCTACAGCAGTTCGTTCTCTCTTTTTGATATCCCATTTAGGCGCAAACGAGATCTTCGCTTCCTTTGTGTACGATCAACAACAAGAGTGTCGACCTCTATTCCAACCAGGAACTTCCCTCGCTCTGACTGCTGCACGCCTGGGACATAGGATCTGCACACAACACTTCGGTACAGGTGAGTCGAATAGATAATATCCATATCCTCTCCCTTCTGCTTGGTTTGTTATCGATGATGGAAGGCTATCATTCACGTGCAGCAGACTCGATCTTCACTATCAAACGTATAGACTCAAACAAGTAGGACACCCCTTCGTCTGTCTTCAACTCTGAGAAAGGGCAGCGAGGTGAGTCTGTTCCGTCTCTTGTTTTTGTCTACACCGGCTTAGTTTAAAGACCAAGGCTAACTGCCTTCTATCCTAGGTTTTGTCCAAACCGATTGCAGCAAACCCAGCCCTCATCTTGATCTTGTCGTCAAGGGATCCAACAGACCTTCGATACCGAGCAGCCCAGATCCGATCCGCAGCAGCCTTGGTGTTGTCTTTCCCGTTCCTTCGAGTCTCAGAGTCGGGTAAGGCTTTTACCCTTGCTACACTATACTTTAGTCCACCTTTCCTTGCCTAACATGGACCAGTTTTCGTCTTTAAACCTACTCAGAACAACTATAGGAGAGCTGTACAGATTCATGCATTTTCTGAGTTTTCGGAAGTGAAAAACAGTAAACTTCAGGTCATGTTTGGTAAGTTATACTCCTCCTTTGTTGCTGAATTTTGGATATGTTGTAGTCAGTAGTATATAGTAGATCATACTAAAATTTGGGAACAATCGGAGTTACGGTTTTAGAGTTATGATGTTGCAAAGTTGACTCCTCATGCAGTTTTTATAAGTATGCTGAGTGTTGATAAAAACAGCATGTGATGCAATTTTGTGAGATAGTTTTGAATAGGCTTTTGAACTCCTTTGGGCTTGAATTTTGTATACAATATAGTTGACATATTGTTGTAGAACATGTTAAAATTTGAGAGGCATCCAGCGAGTGGTTTGGGATTTATGATTTTTCAAAGATTGAGTCGTAAGCAGTTTTTCTGTTGTGCTGAAATTCGGTTTTGTGAGATAGTTTTAAATAGGATTTTGATCTCCTTTGCGGCTGAATTTTGGATATATTATAGATAAGACTTTATAGTAGAAATTATCAAAATTTGGGATAAATCCAGCGAGTAGTTTAGGAGTTATGATTTTTCAAAGTTAAGACAATGTGATGTTTGTTAAGTGTTGTAACCAACTTTGGAAATTTTTGTAGAAGTGATGGTTGAACAGTTTTAAGAAATTTTTGCTCCTATGAGTAGATGAGATATCATAGATGATCTAGGGAATTATGTCGGAATTTTTATAAGATTATTCGAATTTTATATTTGAAGCCGAAGTTGGACCTTAACGATCTTTCCGAAAATAGGAAAATGGGTAAATTGCCAGTTTGTAACCAAACTCATCTTTAGGAGTTAGAATATGACTCTTTAGTCTCAAATAAGAGTTTAGGCATGAATTAGGGAATTTTTGGAAATTTCGAGACCAAGGGTAAAATAGTCATTTTACCATAAATTAATATTGTAATCAATTCCGTTCTATTAAGGCCTACTATCTTAGAAGTCTTAGACTTCTAATCACCTAGAAAGTGTGCTGAGACACTTGCCTCATTTGACAGGCCACTGAATTCCTACTGTACAGATCGATTGGCAAATTAGAAAGTCGAGATCTGATTCAGGTAAGTCCACGGACTTACTTAGCTGGCTTCTTGCATGTGTGTGATGTGTATGAGTGGTGTTTGCTAGTTAAGATAAATAACGAAATCGGAATAGGCCGACTTTAGTATATTGTGTAATTGACCCAAGTGTATGATAACGGGTCGTGACATCATCTGCCTAGCTCTTGCGAGAGTCTAGGAGGTTCCCTGCGACCAGCCCAGTCCGGTAGACGGTCAGATGCATTAGTACCATTCCGTGTTGGTAAACGGGGACATGGGCGAGGTTTGGGAATCCCTCGTGTCACAAAATAAGTATCATTAGTAATAACCTATCACCTAATTAAAGATAATAAAAGGATTGAGTGTTGCATGTTGATTGTGTATGTTGTGTGTTTGTGCTTTTACCTTTTATACTTATGCATAGAATGTTAGCTAACGGTTTTATACCGCTTGTAGATGCCTTGCGGGTTAAGACAATTGTAGAGAGATCCGGAGGAAATGGTCAGCCGGGTCCACGTACTTATTTAGTTGGGGACGGGATGTCTTCTGTTCTTTATATGCATCATTTTAGTAGCTTTTCTTGTAAGGCTGATACATATTCTCCATGTATATATTGTTTACAGTTTTCAAATGTTTTAAATACTTTTGTGCCTTGTGGTAAGATCCAAGTAAAAATTGTTGTCAAACTTTGGTCGGGACCCATTGTGAGGTCCTAACCAGTAGCTCCCCGAGTTCTCAGAATTTGGGGTGTTACACGCATGAGTGGTGTTTATTGTAGTTTTATAACATGCGTTATATTGATTACGACCGACGATGTATTGGCCCACTGATGATGGGTGGTGATAACTTGTCCGGTACTCTCGAGGGAGGTTGGAGGGTACTTTGGGACTATGTCAATCCTGGTATACGTTGAAAGTACCGAGCCACTCCTTATGGTATACGGTGGGGTGCTCTTAACCACTCTAGATGGTGAGGGAAACAGAGGCGAGAATGATATACTTCTCGTGTCACACCTTTAAAAGGAATCATAATTGTATGACTTTATAAATCTAATTAAACGGGAAATGTGTAATAGCATGCTTGGTGTTTATTGTAACCATGATGTCTGTATGTTCTTATGTACTATCTTATATATGAATTGTAAGCTAACGGTTTATACCGTGTTGGAGATGCCTGGCAGGATAGGAGGATTGTAGAGTGATGTGGAGGAGTAATTAGCCGATGGTTTCCGTACATCTAAGATAGTTATGGGCTTTTTGGATGTATATATGTATATCATGATACTATTTTTATACTCGGATGTGGGTTTTCTATGTAATTCGATAGATGATATTTCAGTTCTATAAACGTTTGTGAAAACTCGACCTTGATTATATATTTGTACCGGTGATGATGGAAGACTTAACACAAATAAAGTGGTTTTTATACTAACAAAATATCGATCGTATTTCTAGTTGCTTGGTTTCTGTTGGTGTTTGTCAAGAATGTATGCAGGTCTTGGAAAGCATTTCAAGGGATAGAAGGAGGGCTTGAAATCGGATACAAGGGGCAAACGAAGATTTTAAAGAGTTTTAACACGGAGGCCTTGAAGTCAGTTTCAAAGGACAAAACGACTAGAAGGAATTCAAAACTCTAACAAGCGAATCTATAAAGCATCAAGAGAAGATCTTCCAAGAAGATATGCTCAAAGAAGATCTTAACCGACCAAGTGGATTTGATTGAAAATAGGATCTCGCAAAGATCCTCAACCAAAAGCGCAAAGATCCCTCCTCAACGTATTTCGGATATTTTTACAAGAAGTATGAGAAGATTACGGACAAAAAGGATTAACGAGCTTTTAGGAGATGAAAACGATAGCAGATCTACAACGGCTACCTCATCTAAACAAAGTAGCGTTTTCCATGGAGAAGAAGAAACATCTTCAACGGTCATCTTCCTAACGGCTAGAAGACCTCTCGATCGAACACTATAAATGAAGATGTCGATTGAAGAAGAAGATACACAAGCTTACACGGAAATATTCAAAGTCTTCAAGCGAACAAAAGCATCTTCATTCGTTCAAACAAGTTTTTCTTTCTCTCTTTTGCAAAAAGCTTTATCCCATAGAGAGAGATAAAACTCGAGATATCCATTGGAATATCTAAAGAGTATTATACTAAAGTGTGTGTTACTCTACAAAGTAACTAGACTATTATAGCAAGGTAAAGAGTTGGAGCTAGATCGTAGCGTTGGCTACAGTTGGACAAGAAGGGGATTTCTTCTAGTTTGCATCTAGGACTCTTTGAAGCTGGTAATAGATAGTTAGATCCTACGGCTATACCCCGGGACAGAGAGAATGCTATTTAGAGCCGAACTTCATAAACATATCCTCGTGTCGATCTTTTACATTTTGCACTTAACTACTTTATTGTGACTAACTTTTTTTTTGCACGTGAACAAAGTCAAGACCCTTGAAATCAGTTTCAAAGCCCTTGAAATCAAAGTGTGTCACAAAGAGCTCTGATCGACATCAAGGCCTTTCAAATCAGTTTCAAAACCTTGAGATAGGTTTTTGCAAAAATTTCCCATACCCTATTCTACCCCCCTTCAAGAGTATCTTTATCCTTTATATTCACCTAACGGTTCTTCAATTGGTATCAAAGCTAGACTCACGTATTTTGATTTAACCATCGGTGAGACTAACATGAATCATGTAGGTGATGGAGGATTTGCTAAAAAAAGATCCTCATCTCGACCACCACTCTTGTGTGGGAACAACTTTGCCCATTGGAGAGCACTAATGCGCATGTTCATTATTGATCAGGACATGGAACTTTGGAGCATTATTCAAAATGGCCCCAATGTCCGAACTACCACAGTGGAAGGTGACCAAGTCGCAAAGAAGGAAGCTGACTTCACACATGCAGACTTGGATAGTGTGCCAAACAACTACAAGGCCATGAACCTAATCTATTGTGGATTAGATGCAAATGAATTCTACCACATCTCATCATGCAAGAGTGGAAAAGAAATATGGGACAAGCTTGTTGTCACATACGAAGGAACAAGTCAAGTCAAGGAAACAAAGATCAACATCTTCCTAAGACATTATGAGATATTCAAGATTAATCCAAATGAACAAGTCAAAGAAATGTTCACAAGATTTATTGAGCTTGTAAACAACATGGACTCACTTGGAAAGGTCTTCACAAACGAAGAAAAAGTTAGGAAGGTTCTAAGGAGCTTACCTAAAGCTAAGTGGGGACCAAAGATGACTGCCATCGAAGAAGCTCAGAATCTCTCGTCTCTTCCTCATGACGAACTCCCTGGAAAACTCATCACACACGAAATGGTTCTTTGTGAAGAAGATGGAGAGCTCCCATCCAACACAAAGAATATGGCCTTAAGATAAAAAAAGGATGAGTTACCATCTGAAGACGAAGACAGCGATGACGATGATGAAGAAGATGCAATTGCCATTATCTCTAACGGTCTCGCGAGAATTCTCAAAATAAAGAAACAGTCTGCAAACAATAGAGAATATCCGCCAACATCAAGACCTCGAGGTAAGTTTTCTAACTCTAACAAGAAAACTATAGTTCTGACTTGTTTTGAGTGTGGTGAAACAAATCATCTCATTAAGGACCGTCCACATAAGAAGAGGACCAACTTTAAGAAGAATGATCGAAAGAAGAAAGCTATGGTAGCTTCATGGATTGATTCAGATTCCTCAAATGAATCAGAAGACGAAAAAGAACAAGCAAAACCTTTGTCTTATGGCTGGTTATGAAGAAGACTCAAATCTCTATGTTGGTAATGTGGTAAGTAGTATCATGTCCCAACCTGAATCTGATCTCGCACAATTCCTTAAAGACATTATCATATGTGACAAAGAACATAGGATAAGGATAAATTCCTTAAAAGAAAAGTTTCTTGAAGAAGAGAAACGACTAAGTGAGATGTCTCTAGAGAAAGAGAAAATTGATCCTTATCCTATGTTTTCTATTTTGAAAATATGATGGATGAAAAACAGTCATCACTTAACAAAAATGGTATAGGTTATCATAGGAGTTTTTCTAGAAAAACCGACTACCACTTTTGTCAACGCTAAAGGAAGTATTCATATGCCCACATGTTTCTACCGTTGTAAAAAGGGTGATGTAAAATCTACATGTCCATATAGAAGAAATGATTCTTACATCATTAGAAACACTTATCCTCTATGTTTACAGAATCAGGTCAAGAAAATATGGGTTACTAAAGGTACTAGACCACCAAACATGATCGAGACTTAATATGGACCAAAATATGCCATTTGGTCGACCCAGAAAGGTTGGTGTTTGCTATTTTGCAAAATATCATCAAGGTAAAGGAGCATAAATGGATATTAGATAGTGGTTGCTCAAGACACATGAGTGGAAAAAGCTCATTATTCTTAGATTTTAAGAAGCAAATATCTGGAACCATTACGCTTGGTGATAAAGGAAAGTGTAAAATTATTGGCATTGGTAAAATATGTTATAATTCATATAACTTTATTGATGATGTATATCTTGTTGACGGTTTGATGTTTAATGTTCGCTCTCAGACGTGTGTGTATTATGAACGATAGAGCTTTTACTTTAAAACCTAAAACATAAGCATGAAACAATATGCGAACCCGCAGTGTACAGATCAATTGTAATAATAGAAAATACTCCAGGGTCGATCACAGGGACTATTGTGAAACAAAACACGGTAACTCAGGCTGTCAATAAAAAACGAGCAACAAAGCAAAGGTATCAAAGATGATGTAATAATCAGATAAAGGAATGCAGATTCTAGAGGTCAAAACATCTCGTTGTGGTTCCGACTCAAGATCTCAAAGGATAACGTGGACAAAGCTGAGGTTTCGAAGGTAAGGTATTTCTTATGTGGGAATAGATCACCGGGTAAGTCTCACTACTCACTATCCCAAACCAAAGATCCTCTCACCGGGTAAGTGTCAAGGAACTAAGAAAAGGAATTATAATCTCAAACCAACACACCACCTAAGGGGATAAAACTAACCTTTACCGGGTAAGTCTTAAAGTTCACTCACAAAGGTAGGATGAAGGCACACTAAAACCCCAATAAAAGATAAACCTTTATTACCTAACACTCATCATCATAGGTATACAAGCAAAGGAATCACCGGGTAAGTCTGATCCTAGGCTAGCGTATGGACCAGGAAATGTGCAACAAGGATATGATTTGGCAAACTAAAACCTAAACTCAGGTATGGATCAGAAAAGGATACGCCTCGCTCAGTTCATGTCCGATCTCGGTCGAGATGTTCTATGAATTGACCGAGGTGAGGTTCGGTTAAGGTTTGGCTTGAGCTTTCATGGTTCACTAAGGTAAAGGCAAGTTCTTTCATATTCTTTACCACAACCTTCAACCAATGAACCTAGAATCACACAAGAATTTAGCCAATAATCATCATGATAACAATAATCAAATATATAAGAAATGATGCAATATCTGAACAAGAAAACCTTAACAAAAAGGTCTCAATAATCACTCAACCAAACTATCAAACAAATCAAATAACCAACAAATTGTGTTCCTCAATCACAAACCAAAAGACAACAATAAAAGAATCTAAGAAAACCTTACAACTTTCTTCCAAAACCTTCAACTTTAGCTTGAAAGCCAACTTCCTTCCTTCTTGGAACATCTTCAATCTTCCAAACTAATCAGCCAACCAGACATCCTTCCATCTAGAAAATATCTTCAAATATTTAGGAGAATCACTTTCCAAAAATAAAAGATCTCGTGGGCCATGAGCCATCCGTCTCGATCCAGCCCAGCGAAATCACCTCGGTCGAGGTGGTACTGTAGCCATCCGAGGTGATCCTCAACTACGTGTAAATATCTCTAATCTGGTCCAAAATCAAACTTTTGTCCAACTTCCATGGTTCCTAAGCCTTTCTTGTAGCTCCTAAATGTTCCATTGGCTCTAATGACTCCTTAGATCCCTTCGCTCCATATTGCTCCAAAATGCGTTATTTCCCTACAATTACAACAAAACTAGGTGTAGACCTCGATTCTTGCAAAGTTAAAGAAAATAACATATTGATCAAGAATATACATCCACACATGTAGATTTATGAAGATAAAATGTCCAAACCAATCCCAAAATATAGACTATAATACATGCTATCAAAATACCCTATACTTGTCCCTTGCTTGTCCCTAAGCAAGATTCAAATCTTAGATACAAGATAGAATGGATTATAAGTCATCAAAAAGATCAATGAAAAAACATTTTACCAAAACTTTTTGGTGGTGTGCTCCATTCGTATATCGCCCTAAGCGAATGCTTCATAGCAAATAAAATCAACACATGGTCAGAACATTTTATAATTATAAGAAAGTTGATCATCTTTGCACAAAATCATAGAATGCATAATAAATCATATTTATCGAAATCAATCATGTATAATCCAGTTTAAACCACCAAGTCAATCAACATACTCAAGGTCTCAAGGGCATTCAAAAGTGGTCAAGAAATGTGCTAGGGTGGGATGTATATAGGATAATGTGGTGCTAGAATATGGGAATAGGATCTTTACTTCACTTCTTTGAATCTCAACATCTCCCACCAATAAGCTTTGCTTATTTTCACCTTTTTACTTTATTTTTGAGAACATGGACAGAGGTGCACAATAACCGAAGCCTAGGAAATCAGCAATCAACAATTTATCGAGATGCCTCAAACCCTTGATGCACATACCATGACCCGTTATGACTATCGATCAATTCGACTTTGGCAAGACACAAACACCCGGCTATGTGAATGGTGCCGAGTTACTCATCATCGAGATCAACATCCCCAAACCTATTTTTTTCTAACACTTTCAGCCACAATCTCAACTTCAATTCACACGCTTTTCATCAACTACATCCAAATTTCCGGATAGGTAAAGGGAGACAAATATGTATATGAGGGGCTAAAGCATGATCAAGAGGAAGAAGAAGAGAAAAGAATGAAGTGCCTTAATCATCCCATGAAGAACGCGAGAAAACTCATAATGTGGTGTCAACCTTCAAATCCAACATAATTTTGATAAAAACAAAGTATTAAACATGCTAGAATTTCAAACAAAGCATTTAGCAACTTAAACATACCATAAAATCTTTCGAGCATATAAAGATTTCAAAGCAAATCTACAAACAAATATCTTCATCGAGGTCATATCAGGAATGAAAGCACAAAACGTGTCGAAAATTTTTTCAATTTAAAATCCATCTCAGTCGAGGTGATTTGACGGTGCCCTAGGTGTTCAACCGAGATGAATCTCAGTTTACACGACTCGTTTGGTCAAAAACGTCTCGGTTGAGCCAAAAAAAAATTTTCAAACCGGTTTTTGACGTTTTTCTCAACAGAAACTTGTATGCAATTCATTTAAATGACATATAAGCACATGTAAGCCAAATAAGATCCAACTAAAGTCGAGTAGAGTCATACAAGTCATAACAAGTCATACAAATACCCCATACTTGGGACACATTGCCCCAATGGGTCAAATAAGAGTCATAGAAACAAAGTACTCACCGGACATAAGCTGAACTGCATAAAATAAGAAAATAAATTTCATGAATATTCAATCCTCATCAGTTGGCGGTGGTGGTTGTCAAACAAAGGCACCTCGGTTGGCGAAGAACATCTCGGTCGAGGCACTCTATAACATCCAAGATGTGTCTCGGTAAAACTCAGTCTTCTTAATTTCTCGAACGTCAGTCCTTCCATGTAGCTCCTGAGTTGTAATTTCTTCTTAGAGAGCACCTTATTCCTATCTAGGAGGACACACAAAACACAAAGTAAACTATCTAAACTAAACTAGAAAACTGGAAAAGAAAGCAATACCTTGGGTTGCCTCCCAAGAAGCGCTTGGTTTAAGGTCGCTAGCTGGACCATACATCATCCTCAAACAAGATAGGTGGTGGCCTCACCCCATACTTCAACTGCACCATGGGGAAAGACAAAAGGTTCCATCCAATGCTCCATAAAATGCAAATGGTCATCATGGGATGAATCATCAATGGGTAGGTCATCCTTCTCGAGTGAGATAGGTGGTAGCCGGCCGAGGTGATCCACCACGGAATTCTCGGATGTCTTCTTATCGCGAATCTCTAGGTCCAACTCTTGAACAAGAGAATCCAGCGAATAAGGCGCGACTTTGCATCTTTCTTAGCTAGCAAGTATCGAATATCTGCATTGTCAGTGTAAACAATAACTTTCACTCCCACTAAGTAAAAGCGTAACTTCTCAAATGCATAAACAACTGCGAATAGCTCCTTCTCGGTGGTGGCGTAGTTCAGTTGAGCTTCATCTAGTGTCTTGCTAGCATAATAAATGGCGTTGGTCCGGCCATCCTTCTTTTGTCCAAGTACCACTCCTAGGGCCACATCACTAGCATCACACATGATCTCAAAGGGCAAAGTCCAATCAGGAGGTTAAATAATGGGAGCGGTGATGAATGCTTCCTTTATCCGGTAAAAAGCATCAGGGCATTCATGCAAAAACTCAAGAAAGGTATCCTTATTCAAATAATTAGTGAGTGGTTTAGAGATTTTAGAGAAATCCTGGATGAACCTCATGTAAAAAGCTTCATGCCCGAGAAAACTCCGCACAACCTTAACAGAACAAGGGGAAGAAAGTTTCTCAATGGTCTCGATCTTAGATCGATCGACCTCTATACTTCGGTTGGAAACGAGGTGTCCTAGACCAATTCCTTCACTAACCATGAAGTGACACTTCTCCCAATTCAAAACGAGATTAGTGTCTTCACAACATTGTAACACTAGAGAAGGGTTAGCCAAACAATTATCAAAAGAGGAGCCATATACCGAAAAATAATCCATGAATACCTCCATGCTCTCCTCAATATACTCGGAGAAAATAGCCATCATACAACGCTGAAAAGTGGCGGGTGCGTTACACAATCCGAATGGCATCCTCCGATAAGTGAGTGTCCCCCATGGACAAGTGAAAGTGGTCTTCTCTTGATCATCCGGATAGATAGAAATCTGAAAGAAGCAACTATAACCATCTAAATTGCAAAAATGAGAGTGTTGTGCTAACCGTTCAAGCATTTGGTCAATAAATGGAAGAGGAAAATAGTCCTTTCTTGTGGCCAAATTCAGCTTCCTATAGTCAATGCACATCCTCTAGCCCCTAAACGGTCCTTGTGGGAATCAACTCGTTGTTCTTCTTGGTCACAACGGTCATCCCACCTTTCTTGGGAACTACATGCACCGGACTCACCCATTTTCTATCTGATATGGGAAATATGATACCTGCATCAAGCAACTTAAGAATCTCCTTCTTCACAACCTCTTTCATGATCGGATTTAACCGTTTTTGAGGTTCCCGTGAAGTCTTGTGATCATCTTCCATTAGTATCTTATGCATACAAATAGAAGGCTTAATACCAACAAGATCATCAATAGTGTAACCCAAAACCTTTCTATGGTTTCTCAACACATGCTTCCATTTAGATAACTCATCTTCGGAAAGAGAAGCACTAATAATGACATGATAAGTAGAATTCGGACAAACGAAAGCGTACCGCAAGTGAGTTGGGAGTGGTTTATGTTCTAAGATAGGAGGTGATTTCAGTGGTAGATATGTACCTTCATTCTCCAATGAAGAGGAATTAGACCGAAGTGCTGGACCAAGGTGGTCTTCAGTTGACCCCATCTCGCTTGTTTTGGAAACTTTCTCGGCCATAGACCGAGATGATTGACCGAGGTCCTTTCCTAAGAAGTTCACCTTGCTTGCTCCGGAAACCATTTCTATCGAGGTACTAGAACTGGGACCGAAACCTAATGTGCTTTTCGTCTCCTAAATGAGATTGTCGTGGATCCGCTTCCAATGCTTCCAAGCTTCGTACATCTACATCACATAAAACATCTACACCTTCCTCCATCATATAAAACTCAAAACTTTCTCAAGAGGATCTTTAACTAGGATAGAGCTCACCAATTCTCGAGCATCTTCTTCATCATAGATGTTGAAGATATCATCTTCCAAAGGCTCTCCTTTCATTGTAGCTAAGAGTACAAACTCTACATGATCGCCAATAATGATGAATGTCAACTTAGCGTTCTTACAATCAACGTTGCAACCCGATGTTGCAAGAAATGGTCTTCCGAGAATGATGGGAATAGGATAATCTGCGGGAATGTCCAACATAACAAAGTCTATAGGTATATAGAATTTACCTAGCTTGACGGGAACGTTCTCCAAGATTCTAAGGGGACGGGTAATGGAACGATATGCCATGTATAATGTAATCTTCACGGGCTTGGGATCTCCAAGGTCGACATTCTCACAAAGCGCTAGATGAATGATGCTCACACTAGCTCCTAGATCACAAAGTGCATCATAAGTTACATCCCCAACTTGGATGGAAATGCAAAATGAACCAGGAGCTCTCACCTTAGGTGACATGTTCTCTTTCATGATTTGAATGAGCTCCAAAGATCAAGAGGTCATCCGCACCTCTCCAAAGTCTTCCATCTTTCTGTTCCTTGACAAGATCTCTTTCAGAAACTTCCCATAGGCGGGCATTCGTAAGATAACATCAATGAAAAGGATGTTAATATGTAGCTTATTCATAAGGTCAAGAAACATACCAGAGTGCTTGTCTAAGATGTGCCTGCTCCCTAGACTGAGGGAACGGGAGTTGAGGTTTGTAAGCAGGTGGTTGGAACATAAACATCAGCCTTTTCTTTTGCTTTCTGGGGCCCTTGATAGTTTCCTGTTGTTGATTTGATCTCCAATTGTTGTTGAAATTCCTGTTGTTGTTGTTTGTAATTTTTGTTCCTCGGCCCTTGATAGTTTCCTCTCCCTAAGTATCCAGCATCTTGTTCCTTGGATGCTTTAGTTTGAGCTAATAAAAGCTCCTTCAAAGCCTTGACTTCATTGTTGAGTGTAGTGAGTTGAGCAGCACTTGAATTTGTAAGACTCATATCCGGAAAGCTAACTCGCTTTGCTCAATCTTCAACTCTTCGATGGGAGTATTTCTCCATGTGTAAAGCTTGCTTCTCAATAAACTCTCAAACTTCATCAACCGGTGTATCCATAAAAGCTCCAGCAGATAGTGATTGGAGTATGAATTGAGTTTCCTCATCCAACCCCTTGAAGTAGATCTCTAGCAATTCAATCTTTGGAATCCCATGATGAGGGCAATCCAATAAAAGGTCCTTGAACCTTTCCCATGACTTGAACAAACTTCCTTTAGCCTTCATGACAAAAGAATTGATCTTACCCCTCAATTCAGCGGTTTTTGATGGGGGAAAGAACTTAGTAAGAAACTCCGTAGTCATCTCTTCCCATGTGTTAACTTGTTAGCATGAAATATTGTGATATTTTAGGCACGTTCTCTAATCGTAATTGATTCATATTGATAGTCTTTGTTTGATCTTTGCGCATATATGAGCTAGTATTGCCTACATTGTCGATATGGATGTCTACACTAGTTCTATGTTGATTATAGGTAATTTGGAGGTATTTCCGAACGGAATCGAGCAAAGGAGAGTTGAGTTGATATGTCCGTAGATCGAGGACACTTTTTGGAAGCAAATTTGAGTATTAGAATGAGGAATGCACGAATGAAAGCAAGAATCACGGTCTTACCCTAAATTACGGCCGTGGATTGTGAGTCAGAATTCGATGTTCATTCCAGGGGATATTACGGCCGTGGATCTAACCGTAGTAGTTTCCACGCCTCAAAATTACGGTCGTGGAATCTTCCACGACCGTGATCTTGGCGAATCTTTTCGCCACACTCCGAAGCCATGATCTTTTGAAGAATGGGCCGGGCCGACACTTTGCCCTGCATTATAAAAGGACGGAAGAAAGGTTATTCCGTCATGCCTGCTTAGCGTTCTTGCATCGACGGATAGACGTGCAATCCCCGCTTAATCTCGCTTAGCAATCGACGCTAAGGGTTAACGCTTCCCCATTTTGGAGGCAAGTTTCGGAGATCTCATTGGAGATCAGAGTTTGCAGTTGAAGAGTTGTTCAAATCTCGCACCTTCGGTGGAGATTGTCGTTGCGATCTTCGGAATTGTGAAAGACCGAAGTTCTTGGAAGAATTGCAAGAAGATCTCTCTTCTTGTTTAGGTTCGAATCGGAAACGGATTGACATCCCGTTTCTCTTCTTTCCTATAGTTGTGATTTGTTTGTTCCATTCTGAATCTTTGATAAACACTTGTTGGGATCTTGAGATTCACTTGAAGGTTATTGATAGTTCTTGAAAGTTTTAATCTTTTATTTCTTAATTCTTGAATTAATATCAATATGACTGTTATTGGCTAAAAACCCTTAACAATTCTAAAGTGAAGGGTTGATAGTTGTGGCATAGGTAATGACAGATCGATCGCAAACAGATTAGACCCTGAGAGTTAGAGAATTATCGCCGACAACCCTAAATTACGGGCTGTTCTTGAGTTCCACGGCCGTGGAATCTCAAGATCCAACCGTAATTTCCTTAAGTTTACGAGCTTGCTTTTACCTTAATCCAAAGCTAAAGATTTGCTTTAGCTTAGTTTAGACTTGTCTTTTCTAGGTGGTAGTGAAGCCTCAAAAACCTCTACCTCGATTGTGAGTCTCAACAACCTCAATCGGATAAGTTAGTCTTGATCTTTAGATTATAGGTTTGGGTATTTGACACTAATCCTCGTCTTTAGTTCCTTTCTATATTGAGCCTCAACAACCTGTATAGGGAGTATCTTTTAGGTGAGTCACATAAGGTTTTTGGAACCTCAACCGTACGACTACCTTACATTAGTATACCTTTGCATATCTCTACTCTGTCTTTACATCATTAGTATATCTTGAATCTATTGCCGCAACTGAATACCCGGATCTTTAGGATTGTTGTTTTCCCAATATTTGCAAAACTCCCATATTTACTGCTTGATAACCGAAATCGAATTTGTTCCCACCCAAATCCCTGTGTTCGATACTCTGGAATTCTTGCTTAGCTACCTCGATCCGTACACTGCGGGTTCGCTGCTTGATTCTAGTTTTATAAATTTAAAACTTATTTGCACACACCTCTAGGGGCGAACAAGTTTTTGGCACCGTTGCCGGGGATTTGGTTTCGGCCGAATTCGGTAACCGGTTGTCAAGCTTGGGAGCTTGCTCTCGTTGTTTGATATTGTTTTAAGTGTATGCGCAGGTCTAGGAATACCGGAGATCTCTTACCTCTTGATCAAGAGCTAGAGAAAACCTTGAGGCAAAAGCGCAAGGAAAAGAAGATGACCGAAGGAAACGAACGTGATTTCCAAGCGGAGCTAGCAGAGAAGGAAGCTCAACTTCGCTAGAATGAGAACCTTCGCGTAGATGAGATGAATCGACATCAATCCCAAGTCAACGCTCTACAGGATCAGATGTTCCAGATGGGATTACAAATGAGCGAACTTAAAAATAACATGATCAAGAAATCCTCGAAAAGGACTTCAAGGTCTAGAAGAAGAAGAAGTCATTCATCCGCCGATGATAGCGACTCTTCCATGCCACCGCTAGAAGAGATTGACCCCGCGGTCAATGTGAATCCTTTCAATCCACAAGGAGCTGCTAACCGCCGCATTCCACCTAGGAATGCGAGGGTCGAACGTGTGGATAATGAGCCGAGAACTCTTGGCCAACAGATGGATCCAACACAACAACCACGCCGCTTAGGTGTGAACTTTGATGCTGAAGATGTACAAGGGTTTAGCTTCAACCCTCAAGTTATCACTCTTGTTCGCCAAAGCCAGTTTGGCGGTACAAGCGCTGAATCTCCACACCAGCACTTGCAAAACTTCGAGTGCATGATGGAAACAATGAGACCGAAGAGCGCCACTACCATCAGCTACAAGCTTAAACCATTCTTTTTCTCCTTGAAAGGGAAAGCGCTGTCTTGGTACCAAGCTCTTCCTAATGGGAAACTAGACACGTGGGAAGACCTTTCCGCAGAGTTTCTCACCAAATTCTTTCCGCCTTCCAAAACGGCGGAACTTAGAGGTAAGATTAATGCTTTTTCTATGAGACCTAACGAGAGTTTGTTTCAATCTTGGGAAAGGTTTCAGGATTTGCTCTTGGATTGCCCTCATCATGGCATATCCAAGCTTGCCTTGCTGGAAATTTACTACAAAGGGCTGGATGCGGGAACGCAATTCAACCTCCAATCCCTCTCATGTGGAACGTTCATGGACATGAGAGAAGATGTCGCTTGGGACTTCATTGAGAAGCAAGCAAGAGTCATAGAGAAGTATTCCCACCGAAAGGTGGAAGGAAATCGTGTGGAGCAAGGAGCGAAGCTCACACATGAAGCTCAAAATCAGATTTTCTCCCTCAACAATGAAATCAAGGAGTTGAAGGAGACTATCAAGACCAACTTCCCAAAGCAACAAGGGAAGGATGTTGGTTATTTGGGCAACAACAACAACGGCGGTGATAACACCAACCGCAACAACAACAATAGCCGGAACAATAACCGGAATAACAATTGGAATGGAAACAACAACAACCGGAACAACAACAATTGGAACAACAATCGTGGTTCAAACAACAACAATTGGCGCTCCAATCAGCAGAATTCCGGTAACTCCTATCCTTCCAATTCTAATTCGCTAACTCCACCTTCCTCTTCCTCTACTTCTTTGAAAAGCCAGGGGCAATCATCTAATGGAGGAAGCACTTCGGGGAAGGAGAAGCCAGATCCCATCACTACTACAAAATTGGGTTTATATTCCATAACATATAATCCGGACGTGTAATTTATGGATTATAAAATAAGAAATAAGATCAATAAATAATTATAATCCGGTTTTGATTACGATTCGGAATATAAACTTTGCTAAATTATGTGATAAGTGGTACAAATACACCATAATATAAACGCCCGGATTATTTGATAACCCAAATAACCCGGTTTTGTGTAAAACCGGATTATAAAGATACATAAATTTTTTTCCAAACTGACAAGTCATCAAGGGTTTAATACACGCCCGGATTAATAAGGTCTCTCGTTCTCAAGAGAGACAAGTCCCGCTGAACTTTTCCCCTGCGCGCTCTATAGCCTCTTTTTTTCATCTATCTTCTTCGATTTTAGGGTTCTTTCGATCAAATCGTTGGGGATTAGAAAATCTTCGATCAACTGGTCCTTCAACAATCTTCAAATCGGTAAGCTTATCTCATACTTTTCCCTTTCTGTGCTAATACATCGATTTTGTCTAAGCTAATTCCATTCTCTTTTCATTCTTGCAATGTTTGCTTTAGGGTTCTTTATTTGAGGTTTAGGTTTCGAACGCTTGCTTGAAACCGACTGTGGACACTGAAGAGGGTGGCAATTCGTGCTTGAGCATTGGTATACAAGCAACTGGAAAGCTGCAACTTGATCCAAGAGGTAATTTTCTGTCTTCTGGTACTCCATGTGTCCCTGTAATACAGTTTTTAATATGTTCATGTGTTTTTATGCTTTATTTTCGAGATTGCTGGATATTTATATTGAGTGTAGTTATGGCAGTCTACTAAACTTAGATTTCAATGGTGATTTACAATATTGAATCTGGATCTGTGCACTAGGGTGGAAATGTGAGTGGTCATAATAAATCGAGTTACATAGGTTTTTAAGTGAGGATATTCGAGTTAAATAGACTTTTAAATGAGGATTTCAATGGTAATTTTCTGTCTTCTTTGATATCCCTATAATAGTTTTGCTTATGAATTATGAGATGCAGGGAGGTGAACCTTTTTATCACGATTATTATTACTTAAAGGATACATGTTAAAAGCATAGTTAGATTGAAATCCAGTGATAGTCATAGGTTGAGATCTGGGAGCTCTGGCTTTTGCTGGAATCCTAAGTTTGTAATTTTAAGCAAGTTACAAAATAGTTGCAAGAATAGATTAAATTAAATAGATTATGTTATACATGTGTATATAATATTCTATTTCTCATATGGTTTTGACATAAGCTCCACCACTCCACTGTAAGGTATTTGTAATTGGTCATGTAAATTCAGCCACTTGTCTGCTCTTCATTATAAGTGGAGCTACCAGCATCCATACTGAAACGCAAGTTCATACAATTGATGAATTGAATGCTATAGTTTAGATGAAATAATTTGAAGAATGGTGAGATACTTACTGTATACACAAGCTACTAGCCATTCGTTCACTATCCTCACCCAAGTACTTGTCCATCCCACATCTATTGTCCACCTACAAAAACCACCATTTTATGATCTCCACAAAATGTGAAAATACGAGGAAATCAGCTTAGCTTACTTCTTCATTGGATGGTGAGTGTTGCACCCAATTAGCAACATCGCAAAGTACATTGCTCCCGTTGCAAACACAAAATGAAAGAAACCATAGCCGTATGCAACCTCCTCGTCACCCTTTCTCTCCGCCTTCCGGAACTGCACAAGATGCTGTCAGTTTGACTCTAAATTATTAAAGTATTGTTTTAGATAAGGAGGGACCTGGAAGCATTGCGAGTCAATGCCTGTTGAGAAAGTTGCAATAACTATTGTAAGTAGTGCAATGACAAAACTCTGTATTATGCATAGGCAAAATGGTTAGTCATATTCTCATGATATAGTTAGTGTTCTTAGACAGGGATTGCAATATTACTATGACAGTTAGCCAGTCGGTCTTCCTTGAAGCTTCTGCCTTCCTATTGCAGCTCGTTGGAACATTAGCATGCTTTTAGGATTGGGTTATGGTTTTTGCTTTGTGATTGTGATTTCACTATAATTGTCCAGATATTGAAGCTGATTAGCTGTAAACTTGTAATGATTAAAATCACATAGTAGAGTATCTCAGGAAGATATCCAAATGTTTGAGGTGGTTCCTATGAATGTTTTGGTTTTGATAAACATATCTACATAAAAGAGGGTGTATTTTATGTGGCTAATGATATGTTTTCTGATACATCACAATGATTTGACGATAATATGGTGTATTTTATGTCCAGATATTGAAGCTGATTAGCCGGAGGAAGTTAATGGAGGGGAAGTGTACGACCCCTCTGAAGATGGGGAAGGTTCAGTTGTCGAACAGGAAGAACCAGAACCTGCAGCTGAGGTTGTCAATGAAGTTCCAAGTAAACCAGAGGCGGCAGTAGAATCGGAGAACAAAACCGAGGAGGCACCTAAGAAGACATATGCTTCAATAGTGAGTGGTGACTCATTGCCATGATTCTTGTATGCTTGAATTTAGCAATATTATTTGTATTCATTGATTTTGTTTCTCTTTTCAACATCTTGATCACTGTGATTTATATACCTGGGCAAGTTAGAGCAAATGTTCTACCCATCATTCAGTAATCAGTACAAAAACCTTTTTGATTGCAGGTCAAAGTTCTGAGGGAAAGTGGCAAACAAATCCCTGCACCTTCTCCTTTGAAATCCACTCCTAAGATGCAACCCCAACAAGTGAGAGTCGTACCACCTCCTGCTTCTGCCAACGAGAACACTCTATATAATTCAAATGTGGCTGAGGATGGCAGTAACCAAGAGAGTGAAGGTATTTCATACTTGCATATATATATATATATATATATATATATATATATATATATATATATATATATATATATATATGTATTATTGAATTATTATGCATTTTTCTTGGTCTTTTTTAATGGTACTCCTATATCTTATATCTTATGATGTTTTAATGTTTATTATCTGCTTTTTTTGTGCATTAATAGGTGAGGGCTTTTCCATCTATGTCAAAAGTCTGCCATTGAGTGCTACACCTGCAATGCTAGAGGAAGCTTTCAAGGAATTTGGTCCAATTATGAGTGGTGGTATCCAAGTTAGAAGTAACAAGGTAGTTATGAATCCAGAATTAGTATGGTTTGCTTATATTTCTTCTCCTCTCATGTAATTTTTTGTGAAGCAGGGAATCTGTTTTGGGTTTGTAGAGTTTCAAGTGGCTGATGCTGCTCAAAATGCAGTTGAGGTACCCCTCTTATTCATGCCATGCAGTTATTTCATTTTCTTTTTTCCACCATTGGTGCACTGGTGCTTGGGGATTGTCATATGCTTGAATCTTGTACAGTTGAACATGGTCATTGTTATATCTTTGTTAATTATTTTTATTAGTAAAATGATTCAAATTCAAATATTTTTTTTTTGGTGTGATCAAATATTAAATATGCATTGAACTAGTACTGATACTATTTGGTATTTAGTCTTTTAGTCGTTTATTTTTATTCATAATTTTTGTTCAAAACTTTGTTTAATGATTTTCAGGCTGCTTCTGTTATAATTGGTGGTCGCCAAGTTGGGATAGAGGGAAAGAAGTCTACAAATGCTAGAGGAGGAGGAGGTATGCATTCTGGTTTTCCAAATTTTACTGGTGAATATTTTGCTGTTTGTTACTCTGCTTCATGAGCAGTGAAAAAAAAGCATAAAGTGCATACTTTTGAAGAATATGTTTTATGGTTCTAAGACATCCAAATGTTTGAGGTGGTTCCTAGGAATGTTTTGGTTTTGATAAACATATCTACATAAAAGAGGGTGTATTTTATGTGGCTAATGATATGTTTTCTGAAGAATATGTTTTATGTGGCTAATGATATGTTTTATTCTTGGCATGTTGTACCTGCAATTGCTCAGATGTGAATCTTGTTGCTTTAATTTTAAATGTAATTGTGTGCTTGGTGTTTTATTATCCTATAAGATATCAGATGTGGTTAGTCTGTTGGATATGTTAAATGAAGGTCATTCAGCTCATAACAAATACAGATACCTTTTTTCATCTCTGAAATTGTGTGCTTGGCCGTTAATCATCCATTTGGGATAGTTAATGAACCGGCATTTAACCGGTATTCAGATAGTCTCCCTAACTTTATCATGGTGCATAATGTGTTGAATAATTATATAATTGTATTATTTTAAAACAGGAATTTTGACAAGTATTTATGCTTAATTTTTCATCGTGCTATATCAATTTAACTTCTAATATAATTATATTATTTTACAGTGGTACGGTAGAAAGAGTACTTACTCCGATGGCGAGGTTGATCAAATTCGAAAAGAGTGGTTAGAATATTTGCTTCAACTCGTCTTTTAGGTATGTGAAAGTGATGTAATTTAGATAATGTTTGTTGTTACTTACTAATAAACAAATATTATAGTGGTACAATATTGCATGACATCTCAAGTAACATCACATTTCTTATGTTTTGTCTCAACAGGAATTTTGACAAGTATTTATGCTTAATTTTCTTCACATACAGTGCTTATGACATCTATATTTTTAAGTTTGTTCTTTTATAGTTTGTCTCTATGTGACGTGTTATATACCTTTGTTTATTGCAGTGCTCAAAATTTTCTGCAAAGTGGTCTTTTGCAATGGCAAAATTTTGCTTACGAGGTCCTTTAGAAGAATCAGAGTACCTTGAACGACTCATATTAGTAATTGTCTTTTGAATCTTGTAACTCATAGACTAAGTTTTTCTAGTTACGTTTGGAGTATGATTTGAAGTTTAGCAATGGTTGTAAACATGTTTTCATGGCACGTTTTAGTTTATGACAATTAATGAGCAGGTTTATTATGTTTATAATTCAAATGTCTGAAAAATCAATTACTGGATTTAAATCAAATGTTACAGGTTGTATATTCGAAAAATAGAATGAAATATATATATAGAAAAATAGACAGAAAATAATCCGGATATATGTTGGTGGTGTATAAAGTCAAAATTATAATAATCCGGTTGTAAGTATCCGGTGTATATTAACCTCACCCAATGGCGCCACCACTAAACTTCTTAATCCGTTAATCTTAGTCCGGATTATAAAAAACGAATATTCCGGTGTTTTACACAACTATATAATCCGGATGTTCCTCCGGATTATTTGACATTTTATAATCCGGATATTTGATCACTTATATAATCCGGATGTTCTAGATCCGGATTATATGTAGTCAAATATCCGGATTATAAAATGTCAAATAATCCGGGCAAACAAACAATCCAAAAAAGGGGCAAAATGAACCTAGCAAATACACCGGTGCTTGGCAAAAGCACGCCCGGATTATAAAACCTGTGGGCAAATACACCCCTAACCTTTAATCCGGTGCAGGTCCGGATTATAAACCCGCAACTAACCGGATTATAAAGTCCTTTTTGTAGTAGTGCATGTTGGAAACTATCTTGGGAAAGCTTCAAGGGATGGAGGACCGCTTCACTAAGTTCGATGATCGAGTTTCTAAGATCGACAAAGCTCAAAAGGTTTTAGAAAACCAAATGTTCGATCATGCGGAAGAAGTTCCTAGAAATCCAGGGAAACTTCCAGGAAAGACGGAGGACAACCCTAAGGGAAGGGTAATGGCGATTACAACTAGGAGCGGAGTGACTACCACCGATCCGCAGCCTACGTTCGTCGAAGTCCCCGTAGAGAAGGGCAAAGAAAAGGGGAAGGAGAAGGAGGACGTCTATGTCCCCCCTCCAGCTTTCAAACCTCCCCTACCGTTCCCTCAATCTAGAGCGCGAGCGCGCCTAGACAAGCAATTCGGTAAGTTCATAGAACTCATGAGCAAACTGCATATTAATATACCTTTCATTGATGCTATTGTAGGTATGCCGGCTTATGGCAAGTTCTTGAAGGAGCTCCTCTCTAAAAAGAGGAAGCTAGAAGATTTTGGAGAGGTCAAGATGAGTTCGGATTCTTCGGATCTCATCAAGACTATGAAGGAGAAAATGCCCCCAAAGCTGAAAGATCCGGGGTCATTTTGCATTCCCATTGGAGTGGGAGAGGTCACATATGACGCTTTATGTGACTTGGGAGCAAGTGTGAGCATCATACCACTTGCATTGTGCAGGAAGATCGGTTTAGGCGACCCTAAACCAGTGAAGATGACGTTATACATGGCGGATCGTTCCATTACTCGTCCCGTCGGCATTGTAGAAGACGTCCCAGTCAAGCTAGGCAAGTTCTTTGTCCCCATTGATTTTGTCGTACTTGACATTCCTGCAGATAGTCCGGTCCCGATCATACTCGGAAGGCCGTTTCTTGCAACTTCCGGCTACATGGTCGATTGCAAGAATGGGAGACTCGCTTTTGATATTGGGGAAGAGAAAGTAGAGTTCGTTCTTTCCACTCTAGTAAAGGAGCCAATCTTTGATGAGGATATTGTTAGCATGAAATATTGTGATATTTTAGGCACGTTTATAATCGTATTTGATTCATATTGATAGTCTTCGATGGAGCTTTATGCATATATGAGCTAGTATTACCTATATTGTCGATATGGATGTCTACACGAGTTCTATGTTGATTATAGGTGATTTGGAGCTATTTCCGAACGAAATCGAGCAAGGGAGAGTTGAGTTGAAGTACTTCCAGATTTAGAACACCTTTTGGAAGCAATTTGGAGTATTAGATTGAGGAATGCACGAATGAAGGCAAAAATCACGGTTTGACCCTAGATTACGGCCGTGGATTATGATGCAGAATTCGATGTTCATTCCAGGGGATATTACGGCCGTGGAACACAACCGTATTCCTCTTCACGCCCTAAATTACGGTCGTGGAATCTTCCACGACCGTGATCTTGGCGAATCCTTTCGCCACGTTTCGAAGCCACGATCTTTTGAAGATCGGGCCGGGCCGACGTTTTGCCCTGCATTATAAAAAGGACGGATGAGGCAAGATTCCGTCATCTCGCTTTACCTTGCTACCTAGCTTACGACATTTAAAACCCTAAGGGGAGCGGCAAGAACGCAAGCTTAGCAAGACACAAACCTTCATTCTTGGAGGTGATTTTTGGGAGATCTCATCGAAGATCAAAGTTCGTGATTGGAGAATTGCTGTGAGCGATCTTCGCGTTGAGGAAGATTGAAGTTCTTGGAGGATTTTGCAAGAAATCTCCTCTTCTTGCTTAGGTTTGACTTAGGATCGGATTGACATCCCGTTTCCTTTCTTTCCTAAGATTGTGATTGATTGTTTGATTTGAATCTCTTGACAAACACTTGTTTTCGATTGTGATTTTGAGATTCGTTTGAAAGATTATTGAAGGTTCTTGAAAGTTTCCATCTTTTATCCTATAAATCTTGAATTGATATCAAATGGCTGTTATTGGCTAAAAACCCTTAACAATTCTAATGTGAAGGGTTGATAGTTGTGGCATAGATGATGATAGATCGATCGCAAACAGATTAGACCCTGAGAGTTAGAGAAGTGTCGCCGACAACCCTAAATTACGGGTTGTTCTTGAATTCCACGGCCGTGGAACCTCAAGATCCAACCGTAATTTCCATGAGTTTACGAGCCTGCTTTTTACCTTAATCTAAAGTTAAAGATTTGCTTTAGCTTAGCTTAGACTTGTCTTTTCTAGGTGGTAGTGAAGCCTCAACAACCTCTACCTCGATTGTGAACCTCAACAACCTCAATCGGATAAGTTAGTCTTGACCTTTAGATCGTAGGTTTGGGTATTTGATACTAATCCTTGCTTTTAGAACCTCTTTATATTGAGCCTCAACAACCTGTATAAGGAGTATCTTTTAGGTGAGTTACATAAGGTTTTTGGAACCTCAACCGTACGATTACCTTACATTAGTATACCTTTGCATACCTCTACTCTGTCTTTATATCATTAGTATATCTTGAATCTGTTGTCACAACTGAATACCCGGATCTTTAGGATTGTTGTTTTCCCAATATTTGCAAAACTCCCATATTTATTGCTTGATAATCTGAAATCGAATTTGTTCCCACCCAAATCCCTGTGTTCGATACTCTGGAATTCTTGCTTAGCTACCTCGATCCGTACACTGCGGGTTCGCTGCTTGATTCTAGTTTTATAAATTTAAAACTTATTTGCACACACCTCTAGGGGCGAACAAGTTTTTGGCGCCGTTGCCGGGGATTTGGTTTCGGCCGAATCCGGTTGCCGGTTGTCAAGCTTGGGAGCTTGCTCTCGTTATTTGATATTATTTTGAGTGTATGCGCAGGTCTAGGGACACCAAAGATCTCTTGCCTCTTGATCAAGAGCTAGAGAAAACTTTAAGACAAAGGCGCAAGGAAAAGAAGATGGCTGAAGAAAACGAACGTGATTTTCATACGGAGTTGGCGGAAAAGGAAGCTCAACTCCGTTGGAATGAGACTCTCCGCAAGGATGAGATGGATCGTCATCAGGCTCAAGTTAACGGTCTACAAGACATGCTCTTCCAAATGAGGGTAAAGATGAGCGACCTTGAAGACAAGGTTGGCAAGAAGTCCTCAAGAAGGAGATCAAGGTCTAAAAGAAAAAGCCACTCATCCGCTGATGATAGTGACTCTTCCATGCCGCCATTAGAAGAAATTGATCCTACGATCAATATAAATCCTTTCCATCCACAAGAAACTACTAATCGCCGCATCCCTCCAAGGAATGCGAGAATCGAACGTGTGGATAATGAGCCAAGAACTCTTGGCCAACGGATGGATCCAACACAACAACCACGCCGCTTGGGTGTGAATTTTGATGCTGAAGATGTGCAAGGGTTTAGCTTTAACCCTCAAGTAATCACTCTTGTTCGCCAAAGCCAATTTGGCGGTACAAGCGCTGAATCTCCACACCAACACTTGCAAAACTTTGAGTGTATGATGGAGACGATGAGACCGAAGAACGCTACTACCAACAGCTATAAGCTCAAACCCTTCTTTTTCTCCTTGAAAGGGAAAGCGTTGTCTTGGTACCAAGCTCTTCCTAATGGGAAACTAGACACGTGGGAAGACCTTTCCGCAGAGTTTCTCACCAAATTCTTTCCGCCTTCCAAAACGGCGGAACTTAGAGGTAAGATTAATGCTTTTTCTATGAGACCTAACGAGAGTTTGTTTCAATCTTGGGAAAGGTTTCAGGATTTGCTCTTGGATTGCCCTCATCATGGCATATCCAAGCTTGCCTTGCTGGAAATTTACTACAAAGGGCTGGATGCGGGAACGCAATTCAACCTCCAATCCCTCTCATGTGGAACGTTCATGGACATGAGAGAAGATGACGCTTGAGACTTCATTGAGAAGCAAGCAAGAGTCATAGAGAAGTATTCCCACCGAAAGGTGGAAGGAAATCGTGTGGAGCAAGGAGCGAAGCTCACACATGAAGCTCAAAATCAGATTTTCTCCCTCAACAATGAAATCAAGGAGTTGAAGGAGACTATCAAGACCAACTTCCCAAAGCAACAAGGGAAGGATGTTGGTTATTTGGGCAACAACAACAATAGCCGGAACAATAACCGGAATAACAATTGGAATGGAAACAACAACAACCGGAACAACAACAATTGGAACAACAATCGTGGTTCAAACAACAACAATTGGCGCTCCAATCAGCAGAATTCCGGTAACTCCTATCCTTCCAATTCTAATTCGCTAACTCCACCTTCCTCTTCCTCTACTCCTTTGAAAAGCCAGGGGCAATCATCTAATGGAGGAAGCACTTCGGGGAAGGAGAAGCCAGATCCCATGTTGGAAACTATCTTGGGAAAGCTTCAAGGGATGGAGGACCGCTTCACTAAGTTCGATGATCGAGTTTCTAAGATCGACAAAGCTCAAAAGGTTTTAGAAAACCAAATGTTCGATCATGCGGAAGAAGTTCCTAGAAATCCAGGGAAACTTCCAGGAAAGACGGAGGACAACCCTAAGGGAAGGGTAATGGCGATTACAACTAGGAGCGGAGTGACTACCACCGATCCGCAGCCTACGTTCGTCGAAGTCCCCGTAGAGAAGGGCAAAGAAAAGGGGAAGGAGAAGGAGGACGTCTATGTCCCCCCTCCAGCTTTCAAACCTCCCCTACCGTTCCCTCAATCTAGAGCGCGAGCGCGCCTAGACAAGCAATTCGGTAAGTTCATAGAACTCATGAGCAAACTGCATATTAATATACCTTTCATTGATGCTATTGTAGGTATGCCGGCTTATGGCAAGTTCTTGAAGGAGCTCCTCTCTAAAAAGAGGAAGCTAGAAGATTTTGGAGAGGTCAAGATGAGTTCGGATTCTTCGGATCTCATCAAGACTATGAAGGAGAAAATGCCCCCAAAGCTGAAAGATCCGGGGTCATTTTGCATTCCCATTGGAGTGGGAGAGGTCACATATGACGCTTTATGTGACTTGGGAGCAAGTGTGAGCATCATACCACTTGCATTGTGCAGGAAGATCGGTTTAGGCGACCCTAAACCAGTGAAGATGACGTTATACATGGCGGATCGTTCCATTACTCGTCCCGTCGGCATTGTAGAAGACGTCCCAGTCAAGCTAGGCAAGTTCTTTGTCCCCATTGATTTTGTCGTACTTGACATTCCTGCAGATAGTCCGGTCCCGATCATACTCGGAAGGCCGTTTCTTGCAACTTCCGGCTACATGGTCGATTGCAAGAATGGGAGACTCGCTTTTGATATTGGGGAAGAGAAAGTAGAGTTCGTTCTTTCCACTCTAGTAAAGGAGCCAATCTTTGATGAGGATATTTACAATGTCCAAGACGAAGAAGGTTTATCTAGGGAGGAGGTAAGTGCGATTCTCTTTAACGATCCCTTGCAAAAGGTTATCACTATGAGTCTAACCAATGAAGGGGGAGAAGAAGGGTGCAAAGAGGAAATTGAAGCCTTGGAAGCACAAGAAGAGATGCATGAAGTGGAGTTTGAAAAGCTCCACGATGAGGCTGAGAATACTAGATTCCACGGTCATACTCTGTATTCCACGACCGTGGATTCCACGACCAAAATCGATCTCCATTCCAGAGGATATTACGGCCGTGGAACACCAGAGGAGGCCGTAATTTTGGCCGTGGAAGAGGGTGATCGATATACTTCTTCAACTTATTCTAACTCTTCTCCAAACCATTCAACATCCTTAGAAACTTCTAAGGAAACGTCGGGAGCTCCTCAAGGATCATTGGAAGCTCCGAAATCAATGGAACTCAAACCACTTCCTACTCATCTAAGGTACGCTTTTCTTGGATCTAATTCTACCTTTCCGGTTATCGTTAGTTCCGAATTAAGCATAGATGAACATGAACAGCTCATGATTGTCCTTAGGAAACATAGAAAAGCCATAGGCTACACTATTGAGGACTTAGTAGGAATTAAACCCTCCCTATGCATGCATAAGATACTAATGGAGGAGGACTTTAGAACTTCAAGACAACCTCAAAGGCGGTTGAATCCGACCATGAAGGAGGTTGTCAAGAAGGAAATTCTTAAACTTCTTGATGCAGGCATCATCTATCCTATCTCCGACAACAAGTGGGTGAGCCCGGTTCAAGTAGTTCCGAAGAAGGGAGGAATGACGGTCATCACCAATAAGAACAACGAACTCATTCCTACCCGAACCGTGACTGGATGACGAATGTGTATAGACTACCGCAAGCTCAACAATGCAACGCGGAAGGATCACTTTCCATTGCCATTCATCGATCAAATGCTTGAAAGGTTAGCACAACATTCATACTTTTGCTACCTTGACGGTTATAGTGGCTTCTTTCAGATTCCGATACACCCGGATGATCAAGAGAAGACCACATTCACGTGCCCTTGGGGTACGTTCGCTTATAGGAGAATGCCGTTCGGGCTTTGCAACGCCCCAGCCACCTTTCAACGGTGCATGATGGCCATCTTCTCCGAATACGTAGAGGAAATCATGGAAGTCTTCATTGACGACTTCTCCGTTTACGGTTCCTCTTTTAACGATTGTCTTTCTAACCTTTCTCTTGTTTTGCAAAGATGTGAAGACACTAACCTAGTTCTTAATTGGGAGAAGTGTCAATTCATGGTTAAGGAAGGAATCGTGTTAGGTCACTTAGTCTCTAGTAGAGGGATAGAAGTAGACAAAGCTAAAATAGAGACCATAGAGAAACTTCCTCCCCCAATTTCGGTGAAGGGAATAAGAAGTTTCCTAGGACATGCTGGATTTTATAGACGTTTCATTCAGGACTTTTCTAAGATATCAAAACCTCTCACTAATCTATTGATGAAGGATGCGGTTTTTGAGTTTTCACAGGAATGTCTAGATGCGTTCAACACCATTCGGCAAGCTCTAATTTCAGCACCCATTATCCAACCCCCGGATTGGACTCTCCCTTTCGAGATTATGTGTGATGCTAGTGACGTAGCTATTGGAGCTGTTCTTGGGCAACGAAAGGAAGGACGAACCCATGCCATATACTATGCTAGCAAAACGCTAGACGAAGCTCAGCTCAACTACGCCACTACAGAGAAGGAATTTTTAGCCATTGTCTACGCTATTGACAAATTTCGCTCTTATCTTGTAGGTGCAAAGGTGATTGTCTACACGGATCATGCTGCGATCCGGTACCTCCTTGCGAAGAAAGATGCGAAACCAAGGCTGATTAGATGGATTCTTCTCCTACAAGAATTCGATCTAGAGATCCGCGACAAGAAAGGCTCGGAAAATTCTGTTGCGGATCATTTGAGTCGTCTAACACATCTAGAGGACGACCATTTGCCCATTGATGACTCCTTTCCGGACGAACACTTACATATCATAGAGGAGTGCATCAAGGTAATCTCCAAAGGTAACGAACCATGGTTTGCTGATTTCGTTAACTATTTAGTTTGCCAGGAGATACCACCCGGACTATCATACGCACAAAGGAAGAAGTTCTTCAAGGACGTCCGGGAATACTATTGGAACGAGCCTCTCCTCTTCAAGAGAGGTCCGGATGGCATCATTCGGCGATGTGTGCCGGAAGATGAGATGCAAAGTGTCATCCGTCATTGTCATTCACTACCTTGTGGAGGACACGCTAGTTCGAACAAAACTAGCGCAAAGGTATTGCAATCTGGATTCTATTGGCCTACTTTATTTAAAGATGTGCAATCCTTTGTTTCTTGTTGCGATGCTTGTCAAAGAACAGGCAATATCTCTAGAAGGAACGAGATGCCCCTCAACAACATCCAAGAGGTGGAGATTTTCGACGTTTAGGGAGTCGATTTCATGGGACCATTCCCTTCTTCTTGTGGAAACCAATACATACTATTGGCGGTAGACTACGTCTCTAGATGGGTCGAAGCAATTGCCTCTCCCACGAATGATGCCATGGTGGTGGTTAAGTTCTTCAACAAGACCATCTTTCCGCGATTCGGGACGCCAAGGACGATCATTAGTGATGGAGGTTCTCACTTCATAGCCCGTCGCTTTGAAGCTCTTCTAACCAAGTATGGGGTTACTCACAAGATCGCCACCCCTTACCACCCACAAACGAGCGGACAAGTTGAGATCTCAAATAGGGAGATCAAGGGAATTCTAGAGAAGACGGTTTCAAGGACTAGGAAGGATTGGTCCTTGAAACTAGATGATGCATTATGGGCATACCGGACCGCATACAAGACTCCCATAGGAACCACACCATACAACCTTGTGTATGGGAAGTCTTGTCATTTGCCGGTAGAGCTAGAGCACAAAGCGTTTTGGGCTATCAAATGGCTGAATTTCGGCATGAAGGAAGCGGGAGAAAAGCGTCTCCTAGACATCAACGAGCTGGATGAACTCCGTTTGAACGCCTATGAAAACGCTAAGATCTACAAGGAAAGAGCAAAGCGTTGGCGTGATAAGCATATCATTCCAAAGGACTTCCAAGAGGGAGATCAAGTCCTCCTCTTCAATTCGAGACTTCGCCTCTTTCCAGGTAAGTTAAAATCTCGTTGGACTGGACCTTTTCTAATTAAGCGTATTTTCCCCCATGGTGCAGTTGAAGTATGGGGTGAAGCTAGCGGAAGTTTTAAGGTGAACGGCCAACGACTCAAGAAGTACTCACCGGAACTCCAAGCTGAGGAGTTTGCACCTACCGCACTCGAATAAGTGCAAGATTGGTCTAGCTACGGACCTTAAACAAAGCGCTTCTTGGGAGGCAACCCAAGGTATTGCATTTTCGTTTTTGTTTTCGATTCATAGTTTAGCTTAGAATAGAAGTTTTTGCTTTATTTTTGCCTCGATTTCTCCCGGTATGTTCGTGTTTTTGGTTGTAGGATCGATGGAAAAGGAGAAAGGAGGGATAATGTCGAAGAGAAGTGACGAAATTTGGACTTTGAAGCTTTACAGAAGGTTCCACGGTCTAAATTACGGTCGTCATAGCTACAGTGGCCGTAATTCTCAAAAGCCTGTGAAAAATCACCAAAATTACGGGTCCGTACATTTCCATGGCCGTGGAATGCCCCGATAGACCGTGATTTTTTAAAATTTGCCTGCGAGTATAAAAGCCACACTTCGTCACAAAATCACCACAATTCATCCCCAATTCCACGCCCTAAATACCGAAAACCCGCAGCTTCTCCCAAATCTTCGTTCTTTAATCATTTTTAACGATTCTTCTTCCTAAACTGAAGCAAATCCAACCACAAACAAGATCCAAGCGAAGAATCGAGCGGAAATTCATCAACGGAAGCACATTTCGGATTTTTCAATCCGAAAAATAGGTTTTTGCTCTCTTCTTGATTCTAGTCGTTTTGGTTCGTTTTTGTTAGAGATATTTAGGAAGAACTGATTGAGATTGGAAGAAATTAGATTAGGACTGCTTGTTGTGGAGTTTGATTGCTGATTTGCTGAGAATTGCGAATTTTCGAGACGAATCACGGTCGCTGAAGGTTCCACGGCCGTGGTTTCTATAGAACAGACCGTAATTCTCAACAGAATGGACTTTGTGAGGAGAGTTTCGGGAAGGATTAAGGAAAAGAAAGGGGAGCAAAATAAGAAGAGAAAGGGCAACCCCTCCACATCTAGGGCACCACCACCCTCATCTCCCTCACCACCATCCTCACCTTCACCTCCATCTTCACCCCCTCCTCCTAGCATCCCGATCATACACGAAAACTACATAGCTGCACTTGAGAAAATAGAGAAGAGGACAGTGATAGGTCCTAGATATTTGTTGTTGGAGGATCTACATCCTCTCAACATAGTAGATGACCTTACATGGCTCTTGGATAGAGCCGGATTGCTAGTCTTCACGAACATTCGTGAAGACGCTTATGAGGAGATCACCCGAGAGGTTGTGACATCTTTCGAGCACAGCCATGTTGATAGGACCGTCTCCTTCCGTCTCATGAATAGAGACTACCATCTGAGCATTGTTGAGTTCGGGACCATTTTTCGGTTCCATGAGACCTACAACGGTCGACTCCCTAGGAACGTTTCCGCCAAGGATTTTTGGGAGGAAGTGGCTATGATCTACGCCGACGAGGACCGTTGGCATCCGGCTGATACCAAGGCCAAATTGATGTACCATTTGGCCTTGAAGATAGCTCACCGTGTTCTTTCGGAGTGTCTCTTTCCTAGGACGGAGACGCCCCAAAAGATCAAGACGGATGAGCTATTCCTTCTCTACGTTATGCTTCATGGATGCCGCGCAGATTGTGCTACTCTTTTGGCGGCGACAATGAGTAAGCTCAAGAACAAATCAAGAGGGAACATTGGATATGGTGGGATAGTGACCCACATAGCTAGGAGCTTTGGTGTAGATTTTTCAGCCTGCACCCGCATACCCGCCGTACCTCTAGGACTACATGCATTCATGGTTAGGGGACTCATCTTCCCCACACATAGAGGTCCGCCTTATGCGGGCATGCCCTGGGAGAGTAGGACAGGCAGGGGTATTGAGTGGCTGCCAGAGTATTCCATTGTGGCGGGACGCCACAATTGGAAGGAGACGTTCGCTGCGATGCATGCGAACAGGCTTGTAGCTCCCCCTTACGTTCCACCACCGGCTGAGGATGAGGAGGACATGGGAGAGCAGTACGAGAGTGGTGGAGGAGCAGAGAAGGAGTTCGGCACGTTTCCGGATCAGCCGGATGCGGCCCAGGATGTACCTAGGCGCTCTCCACACCCAGCTAGAGCTTCAGGCTCGTCATCTCGCCGCACCAGTGTGAGCGAGAGACCCACGTGGATGACTACACCTCCCACTTGGTACAGCACACCTCCTCCTTGGTCCACGACGCAGCCAGCAGCACCACCACCACCACCAGCACCAACACCAGCCGATGCTCCCGGATGGTATGATCACACCCCGGGATGGTATGAGAGGATGCCGGATTGGGCTACCGGACTTTCAGACAGAGTCGGAGCATTAGAGATCCGGGCGGATGCTAGAGACAGACACTTAGACGACCTTGACCACATGATGAGGGACGTCTACCGCCAGCAGTTTGGGCGGTTCTATGATCCGAGTTTCTCTCCATTCCCACCTCCACCGGCGCCGCAGTGATTGATGACCGGACCGCTCGCTTTTAGACATTCCCGCCACCATTTGTGAGTTTCTTTTTCTTTTCTTTCTTTTGTTCTTTCTTGTGAACATTAGGGACAATGTTCGTCCTAAGTATGGGGTGGGATGTACTATATGTTTGTAATAACTCTACTCTATATGTTGCTTTCATTCCTAGACTATCATTACATGTTCATCATATGTTACACGTTTCATTCTTGCATTGCATGAAAAAGAACTTTAAAAACCCATAAAAATTGAAAAATTTTGAAAATTTGATGCTTCTAACGAATCGATATGATTTCCATGATAATCACTACTTGCGAATTGAGTTGATAACAATTGCATGCTTGAAAAGATGGTAATTCGAAAAGAAATTGAATGAATGAATTTCACCTCTTTTGCAAGTTGTATAATGTGAAAATGTTACCTAAATCATGTAAGAAATTGAAGTTGAAATCACATTATAAGTTCCTATACTTCTTGTTGAGATGATTAAGGCAATTCGATACTTTCTTTCTTCTTTCTTTGATCATCTAACTCCTCATGGAAATATTAGCCTCCCTTACCCATCCGGGAACTTGGAAAGTGAATGAGAAAAAAGGCATGTTTGATGTGGGAGGGCCATGAGAGCATATATTTGCAATCAATTGAATAGAAAGAAATTATAGGTTTGGGGAAGTCAATCATGACGATGAGTAACTCGGCACCATTCACATAGCCGGGTGTTTGTGTCTTGCCAAAGTCGGATTGAGCGATATTCCTAGCGGATTATGGTATGTGCGCTAAGGGTTTGAGGCATCTCTTGCAATTTTGAGAAACGCCGATCTCCTAGGCTTCGGTTTTTGTGCACCTCTATCCATAACTCCAAAAGTAAAGTCGAAAAATGAAAAGGAGAGAGCAAAGCTCTAAGTGAAGTGTTGCGGAAACCGCAAAAGAAGAAGAAGGTAGTCATCCACTTTCCCGGATTTATGCACCACTCTCCCTTAAAGTTTTCCTTCCCTTCCATACTCTAGACCTTTTCTTTGAAAGTCCTTAAGATCAAAAGAATGTTATATGGCTTGGTGATCTAAATTGAAGTTCTTATGATTGATTTTGATAATATTTGAAGGTTATAATGCTTGTTTGGAAGTTGAATTGATTCATGAGTTTTCTTTACCTTTTACTCTCTAATCAAGTGTGTGAAAGTTTGAAAAACGATTGAAGCAAGATTTGAGAATGATCTATTCTTTAGAAGTCACTTTCGTCCAAAAGAAGGTACACATATTTCATCTTAACTCTTGTTTAGAGCTTTTTGAAAGACCTTGCTTAGGGACAAGCAAGTGTTAAGTATGGGGTTATTTGTTAGCATGAAATATTGTGATATTTTAGGCACGTTCTCTAATCGTAATTGATTCATATTGATAGTCTTTGTTTGATCTTTGCGCATATATGAGCTAGTATTGCCTACATTGTCGATATGGATGTCTACACTAGTTCTATGTTGATTATAGGTAATTTGGAGGTATTTCCGAACGGAATCGAGCAAAGGAGAGTTGAGTTGATATGTCCGTAGATCGAGGACACTTTTTGGAAGCAAATTTGAGTATTAGATTGAGGAATGCACGAATGAAAGCAAGAATCACGGTCTTACCCTAAATTACGGCCGTGGATTGTGAGTCAGAATTCGATGTTCATTCCAGGGGATATTACGGCCGTGGATCTAACCGTAGTAGTTTCCACGCCTCAAAATTACGGTCGTGGAATCTTCCACGACCGTGATCTTGGCGAATCTTTTCGCCACACTCCGAAGCCATGATCTTTTGAAGAATGGGCCGGGCCGACACTTTGCCCTGCATTATAAAAGGACGGAAGAAAGGTTATTCCGTCATGCCTGCTTAGCGTTCTTGCATCGACGGATAGACGTGCAATCCCCGCTTAATCTCGCTTAGCAATCGACGCTAAGGGTTAACGCTTCCCCATTTTGGAGGCAAGTTTCGGAGATCTCATTGGAGATCAGAGTTTGCAGTTGAAGAGTTGTTCAAATCTCGCACCTTCGGTGGAGATTGTCGTTGCGATCTTCGGAATTGTGAAAGACCGAAGTTCTTGGAAGAATTGCAAGAAGATCTCTCTTCTTGTTTAGGTTCGAATCGGAAACGGATTGACATCCCGTTTCTCTTCTTTCCTATAGTTGTGATTTGTTTGTTCCATTCTGAATCTTTGATAAACACTTGTTGGGATCTTGAGATTCACTTGAAGGTTATTGATAGTTCTTGAAAGTTTTCATCTTTTATTCCTTAATTCTTGAATTAATATCAATATGACTGTTATTGGCTAAAAACCCTTAACAATTCTAAAGTGAAGGGTTGATAGTTGTGGCATAGGTAATGACATATCGATCGCAAACAGATTAGACCCTGAGAGTTAGAGAATTATCGCCGACAACCCTAAATTACGGGCTGTTCTTGAGTTCCACGGCCGTGGAATCTCAAGATCCAACCGTAATTTCCTTAAGTTTACGAGCTTGCTTTTACCTTAATCCAAAGCTAAAGATTTGCTTTAGCTTAGTTTAGACTTGTCTTTTCTAGGTGGTAGTGAAGCCTCAACAACCTCTACCTCGATTGTGAGTCTCAACAACCTCAATCGGATAAGTTAGTCTTGATCTTTAGATTATAGGTTTGGGTATTTGACACTAATCCTCGTCTTTAGTTCCTTTCTATATTGAGCCTCAACAACCTGTATAGGGAGTATCTTTTAGGTGAGTCACATAAGGTTTTTGGAACCTCAACCGTACGACTACCTTACATTAGTATACCTTTGCATATCTCTACTCTATCTTTACATCATTAGTATATCTTGAATCTATTGCCGCAACTGAATACCCGGATCTTTAGGATTGTTGTTTTCCCAATATTTGCAAAACTCCCATATTTACTGCTTGATAACCGAAATCGAATTTGTTCCCACCCAAATCCCTGTGTTCGATACTCTGGAATTCTTGCTTAGCTACCTCGATCCGTACACTGCGGGTTCGCTGCTTGATTCTAGTTTTATAAATTTAAAACTTATTTGCACACACCTCTAGGGGCGAACATAACTCCTCCGAATTGAAGATATTGATACCAAGCTAGTGCCTTGTCTTTCAAAGAGAAGTAGAAAGGCAGTAGCTTGTAGTTGTTGTTCTCCACTCTTGATGGTCTCAACGTCTCCATAAGAATCTCATAGTTTTGAATGTGTGTATGTGGAGATTCTCTTTCCATGCCTCCAAAACGACATTGTCGAATCATTGTGAGGACTTGAGGTCTAAGCTCATAATCATGCTCAACTAGATCTCCTAGATTAACTCATGGACGCCGCACTTGTTGATTCGGGTCTATCCGTTGTCCTAGGGTTTGCGGTGCTCAAGGGAAAAGGCTACCTCGGTCAACCATAGCCGGTAACCGAGGCGGTGGATGTATCTCGGCCGGTACAACTAGGATAGGATCCTGCCTCGGTCCAAGAACTGGGTTCGGTCGAGATAGGATATGGGCTCGTATTCTGGCCATATCAACTTGGATCTCTTTTGTTCTTGCACAAGTCTCCTCTTACTCTCTCTGTCACTCTTCTTTACTCAATCGAAGTTGTTCTAACGCATCCTTCCATTCGGCTTCAAGATCTCGATTATTTTGGTCCGCCATCTTAGCTTCTTTCAATCTCCTTGTGTATATCTTTTCTGGTTCGGGATCGTAGGGAACGATTTCTTTCCCAACACGAGTTCTTCGCAAAAACCTGAAGAAAGATCCTGCGAAATCACTCAAGTAAAGTAATCAATAGTAACAACGGCAGCATCCCTAAAAGACAACCAAAAGCCGAACTTGGTCTTGACCAAGTCCCCGGCAACGGCACCAAAAACTTGTTCGCTCTTAGACGTGTGTATTGTGAACGATATAGCTTTAAATTTAAAACCTAAAATATAAACTTGAAACAATATGTGAACCCGCAGTGTACAATTGTAATAATAGCAAATACTCCAAGGTTTATCACATGGACTATGGTGAAAAAAAGCACGACAACTCAGGTTGTCAATCAAAAACGAGCAACAAAGCGAAGGTATCAAAGATGATGTAATAATCAAATAAAGGAATGCAAATTCTAGAGGTCAAAGCATCTAGTTGTGGTTCCGACTCAAGATCTCAAAGGATAACTGGACAAAGCTGAGGTTTGCAAGGGAAGGTATTTCTAAGGTGGGAATAGAACACCGGGTAAATCTCACAACTGACTATGCCAAAAAAAGATTCTCTCACCGGGTAAGTCTCAATGAACTAAGGAATGGAACTATAATCTCAAACAAACATACTACCTAAGGGGATAGAACAAACCTTTACCGGGTAAGTCTCAGGCTAACTTACAAAGGTAGGATGAAGGCACACTCAAACCACAATAAAAGATCAACCTTTATTACCTAACACTCATCATCATAGGTATACAACCAAAGGAATCACCAGGTAAGTCTCATCCTAGGCTTGCATATGGACCAGGAAAGGTGCCACAAGGATAGGATTTGGCAAACTAAAACCTAAACTCAGGTATGGATCAGAAAAGGATAAGTCTCGCTCATTTTATGTCCGATCTCGGTAGAGATGTTCTATGAATGGACCGAGGTGAGATTCAGTTAAGGTTTGGCTCGAGCTTTCGGGGTCCACTAAGGGAAAAGCTCATTCTTTCATCGTCTTTTCCTCAACCTCCAGCCAATCACCCTAGAATGGCACATGAATTTATCCAATAGTCATCATGATAACAATAATCAAATATATAAGAAAAGATGCAATATTGAAACATGAAAACCTAGCACAAAGGTCTAAATAATCACTCAATCAAACAATAAAACAAATCAAACCACCAGTAAACTGAGTTCCTCAATCACAAACCAAAAGACAACAATCAAACAATCTAAGAAAGCCTTACAAATTCCTCGCAAAGCCTTCAACTTTAGCTTCAAAGCCAACTTCCTTCAACTTTCTTCCTTCCTTGGAATATCTTCAATCTTACAAACTAATCAGCAAACCAGAGATCCTTCCATCCAGAAAATATCTTCAAATATGTAGGAGAATCACTTTCCAAAAATAAAATATCTCATGGGACATGGGCCGTCAGTCTCGATCCAGCCCAGCGAAATCACCTCGGTCGAGGTGGAATTGTAGCCATCCGAGGTGATCCTCAACTACATACAAATCTCTCTAATATAGTCCAAAATCATCTTTTGTCCAACTTCCATGGTTCCTAAGCCTTTCTTGTAGCTCCTCAATGTTCCATAAGCTCTAATGACTCCTTAGATCCCTTAGCTCCATATTGCTCCAAAACGCATTATTTTCCGTACAATTACAACAAAACTAGGTGCAGACCTCGATTCTTGCAAAGGTAAACAAAACAACATAATGATCAAGAATACATATCCACGCTTGTAGATTTATGAAGATAAAACGTCCAAACGAATCCCAAAATATAGACTATAATACATGCTATCATATAACTTGCTAAGCATCTCTCAAATATGTGATAAAGGCAATAAGGTAATGTTTGATTAAGAAAAATGTGACGTTCAAGACAAGACGACGGGTGACATTGTGCTTACAGCTCCTAGATGTATCAATGTTTATTCTATGAGTACTAACCAAGTTTTAGGAACTAAAGAAAAGTGTCTCAAGGCCATGACTGATGATCTAAGGCTTTGGCATAGAAGACTTGGTCACGTAAGCATGCGTACAATGTAGAATTTACTTTCAAAGGATTTGGTACGTGGATTGCCAAACAAGAAGTTCATTCAAACCAAAGAAGGGTGTAAGTTCTTCTCGACCCATTGAACCTTTTCTTATGGATCTTTGTGGTCCTATGCGTGTCAACTCTCCCAAAGGTAAACAGTACATCCTTGTCATTGTGGATGATTTTTCTCGTTTTACATGGATATCATTTTTACGGGAAAAATCTGAAGCATTGTTTGAGTTTTCAAAATTGTGTAAGGAGTTGCAAACTTTGAAAAACCTACCAATCATTTCTATAAGAAGCGACCATGGTAGAGAATTTGATCAACTAAAGTTTGATTTGTTTTGTGCAAAATATGGTATTTCACACAACTTTTCAACTCCTAGAACTCCTCAACAGAACGAGGTTGTGGAACGTAAGAACCGCACCCTAGAGGATATGTCTAGGACTATGCTTTTACAAAACATTTTGAATAGATGTTTAATCCGCCCTATTTTGATAAAGACTCCATAAGAACTCTATAAGGGTAGAAAACCTAATATTTCTTATTTTAAACCGTTTGGATGTACATGCTTTGTTCATAACAATGGCAAAGATAACCTTGGTAAATTTGATGCACGTAGTGACGAAGCAATACTCATTGGATATGCTTCAAATAGCAAAGCTTATCGGGTTTATAATAAGCGTACCAAAATTGTTGGGAAAAGTATTCATGTCATATTTGATGAAAGCAATAATGGTACTTTGAGTGAAAGTTTTGCAAATCTTAATCTGAATAAACGAGAGATCACAATTCTGATAAAGAAGAAGATCCTAAGTGAAGAACCGGTAGGTGAATAAAAGGATAAAAGATACTCTAGAAGGGGGGGGGGTTTAATAGAGGGTGGGAACTTTTCGCAAAACCAATCTCAAGGCCTTGAAACCAATTTCAAGGGCCTTGATGTCGATCTCAGCTATTTGTGATACACTTTGATTTCAAGGGCTTTGAAACAACTTTCAAGGGCCCTAACTTTGTACTCCTGCAAAACAAAGTTAGTCACAATAAATCAAGATAAAATGCGGAATGTAAAAGATCGACACGAGGATATGTTTATGAAGTTCGGCTCAAATAGCATACTCTCCATCCCAGGGTATAGCCTTAGGATCTAACTATCTATTATCAGCTTCAAAGAGTCCTAGATATAAACTAGAAAAATCCCCTTCTTCTGTCATTGTAGTCAATGCTACGATCTAGGTCCAACTCTTCACCTTGCTATAATAGACTAGTTACGTCGCAGAGTAACACACACTCGGGTATAACACTCTTTCGATATACCAATGGAGCTCTCGAGTTTTAACTCTTAGAGGATAAAGCTTTTTAGAGAAAGAGAGAAAGAAAAACTATTTGATCAAAGGAAGATGTTTTGAATCGCTTGAAGACTATTGATGTTTCCGTGTAGGCTTTTGTACTTTGTTCTTCAATCGCCATCTTCATTTATAGCTTTCTATGGAGAGGTCTTCTAGCCGTTGGAAAGATGACCGTTTGAAGATGATTCTTCTTTTCCAAGAAGATCGTTGCTTTGTTGAAATGAGATAGACGTCGTTGATCTTCATCTCCTGAGAACACGTTGATCTCTTGGCTCCTTAATCTTCTCGTATTTGTTGTGATGATATCAAATTCCAGAGGAGAGAATCTTCGTGCTTTCGGTTGAGAATCTTCGAAAGATCTTTATTGGCCGGTTGAGATCTTCGTTCAATCATATCTTCTTGTTGAGCAAATCTTTCCTAGAAGATCTCCTTTAGTGATTTGAATTCCTTTAGCCTGCAGCCTTGACTTCTTTGTTGTAACACCCCAAATCCGCGGGAGTTGGAGTGTCACATTGGGCTAGGATCTCACAATGGATCCTGACCCTAGGCTGACAACAAGTTCACTGGATCTTACAACAAGGCATAGGTAGATTAAAATCAAATACATAAAACCTGAGTATGATACATCAAAGGAATTTACAAAATCATAGCCGAGTACAAAATAACAACATAAACCACAACCACAAAAGATCCCACATCCCACGCATCCTAATGTGCAGAAGTCCTCGGCTTGTCACACCATCTGGCCCACTCTGCAGTATTCCTAACCTGCAGAACACTACAACACGGTATGAAACAGTTAGCTACAGCAATGAAAAGCATGAAGGTAATAGCACAACCACACATCAACATCTCAAATATGTAATGCCACAAACATTCATTTATTATCTTTCATTGTGTTATTCCATTACTAATTCAACTTCTTTTGTAAAACGAGGAGCCTCAAGAACCCCGTCCCATCCAACGTAACACAGGAGTTTTGAATGGGGGTGACCTTCACTCGTCCCCTCCTGTGAGATTATCTTCAGGGCACCTCCTCCTAACCAGCAAGCGGAGACCGGTGGTTACCGCCTGTTATAATACACTTGGGCCAAATAAATGTAATGAATGGTCATCCTAGTCCGGTTTAGGTTATAAATGCACAATCATATGAACAAACAACCATTACAATCATACAATCCACAACTTCACGCTAAGTAAGTCCTATGGACTTACCTGATATACTCGTAACCTGTACCACGTCACATCTTCCCCTTGGGGAAGTAATCAACGCCTGCAATAGCAAGGCACACACAATCACATACTGCAAAGATTAGGAGACTCGTCTCAATAACCACAACCAACCTATATCTCAAATCTAAACCTCAGATCCTCAACACATTCACAAATGCTTAAGGCATATCCTCAACATAACATCTTATCATACTCGTACACATACTAATCCTTAAAGCCATAACCGATATCCATAACATCGTCATGATCCTCAAATCATTCTGACACCTAGCATGCATCTAATCAGTATTCCTAAATCTCAAATTTAATCCTAATTTAATTAATTAACCTTTAATTAATTAATTAAATTTCACCAGAATAACGTTTTGCCCGCATGCCATTTCTAAACCCACCTATCATTAGATTTCATCAACAAACAACCTATATACACCAGAATAATATTATAATGATCATAATGGAATTTCTAATTATCCATTTTGAAAAGTCTAAGGTCGATTTAGGTCAAATCGCAGTACGGAAAACGAATAAATTTATAACTTATTCGTTACTAACCCGATTGACGATATGAAAGAAGATTCGGAATCACAACGACGCACGCTACACATGTACAACATCAAATTCACCGGAATCTGAGCGATGGAACTGTCCTGGTGACATATATGCTCGACCAAGTCTTCATCTGCTCGGAAATGCAGAAACTCGGTACCGATATGAAGAGAATGAAGAGAGGAATCCAAAAACTCAAACGGAATTGAAATCGGATTAGAAACGGAGAGTAGATCTGAGTTTGAAGTTTGAGAGAAATCAGAGCTTTTACGAGGAAACGTGAAAGGAAATGAATTAATAAACGATTTTCCGCTATTTATAGTGAAGTCGATAATTATCCTTTGGCGAAGTCGATAATTATCCTTTTATCCATCCAATGGCGGGTTGAACCCCCTTCTCCAAACTTTTCGAAATTGGAATAATAGATCTTGAATATTGTAGGGATAATTATTCCACAATTGCCTCGAAAAACGTGTATTCCTAAGCCGTCTTTCTAGCCGTTAAGAAACGAAATAGCGACTCTTTTGTCCGTTTTGCCTTTCCTTGTTATTTCATATCTAGGACATTGCCAATATCCTGATCATTTCTCTCAACTACATTTTTATTAATTGGAGCTTCCAAATGCTCCAAATAATACCTGAGGGTAAAAATAATTACCCGGGGGGTTAAGTGAAAATTTCACCATAAGCCCCAAATTACGCCAGGAACATAACGGTGGGATTTATACTCAACACTTACGCAATCTTCGCGAGTTATATGTCAATTACTATCACTGATTAAGTTAATCAACATTAATTAGATTTCGGAAATCCTAGCTATTACATCACACACCCCTTAAGAAAAAGTTTCATCCCGAAACCTGAACAATTCCCAAATCTTCTCAGACCCATATGCCGAGGTATAGACACTCTCTCTATCGGAGGTATCACATCTCCGTTCAAACGTATCAACCTATAACACTCTATAACCTCAAAACACGGCATGGAGGAATCACCAACTCCAGCAAAAAGATCATAACGCTATCCAAAGGTATAGAGGAAAAATCATCTCTAGCCAACTACTAACCACGTCACAAGGCATGGAGGAAAGCCGTCTCCAGCCAATCGTACTCGTAACACAACTATGTGGAGGAAATCCGTCTCCACTCACACGATGTCCATCAAAGATAGCATGGAGGAAAGAACAATCTCCAGCTAATCCTAACACATACACCGTAGCATGGAGGAAAGAACCATCTCCAACTATACTTATCTCGTACTAGCAAACAAGATCTAACAGATCATATGCGCAACTCACAGCTTGCACGAAAACACAACATATCACATAAGCACATAGCATAACATACACTCACTAAAATAGCACCAAAATCTAATCGTGGATCCTACAGGTGCATCTGTCCCGGCGTAAAAATTTGGATAGTTTCCCTTGGATACTATCATCAGTCTCCCGTGTAGCCTCATCATAGGAATATCCTTCGAATGTAGGCGTCTCATACCTCTTTGCCTAGAACCCCAAAAGGTTATTCTGCAAAAGTGTGATCCGTCTCAACCACTAGATCATCATGACTCACAATGTGCCTCAGATCTGATATTTACTTACTCAGTTAAGACACATGAAACATAGGGTGAACACCCTCTAACTTCGATGGAAAAGCCAATCTGTGCGCTGCTCTTCAAACTCTATCCAGTATCTTGAAAGGACCGACCTATCGGGGACTCAACTTTCCCTTTATGCCATAACATCTGATGCCTCACGTCGGAGATACTCTCAACCAGACATGAGCTCCTACCCTGAACTCTAGAGGTCGACGCCTCCAATCTACATACGACTTCTGGGGCAACTCTGTGAAGCCATCATCCTTTCTCTGATTAACGTTACTCGAGCTATATCATCCTGAAGTTGCTCTAGCGCTAACCCACTGGTACTGCCAGGCTCATCCCCGTATAAAGGTGTATGACACCTATGTCTACACAATGTCTCATAGGGACCATCCCTATAGATGCATGCCAACGGTCATGGTATAAGAATTCAACGAGTGGGAGATAAATAAATCGTCCTTGTTCCCAATCCATCCCACAAACTCGCAACATGTTCTCTACGGTCTAGAGGGTCCTCTCATACTGACCGTCTATCTGAGGTAAAACTCAATCATGAAATGTAGACACGTTCCCCCAAGCAGTCTGAATCTGCTATCAAAACCTCAAAGTAACCCATCTACTACAATTATAATCGGCCGTCCCCGGTACACTTATGGAGTCACACCATTTGTCTAGTGTACTCCTTTGTTATTTCATTCACTGACCACGTCTCTCAGTAGATATGGAACGTGTCGACTTCATAAATCTGTTACCAATAATCTGGATAACACCAAAACTCTTATTGGGTCTCAATCCCATCACAAGTCCACAGAAAGGTCCTCTCACTTCCACTACAGCACTGGTAGTGGATGAGCTCATCTCCAGGTCAGTAACTCTTTAACCTAATCTACTACTTCAAGGTACCTCTTATTCGTACATGGATGTACTAAAGAAGGTGTACTATGGGTGTACTGTAATCTTCTCCACTCAACTTCGCATAAGCGGTTACACAGACGCAGTTGCGGCACCTCATACTCCTTCTGCTCCGTTAAAGAATTGTGGTGTCTCACCATGAGACATCCTTCCATCAAATTCCCTCAGGGTCAGGCAAGTCCCTTGCTTTTGTTGGACCTCATCCAACAAATCAGGTAGAACCCCTAAAACATGAAACTAACGTCCTTATCAACAGTTGTAGGTCCAACTCCAACCAAGCTAGATCATTCTACAACCGAGGTTGTATAGCAATTCCAACTCAAAATCATGAGTCGGGCAGTTCTCCTCATACGTTCTCAGCACCGTAGTCACGTGATTCCTAAAATCTTGTGATTATCACCGAATAGAAGCAAAGTTCAAATGCTTCCTCTACTCTTTAGAACTCTGACATACTACTTCAACCACACACTTATGGTGGTCTTCCTCACAAGACTCGTAATTGGATGTACAATCACATAGAATCCTTTCTCAAAGCGTTGGTAACAATCGTCTGGGCCGAGAACAACGCATTCCCTTAATGTTCAGCAGCATCATCCACAAGGCATCATACTCACTCCTCGTCACATCAACTATGATCCCGCTGGCAGAACAACATGACCTTGAAGGTTACTTCTGCATCTCAATTCACATTTAGGGAGCATAGCACACTGGCTTTTATCCCTCAGATTCGGCAAAACCATCCTCAAATAACCGGTACGTTCCTCTCCGTTGTGAGAGTACACCAAACGTCATCAATAAGGTCTACCACCAACTGATCAAGGAAGTACATGAAGACACTGTTCATCAACTCCTATAGTGACTACTAGGACATTCCTCAACTCAAATGACAACACTACAACTCGTAATGTCCATAACGGGTATGGAATGCTGTCTTATGCCCACGCTGCTCTCTCATCCTTAGCTGATGATATCCTAAGCATACGGAAATCTTAAAAACACAATTGCTTCTCTTAGTTGATCCAAGAAGTCGTCCATACGTAGCAATGAACGTGCTAGGGCGAACGGAGCCCGTCTCAAACCACTCTTCAAATTTCTTCTTCCATTTCTAACAACTCAACAAGCCATATACCTCATAGGCCTTCTCCCAACCAGTCGCGTACCATACTTCAACATAATATCAAAGTCCGCATTCCGCTGAGGCGATAGATTAGACGGTTCAGTAACACGTTTATAAGATCATATACCACTGGAATACTCTTCAGTGTGGAACTATATCTTTCCTTCATGGCACAACATTAATAAAAAAACATCACCCTCTGGTCTTATTAACCTCGCTGCTCATACGGCACCTAAAGACAACTCACCTCCTCAAAGGTCATAACCTCGGGAAACCTCTACTTAGGCGATCTCAGTAGAGGCTATAAAAGTCCTCCTACTACTATCTAAACCAACATGATATCTATTCGTCCACCACACACATAAAGACCTTCTCATGCACCTATGGCATGACAAAGAAGTCTTCAAACCATACACAAGTTCTTGAACAAAGGGAACAACCACATATCTCGCGGGTACCTAAGACCCGTAACTCGTAATCCTATAAGGAAGATCTATCTTCTACTATATCCACAGTTAACTATTAATACATGCATCGAAAGACAAGAGGTTCATATCACTCACAACAAACAAAACTCCACTAGGTAAACCATTAACAAGAATGGTACCTATAACAGCTAACGCCTGAAGCTCTACTGCATATCATTACTCAATCTCAAACCTATGCTCCTCAGGTATCACTGAGGTCATAGTCACAACCTCCACTTCCACTCTTTCTGCATCGGAAAGAGGAAGGTCTTGATGAGAAGAAACACTACCTTGCTGACAGAAAGGGGCCGGATGGCCTAGTTCACCACAGGTGAAGCAAGCTATCGGTGCCATGGGGCACTCAGAGCGCACATGATCTGGATAACCACAGTTAAGACATATACATCTCATCCCTGCCACTAGTACGGGTGGCTCCTCTGCACTGCCCAGCTCAAAGGCTCTACCTTGAGCTCTTCTAGTATTAGTGGTACTCCTACCACGACTCTTACCTCTACTCAGCCTGGGAACGAATTCCTGAGTAGGCGAATGATCTAAGGATTCTCTGCTGCCCCCGCGTCTGCTGTTGAGGTGTCTTTTGACCACCTCCTATCACACTAGTAAAAATAAAACTCTATTGTGATGCCACTCCAGTTTGCTTATAGAAGATAGTTCTATGACCCTATCTACCACAGGTAAAACAAGTCACTGGCGATCTTGGACACTATGGTCGTACATGTCCAGGCTTCCTATAATTGTAACAAGTCCTCGGTTCACCTGAAGTCCGTGTGAAACGAGAAGTACTCAAACGTCCACAAGTCAGGCTTGGTTTGCAACCCCAATATCCAACCTCGGCTTCTGCTGATTCAACCGGTTGTTTCTTCTTTAATCCAGAAGCTTCAGTTGATCTCGCAGATGTTGGTAAATCCAGTGTAGATCTACCCGCTATTGCCGCCTGATATACTTGTTGCATATACTCTTGAAACTCGAATCTACTCATGGAGACACGATCAGCCTCTTCAAACTCGTTCTTTGTCATAGGCAACACAACAGCGGATACTTGTCCCTGACTTGGCGCTACTGAAGGAAGAGGGGGTGTACCCCTATCTTGTCCCACTACAGATACTTCTCTAGTCTGAGCCATCTGTAAAATATACGCCCCTAAACTTATAAGCCTATATATATGCCATATGTATCGATATATGTATATATAATACTCATTATTACATGCATATACATCAGCACATAAAAGATATCTATATATATCTATACTGTTGAGATCCTCAGATGGGTGACGAATTCTGTACATACTATCCCAAACATCTATACTCGCTTAAAACCAAAACCTTTTGAAAAGTCAGACCCCATGTGGGTTCTGTTTATTTATCCACTCTACCTTTATTGCAGATAGCAAGTGCCATTGTTGTCAACCTAAAGCTCTGATAGCAACTTTGTAACACCCCAAATCCACGGATTTGGGTTGTTAAATTTGTTCCCTTGAAATCAATTTCAAGGCCTCCGTCATTTAAACACTCTAAACTCCTTGTATTTCCTTGCATCCAATTTCACGGTCTTCCAAGGTCCTTTGAAGTGTCTTTCAAAACCTGCATTTATTCAATACAAACCACCAAACCAAATGTTCGCCTCAAAAGTGTGTGCGTCAAAGTCTTAAATTAATATCTAGAACTTCAAGCAAAGCGAACCCGCAGTGTACGGATCAGCTGTTGTAAGGCAAGAAATTCCAGAGTCGAACTAAGGGATTTTGTGAGAATAAAATTGATTTCAAATATCTGACAGAGTGCAAAAGCTTTTGTGATTAATAAAGAGACAAATGATTCCAAGGATTCAAGTATCCGACTGCGGCTTTCATTTCAAGACACTTCTAAAGATCAAAGGACAGAGTTGATGTTGCCAAGGTTATGTGTTTCAAAGGTAGGTATCGTACGGAAAAGTTCCAAAACCTATATGTCTAATCCAAAGGCTCTCTCTATAAAGGTTGTTGAGGCTGCAATATAGAAAGGTCTAGGGATAAGAATTACACTCAAACTAACCACCCAAAACCCCAGGATATGACTCTCAAAGGTAAAGATGGAAAGCACACTTAAACCTTAATAAAGGATGTTGAGTCTCTCTATTACCCAAATCTTGTAATATTTCGCTATTAAATGTAGAATCAATAAGAAGTTTCTTCAAACACTTAACGAGAGGTTTTAAAGGTTAAGCAAGGTTGGGATTTAGGCAAGGATTAACTTTGGTTAAAGAATAAATCAATTAAAGATCGTAAAGGAAATAAATTGCGCTATTCTTGAGTAAATCGGACGATTTTCTATCGAATAGGTCGATTTTCTTGTTTGTCGCAAAGTTAAATCTCAACTCTCAGGGTCTAACTGGTTAAATAAGTTTAGTCTATCATCATCTAAGCCTCAATCATCAACTATTCTGATCAGAATCACAAGGTTTTTAGCCGACCATTTTCATAATCAAATCAAAATTAAGATTGAATGAATAAAATCATTTAAAACCGAACTTTGAATAAAAAAAAATCTCCAAATCTGTAATCCAAGCTCAAAACCTATCAAAGAATCTCTCAAAACACTCAATAATGTGTTCACAAATCAAAAGAATCGAAAGGGAAACAAAGATCTCACAACAATGGTATAGATTGACTTATTGGTACTTTTCCTTCAATCTCCTCTCCAAGAACCTTCAATCTCTCAAAATCGTGTAAATATTTCCCGCTGCGAACCCTCAATTTTCGTTCCAAGGGTTTCAATGTATACTTCCTTGCTAATGGGCCGCTTGGCAAAAAACGTCTCACGCCCACAAGTGATGGGCTTTGGGTCGTGATATTTTTTTGGCCGCAAGCTGTAGAACATCGTGTTGTCAAAACAAAGAAGAAAACCGTTCGATTTTCAGTGAGAAAAATCGTCCGATTTTCAGGATGAATGACACGATTGTTTCTTCAACAGAGAATTCTTGTCTCTTGGCTTGTTTCCTTCCTCCCTTTAGTGACTCTTTTATACAACTCCTTTGCTGTTTGTGACTCCTCTAAGACTCCTTAAGCTTCCTTATTAGCCTTAGATGCTCCTTGCTCCACTTTTGCTTCCAAATCCACCAAATTTACCTATAATTCAACCAAAACTCTTGCAGACCTCTATTTTCGGAATATAAATGAAATAAGCCTAAAAGGTACACAAATTCTCTTCAAATGCAAGGTAGATTGACGTAAACCTCTACAATATGCATGATTAAAATGGTATATAATTCATGTCATCAAAATACCCATACTTGCCCCTTGCTTGTCCCCAAGCAAGATTCAAACCTAGAATACGTCATGTCATGGATTATGTATATGAAAAACTCAAAAACATTTTGTTTTAAAAGTGCTTCTTCTTATTAGATCACCCTCAAAGTGATGTTTCAAGGCATAGGAAGGCAATGTATGTATGAACAATAATCACAAAATGAACTAACTATGTTTTCCTTCTCAAAGACACAAATAAAGGACATGATAAAGATGTAAAGACAATCAAAATCAAACAAATCTAAGCCATGAAGTCTTAAACATGTGCATAAAGGTCTCAAGGTATACTTCCTTGCAAAGAAAAAGGTCTAAGAAACATGTCAAGGGTGGGAAATCTTTTAAGGGAATGAGATGCTAATCCGGGAAAGAGGAACAACACAATACTTTGAAGAACCTAACTTCACCACACATGCTTTGCATGTAAAATTTTTTCTTTCTTTATACTTTACTTTTTGAGAGTATGGACAGCGGTGCACAATAACCAAAGCCTAGGAGATCGGCGTTTCTCAATTTCCGAAATGCCTCAAACCCTTAATGCACATACCATCTCCCGTTAGGACTTGTCGTTCAATCGGACTTTGGCAAGACACAAACACCCGGCTATGTGAATGGTGCCGAGTTAATCATCCTCATGTTCAACGTCCTCAAACCTATAATTTGCTAAACTTTCACTTAACACTTTCATATTGGCCCTCCCACATCAAGCATGCCTTCTACAACTACTTATCCTAATTCCCGGATGGTCAAAAGGAGGTCAAATATTTCATTGAGGAGCTAGCATGAACAAGATATGAACTAGAAAAGAAGTGAATTGCCTTGGTCATTCCTATATGATGCAAAAGAACTTATAATATAGCTTCAATCATTATTTCATTCTCTTATCAAGACATCAAGATCATATGAACTATTTATGCATTCAAGTAAGAAAATCAAGCTCATTAATGCTATAATTAATATCTCAACATAGCTAAGTCATCTTTTTGCCTTTTCCACAACACAATTCTCATCTTAGAGGTCATTTCCATCATAAGAAGCACAAAATATTTTAAAAAACTAACAAATTTCGAATGAAAGCATGCAAATACGAATGTCATAGTTGAAAGCAAATAGTGCAAGAGTTATTACAACCCAATTCATCAAGTGCAACAGAAAGTACATAAAGTGCGAAAAAGGTAAAAGAGATTCTAAATACCCCCACCCCATACATAACCTTCACATTGTCCCCAATGTGAAAAATAAAGCATAAGATGGAGAAAAATACGTACAATGTAAAATGGACTGGAAACTCAATCCTCTGTCGGTGGCGGTGGCGGATATGGATCTCTCGGTGCGCTGGTATCATAGAAATGGCCAAACTAATGATAGTACATGTCCTGCATCTGGCCATCGTATGACGAGTGTCTAGCATCCGTCTCCCAGCAGTATGTCGTGAATTGAGTGTTTTGGGCGGTGTAGTTGGTGTGGAGGGCCTGATAATCTGTGCGAAGACCCTGGTAGTTGGTACGTAGACCCTAGAAGTTAGAAACCAATTCTCCAATATGTTGGGGGAGCCTATGTCGGCGCCCACATCCTCAATTGTGGCTAGGAGTTTGTTCAAAAGAGTGACAGGGTGCTGCATCTCATCCTCCGTCTCCTCAGTACCTCGACTAGTCCTGCTAGGTCCTACACCATGAGTATCGGTATCCATGGCATCCGTAGCATGTCCACTATAGGTATCACTCTCAAACTGTAGCATGTTCCCCTGGTACGCTCCATCCACGTGGTCCTCCTCATCCTTTGTGTCACCTGCATCATCATAATAACTAGATGGAGGGGCTACCTCCTCAAGCATAAGTACAAAAGTCTCCTTCTAGTTCCTCTTATTCGGACTTCCATATTATCTCAGCCGGCTTCTTGGATGGATCCTTTGCCCATGGCATGGGCACATGCAAAGTTCCCTTGCCTCGAGGAATCAAAACCCGTCGCGCAACCAATCTTTGTGAACCTAGAGGCTAGGTACTCTCAGCTAAGGTGCAATCTAAAAATTCAAGCTCTAATGCCTTCGCCACGTGAGTGACAAGGGCTCCATCACATATGTCACCCTTCACCTTATTGGCTATCTTCACAAGATAGTCAGCAAGCATGTAGGTGATATTGGGGATAGTACTAGTAGTCATGCAATAGAGTAAGAAGAGCTCATCTGCCTTGAGCTTTTGTGGAGTCTTTGTCCGTGCAAACAAACTCTCACTAAGGATCCTATGAACTACCTTAAAGGAAAGGTTGTACATACTTGCTTTCTTGGAGTTCCCGGGTCTCCACTTATCTCCTCCTTATTCTCTAACTAAAATGCTTTCCCAAAAAGCACTAGCACTCATTCCTCTTGCAAATGTGCTTGCCGAAGAGTATGCAAAGCCAAACAAATCCCCAAAATCATCAATGGACATAGTATGGTTTTGGTTCATGAGACGGAAGATGACCGTCCTCTCTCTAGGATCATGCTCAAATGTACTCATGAACTCTAGAGTGATCTCGGTGTAAGCATCCTCCCTAATCAGTGCAAACTGACTCAATCCCACTCTTTCTAGCATCAAAACCACATCCTCTCTAACAAACAAAGCATCTAAGTCATCTAGGACAATATATCGAGGAAGGGTAAAGGGATGGTCTAAGAGACGTTCGTTTCTCTTTTTATGTTTGGAAAGGGGAGGAGGAAGTTTCAGTTTAGCTTGGGAGGGAGGTGGTGGTGGTGGGGGAGGTGCTTTGGAAGAAGATCCCTTCTTTTTCCCTGCATTCCTAGTGATTCTCTTCAAAGTTTCCATTCTGCACAAAAAAATCGACTTGTTCGTGAATAAATCGGGCGATTTTTTAGGGTAGGGTCGATTTTTCTATCGATTTCAACACAACTCACAATTCTGTAAAGCTTTGATCAAACCAATACCTCACACAGTCTCTTAGAGGTATTTCTAAGTAGATCCCTCTATCAATCTCAACAATACAACAACTTTAACACAATAATTGAAATCGAACGAAAAAATTTGGTTTCGAATTGAAAAACCTGAATTCCGGACGAATGAGCAGTTTGCCGAGCTTGTTGTTGCTAAATCCTTGTTCCTTGTCGAAAAGGCTTCAGTTTAGCCTCAAGAATCGTTCAAAACGATTAAGGATTTGAGAGATGGGAGGGTAGGCGATTTTCAGCTCTTTGGAACGAAGGGAAATCGAGAATGGTGATGCATGGAATGAAGGAACCAAGTGGAGAAGGCTTTATATAGGCCGGAAGATTTTCAAAGAAAATCATCCGATTTATCGGGTCGATTTTTTTGTCGGCCCGATTTTTCTTAACTTTCTCAGCCAAAGACTAAAAATCGGACGATTTTGATATGGTGGGACGATTTTTTGGGCGATTTTTCCCCTGTTGCCAAAAGGGAATTCTAGGGAATTCTAGAGAAGATTTTCCCTAGCTTCATCGACCAATCCTTTCTTGTTCTAGAGACAATCTTCTCTAGAATTCCCTTGATCTCTCTATTGGATATCTCAACTTGTCCGCTAGTTTGGGGATGGTATGGCATGGCTATCTTGTGAGTTACCCCATACTTAGCCAATAGAGCCTCAAATCAATGGGCTGTGAAGTGCATTCCTCCATCACTAATGATGGTTCGGGGAATCCTGAACCTTGAGAAGATTGTTAACATGAAATATGACTATATTTTAGGCACTTGTTTTAGTTGTTTTTCCCTCTTTTATGTGTACATAGATATGAGTTTGAAGCATTTGTGAGCTCATTCACCCACTTTGTCGATATAGAGATCTACACTAGCTTTGTTTTGTTTATAGGTGAATAAAGGCTTGAATTGGAGCAAAATGTTGAAGGATAGGAGTATTTGATCATGCTTGATGGCAGAGAGATGCTTTCGAGAAGCTAAGGAAGGAACATGAGTGAAGAACATCACCAAATAAAGGCTATCACAAAGAATTTGGATTTCCATACCCTAAATTACGGCCGTGGACTTGGCATTGGATCGTGGAAAGTGAATTTGAAGCACAACAGAAAGTTACACGGTCTAAACCACGGCCGTGGAAACTTGTACTAGGCCGTGATTTCCATGACGAAGTCACTTGTCATATTTTCCATGTCAGCGACGGTTATTGGGCTTTCTCATAATCTTATTTCGCGCTATAAGAAGGCTTGAGAAAGGAGTTTCAAGGACGGCTGCTTTGGGGTTCATTTTACTTTCGGGATTGAAGACGAAGGATTTAAGACTTGGATTGTGGCTTGTGAAAGACGTGATTTCGGAGATTGTGTAATTTCGAGATATTGTAGGGTTTACATTGAAGGGCGGATTGACATCCCGCTCTTTGTTGTTTCTCGAGATCATTGTGAGGATTTCAATTCCTACTTTTCTGCATTCATCAAACATACATTGTTGTGGATTCGAGTTTGTTATTTGATAATTATTGAGTTTTCGGAGTTTTATACCTTTTCTCTTTTAAACTTGATTTTTTATATCATGATGATGATTATTGGCTAAAACCCTTTAGCAATTCTAAGGGGAAGGATTGATAGTTGTGGCTTAGATGATGATAGATCGATCATAAACAGATTGGACCCTGAGAGTGTGAGAAACCTCGTCGAAACCCTAAACCACGGTCTGTTCTTGAGTTCCACGGCCGTGGAATCTCAAGACCTAGCCGTGATTTTCTCCGTTTTACGACCTTTGCTTTTGCTTTAATCCAAAGTTAAAGATTAGGTTTAACCTAGCATTGGCTTGCCTTTTCTAGGTAGTAGTGAGACTCAACATCCTCTATTTCGGTTACGAGTGTCACAACCTTAACCGTTTTAGTTTATCTTTGATTTCTTGGTTTTAGGCATGCGTATTTGAGAGTAATTCTTTTCCTTAGATCCTTTCTATACTGCAGCCTCAACAACCTTTATAGAGAGTATCATTGGGTGAGTTATATAGGGTTTTGGAACTTCACCGTAATCAACCTTACATTAGTTATACATTTGCAATCTCAACTCTGTCCTTATACTTATAGAATATCTTGAATCAATTTCCACAATTAGATACCTGGATCTTTAAGATTGCTGTTTACCCAATTATTTGCGAAGCTTCTATACTTTTGATTGCACGATTGTTCGAAACTGATTTTTTTCACCAAATCCCTGAGTTCGATACTCTGATATTCTTGCTTTACTACGCCAATCCGTACACTGCGGGTTCGCTTGGTTTGATTTCAGTTCTATAATTTAAAACTTATTTGCACGCACACTTTGAGGCGAACAAGTTTTTGGCGCCGTTGCCGGGGATTTGGTCTAGACCAAATTTCGGTTTTTGGTTGTCGAGCATCGGAGCTTGCTCTTGTTATTTGATATCTCTTTTTTAGTGATTTTTGCAAATTCTTTAGGTATATGCGAAAGACTAGATCTACCAAAGATCTAGTTCCTATTGATCCAGAACTTGAGAAAACTTTGAGAAGAAAGTTAAAAGAGAAAAAGATGGCTGAAAACAAGGAGAGAAACATCCAAGCGGAGTTGGATGAAACTCAACTTCAACTCAAGTTGAGTGAGAAGGCTCGTATAGAAGAATTTCAGTGTCATCAATTCAAAATAGATGAGCTCAAGGCTATGATGCTAGACATGAAGTTGGAGATGAATGATGCTAAGAAGAAGAAGGTCAAGAAACCTAAGTCCATTAGAGCTGAATCATCCGACGATGAGGATGAGGATATGCCGCCACTAGAGGATATTAATCCGGTGGTCCATCCTTTTCGTAACAACCCTAGACCACCGGTTGTTCCTCGCATTCCCGCTGGAGATGTGAGAGTTGCTCATGAAGGGGATGAACAACGGACTCTTGGGCAAAGAATGGATCCAATTCAGCAACCGCGCTGTCTAGGTGTGAATTTCGGAGCTGAAGATATCCAGGAATTCAGTTTTAGTCCGCAAATTATCATCATGGTTCGCCAAAGTCAATTTGGTGGAACGAGTGCTGAATCTCCACACAAATATTTGCAGAATTTCGAGATTATCATGGAGACATTGAAGCCAAAAAGGGTCAACAACAACAACTATAAGATCAAACCGTTCTTCTTCTCTTTGAAGGACAAGGCTTTGTCTTGGTATCAAGCTCTTCCAGCTGGAAGGCTTAACACATGGGAGGATCTATCTTCGGAGTTCCTCACCAAGTTCTTTCCACCATCCAAGACGGCGGAGTTGAGAGGTAAGATTAATGCATGTTCTATGAAACCTAACGAAAGTTTGTTTCAATCTTGGGAAATGTTTCAGGATCTCTTATTGGATTGCCCACACCATGGCATTTCAAAGCTGGAATTATTGGAGATCTACTACAAGGGGTTGGATGTGGAAACACAATTCAATCTCCAATCTCTCTCTTCTGGTACATTTATGGACATGAGAGAAGATGACGCTTTGGACTTCATTGAGAAGCAAGCCCAAGTGATTGAGAAGTATTCCCACCGGAAGGTGAATCCTAATAACCTGAATCAAGGAGATCCGGGAGCTAAGCTAACACAAGCTGCGCAAACTCAAATATTCTCCCTCAACAATCACATCAAAGAGTTGAAGGAAGTCATAAAAACTAGCCTTCAAAAGGCAAAGGAGGAAGAGGCCAACTATCTAGGGAGAGACAACCACCAAGGGAATAGCAATGACTACCGGAACAACAACCGGAACAACAACTGGGATAACAACAATAGGAACTCCAACAACAACCATTGGAGATCCAACAAACAAAATCCAAGTAATCCCTATTCACATGCTGAAAATGCTTTAACATCTCTATCTTCTTCTACTCCTTTGAAAAGCCGGGGACAAGCGTCAAACGGCTCGAACAAGACGGAGAAGGAGAAGCCCGATCCTATGTTTGAGACGATCTTGGGAAAGCTACAAGGTTTGGAGAGCTACATAACTTCGGTTGCAAAGCACACAAAGCTTTGGAAAACCATATGTTAAGCAAGGCCGGAGAAGTTCCTAGAGATCAAGGAAAGCTTCCCGGAAAGACGGAGGACAACCCAAAGGAAAGGGTGATGACTATCACTACTAGGAGTGGCCTGACAACCACCGACCTGCAGCCACTACAAAAAATAATTCAATTAGCCACGCATGTTAGCGACGACAAGGCTTGCCGTCGCCATTGGTCTTTATTTGGCGACGGCAAAGCGACGGCAACATCAACGTGGCAAAAAAAATAGTTATTGGCGTCGGTGGTATAGAGCCATCGCTAATAGTCATGTAATTGGCGTCGGCTAATCTTTACCGTGGCTAATAGAAGGGACCATTGACGACGGCTTATGTCGCCGACGCCAACAACCAAATTATTTGAAAAAGTAAAAAGAAAGTAAGAGAGGCTGAGAGAGTAATGTTTTAGAATTTAGGATAAATTCGTATCTGCCTTCTCCCTTCTCCTGTTCTCCCAACAAGCAAAGTAGCACGACGACGACAGGCAACTCAATATCACGGACACGACTTCGACTTCTTTTCCTTCTTCTGATTTAGGACTGTGGATTTCGTTTCTTCCATGGTTCACTAGTACATAAATAGGTTCTCTTAGAGATAATTTCTCAGGGGTTAAGAAAAACCCTTGTAAACTGTGTTTGGGTGTTTTTAATATAAATACTAAGAACATAATATTATTTCTATTTTTTAATTTTTAAGTATACTCTCAGGGGTTATACTTAACACCAAGAAAAAATCTCGTTAAAAGTTAAATCGAATATCGTAACTTGTTCTTCTCGGAAGTTAATTCTCAAAACTGCACTTAAAACCTAAATTATTATTCATCCCCAGCTATATCTATCAATCGTCTCCTCAAATCGACTACTGATATATCGACCGTACAAATAGTAGAGCGCACGCGGGAAGCTTGGTTCATCTTTGTTTATCGACTAACCTAGCGCGAGTTTCCGTCAACCCGAATCTCCCGTCCGGCATCCCTTAATTCCTTTAAACAATAGCATCGATATGTTGTCGAGAATCAATATCTCTTTAAGCTGTATGATTCATTTCAGCATTGATACCTCTTGTTCATCTTGACTTGTATGATCCTCGCATTTTTTTTCGTTTATTTGCATTGATTTTATTTTGATTTGTTGAGAGATGGATTTTTTTATGTTTTTTATTTTTTCTTTTTCATTTGCTTTGTCAAAATATAGACTTTTAAATGGAGCATAATTTTAGAATACGGAACTGAATGAACCCGTGAACCCAAACTCTATTCTCACCTATTTGACCCTAAATTTTTCCCCAACCTAAACCTTTTTCTTCCGACTTTCTTTTCTATCTCCAAAAACTACTTACAACGATTTCTGTGTTGCACCACCTCGCCTGAACAAGAAGAGGGGTTGTGCTGGTGCTTGTGTAAAGCCGGAAATTCAGGTTTAGTTAAGATTTTTTTTAAAAAAACTCTTTGGACGGTTCGGAATTTTCGGAAAATTCGGATCCGTAAAAAGTTGAATTGGGGCTTACCTTGAAACCTTATCTCTCTCTTCCTCACTTTTTCTATTCCCGAATGAGCCCTACACCTAACTCTCTCCCGTAAGCTTTCCCTAAACCTAACTCTCTTCCCCTTAACCTTTCCTCTCCACGCCACCTTGGTTGTGCCTTCTCATCCTCACCATCTAGATGGTCGTCCGCCTCAACAGTCCGGCCACCGTGCCCTAGCATTCCTCGCAAGCACCCCGGAGACCGCCTAATAGAAAGGGGCTCGAAGGTCGCCGCCTAGATCGAGTACGCTGAGGGCTCGGCGGACGCTGTCTGGAGATTGCGTCGTTAAGGGCTCGACAGTTGCCGTCTGGGAGTTGTTTCACTGCTATTTTCGCCGCCGAGTCGTTGCCGCCGGTGCTCCTTCGTCTTCGTTGCACACCGGGTCGCCGCCTCCTTATAAGCCCAATTCGACCTCCGTCCGTCCCTCTCCACTCTAGAACCGCCGGCCATTCTCTCCCTTCCCTGGTGTGTGCAATTGGATCGAGTCGAGTGAGATTTCCGGTATGTGAACCTAATTTTGGATTTTGAGGGTCTTAGTTGTTTTCGGACGAATTTGTGTTCTCCAGTGAATCTGCAATGTTAGATTTAGGGGTTTTGTGATTTATGTTTGATTGTGTAGTTGTATATGTAATTTTGTGTGATTAAGGTTGATTTGGATGGGATTTTCGATCCTGTTGTAACCTAAATTTGGTTTTGGGGATTTTGTGTATAGGTTGAATTGTGGTTATGGGAATTTTTTGTTTTGGTTGAGTTGTTATATGTTTGTGTAATAGCATGTGTAATTTTGTGTTTTCCTAACTTATCCCATTGAACCTAGATTTAAAGGAGAGGTGGATGATAAGTATCAATAGTGGGGAGATACTAAAGACATCCAGGTTCATGGATGGATGTGTAAAGATCCTCCCACCGAAGTTTGGCATATTATTCCGAGTAACAGGTTTCGCTCCTCTGGCCCTTCTAAGCAGTTCCTCACCTCCCATGTTGGCCCTACCTCTCTCTCTCTATGTTACTTACATATAATATACATTATGATTTCAAGACCAAATTACTTAGCTTAGGGTACATTAACATATGTCGTTTATTGTTTAGGTTCTACTGGGTACTCACTATATAGGAGCGGAACTCATGGCAGATTTTGCAGAGGGGGAGCCATGGAAGAAGGTGTTGGGGGCCATCTTTATATATGTCAACTCCATTTCTAGAGGTGAAGACTGGCACCCTTTATGGGAGGATGCGAAAAGACGGGTTTTTTTTGTTAGTCTCGTGGAGTTTCATTTAAAACCAATTGATATATTTGACTCATTGGTTGTTTTGTTTGATAACAGAGTGATAATTTGATACCTTCCTACCTAATGTTTGAAACTTATGACTTTCGTAAATGTATTCATATTGGATTGCTTGGACCTCTACTCTTGCAATAGTTTAATCATTCATTTCAAAATGTTGTACCATGTATTATATTCTTGTATTTACTTTTTTGGTTAGTCTTGTAATTTTCTCATCCTTTACACGTTACTTAATCTTATTGAGGTTAGATTACTTTCCAAAAATGGTTGCCTAGATTGCAAATATGTATAATGCTGTTCAGTAACTTCAGTCAAGGCAATGCCTAAGACAGGTAAGACAGGTAATTTTCTCAACCTTATAGTGATGGAAGAGGTGCTCTTGGCTATGTTGCATGCTTTAAGACATGTAAGACATGTAATTTTTCCAATTGCCAAGTATCATAGGGGTTCAAGACACTCTTTCTCGAAGAATGAAAAATTAAAAGGAATGGTGAAAACTGAGATTGATATCCTCAAATTACTGCAGTCAGGACTACAACCTCATCATGTGAATTACATCAATGCACATGCTAATTAATTAACTAAATTTATTGTGTTATTTCCTATGTGAACTAATGCAACTATTATGCAGGTAAATATTCCTAAATCATGCAACGCTTGCTGTGCGTTTGATGATTTAAACGGACGGGCTTTCTTTGACTTGAATGCCATATATGATGAATATGAAAATCAGGAAGTTGGTGAATATGAAAATGAGGAAGTTGATGAAGAATTTTTCCAAGTAGAAGATGTTTAGATCGTGGAAGCATACGATTATGAACTTCATTACCACTTTGTTAAAAATGAAGGATATCTAGGTTTTGTACTTTTAGATTGTGAACTCCTTTACACTTCAAATCGTGTTATGTTGATTGTCTTGAATGTTAAATACTCTTTTGGTTTATGAAAATTGTTGTTGCAACTTGATGCAATCATTTTGATGTTTTCAAATAATACAGGTTGTGGTATAACTGTACAGGATGTAGTAGAATTTTCCTATCAAATTTACAATTTGTCACGGCAAGTTACCGTTGCCAAAAATTAATATTTTAAACCCATTTTAAAAATTTCACTTCCCCAAAATATAAAAAATTTCTCACCAAATAAACCGACACCGTAGCCAAAAGAAAAAATCTCAAAGTTTGCGACACAGTTGGACGTCGACGGCTGTAGCCGACGCAAAAATTTTGCGACGGCTAACATCCGTCGCCAACAGGCACGCAAAATATTAGCGACGGCAAACGCCGTCGCAAAAAACTTTTGGGTCAACTGTTCTGGCTACGCCCCGTATTCTGTCGCCAACCCGTCGCCGTTGATTATTGGCGACGGCAAATGGCTTTACAGCCATCGCAAACGGCCGTCGCTAATTGAATTTTTTTTGTAGTGAGCCCAAGTTTGTGGAAGTCCTAACTGAGAAGGGAAAAGATAAGGAGAAGGAGAAGGAAGATATCTATGTCCCTCCTCCAGCTTACAAACCTCCACTACCATTCCCGCAATCTAGAGCAAGAGCGCGTCTAGACAAACAATTCGGTAAGTTCATTGAACTAATGAGAAAACTGCACATTAACATACCTTTCATTGATGCAATTGTAGGTATGCCCGCTTACGGGAAGTTCTTGAAAGAGCTCCTCTCTAACAAGAGGAAGCTAGAAGATTTTGGAGAAGTCAAGATGATTTCGGAATCTTCGGTGCTTAACAAAACAATGACAGAAAAGATGCCCCCAAAGCTGAGAGATCCGGGGTCATTTTGCATTACAATTGGAGTAGGAGAAGTCACATTCGACGCCCTTTGTGACTTAGGAGCAAGCGTAAGTATCATCCCGCTTGCTTTGTGTAGGAAGGTCGGTTTAGGCAAACCTAAACCGGTGAAGATGACGTTGTACATGGCAGATCGATGCATAACTCATCCCGTCGGTATCATTTAAGACGTCCCAGTCAAGCTTGGTAAGTTTTATATTCCAAGAAGACTTTTTTGTGCTTGACATTATTGTAGATTGTTCGGTTCCGATCATACTCGGAAGACTGTTTCTACAACATCCGGTTGTATGGTGGATTGCAAGAATGCTAGACTAGCCTTCGACATAGGAGAAGAGAAGGTTGAGTTTGTTCTCTCAACTTTGGTGAAAGAGCCAGCTCTTGGAGAGGATATGTTCAACATCTATGGCAAAGAAGCGTCTAGAGAGGAAGTGAGCTCGATTCTATTCAAAGATCCATTGCAAAAGGTCATAACCATGAGCATCATGGAGAAAGGAGAGGAAGAGGATTGCAATGCTGAGATTGAGGCCTTAGAAGAGCTAAAGGAAGTACAAGAGGAAGAGTTTGAGAGACTATACGATAGCTCATAAAACGTGAGAAACCACGGTCAGTCGTGCTATTCCATGGCCTTGGTTTCACCAAAACTGGCCGTAAAATGCTATTTCCAGAGCAACAAAGAGTTCCACGCCCAAAACCACGGCCGTGGAAGTAACAGTGGTCCGTAATTTTGGGAATTTCAGAGAACAATTCCGTTCGTTCCACAAATGCTCTTGAGTATTCTTCAATCACTGCTACACCTTTAGAGACTTCTAAGGAAGCGTCGGACACTCCTCAAGACTCATCAAAGGCATCAATAACTATGGAATTAAAGCCACTTCCCATACATCTTCGGTATGCATTTCTTGGAACTAATTCTACTTTTCCCGTTATTGTTTGTTCCGATTTAAATGAAGATGAACATGAGAAACTAATGGCTGTTCTAAGGAAACATAGGAAAGCCTTAGGTTATACCATAGAGGATCTTGTAGGAATTAAACCATCTTTATGCATGCACAAGATTCTAACGGAGGAAGATTTTAAGCCTTCACGACAACCTCACAGACGGTTAAATCCGATCAAGAAGGAGGTTGTTAAGAAGGAAATTCTTAAGTTACTTGACGCATGTATCATCTATCCTATCTCCGATAGTAAGTGGGTGAGCCCCGTTCAAGTTGTCCCAAAGAAAGGAGGAATAACGGTTATAACCAACAAGAACAATGACCTCATTCCTACAACAACCGTGACGGGATGGAGGATGTGCATTGACTACCGCAAGCTGAACAATGAAACTAGGAGGATCACTTCCCTCTACCATTCATAGATCAAATGCTTTAGAGGTTAGCACAATACTCCTATTTTTGTTCTCTTGACGGTTATAGTGGTTTCTTCCAGATTTTGATCCACCGGACGATCAAGAGAAGACCACATTCACATGCTCATGGGGTACGTTTGCATATAGGAGGATGCCATTCAGACTTCGCAACGCTCCAACCACCTTTCAAAGGTGTATAATGGCCATATTCTCGGAGTATATTGAGGAAATCATGGAGGTTTTTATGGATGACTTTTCACTTTATGGTTCCTCATTTGATAATTGTCTTTCTAACCTTTCTCTTGTGTTGCAAAGGTGTAAAGAAACTAACCTAGTTCTTAATAGGGAGAAGTGTCAATTCATGGTTAAGGAAGGCATTGTACTAGGACACTTGTTCTCTAATAGAGGGAAAGAAGTACACAAAGATAAGATAGAGACTATAGAGAAACTCCCTCCTCCATCTTCGGTGAAGGGAATAAGAAGTTTCCTAGGACATGCTGGATTTTATAGACGATTCATCAAGGACTTTTCTAAGATTTCGAAACCACTAACTAATCTATTGATGAAGGATGCAGTTTTTGATTTGTCGCATGATTGTTTAGATGCTTTCTATAAGATCCGGAAAGCTCTCATCTCAGCCCCGATTATCCAACCTCCGGACTGGAATCTCCCGTTCGAGGTTATGTGTGAGGCAAGTGACATAGTTGTTGGAGCGGTGCATGGGCAAAAGAAAGAAGGTCGGACTCATGCTATCTACTATGCTAGCAAGACGCTAGATGAAGCGCAGCTCAACAACGCCACAACGGAGAAAGAATTTTTAGCCATTGTATATGCATTTGAAAAGTTTCGTTCTTATCTTGTAGGAGCGAAGGTGATTGTATACACGGACCATTCAGCGATCCGGTATTTACTCGCCAAGAAGGATGCAAAACCGAGGCTGATTTGATGGATTCTTCTTCTACAAGAATTCGATCTAGAGATCCGCGACAAGAAAGGCTCGGAAAATTCTATTGCGGATCATGTGAGTCGTCTACCACACATTGAAGACGACGATCTACCCATTGATGACTCCTTCCCGGATGAGCATTTACACATCATGGAAGAGTGCATCGACAAGATCTTTAGAGGTAACGAACCTTGGTTTGCTAATTTTGTAAATTACTTGGTTTGTCAGGAAATACCACCCGGATTATCCTATGCACAAAGAAAGAAGTTCTTTAGGGATGTCCGGCAATACTTTTGGAATGAACCTCTACTCTTCAAGAGAGGTCTCGACGGCATCATTAGGAGATGTGTGCCGGAAGACGAAATGCAAAGCGTCATTCGTCATTGTCATTCACTACCTTGTGGAGGACACGCTTGTTCCAATAAAACTAGCGCTAAGGTATTGCAATCCGGATTCTATTGGCCTACTTTATTTAAGGATGTGCAAACCTTTGTTTCTTGTTGCGATGCTTGTCAAAGAACAGGAAATATCTCTAGGAGAAACGAGATGCCTCTATATAACATTCAGGAGGTGGAAATCTTCGACGTTTGGGGAGTCGACTTCATGGGACCTTTCCCATCATCTTGTGGAAACCAATACATACTTCTAGCTGTAGATTATGTTTCGAGATGGGTAGAAGCTATTGCCTCTCCAACTAATGATGCCATGGTGGTTGTCAAGTTCTTCAATAGAACTATTTTCCCAAGGTTTGGGACACCACGGACCATCATTAGTGACGGAGGGTCACACTTCATTGCCTGACGATTCAAAGATATTCTAGCTAAGTATGGGGTAACTCACAAGATCGCCACTCCCTACCATCCACAAACAAGTGGGCAAGTGGAAATTTCGAATAGAGAGATGATAGATGATGAATTCACTATCATTTAGGGTAGTTTTTAGAGTCTTTTTATTGCATTAGAGTCAGTGTATGCTACTAACTCCTTGATCCTGAAGAAGAAGACTAAAAGAAGCTAAAGAAGGAGTTATAAGCACTTAGGAGTGAAGAGAGATCACGAAAGCGCCCCCTGCGCCTTCACCAGCGCCGGCCAAGATGTAGGTCACCACCCCTGCGCCACCCATCGGCGCTCTTGCGGTGACCTACCCTAAGAGACGAAGACCAGCGCCCCTGCGCCTCCCACTGTGCCCTGCCTGCGCCTCCCACTGCGCCCTGCCTGCGCCTCGCCCTGGGAGCTGGAAGGTGAAGAGTTTGTGTCACCGCCCCTGCGTAGGCCTTGAGGCGCCCCTGCGCCTTAAAAACAAAAACGTCAAGAAGGCGAAAGGTCAGACGTTGAAGTGCATTAAAGATCCGCCCCAACAGAGCAGTGTAGCCGCCTCAGCGGTTCTGAAGAAGATTAACCGATTTTGCCTAAACCGCCCCTGCGGGTCCTAAAGGCCGCCCCTGCGGTTTACCGCTAGAAGCTTTACTCCGGTTGTTTACACCACCTTTATGGCATTAAGGGTGGCTGTTTTAGGCCGGCTATTTACTCCTAATTTAGTGTCTTTTGTAGTATAAATAGTCCATGGCTGATTGCTAGAATTATCGATGCTTTTCTTCGTAAAATCCATTTTAGACTTTAGTTTTTCCATTGTAATGAGTTGCTAACTCTCTTGCTACATTGAGTTGGTTTGAAGCTTCTTTGTTACTTTGGTTGTAAGTTCTTTTAATATAAGTGTTTATTCAATAATGCTTTGTGTTTCCTTGATCTTCATTGTTTAAATTGCATGTTAACTATTGCTTAAGATTGATCACCTTAGGTTCTAAAGTGCATGTAAACAACTAGGATTAATAGGTTCCGGGTTCGGGTCTTTAATCTTGTAGAAACTTTAAGTAATAACTGGTTGTAATTACTTAAAGAAAAGGAACACAATTATAAAGATAAGTTTAACGGTTTTAATCTTTTCTTTATATCCCTTAGTCTTTGTTTGAATGCTAGCTTATTATTTGTTCTTGTAGGTTTACGGAACTGTAATAAGTTAAGTTGTGTTGATGTCGGTTGGCTCAACACATATGTATGATCGAGACGGGAGCTTACTTAAAAACTTGTAAAAGGAATGCACCAAAGTAGCAATTGCATGCTTAGAATCAACCTAGTGTAGATTCACCCATTGTTGTCTTAGATGTCGTATTTATCTTTTTCATAAGTTTTTGTGCATCAATTCAACCAAACCCCCCCTTTGTGTCACTTGTCATCATAATCAATAATTGCATCTAAAACCCTCAACTCTCTTGGGTTCGACCCTTACTTCATCACTATACTTGTTCTTAGTGCTAAGTCAGGATTTACTTTTGATTGGGTATAGACGACCATAGAAGTACCTTCGGTCAAATATTGGCGCCATTGCCGGGGCATTTTTGTGTTTTATTGTTATTATTGATTATTGGTTTGAACCATTTTATGGTTCAAACCCGTGCTACTAATTCCGGCTTTGCTTCTTTTGATCCAGAAATTGAGAGGACGCACAACCGGCAACGAAGATAACAACAACTTCAACAAGAGATGGCTGACCGTACTCTTCGTCAACTTACGCAGCCCACTTTGGCTCAAAACCCTCTTGCGGTCACTATACCGGCATTGGGGGAAGGAGTAAATTTTGAGCTCAAGCCGGGCCTTATTCACCTACTTCCATCATTCCATGGGCTAAGTGGTGAAGATTCAATCAAACACCTTGGGAAGTTCCATACCGTGTGTATGAGCATGGAACCAACCATCATTACCGAAGAACAAATCAAGATGAGAGCATTCGGTTTCACACTCAAAGATTCTACGGATGATTGGTATTACCACCTTCCATCCGGAAGCATTGACACTTGGGAGAACCTTCACAAGGCGTTTTTGGAGAAATACTTTCCGGCCAAGAAGGCCAATAGCTTGAAGAAAGCTATAAGCAACATCGAGCAAGAGGCGAACCAAACTCTCTACGAGTACTTCGAGAGGTTTGCGCGTCTCCGATCCAGCTGTCCTTTCCACGGATATTCAACTCAAGATCTAGTCTTGTACTTGTACAATGGCTTGCTAGACAATGAAAGGAGGATCGTCGATGCAGCTTGCGGAGGTAATATTCTTAACTTAACCCCTGACCTTGCTTTGGAAAAGATGCAGGAACTCGCGGAAGGAACTCGGAACTTTGGAAGGACCCCTACTAAGAAAGGAGTTCATGCTGTGAATTCTGGAAAGAGTGAGATTTCCACCGAGCTAGCGGAATTGAAGGAAATGGTGAAGAGGCTAACACTTATGGGAACACCGCAACAACTAAAAGCTTGTGGAGTTTGTGGTGACCCATATTATCCAACGAACATGTGTCTACAAGTCCAAGATGACGATGCAGAAGTAAACGCAATGGGTTATGGACAACCGCAACAGCAAAGACCTAGGAACGATCCCTATGCACAGAATTTCATGCCAAGTTGGCGTGACCAACAGAACTTTCGTTAGAGGGATCAACAAAACCAGCAACAACAACCTCGTCAAGGTAAGTATCAAACAACTGAAGATATGTTGCACGTTTTGACTAAACACTTTGCTACTCATGTCCAAACAACAAAATCAAGCATCAAGAATCTTGAGAAGCAGGTTGGTCAAATGGCGGAAGCCATTACAAGAATCAAAACAAGATCCTCCGCCGGATTACCTTCTCAAACGGTTGTAAACCCGAAGAGGATGTTGGAAGAAACCAAAACATAGAGGAAGAACCCTTACATCGAGCCAACTACGTAAAACAAAGGCGCTAATTCAGGAGGCAACCCGAAAGAATAAGAAGAGGAGCTATTGTCAAGAAAACCGCCCCTTCGGATCTGAGACCTGCCCCTGCGGTGACACCCATGCCCAGCGCCGCACCCGGCGCTAGGCCTGCGCTGTGACATCACAGTCACCGCCCCTGCGGCGGCCAACCTTGACACAAAGCTCCAGCGCCGCCCCCGGCGCTGGCCCTGCGTACCTGATAACACGATTTATGACTTAGGTTTAGGTAATCATTTAGCTAGATTTCTCACTCATTCATGCATGGTTTAGCACTAATTCACGACGTTTGCACTCAATTCACATATTTTGTCGAGATAGGCGTCTACACCGACTTGTGCGTTGCTTTGTAGGTATTTCGGGGGTCTTTTGGACATTAACCGATACATTCGAGGGCCAAGCCTCATGGTGGTACACATCCGAAGCTTGGGAGGAGCATAATTTGAGCAACAAAGGACAGAAAGACCACAATTGGTGCAAGCAATGGAGCAACTCATGGCTAGACGATCATAGCTTGTTTCTGCTGAAGAAAATCGGACCAACTAGTGGCCAAGTAATGGAGCGACTCATAAGGTGGCAACACCTTACCATCCCCAAACTAGTGGCCAAGTCGAAATCTCCAACCGGGAGATCAAGGGGATTCTCGAGAAGACGGTCTCAAGGACGAGAAAGGATTGGGCTCTGAAGCTCGATGATGCCTTGTGGGCATATAGGACTGCCTTCAAAACACCAATTGGCACCACTCCTTACAAGCTAGTCTATGGCAAGTCTTGCCACCTTCCGGTAGAGATGGAGCATAGAGCTTATTGGGCCATTAAGTGGCTAAATTTTGATCTCAAGGAGGCGGGAGAGAAGAGGTTGCTTGATATAAACGCCCTTGAGGAGATCCGGTTGGATGCTTATGAGAATGCCTGGATCTACAAGGAGAGGACTAAACGATGGCATGACAAGCGCCTCATCCCGAAGGAGTTGAATGAAGGCGACCTTGTCCTTCTCTTCAACTCAAGGCTGCGGCTCTTCCCCGGAAAGCTCAAATCAAGATGGACCGGGCCATATGTGGTGAAGAAAGTTTTTCCTCATGGAGCGGTGGAGATAGGAGGAGATCATTGTGGTAACTTCAAGGTGAATGGGCATCGATTGAAGAAGTACATCCCGGAAGCCCCGGTGGAAGTGATTGCCCCGCTTCACCTTGATTGAAACGCTCCTGAATTTGGTCAAGCTAATGACCTTAAAGAAGCGCTTAATGGGAGGCAACCCATTGGTATATATTTTTCCCTTTTGTTTTTCTTGCTTTTGTTTAATCTCACTCTTGGTGTGCTTTGTTTTTCTTTTGTGTTTTTGGGTGCTAGATCTTGTTGATTGTCATGAGTTATGAGATGTTGGAGGTCATGTGAAAGCCTCATGGACCAGTTGAAGGTACAAGATCCAAGCACATGGACGAGGAGGAAAGCACCCAGAAAAATCGGCCCGTTCTTCAGACAGATCGGCCGATTTTCCTGGGCTATGGGGCGATTTTTCCTTATGTCAAGGAAAGTGATGATCTCCAATCAAGCATGGGTGGAGCGGACGTGGAACTTGGACGGCTTGCGGTGCCAAGCGCGGGTTTCGATGCCATAATGAACATCAAGAGCTCTCTACCATCCTTGATCGATCATCCACCATCATAATCCAATGTGAACCGAAATACCAAAGCATCACCAATTTTACATTGTGAGAACTCTCTTTCACTTCTTTATTTAGTTTACACATTAGGGACAATGTGTTTCTAAGTATGGGGTGGGGTTTTCATGATCACTTGCATGATTAGCATCAAGGATAGTTTAATTTTGTCACATGTTTCATTATGTCTTGCATTGTACATACATATTTCGAAAATTCCAAAAAAAAAAAAAAATAAGAAAATTTTAAAAATTTTAGTTCTTCTAAGGCTTGGGAATGACCCTTATGATGAGATTGTCTTGTGAATTGGCTATGGATGACCTTATGTATTGAATAGATGAATGAATATGTGGACTTGAAGTACTTATCTTGAATCCCATGAATGATTTGTGATCATGAATGTTTGCCTTGATTGAATTGAGTATTGAAAGTCGAAATTACATGCTAAGTTCTTGCACATCAATTAGGAATAAATGAGGCAATTCATCTTTCTCTATTTCTCATCTTGATCATGTTGTTTGAGCACCTCAATTGATGAAAAATTTGACCCCTTTTGACCCATCCAGGAATAAGAGCATGATAGTGTGTTGATGTGTGTGAAAAGCAAGTGTGGGGTGAAGTTGTTAATGAAAGGAATGTCATGAATGAAGTGCTGAAATTGTTGTGAAAGTGTAGCTAAAAATATAGGTTTGGGACATTGGTTTAAATGACAAGTAACTCAGCACACTTCACATAATCGGATGTTGGTGCCTTGCCAAAGTCAAATAAACCGATAGTTCTAACGAGCATTGGTATGTGTGCTCGGTGTGGATGCACCTCGAAAAAAATAGAAAAAGCCCGAGGACGGCTAATCACCAAGGTTTCGGCTTTTGTACACCAATGCCATTGTCTCAAAAATAAGTGAAAAAGAAAAGAAAACAAAGAAAAGATGGAGAAAATTATACACTTATTGGGAAGTTGAGCAAAAACGAAATTGTGGAGTTAGTTCCTTTCCCGGATTAGCATCACATAGCCTAGAAAATTCCCACCTAATCACAACGTTTCTTGGCCTTCTATTTCACAAGTCCTTATAACCTACTTCCATGTGTGTAAGACTAAGTGATTTAGATTGGATATGCTCATGATCATCTTGACATCTTCATCTTTACATTTCATTGCATGCTATCAAGTTAAGTGTAATTGTCTTTTCATATTTTCTTTCATTTGATACATGATTGCTTGTCCATTGCCGTGAAACATGACTATGAAGGTGATCCAAAATTAGAAGCACAAACACAAAAAGATTTTGCCATTTTTCTGCATACATAAATCATGTTATCTTGTAGTCTATAGTTGAGAATTTGCTCGGGGACGAGCAAACCTTAAGTATGGGGTATTTTTGATAACACGATTTATGACTTAGGTTTAGGTCATCATTTAGATAGATTTCTCACTCATTCATGCATGGTTTAGCACTAATTCACGACGTTTGCACTCAATTCACGTATTTTGTCGAGATAGGCGTCTACACGGACTTGTGCGTTGCTTTGTAGGTATTTCGGGGGTCTTTTGGACATTAACCGATACATTCGAGGGCCAAGCCTCATGGTGGTACACATCCAAAGCTTGGGAGGAGCATAATTGGAGCAACTCATGGCTAGACGATCATAGCATGTTTCTGTTGAAGAAAATCGGACCAACTAGCAGATAAATCGGCCGATTTTTCCTACTGGGTCGATTTTTGGGCCTTTGACAGCTTAAGCCACGTGTCCCACGATCTCTTGTCCGGCCTTGCTCTTGGTGGAGAATATAAGTGGTCCTGAAGGTTGTTGCTGGGGAGCTCTCCTCTCCCACACTCTCATTCACAGCTCATTGATTTGGGGATAGATTTGGAGAAGAAGAAAAACTCTCAAGGATTGAAGGAAGAAGAAGAACACCATTCTAGGAGTGATAGTGAGGTTTTGAGTGATTTTGAGTCATTTTTGGAGTCTTGGATTGAAGAACTATTGCAAGGATTGTTAGGAACGTTTTGGAACTCTATTTTTGAGGGTTGTAAGTCTTACTAAACTCGGATTCAGCTGAGATTTATTGATTCTACTTGCTTATCTTTCATTATCCATCTATTAGAACCATGTATGCTTGTATGATGATTTCGGATCTTGATATGCATACTATTGGCTAGTTTATTGTGATGGATTGATGGTTATGGCTAGGGCTATGATAGGATGGACTTATATGCTAGTTTAGGATGATTTGATTGAACCAAACCTTAACTAGAGGGAAAAATCGGCCTGTTCTACAGGTAAATCGGCCGATTTCCCTATCATCCACCCGATTTCCTTCTCTGTTGCTCTTTAAATGATGAATCTGTATGTTAGGGTGTTTGGTTGTTCAAACCCTAGTGTTTATTAAGCCTAATTTAGCTTAGGATCACCTAATGCTATCAACCTAAGTGAGGGAAGAGATCTACCCGATGATTTCCGATCTTAGATACCTTAGATGATGAATTCTAGGTAGTAGTGAGCCTCATAAGCCGCTATTGGATCGAGTGTGCTAGAATTATTGCTTGAGACTTCCCTATTCCGAGACTTACCCGGTAAGGAGAGTGTTACCCCTTAAGTGGTATCCGGTTTGTGTAGAATTCCCTACTTTAACCCCTTGAGACCTACCCGGTAATAGGAGTTTGATGCGGGACTAGTGAAGTGAAAGACCTACCCGGTAATTGCTTCCATTAGTGAAACATTCTTTCCCCAACATCGCAGCTTGTCCTTAGAATCCTTAGAGCCTTGAGTCCGATGCCATAACCGGAAATCTTGACCTCTAGAATCCACTTTTCTCTCTTGATCATACATTTGTGTGTTTTGTGTTACTTGCTTGTTTTGCTAGCTTGAGTTGTTGGTTTGTTTTGCTATCTTGTTCGATTTGTGATCTTTGCTTGATCACCACAAAAACTCAACCAAAAATATCTTTATTTTCATTTCTTTATTTCTTTCTTTTCTCTAAGATTAGATCCACACTATCTATGACCATTGTTTTACTCGATTTCACCTTAGTCTTTGTGTTCGACCTCGGAATACTATCCCTACTATGAACGTCCTGTACACTGCGGTTTCGCTAGGAGTTAGGATAAATATAACGAGTATAAATTTAAAGCTTATTGCGTGCACTTCACACGATCTTAGCGTAACAAGTTTTTGGCGCCGTTGCCGGTGACTAGGTCTAGATTGAGTCTATTTTGTGATTTTTTATAGTGTAGATCTTTCTTGTTGCTTTTGATCTCTCTTTGGTTTCTGTCTTTGCTTTTCAGGACATCTTTTACTCTTTAGGTGTATGCGAAGATCTCGTGGAAAGGATTTAGCTCAATTCGATCCCGAACCGGAGAAAACCCTTAGATCTAGATCCAAGAGCATTAAGAAGGGGAAAGAGATGGCCGGAAGAGACCTCCAAGCTGAATTGGATGAGGCCTTACAGCAAATAAGGCTAAGAGATGAGCTCTTGGAGGAAGAAAGGAGACTTGCCAATGAGAGGCAAGAAGCAACTAGGAGGGAGATTGATGGGATTAGGCAAGCCCTTGTACAAGGAGAGCTTAATCGTCAACAACCTCCACCTCCTCCACCACAACCGCAGCCGGCGGCGAATGTTAGGGTTGTACCCATTGCTATTGAAGAGCCACAAACTTTGGGGAGACGTATGGATCCGGCACAAAGAGCACACCGTCCGGGTGTGAACTTAGAAGATCCCGCAGCCCACAACTACGAGCTCCGCCCTCAAGTTCTACAAATGAACCGGCATAATCAATTTGGAGGGATGGAAGGAGAGTCTCCTCATCAACACTTGATGAACTATGAGATTTTGATGGAGACTCTTAGACCGCCAAGATTGGAGAGCAACAACCTTAAGCTTAGGGCTTTCTCCTTCTCTCTTAAGGACAAAGCCTTGGCTTGGTATCAATCTATTCCACAAGGGCGAGTTGGTACTTGGGAGGAGATGACAACCGAGTTTTTGACTAAGTTCTTCCCACCTTCCAAGACTACCGAGTTAAGAGGGAAGATCAATGCCTTCGTGATGAAGGATAGAGAGAGCTTGTTCAAGTCTTGGGAGAGATTCAAAGACCTTCTCCTAGATTTTCCACACCATGGCATACCGAAAATTGAGCTATTGGAGATCTACTTCAAGGGACTTGATGAAGATAGCCAATTCAAGCTTCAATCTCTTTCCGGTGGGACTTTCATGGAGAAACATGTAGATGATGCTTGGGAGTTTGTAGAGAAACAAGCTTTAGTGATTGAGAAATACTCTCATAGGAAGAGTGAAGGGAGAAAGGCGGGAGCATATGAGGTGGGTGAGGTCACCATGAGCAATTTCAACAATTATCAAGGCCCAAGGAACTTCAACAACAACCGGCAATTCAACAATTACCGGCCCAACCACAACCATCCCGGGTTTTCTTACTCTAACCCGGATGGAGCCTTGAACCCTCCCGCTTCCACAAGCACAACTCCACCACCAAAAGCTTTACAAGAACCTGTTCGCCCCTAAACGTGCGTGCAAATAAGCTTTAATTATAAAACTAGAATCAAGCAAGCGAACCCGCAGTGTACGGATCGATATAGTTAAGCAAGAATTCCAGAGTATCGAACACAGGGATTTGGGTGGGAACAAATTCAATTGCAGATTATCAAGCGAGTAAGTATGAGAGATTTGCAAATATTGGGAAAACAACAATCCTAAAGATCCAAGTATCTAGCTGTGGCAATCGATTCAAGATATACTTAATGATATAAAGACAAAGTTGAGATATGCAAAGGTATGCTAATGTAAGGTAATCGTACGGTGAAGTTCCAAAAACCTTATATGACTCCCCTACAAGACACTCTCTATACAGGTTGTTGAGGCTTCAATATAGAAAGGTTCTAAAGACAAGAATTGATGTCAAATACCCAAACTTATAATCCAATGGTCAAAACTAACTTAACCGATTAAGGTTGTGACAATCATAATCGAGGTAGAGGTTGTTGAGGCTTCACTACCACCTAGAAAATGCAAGCCTAAACTAAGTTAAAGCAAATCTTTAACTTTGGATTAAAGTAAAAGCAGGTTCGTAAACTTAAGAGAAATTACGGGCAGATCTTGAGATTCCACGGTCGTGGAACTCAAGAACAAACCGTGATTTAGGGTTCGTCGACGATTCTCTCAAACTCTCAAGGTCTAATCTATTTACGATCGATCTATCATCATCTAAGCCACAACTATCAACCCTTCACCTTAGAATTGTTAAGGGTTTTTTTAGCCAATAACAGTCATATTGATATCAAATTCAAGAATTATAATATAGAAAGATGAAAACTTCCGAAAACTTTCAATAAACTCCAAACCAATTTCAAAGTCACAATCAAGAACGAATAATGTCACTAATCCCAAAATAGAACAATGAAACACAATCTTAGGCAAGAAGGAAGAACGGGATGTCAATCCGTCTTCTAATAAAAACCTAAACAAGAAGAGAAGTCTTCTTGCAAGAAATCTTCCGAATCTTCCGTCAATACTGAAAATCTGGAAATCCCAATGATAACTCCACCAAAGTGCGAGATTAGGGCAAATCCGAGCGCGAACGTCGATCTCCAACGAGATGTAAATGCATCCAAGCAAATGCTGCGGAAAATCCCTCTAAGCAAGGGTGTAGGCGGGGATAAGCGAGGATGTATGCGTCGATGACGGAATCTCTCTTCGTCCGTCTTTTTATAGGGCAAGATAAAATATCGGCCCGGCCCAATCTTCAAAAGATCGTGGCTTCAAAATGTGGCGAAAAAGATCGCCAAGATCAAGGTCGTGGAAGATTCCACGACCGTAATTTAGAGCGTGGAAAGTGTCACGGTTTGAATCATGGATTCCACGACCGTAATAGTTACTGGAATGCATCACGCCTCTCTTGCAAGGATCCACGGCCGTGGAACTGAACGTGGTTTGTAATACGGCCGTATTTTAGAGCGTGGTTTAGGGCAAGAACGTGATTCTTCCCTAGCCTCGTGCATTCCTCAAGTTGAACTCCATTTTGCTGCTAAGAATGCCCTCAATCCATGGACATACTCAATCAACTCTTCTTTGCTAAATTCCGTTCGGAAATGGCTTCCAATGACCTATAATCAACATAGAACTAGTGTAGACATCCATATCGACAATATAGGCAAACTAGCTCACTTATGCAACGATGCTCAATCAAAGACTATCAATATGAATCAAATATGCTTAGAAAACGTGTCTAAAGTATCACAATATTTCATGCTAACAAATAACCCCATACTTGCAACTTGCTTGTCCCTAAGCAAGGTTTCTCAAAAAGGTTTTTTTTTTTTTAGAACAAGAGTTAGGATGAAATATGTGTACCTTCTCAAAGCAATACTTCTTTTGGACGAATGTGTCTTCTAAAGAATAGATCATTCTCAAACCTTGCTTCAATCGTTTATAAGACTTTCATACACTTAATCAAAGTGTAAAAAGATAAAGAAATTCATGAATTAATTAAACTTCTAAACAAGCATCATAACCTTCAAACATTATCAAAATCAATCATAAGAAACTTTAATTTAGATCACAAAGTCATATAATATTCTTTTGAGATTAAGGACTTTCAAAGAAAAGGTCTAGAATGTGGAAGGAAAGGAAGCTTTTAGGAAATGTGGTGCATGAATCCGGGAAAATAGACAACTACTCACTTCTTCTTCTCTTGCGGTTTCCGGACACCTTCAACTTAGAGCTTCGCTCTCTTCTCTTCATTTTTCGACTTTACTTTTGGAGTTATGGATAGAGGTGCACAAAAACCGAAGCCTAGGAGATTGGCGTTTCTCAATTTCATGAGATGCCTCATATCCTTGATGCACATACCATAATCCGTTAGGAATATCGCTCAATCCGACTTTGGCAAGACACAAACACCCGGCTATGTGAATGGTGCCGAGTTACTCATCGTCATGATTGACTTCCCCAAACCTACAATTTCTTTCTATTCTTTGGATTGCAAATAATTGCTCTCATGGCCTCCCACATCAAACATGCCTTTTTCATTCACTTCTCCAAATTCCCGGATAGGTAAAGGAGGCTAATATTTCAATGAGGAGCTATAATGATCAAAAGAAAGAAGAAAGAAAATCGAATTGCCTTAATCATCTCAACAAGAAGTATAAGAACTCATAGTGTGATTTCAACTTCAATTTCTCAACATGATTTAGACAATATTCATTACATTATGAAACTTGCAAAAGAGGTATAATTCATTCATTCAAATTCTTTTCAATTCACTATTCTTTTAAGCATGCAATTGTCATCAAACTCAATTCACAAGTAGTGATTATCATGGAAATCATCTCAATTCATTAGAAGCACAAAATTTTTTCAATTTTTATGGGTTTTTCAAGTTCTTTTTCACGCAATGCAATAATGAAACGTGCAACAATATAATGGACATGCAATGATAGTCTCGAATAAAGCAAACATAGTGAGTAGAAGTTATTACAAACTTTTAGCACATCCCACCCCATACTTAGGACGAACATTGTCCCTAATGTTCAAAAGAAAGAAAGAAAAGAAAGAAAAGAAAAAGAAACTCACAAAGTGGGGGTGGAATGTCTAAATCAACGGTCATGCATCATCATCACTGCGGCGCTGGTGGAGGCGGGAATGGGGAGAAGCTGGAGTCGTAGGGCCGCCCAAACTGCTGGCGGTAGACGTCCCTCATCATGTGATCAAGATCATCCATGCGTCCTTCTCTAGCATCGGCTCGGATCTCCAATGCTCCTACTCTCTCCGAAATGCCAATAGCCCAATCAGGCATCTGCTCGTACCATCCCGGGGCCGAACTGTACCATGCTGGAGCGTCGGATGGAGCTGGTGCTGGTGCTGTTGTCTGCTCTGTGGACCAAGGAGGGGGAACGCCATACCATGTGGGAGGTGTGGTCATCCACGTAGGTCTCTCACTCACGCTAGCGCGGCGAGAAGACGAGCCTGAAGCTCTAGATGGACGTGGAGAACGTCTAGGTGCAGCGGGGGCCGCCTCCGGCTGATCCGGAAACGTGCCAAAGTCCTGCTCGGCTCCTCCTTCACCCTCAAACTGATCTCTCATATCCTCCTCCTCAACAACTGGTGGCGGGACATACGGGGGAGCTACTATCCTATTCGCATGCATAGCAGCGAACGTCTCCTTCCAATTATGGCGTCCCGCCATGATGGAGTACTCTGGAAGCCACTCTATACCCCTACCCGTCCTACTCTCCCAAGGCATGCCCGCATAAGGCGGACCTCTATGTGTGGGGAAAATGAGACCCCTAGTCATGAAAGCATGTAGCCCTAAAGGTACGGCCGGTATACGGGTGCAAGCAGAAAAATCAACACCTAAGCTCCTAGCAATGTGGGTAACTATCCCACCATATCCGATGTTGCACTTCTTCTTGTTCTTGAGCTTGCTCATAGTAGCAGCCAAGAGAGTAGCACAATCAGCAGGGCGTCCATACAGCATGGAGTAAAGCAAGAACAGCTCATCCGTTTTGATCTTTTAGGGCATCTCCGTCTTAGGAAAGAGACACTTTGAAAGAACACGGTGAGCTATCTTCAAGGCTAGGTGGTACATCAACCTAGCCTTGGTATCAGCGGGTTGCCAACGGTCCTCGTCGGCGTAAATCATCGCAACCTCCTTCCAAAAGTCCTTGGCGTAAACGCCACTAGGAAATCGACCATTAAAGGTCTCATGAAACCCGAAAATGGTCCCAAACTCACGGATGCTAAAATGGTAGTCTCTCTCCATAAGACAGAAAGAGACGGTCCTGTCTACATGGCTGTGCTCGAAAGACGTCACAACCTCCCGTGTAATCTCCTCATAAGCGTCTTCTCGGATAGCCGAGAAGATAACTAGTCCGGCTCTATCCAAGAGCCAAGTAAGATTATCAACAATGTTGAAAGGAGCTAGATCCTCCAACAACAAGTATCTAGGACCAATCACTGGCCTCTCCTTGATCCTCTCGAGTGCATCGAGATGATCATCGTGTATGGTCGGGACTCTAGGTTGAGGAGGTGAAGATGGAGGTGAAGGTGAGGATGGAGGTGAAGGGGAAGAGGGTGGTGGTGCCCTAGAGGATGAGGAGGAGGAGGGATTACCCTTCCTTTTCTTATTCTGATCATTCTTCTTCTCTTTTATCCTCCCCGAAACTCTCCTTACAAAGTCCATTCTGTTGAAAATTACGGGCTGTTCTACGAAAACCACGGCCGTAATTCCTCCAGAGACCGTGATTCATCTCAGAAAGTTGCAAATCTCAGCAAATCAACACACAATCTCCACAAACAGGAAGTCCTACTCTAATTTCTTCCAATCTCAATCAGTTCTTCCTAAAATCTCTAACAAAAACGAGCCAAATCGACAAGAATCAAGAAGAGAGAAAAAACCTATTTTTCGGATTGAAAAATCCGAATTGCGCGTTCCTTGGTGAATTTCCGCTCGATTTGTCGCTTGGATCTTGTTGGTGGTTGGATTTGCTTCAGTTTAGGAAGAAGAATCGTTAAAAACGATTAGGAAACGAGGATTTGAGAGAGGGTCATGGATTTCGGCTATGAGGTCGTGGAAAGAGGGGTTTTGTGTAATTTTTGTGAAGAACGTGGCTTATATAGCCATAGGCAAAATTTTTGAAAATCACGGTCTGTCGGGGTGTTCCATGGCCGTGGAAATGTACGGAACCGTGGTTTTGGTGATTTTTCAAAGGCTTTTGGAAATTACGGGTATTGTAGCTGTCACGACCGTGGTTTAGGCCGTGGAACCCTCTGTAAAGCTCCAAAGTCCAGATTTCGTCATTTTTCTTCAACATTATCCTCCCCTTTTCCTTTTCCATCGTTCCTACATCCAAAAACACGAACATACCGGAAGAAATCGAAGGCAAAAACAAAGCAGAAACGTCTATTCTAAGCTAAACTATGAATCGAAAACGAAAATGAAAATGCAATACCTTGGGTTGCCTCCCAAGAAGCGCTTTGTTTAAGGTCCATAGCTAGACCAATCTCGCACTTATTCGATTGCGGTAGGCGCGAACTCTTCAGTTTGGAGTTCCGGCGTATACTTCTTGAGTCGTTGGCCGTTCACCTTAAAGCTTCCGCTCGTTTCACCCCATACTTCAACTGCACCATGGGGCAAAATACGCTTAATTAGAAAATGTCCAGTCCAACGAGATTTAAGCTTACCTGGAAAGAGACGAAGCCTTGAATTGAAGAGGAGAACTTGATCTCCCTCCTTGAAGTCCTTTGGAATGATATGCTTATCATGCCAACGCTTTGCTCTCTCCTTGTAGATCTTAGCGTTTTCATAGGCGTTCAAGCGGAGTTCATCTAGCTTATTGATGTCTAGGAGACGCTTCTCTCCCGCTTCCTTCATGCTGAAATTCAGCCACTTGATAGCCCAAAACGCCTTGTGCTCCAATTCTACCGGTAAGTGACAAGACTTCCCATACACAAGGTTGTATGGTGTGGTTCCTATGGGAGTCTTGTATGCAGTCCGGTACGCCCACAATGCATCGTCAAGTTTCAAGGACCAATCCTTCCTAGTCCTTGAAACCGTCTTCTCTAGAATTCCTTTGATCTCCCTATTTGAGATCTCAACTTGTCCACTTGTTTGTGGATGGTAAGGGGTAGCGACCTTGTGAGTAACCCCATACTTAGCTAGAAGAGCTTCAAAGCGACGGGCTATGAAGTGAGAACCTCCATCACTAATGATTGTCCTTGGCGTCCCAAATCGCGGGAAGATGGTCTTGTTGAAGAACTTAACCACCACCATGGCATCATTTGTGGGAGAGGCAATTGCTTCCACCCATCTAGAAACGTAGTCTACCGCCAATAGTATGTATTGGTTTCCACAAGAAGATGGGAACGGTCCCATGAAATCAACTCCTCAAACGTCGAAAATCTCCACCTCTTGGATGTTGTTGAGGGGCATCTCATTCCTCCTAGAGATATTGCCTGTTCTTTGACAAGCATCGCAGCAAGAAACAAGGGATTGCACATCTCTAAACAAAGTAGGCCAAAAGAATCCAGATTGCAATACCTTTGAGCTAGTCTTGTTCGAACTAGCGTGTCCTCAACAAGGTAGTGAATGACAATGGCGGATGACACTTTGCATCTCATCTTCCGGCACACATCGCCGAATGATGCCATCCGGACCTCTCTTAAAGAGGAGAGGCTCGTTCCAATGATATTCCCGGACATCCTTAAAGAACTTCTTCCTTTGTGCGTAGGATAGTCCAGGCGGTATCTCCTGGCAAACCAAATAGTTAACAAAATCAGCAAACCATGGTTCGTTACCTTTGGAGTTCACGTTTATGCACTCCTCTATGATATGTAGGTGTTCGTCCGGAAAGGAGTCATCAATGGGTAAATGGTCGTCCTCTAGATGTGTTAGGCGACTCAAATGATCCGCAACAGAATTTTCTGAACCTTTCTTGTCGCGGATCTCAAGATCGAATTCTTGTAGGAGAAGAATCCATCTAATTAGCCTTGGCTTCGCGTCTTTCTTCACAAGGAGATACCGGATCGCAGCATGATCCGTGTAGACAATCACCTTTGCACCTACAAGATAAGAGCGAAACTTGTCAATAGCATAGACAATGGCTAAAAACTCTTTCTCGGTAGTGGCGTAGTTGAGTTGCACTTCATCTAGCGTCTTGCTAAAATAGTATATGGCATGGGTTCACCCTTCCTTTCGTTGTCCAAGAACAGCTCCAATAGCTACGTCACTAGCATCGCACATAACCTCAAAGGGAAGAGTCCAATCCGGAGGTTGGATAATAGGTGCTGAAATTAGAGCTTGCCTGATGACATGAATTATGTATCATCATATTCATGCATGTTGCAGCACATTATCTCTATTTACCTTGCAATTAGAGGGATTTTGCATACCTTTTATGTTCTATTCAATCAATTGTCGGAAATAGAGGTCTACACGAGATTTTGATGAATTACAGGTAAATAGAGTTGAATTGGAAGCAATAATGGAGCAAGAAGCATCCAAGGATGTTAAGGAAGCTAAAGGAACCTTTGAAGGATCACAAAGAGCTAAGGAATTGCAAAGGAGAAACATAGAAAACGAAGCAAAAGAAGAACACTTTCTGTTGAAGAAAATCGTGCCAACAGATATATAAATCGGACGATTTTCATTGGATGAAATCGAACGATTTTGCACCTAAATCGACTAGGTCGATTTTCTTCACGATTTGGCCAATTGAAAAGACGACATAAAGCCCAATTAATTTGGGCTAGATGGAAGCTTTGCCAAACGGCCCACCTGCAAGAAACTATAGAGGAGAACCCTACGAGCGAAAACGAGGGGGTGGCAGGAGAGAATCTTTACACGTTTTGAAGAAATCAACGATTCTTGGAGAGGGATTGAAGAGCTTTTACCGGAAAGTCATCCTCGATCTTTGATTGTGAGATTTCTTTGTTCCATTGCTTTGTTTGTGGTTTGTGAACACGAAATTGAGTTGTTGAGAGATACTTTGGACAAATTTGACGATTGTTTTACAGATTTGAGAGTTATAGAATTTTTCCGTTCAAGAATTGGTTTCTTGCGATATCTTCTTCAATAATTAATTTGATTCGATTTTGAAAATGGTTGGCTAAAAACCTTGTGATTCTGGGGAGAATAGTTGATGATTAAGGCTTAGATGATGAAAGATTGAACTCATTCAAACATTAGGATCCTGAGAATTTAGATTTTAGTTTTGCGATAAGCACAAAAATCGGGCTGTTCTTGATGAAAATCGGCCAATTTTTATTATGAACAGGGCGATTTATCTTTCTGACGAACTTTAATTGAATCAATCTTTAATCAAAACTAATCCTTGCCTAAATCCCAATCTTGATTAACCTTTTTACCCTCTATTTGAATGTTTGAATGCACTTCAAACCTGTTTCTACATTTAATAGATTAAAATTGCAAGATTTGGGTAATAAAGAGATTCAACATCCTTTATTAAGATTTTAAGTGTGCTTTCTATTCATACTTTGGAGAGTCATATCCTGGAGCTTTGGATAGTTAGTTTGAACATAATTCTTGTCTTTAGATCTTTCTATATTGCAGCCTCAACAACCCTTATAGAGAGAACCTATAGATTAGTCATATAGGTTTCGGAACTTCACCGTACGAATCCTACCTTTGAACATTTAATCTTGGCAATATAAATTCTGTCCTATATCTATAGAAGTGTCTTGAATCGAAAGCCTAAATCGGATACTTGAATCCTTGGAATCATTTCTCTCTTTATCATATCACAAAAGCTTTTATACTTTCGCTAGATTATTGAAATTGGAATTTTTCTCACCAAATCCCTGAGTTCGACTCTGGAATTCTTACCTTTCTACAGCCGATCCGTACACTGCGGGTTCGCTTTGCTTTTGAGTTCTAGATATAAATTTAAGACTTTGACGCACACCCTTTTTGAGCGAACAAGTTTTTGGCGCCGTTGCCGGGGAATTGGTCTAGATCAAATCCGGTTTTCGGTTGTCTAGCTTGAGAGCTCTTGCTCTTGTGATTTGATTAGTCTACTTGAGTGATCCTTGCAGGTTCTTTAGGTATATGTGAAGGACTAGATCCACTAAAGATCTAATTCCTTTCGACCCCGAATTAGAAAGAACTTTGAGGAGAATGTTGAAGGAGAAGAAAATGGCCGAAAACGATGAGAGAAACTACAAGGCTGAATTGAACGAAGCTCAACGCCAACTCCAACTGAGTGAGAAAGCTCGAAAGGAAGCTGAAATAAGTCATCAATTTCAAATTGATGAACTAAGAGCTATGATTTTGGACATGAAGTTGGAGTCGAACGCCTCCAAGAAGAAGAAAGTCAAGACACCAACTAAGTCCATTCGAGATGACTTGTCCGATGATGACGAGATTGATCCGGATATGCCGGAACTTGAAGAGATTGATCCATCACTTCGTCCTAACCGAAACACTCCAACACCTAAGGTCGTCCCTCGCATTACGACTAGGAATGTTAGAGCTGCTAATAACGAAGATAGACCCCGAACTTTGGGGCAACGGATGGATCCTATTCAGCAACCACGCCGTTTAGGTGTGGACTTTGGAGCTGAAGACATCCAGGAGTTTAGCTTCTCACCACAAGTCATTACTATGGTTCGCCAAAGTCAATATGGCGGAGCAAGTACTGAATCTCCGCATCAACACTTGCAGAATTTTGAGATTCTCATGGAGACTATGAAGCCGAAGAAGGCTACTACAAGCAACTACAAGATCAAGCCATTCTTCTTCTCTTTGAAGGACAAGGCTCTAGCTTGGTACCAAACACTTCCGGCTGCAAAGTTAGCTACATGGGAGGAACTGTCTTCGGAATTCCTCACCAAGTTCTTTCCGCCATCCAAAACGGCGGAATTAAGAGGTAAAATAAATGCTTTTTCTATGAAACCTAACGAAAGCTTGTTTCAATCTTGGGAAAGGTTTCAAGATCTCTTGTTGGATTGCCCACACCATGGCATTTCCAAGATGGAATTATTAGAGATCTACTACAAAGGGTTGGATGTGGAGACACAATTCAACCTCCAATCTCTATCCTGCGGCACATTTATGGATATGAGAGAGGATGATGCTTGGGACTTCATTGAGAAGCAAGCCCAAGTGATTGAGAAGTATTCCCACCGGAAGGTGGAATCAAGTAACCGGAATCAAGGCGATCCGGGAGCCAAGTTGAATCAAGCGGCTCAAACACAAATATTCTCCCTCAAAGATGACATCAAGGAATTGAGGGAAGTGCTCAAAACGAGTCTTCAAAAGACTAAAGAGCAAGAAGCCAACTACATGGGGCGAGACAACAATCAAAGGAATGATAACCGGAACTCTAATTGGAGCAACAACAACAATAATAACCGAAACTCCAATTGGAACAACAACAACAACAGGAACTCGAATAACAACAATTGGAGGTCAAATCAGCAAGGTTCAGGTAATCCTTACTCATATGCTGAAAAGGCTCTAACCCCTCCATCTTCTTCTACTCCTTCTACAAGCCAGGGACAATCAAGCGGATCAAACAAACCAGATCCTATGCTAGAGACGATCCTAGGCAAGCTACAAGGATTGGAGAGTTACATAACTTCGGTTGACAAAGCCCACAAAGCTTTAGAAAACCAAGTATTCAACAAGGCCGGAGAAGTTCCAAGAGATCAAGGAAAGCTTCCCGGAAAGACAGAAGATAACCCAAAGGGAAGGGTTATGGCCATAACTACTAGGAGTGGGAAGACAACCGCCGACCCTCAACCTAAAGTAGTTGATACCTCCACAAACGAAGGAGAGGCAAAAGAGAAGGAAGAAGTCTATGTTCCTCCTCCCGCTTACAAACCACCTCTACCTTTTCCTCAATCTAGAGCGCGAGCACGCCTAGATAAACATTTCGGTAAGTTTGTTGAACTTATGAGTAAGCTCCATATTAACATACCTTTTATGGATGCGATTTTAGGTATGCCGGCTTACGGGAAATTCCTCAAGGAGATCCTCTCCAACAAGAGGAAGTTGGAAGATATAGGTGAAGTCAAGATGAGCATGGAGTCATCCGAACTCATCAAGACTATGACGGAGAATATGCCACCCAAGCTCCGCGATCCAGGATCCTTTTGCATACCCATCACCTTGGGAGAAGCTACCTATGATGCTCTTTGTGACCTTGGAGCAAGTGTGAGTATCATACCTCTAGCTCTATGCAAGGCAGTTGGTCTAGGTGAGCCTAGACCGGTGAAGATCACACTCTACATGGCTGATCGTTCTACCACTAAGCCGGTGGGAATATTAGAAGACATCCCGGTAAAGCTAGGTAAGTTTTACATACCTATAGATTTTGTCGTTCTTGACATACCTGCAGATTACCCAGTTCCCATCATCCTTGGGAGACCATTCCTCGCCACATCTGGGTGTATGGTAGATTGCAAGAACGGCCAGCTATCCTTCCACATCGGTGAAGAAAAGATAGAGTTCATACTATCTTCCTTAATCAAGGAGCCAGCCTTGAAAGATGACGTTTTTGAAATTGTTGAGGAAGAAGAGTCTAGAGAAATAGTAAGCTCGATCTTAATGAAAGACTCTCTTCAAAAGGTTCTTAGCATGAGCATCATGGAGGAAGGGGTAGAACATGACTGCAATGAGGATGTGAAAGCATTAAATGCTATGGAGGAAGAGCTAGAGGCAAAAATTGAAGAGCTAGAGAGGACTCCGGAAATTGTGAAGAAAATCGACCTGTGACAAATAAATCGTCCGATTTTTGAAGATTCAACACGATTTTTTTCGACAGAAACTAAAATCGACCTACCAGAAATAAATCGTCCGATTTATGAAGAGGTAGCACGATTTTTTCCGACAGAAACTAAAATCGACCTGACGACAATAAATCGCCCGATTCAGAAAAAGAAAGCACGATTTTTTCCAACAGAAAGAAAAATCGTGCAAAAGATCGACCGATTTATTACAGAGGGGGTCGATTTACTGAGTGATTCTATGGCTTCTCCGGACTTCACCGCAGCCGCTTCCGCATCTAATGATGAAGTACCCACACCTATAGAGACCCCCCCCACAACATCCGAAAATCACGATTCATCACCATCCAAGGTACCTCCATCGTTAGAATTGAAGCAACTTCCCACGCACTTAAGGTACGCATTTCTTGGCACTAATTCCACATACCCAGTTATAGTCAATGCAAATTTGAATGATGATGAATTAGAGAAGCTCATGCATGTTTTGAAGCAACATAGGAAAGCATTAGGTTACACCATTGATGATTTAGTAGGAATAAAGCCTTCTCTATGTATGCACAAAATACTAATGGAAGAGGATTACAAACCTTCACGCCAACCTCAAAGACGGTTAAACCCGGCAATGAAGGAAGTCGTGAAGAAAGAAATCCTTAAGCTACTTGATGCAGGTATCATCTTCCCTATTTCTGATAGCAAATGGGTGAGCCCGGTACAAGTAGTACCCAAGAAAGGAGGCATTACCGTTGTTGCCAACAAGAACAACGAGCTCATCCCCACACGGACAGTTACAGGGTGGCGAATGTGCATCGACTACCGCAAACTGAACGTAGCCACGAGGAAGGACCACTTCCCCCTTCCTTTCATCGATCAAATGTTGGAAAGGTTAGCCCAACATGCCTACTTTTGTTATTTAGATGGATATAGCGGTTTCTTTCAGATACCAATTCATCCGGATGATCAAGAGAAGACAACCTTTACGTGCCCATGGGGTACGTTCGCTTATAGAAGAATGCCATTCGGTTTATGCAACGCTCCAGCCACCTTCCAAAGGTGTATGATGGCAATCTTCTCCGAATACGTAGAGAATATCATGGAAGTCTTCATGGACGACTTTTCGGTATATGGTTCTTCCTTTGATAACTGTCTCTATAACCTTTCACTAGTTCTTAAGAGATGTGAGGACACTAACTTAGTCTTAAACTGGGAAAAGTGTCATTTCATGGTCACTGAGGGAATTGTGTTAGGTCACTTAGTGTCAAAAAGGGGAATAGAGGTAGATCGATCAAAAATAGAGACCATTGAGAAGTTACCTCCCCCTTCATCAGTAAAAGGAATTAGAAGCTTCTTAGGACATGCAGGCTTCTATAGGAGATTCATAAAGGATTTTTCTAAGATTTCAAAACCCTTGACTAATCTTTTGATGAAAGATGCGACTTTCGAATTCTCGAAAGATTGCTTAGATGCCTTTTGCAGGATCAAAGAAGCATTGATTTCGGCACCAATCATCCAACCACCCGATTGGAACCTTCCTTTCGAAGTCATGTGCGACGCAAGCGATGTCGCTATAGGAGCCGTTCTTGGACAGAAGAAAGATGGTCGCACTCATGCCATCTACTACGCTAGCAAAACGCTAGATGAGGCTCAATACAACTACGCAACTACGGAAAAGGAACTTTTAGCCGTAGTATATGCATTTGAAAATTTTCGTTCCTATCTTGTAGGTGCGAAAGTGATAGTTTATACGGACCACTCCGCGATCCGATACTTATTCACGAAGAAGGATGCGAAGCCAAGACTTCTACGATGGATCTTACTCTTACAAGAGTTTGATTTAGAGATCCGTGATAAGAAAGGATCGGAGAACTCCGTCGCCGATCACCTTAGTCGTCTCCCGCAACTCACCGGCAAGTCGGATGAACTTCCGATAGACGACTCCTTCCCTGACGAGCAGCTGCACGAAATTGAAGAGTGCCTTCAACACATATCACAAGGTAATGATCCATGGTTTGCTGACATTGTAAATTACCTTGTTTGTCAGGAGATTCCACCCGGACTTTCATATGCTCAAAAGAAGAAGTTCTTTAGAGACGTCCGGCAATTCTATTGGAACGAACCTCTTTTATTCAAAAGAGGTCCAGATGGTATCTACAGGAGATGTATTCCCGAAGACGAGATAGATAGTGTCATCCGACACTGCCATTCTCTACCATGTGGTGGACATGCTAGTTCCCACAAGACTTGTACTAAGGTACTTCGTTCCGGCTTTTATTGGCCTACACTTTTCAAAGATGTACAAAACTTTGTTGTTTCTTGTGATGCTTGTCAAAGGACAGGTAATATATCCAGAAGGAATGAGATGCCTCTCAACAACATACAAGAAGTAGAGATCTTTGACGTATGGGGCATCGACTTTATGGGACCTTTCCCATCTTCATGCGGCAACCAATATATACTTCTTGCCGTAGACTATGTCTCGAGATGGGTAGAGGCAATCGCTTCTCCTACTAATGATGCAATGGTAGTGGTGAAGTTCCTCAACAAAACGATCTTCCCAAGGTTCGGAACTCCCCGAACCATCATTAGTGACGGAGGAACGCATTTCACAGCCCGTCGATTCGAGACTCTACTGGCTAAGTATGGGGTGACCCATAAGATAGCTACACCTTACCATCCGCAAACCAACGGACAAGTCGAGATATCCAATAGAGAGATTAAAGGGATTTTAGAGAAGACCGTCCCTAAAACGAGGAAAGATTGGTCAATGAAGCTTGACGATGCACTATGGGCGTACAGGACAGCCTTCAAAACACCAATAGGTACGACTCCCTATAATCTCGTTTATGGTAAATCATGTCATCTTCCTGTAGAGCTAGAACACAAGGCTTATTGGGCTATCAAGTGGCTCAACTTCGACATGAAAGAAGCCGGAGAGAAACGGCTCTTAGACATCAATGAGCTAGATGAGCTCCGACTGAACGCGTATGAGAACGCAAAGATTTACAAGGAACGGACAAAGCGCTGGCATGACAAGCACATCATCCCGAAAGACTTGAAAGAAGGAGACCAAGTCCTCCTATTCAATTCAAGGTTGCGTCTATTTCTAGGTAAGCTCAAATCCCGTTGGACAGGACCTTCTGTGATTAAAAGAATTTCCCCCATGGTGCAGTTGAAGTATGGGGTGAACAAAGCGGAAGCTTTAAGGTTAATGGCCAACGGTTGAAGAAATACACACCGGAAGCTCCAGTCGAGGAGATAGCTCCTATCCTCCTCCATTGAACACAACATCATAGACCGTCTAGCTAAAGACGATAAATAAAGCGCTTCTTGGGAGGCAACCCAATGATAGTATAGTTTTCCCTTCTTTCCCTCGCTTAAGTTAGAATAGATTAATTGTTTTGTTTCTTCGTTTTTCGTTTTTGTTTGTTCCTCGATGCACTCTTGGTTTGTCATGTCATTAATCGCAGGAAACTAGGCTCAAATGTGAGAGATTTACGGAGAATGGAGCACAATTAAGTTATATCCTCGAGATTCAAGAAAAACAAGGAAAGAAATCGACCTACCACAAAAAGATCGTCCGATTCTGTAACAGAGCAAGACGATTTTTCACAACAGAAACAAAAATCGACCTGGAGATCGACCTGCCAAAATAAATCGTCCGATTTTTTCTGTCAGAGAGAAAAATCGCCCCGACAAATAAATCGACCAGAAAAATCGTCCGATTTTCTTCAGAAATTGTCGACCCTATATAAGGACTTCACACTCGATCTTCTTCATTCACACACCTTCAACTCGCGATTTCCCTCTCTCAAGAACGCCGGAAAATCGCCACACCCCCAAATCCTCATTCCTTAACCATTTCGAGAGATTCTTGACTCCAAATTGAAGCATTTTCAACAAGGAACACGGATCTAACAACAACACGCACGACAATCGACTACTCCACAAGGAATTCAGGTTTTTCTTTCCAAAACCTAAGTTTTCTCACTTGAAAACGAAGTTGCTTAGGAAGTGCTTTGTTGTTGGAATTGATAGAGGAATTTGCTTAGGATTCATTATAGAGAACTGTGTGTGGTGATAGATTGAACAGAACTTTACAGAATTGTGAGAATCGTTGGAATCGAGATAAAAATCGACCCAGCCCAGAAAAATCGGCCGATTTTTGTGAAGAACAGGTCGATTTTTAGGACTTAGAATAGATCTTGTCAAGAGGATAACTAGAAACACGGGGAAGAAGAAGGGATCTTCTTCCAAAGCCCCTAACCCACCACCACCACCACCTACCAACATCCCTAGGCTCCCCCCTCCCCTATCCAAGCATAAGAAACGCTATGAACGCATTATAGATCGCCCATTCACCCCTCCTCGTTACATAGTGCTCGATGACTTAGATTCGTTATATGTTCGAGAGGATGTTGATATGATGCTTGATAGAGCAGGGTTGAGACAGTTTGCTACGATCAGGGAAGATGCTTATAGGGAGATCACCCTAGAATTCCTTAGCACATTTGAGCACGATCCTAGGGAAAGGATGGTTACTTTCCGCCTCATGAGCCAAGACCACACTTTGTCTATTGATGCTTTTGGCAACTTGTTTGGCTTCTCTTATTCACATGCAGGCACATTTGCTAGAGGCCTCAGTGCTAGTGATTTTTGGGAGGCTATTTCCGTAGGAGAGTACGGCGGGGATAAGTGGAGACCCGGAAACTCCAAGGAGACAAGCATGTACAACCTTTCCTTCAAGGTAGTACATAGGATACTCAGTGAGAGTTTGTTTGCCAGGACCGAGACCCCGCAGAAGCTCAAGGCTGATGAGCTTTTTATCCTCTACTGCATGGCATCTACCACCACTCCCGACATTGCCACCATGCTTGCTGACTATCTAGGAAAGATAGCCAACAAAGCTAAGGGCGACATTTGTGCAGGAGGCTTAGTCACTCACGTGGCTAGGACTCTAGGTTATGACTTCTCGGGATGCACTCTAGCTGAGAGTGCCCTCCCTTTAGGCTCACAGAGGTTGGTAGTCCGACAGGTCTTGATTCCTCGAGGAAGAGGAACTCTTCATGTACCGATGCCATGGCACAGGGATCCGAAGAAGAAGCCATCCGAGATCATATGGAAATCCGAATACACCATTCGGAATAAGAGGAACTGGAAGGAGACTTTTGAGGCGATGCTTGAGGAGCTCTCACCTCCTACTTATTATGATGATGATGCAGGTGACTCAGATGAGGAGGATGAGGATGGCGGACAGGAGACCATGCTCGAGTTTGAGAGTGATACTCATAGCGGGCACGCTACGGACGCCATGGACACTGACACTCATGGAGTAGGACCGAGCAGGACTAGCAGACAGGATGAGGAGACGGAGGATGACATGCAGCCACCTCGACACTCCTATGTACATGCTCCAGGCCCTAGACGAGGACGCCGAGCTCCGCGCCACTTCAGGGAGCTAGTCACTAGCTTCCAGAGCCTCAGCACCGACTACCGTGCCCTCCGCACCGATTATGACACCCTGAGCACACAGTTCAGGAGCTACAGGGAGGAGACGGATGCTAGGCATTCATCCTATGATGGCCAGATGAGGGACATGTACTACCACCAGTTCGGCCACTTCTACGATCCCTCCGCACCGATGTATCCATATCCACCACCTCCACCACCGACAGAGGATTGAGCTTCCACTCCTTTTACATTGTAAGTATTTTTCTCCTTCTTATGCTTGATTTTCACATTGGGGACAATGTGGATGTCAAGTATGGGGTGGGGGTACTTACAATACCTTATTTCTCATTCTAGCACTCTATGTACTTTCCACTACTCTTGACAAATTGGCTTGTAATAACTCTTGCACTACTTGCTTTCTACTATCAACACTTGCATTTGCATGACCTTTTTCAAAACTATGAATTTTCAATCTTTAATTTTAAGTGCTTCTTATATGGAAATGACCTCTATGATGAATATTGTGTATATGGATAGGCAAAAAGACGCTTAGTTATGTTGAAATCTTGACTATAGCATGAATGAAATTGCTTTTGTTACTTGAATACATGAATAAGTTATATGATTTAGTTGTTTTGATGAGAGAATGAAATAATAATCGAAGCTATATTGCAAGTTCTTTTACACCATTTAAGGATGACTAAGGCAATTCACTTCTTTTCTTTTCTCATATCTTGATCATGCTAGCTCCCCAATGAACTATGTAACCCTCCTCTTACCATCCTGGAATTAGGATAGGCGATTGAAAAAGGCATGTTTGATGTGGGAGGGCCAAGGAAAATGTATTGAAAAAAAAGTGCAAAATTTCATAAGTTTGGGGACGTTGAACATGAGGATGAGTAACTCGGCACCATTCACATAGCCGGGTGTTTGTGTCTTGCCAAAGTCCGATTGAACGACAAGTCCTAACGGGATATGGTATGTGCATCAAGGGTTTGAGGCATCTCAAAATTGAGAAACGCCAATCTCCTAGGCTTCGGTTTTTGTGCACCGCTATCCATACTCTCAAAAAGTAAAGTATAATGAAAGCAAAGCTTTCTACATGCGAAGCATGTGCGGTGAAGAAAATTCTTGAAAGTGTTATGTGTTTCTCTTTCCCGGATTAGCACCACAATTGCCAAAAAGAATTCCTTCCCTTAATACGTTTCTTGAACCCTTTCTTTGATTAGAAGACCTTGAGACTTTTATGCATGTGTTCAAGACTTAATGGCTTAGATTTGTTTGAATTTGATTGCCTCTACACCTCTATCATGTTCTTTATTTATGGCTTCAAGGAAGAAAAGGGAGTTTATTCGTCTTATAGTCATCATTGATACATTCTTTGCTCTTTTATGCCTTGAAATTTCACTTTGAGGGTGATCCAAAACGAAGAAGCACTACCAAAAGAAAAGTTTTTAGGTTTTCATACATACATAATCCATGGCATCTTTTATTCTAAATTTGAGTCTTGCTTAGGGACAAGCAAGAGGCAAGTATGGGGTATTTTGATGACATGAATTATGTATCATCATATTCATGCATATTGCAGCACATTATCTCTATTTACCTTGCAATTAGAGGGATTTTGCATACCTTTTATGTTCTATTCAATCAATTGTCGGAAATAGAGGTCTACACGAGATTTTGATGAATTACAAGTAAATAGAGTTGAATTGGAAGCAATAATGGAGCAAGAAGCATCCAAGGATGTTAAGGAAGCTAAAGGAACCTTTGAAGGATCACAAAGAGCTAAGGAATTGCAAAGGAGAAACATAGAAAACGAAGCAAAAGAAGAACACTTTCTGTTGAAGAAAATCGTGCCAACAGATATATAAATCGGACGATTTTCATTGGATGAAATCGAACGATTTTGCACCTAAATCGACTAGGTCGATTTTCTTCACGATTCGGCCAATTGAAAAGACGACATAAAGCCCAATTAATTTGGGCTTTATGTTAAACGCATCCAAGCATTCCTGCGAAAACTCAAAAACTGCATCCTTCATCAATAGATTAGTGAGCGGTTTTGATATCTTAGAAAAATCCTTAATGAAACGTCTATAGAATCCAGCATGTCCTAGGAAACTTGTTATCCCTTTCACCGAAGTTGGGGGAGGAAGTTTCTCTATGGTCTCTATCTTAGCTTTGTCTACTTCTATCCCTCTACTAGAGACTAAGTGACCTAATACGATTCCTTCCTTAACCATAAATTGACACTTTTCCCAATTAAGAACTAGGTTAGTGTCTTCACATCTTTGCAAAACAAGAGAAAGGTTAGAAAGGCAATCGTTAAAAGAGGAACCGTATACGGAGAAGTCGTCCATGAAGACTTCCATGATTTCCTCTATGTATTCGGAGAACATGGCCATCATGCACCGTTGAAAGGTGGTTGGGGCGTTGCAAAGCCCAAACGGCATTCTCCTATAAGCGAACGTACCCCAAGGGCACGTGAATGTGGTCTTCTCTTGATCATCCGGGTGTATCGGAATCTGAAAGAAACCACTATAACCGTCAAGGTAGCAAAAATGTGAATGTTGCGCTAACCTTTCAAGCATTTGATCAATAAATGGCAGGGGGAAGTGGTCCTTCCGCGTTGCATTGTTGAGCTTGCGGTAGTCTATGCACATCCGCCATCCCGTCACGGTTCGGGTAGGAATGAGTTCGTTGTTCTTGTTGGTGATGACCGTCATTCCTCCCTTCTTCGGAACTACTTGAAATGGACTCACTCACTTACTATCGGAGATAGGATATATGATACCTGCATCAAGAAGTTTAAGAATTTCCTTCTTGACAACCTCCTTCATGGTCGGATTCAACCGCCTTTGAGGTTGTCTTGAATTTCTAAAGTCCTCCTCCATTAGTATCTTATGCATGCATATGGAGGGTTTAATTCCTACTAAGTCCTCTATAGTGTAGCCTAAGGCTCTCCTATGTTTCCTAAGGACAATCATGAGCTGTTCATGTTCATTTATGCTTAGTTCGGAACTAATGATAACCGGAAAGGTAGAATTAGGTCCTAGAAAAGCGTACCTTAGATGAGTAGGAAGTGGTTTTAGTTCAATCGCTTTCGGAGCTTCCAACGATCCTTGAGGAGCATCCGACGTCTCCTTAGAAGTTTCTAAGGGTATTGAATGTGTGGGAGAAGAATCAGAAAGAGTTGAAGAAGTGTCTCGATCACTCCTTTCCACGGCCCAAATTACGGGTGGATCATGTCCTCCACGGCCGTGGTTTAGGGCGTGGAAGGGAAATACGGTTGTCACATCTTCTCCACGACCGTATAACTCCCTGGAGTGAGGCACGATTTTGGTTGTGAAATCCACGGCCGTGGAATACAGTGTGTGGCCGTGGATTCTCACGTTTTCAGCTTCATCGTGGAGTTTCTCAAACTCCTCTTCATGCATCTCTTCTTGTGCTTCTAAGGCTTCAATTGCCTCATTGCACTCTTCCTCTTCCCCTACATTGGTTAGACTCATAGTGATAACTTTTTGTAAAGGATCTTTAAAGAGAATCGCACTTACCTCCTCCCTAGATAAACCTTCTTCATCTTGGATATCGTAAATATCCTCATCGAAGATTGGCTCCTTCACTAGAGTGGAAAGAACGAACTCTTCTTTCTCTTCTCCTATATCAAAAGCGAGTCTCCCATTCTTGCAATCGACTATGCAGCCGGAAGTTGCAAGAAACGGTCTTCCGAGTATGATCGGGACCGGACTATCTGCAGGAATGTCAAGCACGACAAAATCAATGGGAACAAAGAATTTTACTAGCTTGACCGGGACGTCTTCTACAATACCGACGGGGCGAGTGATGGATCGATCCGCCATGTATAACGTCATCTTCACCGGTTTATGGTCGCCTAAACCGATCTTCCTGCACAATGCAAGTGGTATGATGCTCACACTTGCTCCTAAGTCACATAAAGCGTCATATGTGACATCTCCCACTCCTATGGGAATGCAAAATGACCCCGGATCCTTCAACTTTGGGGGCATTTTCTCTTTCATGGTCTTGATGAGATCCGAAGAATCCGAACTCATCTTGACCTCACCGAAGTCTTCTAGCTTCCTCTTGTTGGAGAGGAGCTCCTTCAAGAACTTGCCATAAGCCGGTATACGTACAATAACATCGATAAAGGGTATATTAATATGCAGCTTGCTCATGAGTTCTATGAACTTACCAAATTGTTTATCTAGGCGCGCTCGCGCTCTAGATTGAGGGAATGGTAGGGGAGGTTTGTAAGCCGGAGGAGGAACGTAGACATCTTCCTTCTCCTTCCCCTTCTCTTTGCTTTTCTCTACGGGGACTTCAACAAATTTAGGCTGCGGATCGGTGGTAGTCACTCCGCTCCTAGTCGTAATTGTCATTACCCTTCCCTTAGGGTTGTCCTCCGTCTTTCCTGGAAGTTTCCCTTGATTCCTAGGAACTTCCTCCGCATGGTTGAACATTTGGTTTTCTAAAACCTTTTGAGCTTTATCAACATTGGAAACATGATCGTCAACCTTAATGATACGGTTCTCCAACCCTTAAAGCTTTCCCAAAATCGTTTCCAACATGGGATCGGGCTTCTCCTTTTCCAAAGTGTTTCCTCCATTTGATGGTTGCCCCTGGCTTCTCAAAGGAGTAGAGGAAGAGGAAGGTGGAGTTAGTGAATTTGAATTGGAAGGATAAGAGTTACCGGAATTTTGTTGATTGGGGCGCCAATTGTTGTTACTTGAACCCCTATTGTTGTTCCAATTGTTGTTCCGGCCGTTATTATTGTTGTTGTTGCCATTCCAATTGTTGCTCCGGTTATTGTTCCGGTTGTTGTTGTTGTTGCGGTTTGTGTTATCACCGCCATTGTTGTTGCCCAAATAACCAACATCCTTCCCTTGTTGTTTTGGGAAGTTGGTCTTGATAGCCTCCTTCAATTCTTTGGTCTCATTGTTGAGGGAGAAAATCTGATTTTGAGCTTCATGTGTGAGCTTTGCTCCTTGCTCCACACGATTTCCCTCCACTTTCCGGTGGGAATACTTCTCTATGACTCTTGCTTGCTTCTCAATGAAGTCCCAAGCGTCATCTTCTCTCATGTCCATGAACGTTCCACATGAAAGGGATTGGAGGTTGAATTGCGTTCCCGCATCCAGCCCCTTGTAGTAAATCTCCAGCAAGGCAAGTTTGGATATGCCATGATGAGGACAATCCAAGAGCAAATCCTGAAACCTTTCCCAAGATTGAAACAAACTATCGTTAGGTCTCATGGAAAAAGCATTAATCTTACCTCTAAGTTCCGCCGTTTTGGAAGGCGGAAAGAATTTGGTGAGGAACTCCGCGGAAAGGTCTTCCCACGTATCTAGTTTCCCACTAGGAAGAGCTTGGTACCAAGACAACGCTTTCCCCTTCAAAGAGAAGAAGAAGGGCTTGAGCTTGTAGCTGTTGGTGGTAGCATTCTTCGGTCTCATCGTCTCCATCATACACTCAAAGTTTTGCAAGTGTTGGTGTGGAGATTCAGTGCTTGTCCCGCCAAATTGGTTTTGGCCAACAAGAGTAATAACTTGAGGGTTGAAACTAAACCCTTGTACATCTTCAGCATCAAAATTCACACCCAAACGGCGTGGTTGTTGTGTTGGATCCATCCGCTGGCCAAGAGTTCTTGGCTCATCATCCAGACGCTCGATCCTTGCGTTCCTAGGTGGAACACGGCGATTAGCAGCTCCTTGTGGATGAAAAGGATTCGCATTGATCGTGGGATCAATTTCTTCTAGCGGTGGCATGGAAGAGTCACTATCATCAGCGGATGAATGACTTCTTCTTCTTCTAGATCTTGATGCCCTTCTTGAGGATTTCTTGCTTCCTTTATTCTTAAGGTCGCTTAACTCTATCCTCATCTGAAACATCGTATCCTTTAGATCGTTAAATTCAGATTGATGACGATCCATTTCATCCCAGCGGAGGTTCTCGTTCCATTGGAGTTGAGCTTCCTTCTCCGCCAACTCCGCTTGAAGATCACGTTCGTGTTCTTCAACCATCTTCTTTGCCTTGCGCTTTTGCCTTAAAGTTTTCTCTAGCTCTTGATCAAGAGGTAAGAGATCTTCGGTGTTCCTAGACCTGCGCATGCACTCAAAGTAATATCAAATAACGAGAGCAAGCTCCCAAGCTTGACAGCAGGCTACCGAATTCGGCCGAAACCAAATCCCCGGCAACGGCGCCCTAAACGTGCGTGCAAGTAAGCTTTAATTATAAAACTAGAATCAAGCAAGCGAACCCGCAGTGTACGGATCGATATAGTTAAGCAAGAATTCTAGAGTATTGAACACAGGGATTTGGATGGGAACAAATTCAATTGCAGATTATCAAGCGAGTAAGTATGAGAGATTTGCAAATATTGGGAAAACAACAATCCTAAAGATCCAAGTATCCAGCTGTGGCAATCGATTCAAGATATACTTAATGATATAAAGACAAAGTTGAGATATGCAAAGGTATGCTAATGTAAGGTAATTGTACGGTGAAGTTCCAAAAACCTTATATGACTCACCTACAAGACACTCTCTATACAGGTTGTTGAGGCTTCAATATAGAAAGGTTCTAAAGACAAGAATTGATGTCAAATACCTAAACTTATAATCCAAAGGTCAAAACTAACTTAACCGATTAAGGTTGTGACAATCATAATCGAGGTAGTGGTTGTTGAGGCTTCACTACCACCTAGAAAAGGCAAGCCTAAACTAAGTTAAAGCAAATCTTTAACTTTGGATTAAAGAAAAATCAGGTTCGTAAACTTAAGAGAAATTACGGGCAGATCTTGAGATTCCACGGTCGTGGAACTCAAGAACAAACCGTGATTTAGGGTTCGTCGACGATTCTCTCAAACTCTCAGGGTCTAATCTATTTACGATCGATCTATCATCATCTCAGCCACAACTATCAACCCTTCACCTTAGAATTATAATATATAAAGATGAAAACTTCCGAAAACTTTCAATAAACTTCCGAAAACTTTCAATAAACTCCAAACCATTCTCAAAGTCACAATCAAGAACGAATAATGTCACTAATCCCAGGATAGAACAATGAAACACAATCTTAGGCAAGAAGGAAGAACGGGATGTCAATCCGTCTTCTAATTCAAACCTAAACAAGAAGAGATGAAAACACAGTCATATTAATATCAAATTCAAGAATTATAATATAGAAAATGAAAACTTCCGAAAACTTTCAATAAACTCCAAACCAATCTCAAAGTCACAATCAAGAACGAATAATGTCACTAATCCCAGGATAGAACAATGAAACACAATCTTAGGCAAGAAGGAAGAACGGGATGTCAATCCGTCTTCTAATTCAAACCTAAACAAGAAGAGAAGTCTTCTAGCAAGAAATCTTCCGAATCTTCCGTCAATCCTGGAAATCTGGAAATCCCAATGATAATCTCCACCAAAGTGCGAGATTAGGGCAAATCCGAGCGCGAACGTCGATCTCCAACGAGATGTAAATGCCTCCAAGCAAATGCTGCGGAAAATCCCTCTAAGCAAGGGTGTAGGCGGGGATAAGCGAGGATGTATGCGTCGATGACGGAATCTCTCTTCGTCCGTCTTTTTATAGGGCAAGATAAAATATCGGCCCGGACCAATCTTCAAAAGATCGTGGCTTTGGAAAAAGATCGCCAAGATCACAGTCATGGAAGATTCCACGACCGTAATTTAGAGCGTGGAAAGTGTCACGGTTTGAACCATGGATTCCACGACCGTAATAGTTACTGGAATGCATCACGCCTCTCTTGCAAGGATCCACGGCCGTGGAACTGAACGTGGTTTGTAATACGGCCGTATTTTAGAGCGTGGTTTAGGGCAAGAACGTGATTCTTCCCTAGCCTCGTGCATTCCTCAAGTTGAACTCCATTTTGCTCCTAAGAATGCCCTCAATCCATGGACATACTCAATCAACTCTTCTTTGCTAAATTCCGTTCGGAAATGGCTTCCAATCACCTATAATCAACATAGAACTAGTGTAGACATCCATATCGACAATATACGCAAACTAGCTCACTTATGCAACGATGCTCAATCAAAGACTATCAATATGAATCAAATATGCTTAGAAAACGTGTCTAAAGTATCACAATATTTCATGCTAACAGAACCTCCACCCGGATTTACTCAACCTCCAAAGGATAGAACCAAAATGATGTTTGAGCAATTGCTTGGAAGGTTGAGTGGTCTTGAGAGCACCGTGACTTCTATTTCCAAGGCTCAAAAAGTGTTGGAAGCACAAGTGTTCCAAAAGGCGGGTGAAGCCCATAGAGATCCGGGAAAGCTTCCCGGAAGAACCGAAGAAAACCCAAGAGGTCAAGTATTGGCCATTACAACGAGGAGTGGGTTAAGCATGAAGGATCCTTTGCCCAAGGAGAATGCTAAAGGGAAGCAAGTGGTGAATGAAGAAGAGCCATTGCAAGGAGATGGAGGCAAGAGCAAGGATGTTGAGCCAACATATGTGGCACCGCCTTCATACAAGCCACCACTACTGTTCCCTCAATCACGAGCAAGAGCTCGCTTGGACAACCATTTTGGAATGCCGGCATATGGCAAGTTCTTGAAGGAAATACTCTCCAACAAAAGGAAGTTGGAGGAGTATGGGGAGATAAGGATGACTAAGAGATCCTCGGAGTTGATTCAAACGATGAAGGAGGAGATGCCTCCTAAGCTAAGGGATACGTGATCCTTTTGTGTGCCAATCGGAGTAGGAGAAGTGAAGTATGACGCCCTATGTGATCTTGGGGCAAGTGTAAGCATCATCCCGCTTGCACTTTGCAACAAGGTTGGGCTAGGAGAGCCAAAGCCGGTCAAGATGACCCTTTACATGGCGGACCGCTCAATCACTCATCCGGTTGGGATCTTGGAAGATATTCCGGTGCAACTAGGGAAGTTTTATGTGCCCATAGACTTCGTCGTTTTGGATATCCCGGCGGACTATCCGGTTCCTATCATCTTGGGGAGACCTTTCCTAGCTACTTCCGGATGTCTAGTAGATTGCAAGAATGGAACCCTCTCCTTCAACATTGGAGAAGAAAACATCAAGTTCAAGCTGTCCACAATGATGAAAGGGCCAACCCTTGATGAAGATGTATTCAACATAGTTGAAGAAGAGGAGTCTAGAGAGGTTGTGAGCTCAATCTTGCTCAAGGATTCACTTGAGAGGGTTCTTAGCTCAAGCTTGATGGAGGAAGGAGTTGAGGAGAGTAGCAATGAAGTAATCAAGGCCTTGAATGCATTGGACGAGCTACCAAGTGTTGGATTTGAAGTGCTAGAAGAAGAGAAAAACAGCTAGAAAAATCGGCCTGCCTGGGCAAAATCGGCCGATTTTTGTCCTTGTGCTGAAATTTCATCCAGTTTTGCAAAAATAGAAACTCAGATCGACCCACTACAAGAAAAATCGGCCGATTTTTCCTCCTGGGTCGATTTTCCTGAGTCTTTTCAGCACCAACCACTTGAATGTGAGCAATCATCAAGGGACTTCAAGGAGGCTTCCATGGCTTTGCAATCATCTCAACCTATATTGTATGGATCGTCTCCAACCGAAAAAGGTCCTCCTCAACTTGATCTTAAACCCCTTCCTATTCATTTAAAGTATGCTTTCCTTGGTTCAAATTCTACTTATCCGGTGATTGTGAATGCATCTTTGAATGATGATGAGCTTAATAGACTGCTGAATGAATTGAAACTACATAGAAAGGCAATAGGATACACCATTGATGATCTTGTTAGCATCAAGCCCTCTTTGTGCATGCATAGGATAATGATGGAAGATAATCATAAACCCTCTATTGAACATCAAAGAAGATTGAATCCCATAATGAAAGAGGTAGTCAAAAAGGAAATCATTAAGTTGCTAGATGCGGGAATTATCTACCCTATCTCGGATAGTAAGTGGGTTAGTCCCGTTCATGTAGTTCTTAAGAAGGGTGGGATGACCGTAGTGACCAATGAGAACAATGAACTAATCCCGACTAGGACGGTTACGGGGTGGAGGATGTGCATTGACTATAGGAAGCTTAACATGGCCTCTAGGAAAGATCACTTCCCTCTCCCTTTCATTGACCAAAAGCTAGAAAGGTTAGCTCAACATTCTCATTTTTGCTATTTAGACGGCTATAGCGGATTCTTCCAAATCCCTATCCACCCCGATGACCAAGAGAAAACAACTTTTACATGTCCATGGGGAACTTTTGCATATAGGAGAATGCCATTTGGGTTGTGTAATGCACCCGCCACCTTCCAAAGGTGTATGATGGCTATCTTTTCGGAATACATTGAAAATATCATGGAAGTGTTCATGGATGATTTCTCTGTTTATGGTTCTTCCTTTGATAATTGCTTGGCTAACTTGTCATTAGTACTGCAAAGATGTGAGGAGACAAATCTTGTCTTGAATTGGGAAAAATGCCACTTCATGGTAAGTGAAGGTATTGTGTTAGGACACTTGGTGTCTAACCGTGACATTGAGCTTGATAGGGCCAAGATCTAAACGATAGAGAAGTTGCCACCACCTACATCGGTGAAAGGGGTAAGGAGTTTCTTAGGGCATGCCGGTTTTTACCGGAGGTTTATTCAAGACTTCTCTAAAATTTCTAAGCCTCTCACTAACCTACTAATGAAGGATGTTGATTTTGTCTTTTCCAAAGATTGTCTTGAGGCTTTTTGTAGGTTGAAGAACGCTTTGATCTCCGCACCTATCATGCAACCTCCGGATTGGAGTTTACCATTTGAGATCATGTGTGATGCAAGCGATGTGGCCGTTGGGGCTGTTTTGGGGCAAAGGAAAGATGGGCGCGCTCATGCCATTTATTATGCTAGCAAGACGCTATATGATGCCCAACTTAACTATGCCACAACCGAGAAAGAGTTGCTAGCGGTAGTGTATGCCTTTGAGAAGTTTCGGTCATACCTTGTTGGAGCGAAGGTCATTGTTTATACGGATCATGCTGCGATCCGTTACATCCTTACAAAGAAGGATGCCAAACCTAGGTTGATTCGGTGGATCCTTCTTCTTCAAGAATTTGATTTGGAAATCCGGGACAAGAAGGGATTCGAGAACTCCGTGGCGGATCACCTTAGTAGACTACCTTCTTTAGAGAATGAGAAAGATGACATCCCGATTGATGACTCATTCCGGGATGAGCAATTGCAAACGGTGGAGGAGTGCTTGTTCCAAGTATCTAGAGGAAGCGAGCCGTGGTTTGCTGACATTGTGAACTACTTAGTGTGTGAGGAAGTGCCTCCCGGTTTGACATATGCCCAAAGGAAGAAGTTCTTCAAAGATGTGAGGCACTACTATTGGAGTGAGCCACTTTTGTTCAAAAGAGGGCCGGATGGAATGTTTAGAAGATGCATACCGGAGGATGAGGTGGAGAGTGTAATTTGCCATTGTCATTCCTTGCCATGTGGAGGGCATGCTAGCGCACACAAGACATGTGCGAAAGTGTTGCAATCGGGCTTCTTTTGGCCAAACTTGTTCAAGGATGTGCAAAGCTTTGTGGTAGCTTGTGATGCTTGCCAAAGGACGGGCAACATCTCAAGGAGAATTGAGATGCCCTTGAACAACATACAAGAGGTAGAGATATTTGATGTGTGGGGTGTGGACTTCATGGGACCATTCCCTTCTTAATGTGGCAACCTCTACATCCTATTGGCGGTAGATTATGTTTCGAGATGGGTAGAAGCAATCGCTTCTCCTACAAATGATGCCAAGGTGGTGGTGCGGTTCTTCAACCGAGTGATCTTGCCTAGGTTTGGAACACCAAGGGTGATCATAAGTGATGGAGGGAAGCACTTCACCAATAGGAACTTTGGGGCACTTTTGGCTAAGTATGGGGTGACTCATAAGGTGGCAACACCTTACCATCCCCAAACTAGTGGCCAAGACGAAATCTCCAACCGGGAGATCAAGGGGATTCTCGAGAAGACGGTCTCAAGGACGAGAAAGGATTGGGCTATGAAGCTCGATGATGCCTTGTGGGCATATAGGACCGCCTTCAAAACACCAATTGGCACCACTCCTTACAAGCTAGTCTATGGCAAGTCTTGCCACCTTCCGGTAAAGATGGAGCATAGAGCTTATTGGGCCATTAAGTGGCTAAATTTTGATCTCAAGGTGGCGGGAGAGAAGAGGTTGCTTGATATAAACGCCCTTGAGGAGATCCGGTTGGATGCTTATGAGAATGCCCGGATCTACAAGGAGAGGACTAAACGATGGCATGACAAGCGCCTCATCCCGAAGGAGTTGAGTGAAGGCGACCTTGTCCTTCTCTTCAACTCAAGGCTGCGGCTCTTCCCCGGAAAGCTCAAATCAAGATGGACCGGGCCATATGTGGTGAAGAAAGTTTTTCCTCATGGAGCGGTGGAGATAGGAGGAGATCATTGTGGTAACTACAAGGTGAATGGGCATCGATTGAAGAAGTACATCCCGGAAGCCCCGGTGGATGTGATTGCCCCGCTTCACCTTGATTGAAACGCTCCTGAATTTGGTCAAGCTAATGACCTTAAAGAAGCGCTTAATGGGAGGCAACCCATTGGTATATATTTTTCCCTTTTGTTTTTCTTGCTTTTGTTTAATCTCACTCTTGGTGTGCTTTGTTTTTCTTTTGTGTTTTTGGGTGCTAGATCTTGTTGATTGTCATGAGTTATGAGATGTTGGAGGTCATGTGAAAGCCTCATGGACCAGTTGAAGGTACAAGATCCAAGCACATGGACGAGGAGGAAAGCACCCAGAAAAATCGGCCCGTTCTTCAGACAGATCGGCCGATTTTCCTGGGCTATGGGGCGATTTTTGCTTCTGTCAAGGAAAGTGATGATCTCCAATCAAGCATGGGTGGAGCGGACGTGGAACTTGGACGGCTTGCGGTGCCAAGCGCGGGTTTCGATGCCATAATGAACATCAAGAGCTCTGTACCATCCTTGATCGATCATCCACCATCATCATCCAATGTGAACCGAAATACCAAAGCATCACCAATTTTACATTGTGAGAACTCTCTTTCACTTCTTTATTTAGTTTACACATTAGGGACAATGTGTTTCTAAGTATGGGGTGGGGTTTTCATGATCACTTGCATGATTAGCATCAAGGATAGTTTAATTTTGTCACATGTTTCATTATGTCTTGCATTGTACATACATATTTCAAAAATTCCAAAAAAAAAAAAAAAAATCAGAAAATTTTAAAAATTTTAGTGCTTCTAAGGCTTGGGAATGACCCTTATGATGAGATTGTCTTGTGAATTGGCTATGGATGACCTTATGTATTGAATAGATGAATGAATATGTGGACTTGAAGTACTTATCTTGAATCCCATGAATGATTTGTGATCATGAATGTTTGCCTTGATTGAATTGAGTATTGAAAGTCGAAATTACATGCTAAGTTCTTGCACATCAATTAGGAATAAATGAGGCAATTCATCTTTCTCTATTTCTCATCTTGATCATGTTGTTTGAGCACCTCAATTAATGAAAAATTTGACCCCTTTTGACCCATCCAGGAATAAGAGCATGATAGTGTGTTGATGTGTGTGAAAAGCAAGTGTGGGGTGAAGTTGTTAATGAAAGGAATGTCATGAATGAAGTGCTGAAATTGTTGTGAAAGTGTAGCCAAAAATATAGGTTTGGGGACATTGGTTTAAATGACAAGTAACTCGGCACACTTCACATAATCGGATGTTGGTGCCTTGCCAAAGTCAAATAAACCGATAGTTCTAACGAGCATTGGTATGTGTGCTCGGTGTGGATGCACCTCGAAAAAAATAGAAAAAGCCCGAGGACGGCTAATCACCAAGGTTTCGGCTTTTGTACACCAATGCCATTGTCTCAAAAATAAGTGAAAAAGAAAAGAAAACAAAGAAAAGATGGAGAAAATTATACACTTATTGGGAAGTTGAGCAAAAACGAAATTGTGGAGTTAGTTCCTTTCCCGGATTAGCATCACATAGCCTAGAAAATTCCCACCTAATCACAAAGTTTCTTGGCCTTCTATTTCACAAGTCCTTATAACCTACTTCCATGTGTGTAAGACTAAGTGATTTAGATTGGATATGCTCATGATCATCTTGACATCTTCATCTTTACATTTCATTGCATGCTATCAAGTTAAGTGTAATTGTCTTTTCATATTTTCTTTCATTTGATACATGATTGCATGTCCATTGCCGTGAAACATGACTATGAAGGTGATCCAAAATTAGAAGCACAAACACAAAAAGATTTTGCCATTTTTCTGCATACATAAATCATGTTATCTTGTAGTCTATAGTTGAGAATTTGCTCGGGGACGAGCAAACCTTAAGTATGGGGTATTTTTGATAACACGATTTATGACTTAGGTTTAGGTCATCATTTAGATAGATTTCTCACTCATTCATGCATGGTTTAGCACTAATTCACGACGTTTGCACTCAATTCACGTATTTTGTCGAGATAGGCGTCTACACGGACTTGTGCGTTGCTTTGTAGGTATTTCGGGGGTCTTTTGGACATTAACCGATACATTCGAGGGCCAAGCCTCATGGTGGTACACATCCAAAGCTTGGGAGGAGCATAATTGGAGCAACTCATGGCTAGACGATCATAGCATGTTTCTGCTGAAGAAAATCGGACCAACTAGCAGATAAATCGGCCGATTTTTCCTACTGGGTCGATTTTTGGGCCTTTGACAGCTTAAGCCACGTGTCCCACGATCTCTTGTCCGGCCTTGCTCTTGGTGGAGAATATAAATGGTCCTGCAGGTTGTTGCTGGGGAGCTCTCCTCTCCCACACTCTCATTCACAGCTCATTGATTTGGGGATAGACTTGGAGAAGAAGAAAAACTCTAAAGGATTGAAGGAAGAAGAAGAACACCATTCTAAGAGTGATAGTGAGGTTTTGAGTGATTTTGAGTCATTTTTGGAGTCTTGGATTGAAGAACTATTGCAAGGATTGTTAGGAACGTTTTGGAACTCTATTTTTGAGGGTTGTAAGTCTTACTAAACTCGGATTCAGCTGAGATTTATTGATTCTACTTGCTTATCTTTCATTATCCATCTATTAGAACCATGTATGCTTGTATGATGATTTCGGATCTTGATATGCGTACTATTGGCTAGTTTATTGTGATTCTAGAGTGATGGATTGATGGTTATGGCTAGGGCTATGATAGGATGGACTCATATGCTAGTTTAGGATGATTTTATTGAACCAAACCTTAACCAGAGGGAAAAATCGGCCTGTTCTACAGGTAAATCGGCCGATTTCCTTATGATCCACCCGATTTCCTTCTCTGTTGCTCTTTAAATGATGAATCTGTGTGTTTGGTTGTTCAAACCCTAGTGTTTATTAAGCCTAATTTAGCTTAGGATCACCTAATTCTATCAACCTAAGTGAGGGAAGAGATCTACCCGATGATTTCCGATCTTAGATACCTTAGATGATGAATTCTAGGTAGTAGTGAGCCTTATAAGCCGCTATTGGATCGAGTGTGCTAGAATTATTGCTTGAGACTTCCCTATACCGAGACTTACCCGGTAAGGAGAGGGTTACCCCTTAAGTGGTATCCGGTTTGTATAGAATTCACTACTTTAACCCCTTGAGACCTACCCGGTAATAGGAGTTTGATGCGGGACTAGTGAAGTGAAAGACCTACCCGGTAATTGCTTCCATTAGTGAAACATTCTTTCCCCAACATCGCAGCTTGTCCTTAGAATCCTTAGAGCCTTGAGTCCGATGCCATAACCGGAAATCTTGACCTCTAGAATCCACTTTTCTCTCTTGATCATACATTTGTGTGTTTTGTGTTACTTGCTTGTTTTGCTAGCTTGAGTTGTTGGTTTGTTTTGCTATCTTGTTCGATTTCTGATCTTTGCTTGATCACCACAAAAACTCAGCCAAAAATATCTTCATTTTCATTTCTTTATTTCTTTCTTTTCTCTTAGATTAGATCCACACTATCTATGACCATTGTTTCACTCGATTTCACCTTAGTCTTTGTGTTCGACCTCGGAATACTATCCCTACTACGAACGTCCCGTACACTGCGGGTTCGCTAGGAGTTAGGATAAATATAACGAGTATAAATTTAAAGCTTATCGAGTGCACTTCACACGATCTTAGCGTAACAGTACCCCTTTTCCTTGTTGCCGCCCCTGCGGTGTCAAACCCCAACCCCTGTGGGTATACCCAGAAAAAAAAAAAGAAGGATCTCGAAAAGACGCCTATACCTACCACGCACCACCAACCAACCCTTCTCAACAAACACCACCACATCTTCTCTCTCTCTCAAAGCTGCGAACGCCCCTGCGCCTTCAGAGCAACCACCGAACCACCCTCTCCGATGCCCCTACGCTACCAACACCAAAGACGCACACCCCCAAGGCCCTTGCTCCACCAACCTCGTGCCAAACACCACCCCCCTTCAAGTTGCAACTATTCTCCCCTCCTGCGCCACCTTCAACGTCGCCGGCAGCAAAACCACCACCGGAGCAACTCCAAACGCCACCACCTTCGAAGCTCTAACCAATCGCCCTCTGCACTTCTCCCGCACGTGCGCCTGCAAGCAGATGCACCCGCGCCTTACCGCTCATGCGTGTGCACAGCCGCCCTTGCGGAAAAACCACCAGAAAGGTCGTTTCTCTTCCTTTTTCCACGCATTTACTAATCCTTTGCTCAAATCGTTTCAAGAATGGAAGCTCCAAGGAAATATAAGATGACCAAGGGTGAGAAAGATCGTTTTTAGATTGTGCAAGATCGAGTTGTGTATGCAACTCGATTTTTTCACGCTCCTACATTGGAGAAGCTTGGCATGCTTGAGAGCATGCAATCCTTTTTGGAGAATGATAGGCTAGGAAACTTTTTGCAGAAGAGCGCTCCGACCTATCCTGAGCTCACCAAGCAGTTCATTGCTACTTTAACCCTGGAGAAGGAAGACCATGTGGTTGTTGGACTTACTTTCAAGTTCAACAAGATGCAGTACACACTGGATTACTTCCAGATTCAGGAGGCTTTTGGGGTTACCATCAACCCTTTAGAGAACTGGTGGGAGCCAGTCCCGACTCCAGACCTATGTGAGTTCTGGCAGGCGGCTATAGGATCCGAGATCCATGCAGGGGGGAGTACTCCAACAAGCTCACTAACCCCTCCTTGAGGCTCCTCTCGAAGATCCTAATGAGTGTCTTTTGTGGACACAAAGAGGAGAACAAGGTCGCTCTCAAGGACCTTCCTCTCATCTACGCATGCCTCCCATAGAGTGAGAGGATGTTGGATTGGCCTTCTCTCTTCCTCTCCGCTTTGAAGCGGATTAGGAGGAATGAGCTGAGGGACATTGTCGGCGGTGGGGTGATCTCCTTGATCGCCTCACAGGTCATGGACCTTTCCGGCCTGGAGGGTGGCCTGGAGGCTCCCCTTTACACAGAGGGGATGCTTAGGAGGTGCAAGCTCCTCCGACGGGACGGGGAGAACCTGTTCTGGATCTCGCTTGCTGATGGGAGCCACCTGACATACCTTCCCCGGCCTTTACCATTGGGGGAGGAGTTTTCAGACCTCTACATTCCGGCAGATCCTTTTGTGCCGAGGAGGCCACTGGTGGCCATTGTAGAGAGGCATGCTGCCAGTTCCAGTCGGGCTCACCATGAGGAGCACCTACCCTTCCCTGACGACGAGGAGATGCCTACTACGGCACCAGAGGAGGACCCGGCCCTTGCGAGCCTTTAGGCTCAGATGGCGGCCATGACGACACAACACCGGGCGTGGCAGTCCGACTATCAGCGGACTATGCTGGAGCAGCAGCAGAGCTGGCAGGACACCTTTGCCACCTCCATGACCTCATACTTTGACCAGAGGCAAGAGGCATGGCAGGCAGCTCAGCAGCAGCAGCTGGAGGCTCAGCAGCTAGCTTGGCAGGCTAGTTTTGAGACCTCTTTCGGGCGTCGGATGCAGGCCCACGAGGATCGTATTGAGGACATCTCCCCGGCAGGAGCATTTCTTCTCCCATTTCGCGTATCCGTCGGAGGACGGTCCTGGAGGTCCATCCGGACCACCCCAGTGAGGGGTACATTTCTTTCCCTTCTCCCACATTTATTTTTGACTCATTTTCACTTTGAGGACAAAGTGCACTTCAAGTATGGGGGAGGGATATATATCATTGCTTGTACAGTTTGTTAGTTGTTTTTGGTATTTGTTTTTGCATTATTTAATTCAGTAAAAAAAAGCCAAAGAAATGAAAACGGCATGAAAATCCTTGGATAAACCGAAAACCCGAAAGGGAGGTTTAGGTAAAAAGAAGGTAGTCCGACCAACCTTAGGTTGGTGCAAAATTGGACTTGAGGGATGTGAGTTAAAGTGAGAAAAGAAGAAGAGTGGCAAGGTCAAAACCCGAAAGGGCGCCTTGGCAAGATGAGCGACACCGAGTGTAGGTTTCCCTTCCGGCGTTTTGGCGACATAAGAAGGGGAGTCATGAGGTTGTCCGGGTAGGCCATTCTTGCAGCGATAAGGATGATAGTTCCTCTTTTTCTCACATTTTCCTCTCTTTTCATTTCTTCTTTTCTTGGTTTTTCTTTTGTTTTCATTACTTTTCTTTCTTTCCCTTGCTTCCCGAGACCTTGAGTCTAACTACTGTTATTTGTTTTACTCGGGACGAGTAAAAGGTCTAAGTATGGGGGAGTTTGATAGGTGATGAAATCACTATCATTTAGGGTAGTTTTTAGAGTCTTTTTATTGCATTAGAGTTAGTTTATGCTACTAACTCCTTGATCCAGAAGAAGAAGACTAAAAGAAGCAAAAGAAGGAGTTATAAGCACTTAGGAGTGAAGAGAGATCATGAAGTGAAGCGTCTGCTACTTCCCCGCCCCAGCGGGACCTTGCAGCCGCCCCAGCGGGTGACGCCTTCCACCAGAGCGCCCCCTGCGCCTTCACTAGCGCCGGCCAAGATGCAGGTCACCGCCTCTGCGCCACCCATCTGCGCCCCTGCGGTGACCTACCTTGAAGAGACGAAGACCAGCGCCCCTGCGCCTCCCACTGTGCCCTGCCTGTGCCTCGCCCTGGGAGCTGGAAGGTGAAGAGTTTGTGTCACCGCCCCTGCATAGGCCTTGAGGTGCCCCTGCGCCTTAACAACAGAAACATCAGGAAGGCGAAAGGTCGGACGTTGAAGTGCATTAAAGATCCGCCCCAGCGGAGCTGTGTAGCCGCCCCAGCGGTTTCGAAGAAGATCAACCGATTTTTCCTAAACCGCCCCTGCGGGTCCTAAAGGCCGCCCCTGCGGTTTAACGCCAGAAGCTTTACTCCGGCTGTTTACACCACCTTTATGGCATTAAAGGTGGTTGTTTTTGGTCGGCTATTTACTCCTAATTTAGTGTCTTTTGTAGTATAAATAGTCCATGGCTGATTGCTAGATATATCGATGCTTTTCTTCGCAAAATCCATTTTAGACTTTAGTTTTTCCATTGTAATGAGTTGCTAACTCCCTTGCTACATTGGGTTGGTTTAGAGCTGCTTTGTTACTTTGGTTGTAAGTTCTTTTAATATAAGTTTTTATTCAGTAATGCTTTGTGTTTCCTTGATCTTCATTGTTTAAATTGCATGTTAACTATTGCTTAAGATTGATCACCGTAGGTTCTAAAGTGCATGTAAACAACTAGGATTATTAAGGTTCCGGGTTTGGGTCTTTAATCTAGTAGAAACTTTAAGTAATGACGGGTTGTAATTACTTAAAGAAAAGGAACACAAATATAAAGATAAGTTTAACGGTTTTAATCTTTTCTTTATATCCTTTAGTCTTTATTTGAATGCTAACTTATTATTTGTTCTTGTAGGTTTACGGAACTGTAATAAGTTAAGTTATGTTGATGCCGGTTGGCTCAACACATATGTATGATCGAGACGGGAGCTTACTTAAAAACTTGTAAAAGGAACGCACCAAAGTATCAATTGCATGCTTAGAATCAACGTAGTGTAGATTCACCCATTATTGTCTTACTTGTCGTATTTATCGTTTTCATAAGTTTTTGTGCATCAATTCAACCAACCCCCCCCCCCCTTTGTGTCACTTGTAATCATAATCAATAATTGCATCTAAAACCCTCAACTCTCTTGGGTTCGACCCTTACTTCATCACTATACTTGTTCTTAGTGCTAAGTCAGGATTTACTTTTGATTGGGCATAGACGACCATAGAAATACCTTCGGTCAAGAGATCAAGGGCATCCTTGAGAAGACGGTGTCAAAGACAAGGAAGGATTGGTCTTTGAAACTTGATGATGCATTATGGGCGTATAGGACTGCATACAAGACTCCCATAGGTACAACACCATACAACCTTGTGTATGGGAAGTCTTGTCATCTCCTAGTGGAGCTAGAACACAAGGCGTATAGGGTTGTGAAGTGGTTGAACTTCGGCATGAAGGAAGCAGGCGAAAAGTGCCTCTTGGACCTTAACGAGCTTGAAGAACTCCGCTTGAACGCCTATGAGAACGCAAAATTTTACAAAGAAAGGGCGAAGCGTTGTCATGATAAGCATATCATCCCAAAGGACCTCAAAGAAGGAGATCAAGTTCTCCTCTTCAATTCGAGACTTCGGCTCTTTCCAGGTAAGCTTATATCTCGTTGAACTGGACCTTATTTTATTAAACGTGTTTTTTCCCATGGCACAGTTGAAGTATGGGGTGAAAAGAGCAGAAGTTTCAAGGTGAATGGCTAACGACTTAAGAAGTATTCACCGGAGCTCCCAGTTGAGGAAATCGCTCCGATTATCGTCGAATAAACTAAGGAACGGTCTAGCTACGGACCCAAACAAGAGCTTCTTGGGAGGCAACCCAAGGTATTGCACTTAAGTTTTTTATTTTCTTTCTTAGATTAGTTTAGTTGTTTTTGTTTTGTTTCCCCCTCGATACCTCCCGGTATGTTATGTTTTTGGATGTAGGAATAAGGAATGGGCAAAGGAAGGAAGAAAAAGCTGGAAGGAATTGATAAAACTTGGACTTTGACACACAACAGAGACTTTCACGCCCAAAACCACGGCCGTGGAAGTAACAGGTGGCCGTAAATTCCCAAAATTTGACACAAATCAGAGCAAAACCACGGGTCCGAACATTTCCACGGCCGTGGAATGCCTCGAGTAACCGTGGTTTTCCAAAAAACTACGGGCACTATATAAACCCCTTTTCCTTCTCAAAAAGACAACAAAACCCCCTTTCCACGCTCAGAACCACGCCCAGAAATCGCCAGCCAATCCCTTGACCCGTAATCTGTAATAACTAGGATTTTCGAATTGTAAATAATGTTAATTAACTTAATAAGTGATAGTAACTGACATATAACTCGCGAAGATTGCGTAAGTGATGAGTATAAGTCACACCGTTATGTTCCTGGCATAATTTTGGGCTTATGGTGAAATTTTCACTTTTTTCCCGGGTAATTATTTTTACCCTCCGGTATTATTTGGAGCATTTCGGAGCTCCAATTAATAAAAATTTAGTTGAGAGAAATGATCAGGACATCGGACATGTCCTACATATGAAATAACATGGAAAGGCAAAACGGCCAAAAGAGTCTCTATTTCGTTTCTTAACGGCTAAGAAAGACGGCTTAGGAATACACGTTTTCCGAGTCAATTGTGGATAATTATCCCTACAATATTCAAGATTTGTTGTTCCAATTTCATGGAGTTTGGAAAAGGGGGTTCAACCCACCATTGGATCGGTTAAAGGATAATTATCGACTTTGCTAAAGGATAATTAACGACTTTGCTAAAGGATAATTATCGACTTCACTATAAATAGCGGAAAATCGTTTATTAAATCATTTCCTTTCACTTTTCCTCGTAAAAGCTCAGATTTCTTACAAACTTGAAACTCATATCTACTCTCCGTTTCTAATCCGATTTCAATTATGCTTGACTTTCTGGATTCCTCTCTTCATTCTCTTCATATCGGTACCAAGTTTCTACATTTCCGAGCATATAAGGACCTGGTCTAGCATATATTTCACCAAGACAGTTCCGTCGCTCAGATTCCGGTGAATTTGATGTTGTACATGTGTAGTTTCATCGTTGTGATTCCGAATCTTCTTTTAGATCGTCAATCGGGTTAGTAACGAATAAGTTATGAATTTATTTGTTTTCCGTACTGCGAGTTGGCCTAAATTGACCTTAGGCTTTTCAAAATGGATAATTATAAATTCCATTATGATCATTACATTATTGTGGTGTTAAGGGTTGTTCGTTTGATGAAATCTGATGACAAGTGGGTTTTGAAATGGCCTGTGGGAAAAATGTTAGTCTGGCAAAATTTAATTAATTAATTAAAGGTTAATTAATTAAATTAGGATTAAATTTGAGATGGAGGAATACTGATTAGATGCATGCTAGGTGTCAGAATGAGTTCAGGATCATGAGATGTTATGTTGAGGATATGCCTTAGGCATTTATGAATGTGTTGAGGATCTGAAGTTTAGATTTGAGATATAGGTTGGTTGTGGTTAGTGAGACGAGTCTCCTAACCTTTTCAGTATGTGATTGTGTGTTCCTTGCTATTGCAGGCGTTGATTACTTCCGCAAGGGGAAGTTGTGACGTGGCACAGGTTACGAGTATATGACGTAAGTCCATAATACTTACTTAACGTGCAGTTGTGGATTGTATGTTGTGATGGTTGTGTGTGTTCATATGATTGTGCATTTATAACCTAAACCGGACTAGGATGCCCATTCATTACATTTATTTGGCCCAAGTGTGTTTTAACGGGCGGTAACAGCCGGTCTCCGCCTGCTGGTTAGGAGGAGGTGCCCTGAAGGTGATCTCACAGGAGGGGACGAGTGAAGGTCACCCCCATGCAAAACTCCTGTGTTACATTGGATGGAACGGGGTTCTTGACGCTCCTCGTGTTAGAAAAGAAGTTGAATTAGTAATGGAATAACGTAATGAAAAATAATAAATGAATGTGTGTAGCATTGCATGTTTCAGATGTTGATGTGTGGTTGTGTTATTGCCTTCATGCTTTTCATTGCTGTAGCTAACGGTTTCATACCATGTTGTAGTGTTCTGCAAGTTAGGAATACTACAGGGTGAGCCAGATGGTGTGACCAGCCGAGGACTTCTATACATTACGATGCGTGGGATGGGGTATCTTTTGTGGTTATGGTTTATGATGTTGTTTTATACTCAGCTTGGAGTTTGTAAACTCTATTGATGTATCATATACAGCTTTTATGTATTTGGTTTTAATCTACATGTACCTTGTTGTAAGATCCAGTGAACTTGTTGTAAGGCTAGGGTCAGGATCCATTGTGAGATCCTAGCCCAATGTATCATTCTGAGTCCCGCGGATTCGGGGTGTTACAGAGTTGGTATCAGAGCCTTAGGTTGACAACAATGGCACTTGTTATCTACAATAAAGGTAGAGTGGATAAATAAGCAGAACCCACATGGGGTCTGACTTTTCAAAAGGTTTTGGTGTTAAGCGAGTACAGATGTTTTGGGATAGTATGTATAGAAGTCGTCACCCATCTGAGGATGTCGACAGTGTAGATATATATATATATAGATATCTTTTATGTGCTAATGTGTATGCATGTAATAATGAGTAATATATATATATATATATATATATATATATATATATATATATATATATATATATATATATATATATATATATATATATATATATATATATATATATATATATATATATATATCGATACATATGGCATATATATAGCCTTATAATTTTAGGGGCGTATATTCTACAAATGGCTCACACTAGAGCAGTATCTGTAGTGGGACGAGATAGGGGTACACCTCTTCCTTCAGTAGCGCCATGTCAGGGACCATTATTCGCTGCTGTGTTGCCTATGGCAGAGAACGAGTTTGAAGAGGCTGATCATGTCTCCATGAGTAGATTCGAGTTTCAAGAGTATATGCAGCAAGTATATGAGGTGGTGATAGCGGGCAGATCTACACGGGATTTACCAACATTTGTGAGATCGACTGAAGCTTTTGGATTTGAGAAGAAACAACGGGTTGAATCAGTGAAAGATGAATTGCCTTAATCACTCCTAAATGATGTGCAAGAACTAGCATGTAATTTCGACTTTCAATCCTCAATCCAATCAAGACAAGCATCATAATCACAAATCATTCATGGGATTCAAGATAAGTACTTCAAGTCCACATATGCATTCATCTATTCAACACACACGGCCATCCATAGCCAATTCACAAGACAATTTCATCATAAGGGTCATTCCAAAGCTTAGAAGCACTAAAAAATTTTTTAAAAAATTTCTGATTTTTTTGGATTTTTCGAAATATGTATGTACAATGCAAGACGCAATGAAACATGTGACTAAAAGAAACTATCCTAGATGCTAATCATGTAAGTGATCATGAAAACCCCACCCCATACTTAGAAACACATTGTCCCCAATGTGCAAACTAAATAAAGAAGTGAAAGAGAGTCCTCACAATGTAAAATAGGTGATGCTTTGGTATTTCGGTTCACATCGAATGATGATGGTGGATGATCAATCAAGGATGGTAGAGAGCTCTTGATGTTCATTATGGTGTCGGAACCCGCGCTTGGCACCGCAAGCCGTCCAAGTTCCACGTCCGCTCCACCCATGCTTGATTGCAGATCATCACTTTCCTTGACAGAAGGAAAAATTGGACCATCTACCCAGGAAAATCGGCCGATTTCTGTGCAAGAACAGTCCGATTTTTCTGGGTGCTTTCTTCCTCGTCCATGTGCTCGGATCTTGTACCTTCAGCAGTTCCATGAAGTTTTCACATGACCTCCAACATCTCATCACACATGACAATCAACAAGATCTAGCACCCAAAAACACAAAAGAAAAACAAAGCACACCAAGAGCAAAACAAACAAAAACAAGAAAAATAAAAGGGAAAAATATGTACCAATGGGTTGCCTCCCATTTAGCGCTTCTTTAAGGTTATTAGCTTGAGCAAATTCAGGAGCGTTTCACTCAAGGTGAAGTGGGGCAATCTCTTCCACCGGGGTTTCCGGGATGTACTTCTTCAAACGGTGCCCATTCACCTTAAAGCTACCACAATGATCTCCTCCTATCTCCACCGCTCCATGAGGAAAGATCTTCCTCACAACATAAGGGCCCGTCCATCTAGACTTGAGCTTTTCAGGGAAGAGCCACAGCCTCGAGTTGAAGAGAAGCACTAAGTCACCCTCACTCAACTCCTTTGGGATGAGGCGCTTGTCATGCCAACGCTTGGTCATCTCCTTGTAAATCCAGGCATTTTCATAAGCATCCAACCGGATCTCCTCAAGAGCGTTCATGTCTAGCAACCTCTTCTCACCGGCTTCTTTGAGGTCAAAATTGAGCCACCTTATGGCCCAATATGGCCTATGCTCCATCTCCACCGGAAGGTGGCAAGACTTGCCATAAACTAGCTTGTAGGGAGTGGTGCCAATCGGTGTCTTGAAAGCGGTTCTATAAGCCCACAAAGCATCATCGAGCTTCATAGCCCAATCCTTTCTTGTTCTAGAAACCGTCTTCTCAAGGATCCCTTTTATCTCTCGGTTGGAGATCTCCACTTGGCCACTAGTTTGGGGATGATAAGGTGTTGCCACCTTATGAGTCACCCCAAACATAGCCAAAAGTGACCCAAAGTTCCTATTAGTGAAGTGCTTTCCTCCATCACTTATGATCACCCTTGGTGTCCCAAACCTAGGAAAGATCACTCGGTTGAAGAACCGCACCACAACCTTGGCATCATTTGTGGGAGAAGCGATTGCTTCCACCCAACTCGACACATAGTCCACCGCCAATAGGATGTAGAGGTTGCCACATGAAGAAGGGAATGGCCCCATGAAGTCCACACCCCAAACATCAAATATCTCCACCTCTTGTATGTTGTTCAAGGGCATCTCATTCCTCCTTGAGATGTTGCCCGTCCTTTGGCAAGCATCACATGCTACCACAAAATTCTGCACATCCCTAAACAAGTTAGGCCAATAAAATCCGGATTGCAATACCTTTGCACACGTCTTGTGTGAGCTAGCATGGCCTCCACATGGCAAGGAGTGACAATGGCGGATCACACTCTCCATCTCATCCTCCGGAATGCACCTCCTAAAGACTCCATCCGGCCCTCTCTTGAACAAGAGAGGCTCACTCCAATAATAATGCCTCACATCCTTGAAGAACTTCTTCCTTTGGGCATATGACAAACCGGGTGGGACCTCTTCACACACAAGGTAGTTCACGATATCCGCATACCATGGCTCACTCCCTCTAGACACTTGAAGTAAGCACTCCTCCATCACTTGCAATTGTTCGTCCCGGAATGAATCATCAATTGGGACCTTATCTCTCTCAATCCCCAATGGTGGTAACCTACTAAGGTGGTCCGCTACTGAATTTTCGGAACCCTTCTTGTCCCGGATTTCCAAGTCAAATTCTTGGAGGAGAAGGATCCACCGAATGAGGCGAGGCTTGGCATCTTTCTTTGTGAGGAGGTAACGGATTGCAGCATGATCCGTGTACACAATGACCTTTGCTCCAACAAGATATGACCGGAACTTCTCAAAGGCATACACCACCGCTAGCAACTCCTTCTCGGTTGTGGCATAGTTAAGTTGGGCATTATCTAGCGTCTTGCTAGCATAATAGATGGCATGTGTACGCCCATCTTTCTTTTGTCCTAAAACAGCCCCAACGGCCACATCACTTGCATCACACATCACTTCAAATGGTAAGCTCCAATCCGGAGGTTGCATGATGGGAGCGTGATCAAAGCATTCTTCAACCTGCAAAAAGCTTCAAGGCAATCCTTGGAGAAAACAAACTCAACATCTTTCTTTAGTAGGTTAGTAAGACGCTTAGAAATCTTTGAGAAATCTTTAATGAATCTCCGGTAAAAATCGGCATGCCCTAGAAAACTCCTTACCCCCTTCACCGAGGTAGGTGGTGGCAACTTCTCTATCGTCTCTATCTTAGCCCTATCAACCTTAATGCCACGGTTGGACACCAAGTGTCCCAACACAATGCCTTCACTTACCATGAAGTGTCATTTCTCCCAATTCAAGACAAGATTTGTCTCCTCACATCTCTTAAGCACCAAAGACAAGTAAGCTAAACAATCATCAAATGAAGATCCATAAATAGAGAAATCATCCATAAACACTTCCATGATGTTTTCAATATATTCAGAAAAGATAGCCATCATACACCTTTGAAAGGTGGCGGGTGCATTACACAACCCAAATGGCATTCTCCTATATGCAAATGTACCCCAAGTACATGTGAATGTAGTTTTCTCTTGGTCATCGGGATGGATAGGGATTTGGAAGAATCCACTATAGCCATCTAAGTAACAAAAATGGGAATGTTGAGCTAATCTTTCTAGCATTTGGTCAATGAAAGGAAGAGGGAAGTGATCTTTCCTAGAGGCCACATTTAGTTTCCTATAGTCTATACACATCCTCCATCCCGTAACTGTTCTAGTAGGGATTAGTTCATTATTCTCATTTGTCACTACGGTCATACCACCCTTCTTAGGAACCACATGTACGGGACTAACCCATTTACTATCCAAAATCGGGTAGATGATTCCCGCATCTAGCAACTTAATGATCTCTTTCTTGACTACCTCTTTCATTATAGGATTCAATCTTCTTTGATGTTCAATAGAGGGTTTATGGTCATCTTCTATCAATATCTTATGCATGCACAAAGAGAGCTTAATGCCAACAAGGTCATCAATGGTGTATGATATTGCCTTTCTATGCAGTTTCAATTCAGTCAATAATCTATTAAGCTCATCATCATTCAAAGATGCATTCACAATCACCGGATAAGTAGAATTCGAACCAAGGAAAACATACTTTAAATGAGAAGGAAGAGGTTTTAGATCAAGTTTAGGAGGAACTTTATCGGTTGGAGATGATCCATACAATGTAGGTTGAGATGATTCCAAAGCCATGGAAGCCTCACCTAAGTCCCTTGATGATTGCTCACAAACACTTGGATGATGCTCAAAAGACTCAGGAAAATCGACCCTCTATGAAGAAAATTGGACGATCTGGGGGTCGATTTCAGCTATGGCATTTGCAAAATTGGATGAAAATTCAGGATTTAGGCAAAAATCGGCCGATTTTTGCCCCTCTGGTCCGATTTTTCTACAGGTATTTCTCCCTTCCTCTAGTACTTCAAATCCAACACTTGGTAGCTCATCCAATGCATTCAAGGCCTTGATCACTTCATTGCTACTCTCCTCAACTCCTTCCTCCATCAAACTCGAGCTAAGAACCTTCTCAAGTGGATCCTTGAGCAAGATTGAGCTCACAACTTCTCTAGACTCCTCTTCCTAAACAATGTTGAAGACATCTTGACCTAGGGCTGGCCCCTTCACCATTGTGGACAAATTAAACTTGATGTTCTCCTCTCCAATATTGAATGAGAGGGTTGCATTTTTACAGTACACCAAGCATCCCGAAGTGGCTAAGAAAGGTCTCCCCAAGATGATGGGAACCGGGTAGTCTTCCGGGATGTCCAAAACAACGAAATTGATTGGCACATAGAACTTCCCTAGTTGAACCGGTATGTCTTCTAGGATCCCCACGGGGTGAGTAATGGATCGGTCCGCCATGTAAAGGGTCATTTTGACTGGCTTCGGTTCTCCTAGCCCAACCTTTTTGCAAAGTGCAAGCGGGATTATGCTTACACTAGCACCAAGGTCACAAATGGCTTCATACTTCACTTCTCCCACTCCGATTGGCACACAAAAAGATCCAGGATCTCTTAGCTTAGGAGGCATCTCCTCCTTCATAGTTTGAATCAATTCCGAGGACCTCTTTGTCATCCTCACTTCCCCATACTCCTCCAACTTCCTTTTGTTGGAGAGTATTTCCTTCAAGAATTTGCCATATGCCGGCATACCTAGAATAACATCCATGAACGGAATGTTAATATGCAATTTAGACATAAGTTCAAGGAATTTACCGAAGTGTTTGTCCAAACGAGCTCTTGCTCGTGATTGTGGGAATGGTAGTGGTAGCTTGTATGGAGGTGGTGCCACATATGATGGCTCATCATCCTTGCCCTTTCCTCCATCTTCTTGCAATGGCTCTTCTTCTATCACCACTTGCTTCCCCTTGTGATTTCCCTTAGGTAAGGGATCCTTCATTCTCAGCCCACTCCTTGTTGTAATAGCCAACACTTGGCCTCTTGAGTTATCTTCGGTTCTTCCGGGAAGCTTTCCCGGATCTCTATGAGCTTCACCCGCTTTTTGGAACACTTGTGCTTCCAACACCTTTTGAGCTTTAGAAATCGAAGTCACCGTGCTCTCATGACCACTCAACCTTCCAAGCAATTGCTCAAACATCATCTCGGTTCTATCCTTTGGAGGTTGAGTAAATCCGGGTGGAGGCTCTTGTGAAGGTTTAGGCGGTGGAGTTGCGCTTGTGGAAGCGGGAGGGTTCAAGGCTCCATCCGGGTTAGAATAGGAAAATCCGGGATGGTTATGGTTAGGTCGGTAATTGTTGAATTGCCGGTTGTTGTTGAAGTTCCTTGGGCCTTGATAGTTGTTGTAATTGCCCCTCCCCATGTAGTTCACATCTTCCTCCTTGGAAGACAAGTTTGCTTGCACTTGCACTTGAGGGCTTGCTTGATTCTTCAAATTTGTAGCACATAACTCCCTCAAAGACTTAAGCTCATTGTTGATTGCATCAAGCTTGAAATTACTCATGGTGACTTCACTCACCTCATATGCTCCTGCCTTCCTCCCATCACTCTTCCTATGGGAGTACTTTTCAATCACCAAAGCTTGTTTTTTCTACAAATTCCCAAGCTTCATCCACATTCTTTTCCATGAAAGTCCCACCGGAAAGAGATTGAAGCTTGAATTGGCTATCTTCATCAAGTCCCTTGGAGTAGATCTCCAAAAGCTCTATTTTCGGTATACCATGGTGCGGACAATCTAGGAGAAGGTCTTTGAACCTCTCCCAAGACTTGAATAAGCTTTCTCTATCCTTCATCACGAAGGCATTGATCTTCCCTCTTAGCTCGGTAGTCTTGGAAGGTGGGAAGAACTTAGTCAAGAACTCGGTTGTCATCTCCTCCCAAGTACTCACTCGCCCTTGTGGAATAGATTGATACCAAACCAAGGCTTTATCCTTAAGTAAGAAGGAGAAAGCCCTAAGTACTCACTCCAATCTAGGCGGTCTAAGAGTCTCCATCAAGATCTCATAGTTCATCAAGTGTTGATGGGGAGACTCTCCTTCCATCCTCCAAATTGATTGTGCCGAATCATTTGTAGAACTTGAGGGCGGAGCTCGTAATCATGGGCTACGGGATCTCCTAAGTTCACAACTGGACGGTGTGCTCTTTGTGTCGGATCCATACGTTGCCCTAATGTTTGTGGCTCTTCAATAGCAATGGGCTCAACCCGAATATTAACCGCCGCCGGCTGCGGTTGTGGCGGAGGTGGAGGTTGTTGACGATTAAGCTCTCTTTGCACAAGAGCTTGATCACACTCTTCAATCTCCCTCCTAGTTGCTTCTTGCCTCTCATTGGCAAGTCTCCTTTCATTCTCCAAGAGCTCATCTCTTAACCTAATTTGCTCTAAAGCCTCATCCAACTCAGCTTGGAGATCTCTTCCGGCCATCTCTTTTCCCTTTCTAATGCTCTTGGATCTAGATCTAAGGGTTTTCTCCGGTTCAGGATCGAATGGAGCTAAATCCTTGCCACGCGATCTTCACATACACCTAAAGAGTGATGTCCTGAAAAGAAAAGACACAAACCAAACGAGATCAAAAGCAACAAGAAAGATCTACACTATAAGCAATCACAAAAATGACTCAATCTAGACCTAGTCCTCGGCAACGGCGCCAAAAACTTGTTACGCTAAGATTGTGTAGCACAAAAGTCTTACAATTTATAAACTCGATATAATTTCCTAACTCCTAGCGAACCCACATGTATGGGACGTTTTGTAGTAGGGATAGTATTCCGAGGTCGAACACAAAGACTGAGGTGAGATTGAATCGATTAGTGACTAAGGATAATGCGAATCTAGTCTAAGAAAAGAGAAAGAAATAAAGAAATAAAAATCATGATATTTTTGGTTGGGTTTTTTGTGGTGATCAAGCAAAGATCACAAATCAAGAAAGATAATAAATCAAACTAACAACTCAAACTAGCGAAACAAACAAGCAACACAAACACAAGATATGTGATCAAAGAGAGAAAAGTGGATTCTAGAGGTCAAGATTTCCGGTTATGGCATTGGACTCAAGCTTCTAAAGATTCTAAGGACAAAGCTGCGGTGTTGGGAAAGGGTATTTCTCTAATGGAAGCAATTACCGGGTAAGTCTCTTGCTTCACTAATCACGCATCAAACTCCTATTACCGGGTAGGTCTCAAGGGGTTAAAGTTGGGAATTCTACACAAACCGGACTCTACCTAAGGGGCAAACCTCTCCTTACCGGGTAAGTCTCGGAAAAGGAAAGTCTCAAGCAACAATCCTAGCACACTCAATCCAATAGCAGCTTATGAGGCTCACTACTACCTAGAGTTCATCATCTTAGTTATCTAAGATCGGAAATCACCAGGTAGGTCTCTTCCCTCACTTAGGTTGCTAGCTTTAGGTCACCCTAAGCTATATTATGCTTAATAAACACTAGGATTTAAACAACTTAACATCCTAACATACAGATTCATCAATTAAAGAACAATAGAGAGAAAAATCGGGTGGATCATAAGGGAAATCAGACGATCTGCCTGATGAACAGGTCGATTTTTCCTCCTAGGTTAGGTTTTGTGCATACAAATCATCCTAAACTAACATACAAGTTCATTCTATCATCACCCAAGCCATAACCATCAATCTATCACTCCAGAATCACAATAAACTAGCCAATAACATGCATTTCAAGATCCAAAATCATCACACAAGGATACATGGTTTTCGTAGATAGATGATGAAAGATAAGCAAGTAAAACAAGAAATCTCAGCTGAATATAAGTTTAAGCAAGACTTACAACCCTTCAAAGAAGTTCCAAAACGTTCCTAACAATCCTTCCAAGAGTTCTTCAACCAAAATCTCTAAAAATCACTCAGAAGTTCTCAAAAACTCACTATCACTCTAAGTTTTGGTGTTCTTCTCTTCTCCCAAAAATGAGAGAGTTTTTCTTCTTCTCCAAATCTATCCTCCAATGGAATGAGGTGTGTGTGAGAGAATGTGGGAGAGATCCCTTAGCCACAGCCTGCAGGACCACTTATATTCTCCATCAAGAGCAAGGGCCGGACAAAGAGATTGTGGGACATGTGGCGAAAGCTGTCAAAGGCGAGAAAATCGACCCAAAAAGAAAAATCGTCTGATTTTCCTGAGTGTTGGGTCAATTTTCTTCAATAGAGGCTTGTTATGATCGTCTAGCCATGAGTTGCTCCATTGCTTGCACCAATAAGGGTGCTTGTGTCCTTCATTGCTCCAATTATGTTCCTTCAAAGCCTTGGATGTGTACCACCATGAGGCTTGACCTTTGAATGTATCGATTAATGTTCAAAACATCCCCGAAATACCTACAAAACCGACAAAAGCTCGTGTAGACGTCTTTTCTAGAAATATGCATGAATTAAGCGTAAACGTCATGAACTAATGCCAAACCGTGCGTGAATAAAGGGAAAAACTATCTAAATGAATGCCTAAACTAACGTCATAAATCACTTTATCAGGAATATTCATTATTTTGAGATAGCTTTAAGGGAGTTTGTAAGATTTTCTTAGATTCCCTTTGATTTATTGTCTTATGTGATTTGTGATTGAGGAACGCTGATTTAAGACTATTTGATTCAGTTACTGAAGCCTTGTTCTTAAGGTTTTTGTGTTCAAATATTCATTCCCTTCTCTTATTTTTGATTATTGTTATCATGATAATGAGTGGCTAAATTCTTTGTGTGATTCTACGGTGATCGGTTGAAAGTTGTGGAGAAGACGATGATAGAATGATCTTAATCCCAATAGGACCCTGAAAGCTCGAGTCTTTAACCTTGACCCTAGAGTACCTCGCTTAGTCGATGAATATCTCGGCTGGGGTGGAACTTGACTGAACGAGGTGACCTTTTCTGATCTGAAACTGAGACTTAATTGTTATAGTTTGCCAAATCCTATTCTTACTACACCTTTCCTGGTTCAATGCAAGCCTAGGATGAGACTTACCTGGTGATTCCTTTGTTTGTTTACCCACGATCATAAGTTTAGGTAATAAAGGTTTATCCTTTATTGGGGTTTGAGTGTGCCTTCATCCCATCTTTGTGAGTTAGCCCGACACTTATCCGGTAAAGGTTGATTCTATTCCCTTATTGGGGTTTGAGTGTGCCTTCATCCCATCTTTGTGAGTTTGAGATTATAGTTCCTTTCCTTAGTACCTTGAGACTTACCCGGTGATAGGAGCATGGGTTTGGGATTGTTGGTAGTGAGACTTACCCGGTGATCTATTCCACTTTAGAAACACCTTCCCTTTGCAAAATCTCAGCTTTGTCCGCTTTATCTTTAGATCTTGAGTCTGAACCACAACTAGATGCTTTAATCCCTAGAATTTGCATATTCCCCTTATTTGAACTTATTATCATCATTGATTGCTTTAATCACTTTTGTGGTTATTAGTTTCATTGACAACCTCTACTTGCTTAATTTCACCTAAGTACCTGAGATCGACACCCCGGAATTCTTGCTTTTTACTATAATTGATCCGTACACTGCGGGTTCGCATCCTTGTTTTAAGCATATTTCTTGGGATATAAATTTAAAGCTTGCACACACCATTTGGAGCGAACAAGTTTTTGTCGCCGTTGCCGAGGACTTGGTCTAGACCAAGCCGGTTGCGGTTGTCTTTCGGGGAAATTGCCCTATTTGCTACTAACCACTCTACTTGAGTGCTTTCATAGGTTCTTTTTCTTAGTTTTATGCGAAGAACCTGTGCTGGGAAGAAAATCGTTCCTTACGATCCCGAACCAGAGAAGACATATAAAAGACGCTTGAAAGAAGCGAAAATGGCCAACCAAGACAATCGCTATCTTGAGGCCGAATTGAAGGAGGCAATGGAACAGCTGCGCCTCAATAGGGAAGAACTGCAGCGCGAAGGGAACAAACTCGCACCAGAATTGCAGAGATTGAAACAGATATGGCTTATCTACGAGCCCAGATTCTGCATCGACCGAGGCAGGACCCAGTCCCAGTTGCCGCGGCCTAGATACACCCATCTCGGATGCTTGTCCTAGATGTTCTTTTTGGAGGAATTCCACAAACCCTAGGACAGAGGATGGACCCAAACCAGCAAGTGAGGCGTCCAGGAGTCAACCTAGGTTATCCAGCGGAGCATGATTATGAACTTCGACCGCAAGTTCTTTCCATGATCCGCCAATGCTAGTTTGGAGGTGTAGAGAGGAAGTTCCGCATCAACACTTACAAAACTATGAGATTTTGATGGAGACCTTGAGACCTTCAAGGCTGGAAAATAATAATTACAAGCTAAGGCCTTTTTACTTTTCTTTGAAGGACATGGCGCTTACTTGGTATCAGTCTCTTCCTCCCGGAAAGATCAACACTTGGGAGGAGATGACGAAGAAGTTCTTAACAAAGTTCTTTCCCCCCTCCAAAACCGCTGAAATGAAAGGGAAGATCAATGCATTCATCATGAAGGACAAGGATAGTTTCTCCAAGTCATGGGAGAGATTTAAAGATGTTCTCTTGGATTGCCCACATCATGGGATTCCAAAGATAGAGTTGTTGGAGATATACCTCAAGGGATTGGATGGAGCTACCCAATTCAATCTTCAACTACTCTTCGCCGGCACATTCATGGACATGCCGATTGATGAAGCTTGGGAGTTCATTGAGAAACAAGCTTTGCACATGGAGAAATACTCCCACCAAGGAGCCGAAAATGGAGTTAAGAGAGTTAATTTCGAGGAAGCTCCATCAAATGATAATCAAATCATCTCTCTCAAGAATGATGTGAAGCAATTGAAGGACCTTTTGGTCGCTCACACAAAAAAGGAAGAAGGAGGATATCAAGGCTCAGGGAAAAACAATCAAGGGCCCAGGAACAACAATTACAACAACAATAGAGCCTCCAATAGCAACAATTGGACATCTAACAATCAAAATTCGGGTAACCGTTATTCTAATTCAAATTCTAATAATTCTTTTAATCCCTCTTCTTCTTCTTCTACTCCATTGAAGAGCCAGGAGCCTGGATCAAGTTCGTCCCAGCCAGAGAAGAAAGATGCAGTGTTGGAGGCTATCTTGGTCAAGCTAAATGCTATGGAGACGTCCATGACTTCATTTTCAAAGGCACAAAAAGCCTTAGAGCAACAATTCTTCAATAAGGCGAATGAAGTGCCATGAGATCCAGGGAAGCTCCCAGCAAGGACAGAGAGCAACCCTAAAGGACAGTTTATGTCAATAACGACGAGAAGTGGATTGAAATTTATAGATCCAGTGTCTCGGTCGATGCCAGTGAAGACGAAGAACACCTCGGTCCGTGTATAGACGAGGAACCATTCGGTCGAGGTGCCACCCAAGGTGGAGTCCCAGAAAGTGACGGACAAATCTGAAATTTATGTTCCACCTCCTCCATATAAACCACCACTTCCATTCCCTCAATCAAGAGCACATCTAGACAAGCACTTTGGTAAGTTCCTTGACTTGATGAATAAACTGCATATTAACATCCCTTTCCTTGATGCTATTCAAGGGATGCCCGCCTATGGGATGTTCTTAAAAGAGATTCTATCAAGGAAGAGGAAACTGGAAGATTTTTGTGAAGTAAGGATGACATCTAAATCCTCGGAGCTCATTCAAATCATGAAGGAGAAGATGCGCACCCAAGTTGAGAGATCCCGGCTCATTTTGCATTCCAATTCAAGTTGGGGATGTGACTTGTGAGGCATTGTGTGATCTAGGAGCCAGCGTGAGCATCATCCCGCTGGAGCTATGTGTGAAGATCGGACTTGGAGAGCCCAAGCCGTTGAAGATAAGATTATACATGGAGGACCGCTCCATTACCCATCCCATGGGCATTTTGGAAGATGTTCCGGTTAAGTTAGGTAACTTCTACTTACCTATAGACTTTGTTGTGCTTGATATACCCGCAGATTATCCCGTTCCTATCATTCCCGGGAGACCATTTCTAGCAACTTCGGGTTGCAATGTGGATTGTAAGAACGCCAAGTTGAAATTCAACATTGGCGGAGATCAAGTGGAGTTTGCATTGCTTGCTGCAATGAAGGGAGAGCCGCTGGAAAATGATATCTTCAACATCTATGATGATGAAGAATCAAGAGAATTGGTGATCTCTATCCTTATTAATGACCCTCTTGAAAGAGTTATTAGTTTTAGCTTAATGGAGGAAGGTATAGATGCTTCTTGTGATGCAGATATACGGAGCTTAAAGGCACTGGAAGAAGATCCAGGAGCTAAGATTGAGAAACTTATCCAGGAGAAGAGAAACTCCAATTTCGGTCCCAGTTCCAGTACCTCGACCGAGGCACTTTCTGGACTAAGTGAGGTGTTCTTATCTGAAGAACATCTCGGTCACCCACCTCAGGCACTGACCGAGACAGCAAGCGAGATGTCTTCAACTGAGAACAACAAACTTCTTACACCCTTTTTTGAAACTCATTTACAGTTGGTGGAGTTCTAGCTCCACCAAGCTTCTAATAATAAAGAACCTTGGTATGTTGACATTGTTAATTATCTTGTTTGCCAGGAAATACCTCCCCGATTGACGTACACTCAGAGGAAGAAATTCTTTAAAGACGTACGCCACTATTACTGGGATGAACCTCTACTGTTTAAGAGAGATCCGGATGGGATGCTTCAAAGATGCATTCCGGAAGATGAAGTTACTAGTGTTATAAGGCATTGCCACTTGCTTCCTTGTGGAGGACATGCTAGCGCTCACAAAACGTGCGCTAAGGTATTACGTTCCGGTTTCTTTTGGCCTACATTATTTAAGGATGTGCAGACGTTTGTTGTTTCTTGTGATGCATGCCAAAGAACAGGGAACTTATTTAGAAGGAACGAGATGCCACTCAACAACATCCAGGAGGTTGAGATTTTTGATGAATGGGGAGTTGATTTCGTGGGACCCTTCCCATCATCCGCAGGGAACCTTTACATTCTCCTAGTTGTTGACTACGTCTCTAGATCGGTAGAAGCCATTGCCTCCTCCACTAATGACGCCATGGTTGTTGTGAAGTTCTTCAATCGGACTATCTTCCCCTGTTTTGGGACACCTCGTATCATCATCAGCGATGGAGGGACATATTTCATCAACCGGAAGTTTAAAGCACTTCAATCGAAGTATGGGGTAACCCAGAAGGTAGCAACTCCTTATCACCCTCAAACTAGTGGACATGTCGAGATCTCGAATAGAGAAATCAAGGCAATCTTGGAGAAGACCGTCTCAAGGACTTCTTTAGACATTTTATCTTCAATAATCTGCATGTTTGGATATATATTATGTGATTATATTGTTGTTTCATCTATATTTACAGGAATCGAGGCGAACACCCTGGCGCGGCGAGATCATATCTTTTGCCTGAGATCTTTTATTTTTGGAAGGAAGATATCTTATATTTTTGGGCTGGATTTCTGGAAGGAAGATCATATATTTGGGAGATCTATTTTAGAGATATGGATATATTTTATAGGAAATTATCTGTTTAAGATATTATTATCTTTGGAAGATAATTCTCCTATATAAAGGGTTGGATTTTCCACAATTCAGCCATCTTCGGATCATTAAAGAAGCTACAGTTAGGAGATTTTCTGGAAGTTGAAGAAGGCTTTGAAGATTGAAGGAAGGAAGATTCATTATTTTGAGATAGCTTTAAGGGAGTTTGTAAGATTTTCTTAGATAAAGGGTTTGATTTATTGTCTGGTGTGATTTGTGATTGAGGAACGCTGATTTGTGACTATTTGATTCAGTTACTGAAGCCTTGTTCTTAAGGTTTTTGTGTTCAAATATTCATTCCCTTCTCATATTTGTGATTATTGTTATCATGATGATGAGTGGCTAAATTCTTTGTGCGATTCTAGGATGATCGGCTGAAGGTTGTGGGAAAGACGATGATAGAATGATCTTAATCCCAGTAGGACCCTGAAAGCTCGAGTCTTTAACCTTAACCCTAGAGTACCTCGCTCAATGGATGAACATCTCGGCCAGGGTGGAACTTGACTAAACGAGTTGATCTTTTCTGATCTGAAACTGAGAGTTAAGTGTTATAGTTTGCCAAATCCTATTTTGAAGATAGCATGAGACTTACCCGGTAAAGGTTGATTCTATTCCCTTAGTTGGTGTGTTGGTTTGAGATTATAGTTCCTTTCTTTAGTACCTTGAGACTTACCAGGTGATAGGAGCTTGGGTTTGGGATTGTGAGTAGTGAGACTTACCCGGTGATCTATTCCACTATAGAAACACCTTCCATTTGCAAAATCTCAGCTTTGTCCGCTTTATCTTTAGATCTTGAGTTGGAACCACAACTAGATGCTTTAATCCCTAGAATTTGCATATTCCCCTTATTTGACCTTATTATCATCTTTGATTGCTTTAATCACTTTTGTGGTTATTAGTTGCATTGACAACCTCTACTTGCTTAGTTTCACCTAAGTCCCTTAGATCAACACCCCAGAATTCTTGCTTTTTACTATAATTAATCCGTACACTGCGGGTTCACATCCTTGTTTTAAGCATATTTCTTGGGATATAAATTTAAAGCTTGCACACACCATTTGGTGCGAACAATGCTATCTTAGGGATGCCCACCTATGGGAAGTTTCTAAAAGAGATCTTATCAAGGAAGAGAAAGCTGGAAGATTTTGGTGAAGTAAGGATGACATCTAGATCTTCAGAGCTCATTCAAATCATGAAGGAGAAGATGCCACCTAAATTGAGAGATCCCGGCTCATTTTGCATTCCCATTGCAGTTGGGGATGTGACTTTTGATGCGCTTTGTGATCTAGGAGCCAGTGTGAGCATCATTCTGTTGGAGATATGTGAGAAAGTTGGACTTGGAGAGCCCAAGCCCGTGAAGATGACGTTATACATGGCAGATCGCTCCATTACCCATCCCGTCGGTATTTTGGAAGACGTTCCCATCTAGTTAGGTAATTTCTACATACCTATAGACTTTGTAGTGCTTGACATTTCCGCAGATTATCCCACCCCTATCATTCTCGGGAGACCATTTTAGCAACTTCGGGTTGCAACGTTGATTGTAAGAACGTCAAGTTGAAGTTCAACATTGGTGGAGATCATGTGGAGTTTGCATTGTTGGCTGCAATGAAGGGAGAGCTGCTGGAGGATGACATCTTCAACATCTATGATGAAGAAGATTCTCGAGAATTGGTGAGATCTATCCTTATTAAAGATCCTCTTGAGAAAGTTTTGAGTTTTAGCATGATGGAGGATGGTATATATATCTTTTGTGATGCAGATGTACGAAGCAGATCCAGGAGGTAGATTTGATAAACTGATTCAGGAGAAGAAAAGCACGTTAGGTTTCAGTTCCAATTCCAGTACCTCGACCGAGGCACTTCCTGAAGCAAGCGAGGCGTTCTTATCTAAAGAACATCTCGGTCACCCACCTCGGATCCCGACCGAGACAGTAAGCGAGATGTTGTCAACTGAGGACAACAATCTTTCTTATTCATTCTTTGATGATCACTCACAGTTGGTGGAGAAGTGGCTTTGCCAAGTTTCTGATGGTAAAGAGCCTTGGTATGCTGATATTGTCAACTACCTTGTTTGTCAAGAAGTACATTCCGGATTAACGTACGCTCAAAGGAAGAAGTTCTTCAAGGATGTTCGTCATTACTATTGGAATGAACTTCTATTGTTCAAGAGAGGTCCGGATGGGATGCTTCGACGATGCATTCCGGAGGATGAAGCTGCGAGTGTCATACCGCATTGCCACTCGCATCCTTATGGAGGACATGCTAGCGCACACAAGACGTGCGCTAAGGTATTACACTCTTTTTTCTTTTGGCCTACATTATTTAATGATGTGCAAGCATTTGTTGTCTCTTGTGATGCATGCCAAAGAACAGGGAACATGTCTAGAAGGAACGAGATATCACTCAACAACATTCAGGAGGTTAAGATCTTTGATGTATGGGGAGTTGATTTCATGGGACCTTTCCCATCATCCGCAAGGAACCTCTACATCCTCTTAGCTATTGATTAAGTTTCTAGATGGGTGGAAGCCATTGCCTCTCCCACTAATGACGTCATGGTGGTTGTGAAGTTCTTTAATAGAACTATCTTTCTACGTTTTGGGACACCGCGCATCATCATCAACGATGGAGGGACACATTTCATCAACCGGAAATTCAAGGCACTTTTATCATAGTATGGGGTAACCCACAAGGTAGCAACCCCTTATCATCCCCAAACTAGTGGGCAAGTGGAAATCTCGAATAGAGAAATCAAGGCAATTTTGAGAAGACTGTTTCAAGGACAAGGAAGGATTGGTCCATGAAGTTGGATGATGCTCTTTGGGCTTATAGGACCGCGTTTAAGACTCCCATTGGTACCACCCCTTACAATTTGGTATATGGGAAGTTTTGTCATCTACCCGTCGAGCTGGAGCACAAGGCGTATTGGGCAATCAAGTGGTTGAATTTCGACATCAAAGAAGCTAGAGAGAAGAGACTTTTAGACATAAATGAGCTGGAGGAGTTGCGCTTAAACGCCTCCGAGAATGCCAAGATCTACAAAGAAAGGACGAAGGAATGGTCTGACAAGCATATAGTTCCTAAGGAGCTCAAAGAAGGGGACCTTGTTTACTCTACAACTCCCGCCACCGCCTCTTTCCAAGTAAGCTAAAATCTAGATGGACAGGACCTTATGTTGTGATAAATGTTTTTCCCCATGGTGTAGTTGAAACTTAGGGTGAAACAAGCGGAAGCTTTAAGGTCAACGATCATAGGTTGAGTTAGTATCAACCGGAAGTCCCGGCAGAGGAGATTGCACCATTATACCGTGTTTGAAGATGACGTACGGTCCAACTAGCGACCTTAAACCAAGCACCTCTTGGGAGGCAACCCAAGTTATTGCTTTCTTTTCTCTTTTTCTAGCTTAGTTTAGATAGTTTGCTTCGTTTTGTTTTTGCGTCCTCCTAGACAGGAACCAGGTACTCTCTAAGCAGGAATTACAACTCAGGAGCTACATGGAAGGATAGAAGTTCAAGAAATTGAGAAGACGGAGTTTGATTGAGACACATCTCGGGTTCAGTCACATGACCTCGACCGAGATGTTCTTCGTCAACCGAGGCGACTAGGTGTGACATCCACTCTGACACCTCGGTCCGCTCAGGAACATCTCGACTGAGGTGTAATAAAATTTAGTGAGGGGTATAAAAGGTGAGACGGTTTCTCTCTCTTCTCACCTTTTCCCTCTCAAGGCGACCTCGACGGCGGCTACTCCCACTCTCAAAATCTCATTTCTTGCTCATATTCAACGGTTCTTGGCTCGAAATCACCGGAGGAAGCACGAGATTCAGTTTCCAAGCAACAAACAGCAAGGAAAACGCTTCATTCTGCAGAATTTGAGGTATTTCGTTTCAAGCCCTAACTCTTTTGTTCTTTGTTCGAATCTGTTTAGATCTGGCATTGGTCGCTATAAGTACCCCATAGGAAGCTTTTGGTAGTGATTTTGGGGGAAAATTATGACAGATTCACGAAGTGAGTACGAATAGTAGTTCGCCTCGGTCCAGTCGAATGTGTCTCGGCCGAGGTGTTGTTGGCGACCGAGGTGTTCTTCATCAAATCGACAGTTTGCCTTGAGAGACAGGCCTAGCAGTTCACATCATTCCTCTCCTTCTTCAACTTCACAATTTAAGATCCCGGTGATCCACGAGCGACACCAGCGGGACTACGATAGGATTTGTGGGCGCCCCATCATTGCCCCGTGTTTCTTTGATGTTGATGCCTTCGAGTGCCTCCATTTCGAGGATGACTTGAAGAAGATGATATCTATGGTTTGCCTGGAGGAGTTTATGGCCATTAGAGCACCGGTTTATCTGTAGCCGACGATGGAGTTTGTTAGTTTGGTAACCTATGTGCCAGAGCATCATGGGATCAAGTACAGGCTGCTGAACAGGAACTACACAGTTCCTATGGATCAGTTTGGGGAGATTTTCCGCTTCCCTACACCTAGAGTTTCTGATTTTCCTTCCCGAGAGGTAGCTCGGATTTTCTGGGTCGAGATTTCCCACATTACAGATCACAAGGACAGATGGCAGCTCGGAGATTCCCAGAAGCGGATTATCTTCCACCTTGACTTCCGCTTCACTCACCGGATCTTCAGTGAGACACTTCTGGCGCGTATTGAGACGCCCCAGAAGGTCCGACAAGGGGAGATTTTGAGTTAATTTTGCATGGTTACAGGAGGGGTTCCAGACTTTGCTACCATGCTGGCAAATGATTTGCACAAGATAATGGGGAATTCGAAGGGCGATATCTTCTGTGGTGGGCTGGTGACCAACATCGCCACTTCCATGGGTTTAGATTTATCAGGATGTACACTTCTTGCGGCTCCGAAGCCGCTGGGATTGCAGGAGATGATCTGATGTAGGACCATTACATGGAAGATATCAACGACCCATTACTAGGGCAAGAGCAAAGGAGATCCAAGAAGTTACGTCAAGGGAAGAGCTATTGCTTGGCACCATGCGTGAACCATTTAACTTCCATACATCATGTGTTACTCTCTTGGTGAATGCAGGAGCAAGAAAGCAAAGGGAAGAGACCATGCAGACGTTAGAACAACAAGAGCTAGATCATATAGCCACGCCAGCAAGCTGGACGTTGCTCACTTCCCAGGCGGCCCAAGAGAGTAACCAGCTGCTCACGTCCAAGGCGACCCAAGAGAGTAACCAGCTGCTCACGTACAAGGCGGTCCAAGAGAGTAACCAGCTCCCCAAGTCGGATCATCCATTTGGGCTCTTAAAAACCGTCCAACTCACTCATGGATCTGTTTGAATAAGTCAGCCCATTTCTTTCAGTCGGATCATCCATTTGGGCTCTAAACCGTCCAAAAATACTCATGGAGCTGCTTTGAATAAGTCAGCCTATTTTGATGCTGATTAGTTGTTTGTTAAGTTGTTAGCTACATTTGTGGAAGCTCTCTTGTTACCACCTTCCACAAGTGTTTTTGTTTCCTTTTCTTTATTTTGTCTAGATAAAAGAGTCTATATACAGTCTCTTTAGCTGCTGAATAGGGTACGTTTTATTTTTTGCTAAGAATTATCGTTTGTAATCATTCACAAAATCAATCAAAGAACAAGAGAGTTTTTGGTTGGCAATGTCGTTGTTTGCTTGGTTGAGCTTGTTCGTGTCAACCGCCTTCGGATTGGTGCTTCGAGCCTTCACGAGTCCCTCTTTGTGCTAGTCCAGCCGGAGCTAGTGTAAAGTTGTATTGGAGACAGGTCTAGGGCATTCACGAAGCGTGGTCTTGGCTCATTGTACCTAGATCGACTAATCCACGGACTAATACCGTATCAGTTGGTATCAGAGCTCAGTTGGTACAATTGATCCCTCCTTTCTTCTTTGTTAACCATATCGCTTAACCAATTGAGGTTTAACTTGTGTTTGAAGTGTGCAAAATCAAAAGCCAAGGGTTTCTTAGGGCCGGACAACATCTTGAGGAGAGGTAAACACAAAACAAAAAAAAAAAGAGATCGAACATTGTAGTCAAATTCGGTAACCTTATCTCCCACAAATCTCGTTGCAATCAATTTCGGTTACCTTCTCTCCTACAAATCTTTGACAAAGTCTAAGAGATCTTTCAAAAGAAAAAAAGAAAAAAAAAAGAAAAAGAACAACACAAAAACGGCTGGCCTGCTATTAATCGACCATCAAGCACAATAAAAAGTCCCCTCTTTGTGAGAACTCCTTCAAACAACTCCTACGTCATTCTAATCACAAACCACCATACCTATACCAACCCAACGGTCAATACTCCGATTAGGGGGTTCCGTAATCCATCTCCGACACTAACATCAGTTTTCGGCAGTTCTAGTTCCAAAGGGTTGCTAAGAAGGTTCGAAAATCGTGATCTTAAGGTGTTGGATCCTTACAACTCGAGCCTCCAGCTAGGCAATACCAACGAGAGAGTGAGTGATAAACAAGTGAGATCTTTGTTTTCTAACCTAACTGGTTCTTTTTTTGTTACTTGAGCATGTCTAGGTCCCGAAGCCCCAGCAAGTCTAGCAGCGAGACCGTCACGCCTGAGATGCTCAGTCTATTGAAACAATTGTCCGATTCCGTAGCTAACCTATCCAAACGAGTGGAGTCTATGGAAGCACGTTACTAGCGAGCCGGATCATCCGGATCAAGGTAATTTACAGTCCAATGTCCTCCCTAATACTTCTAACATGCCACCATTTGTTGATAACTTTCAGCGACAGAATGAAGCTCCTTTTGAGGATCATTCTTGGGAAGATTACAATCGACCATTCCAACAGGCAAGGCAAGGACGAGAACGTGATAATCTACGGCCCTATCAAGAGCAAGACGGTCTCGGCAAATTTAAAATCAAAATTCCTGGCTTTGAAGGAAAGTGTGATCCCGACGTCAACACGGAGTGGGAAACTAAAGTCGAGCAGATTTGGTTGTGTCATAACTTCAGCGAGCCTAGGAAGGTTCAGCTAGCCGCTCTTGAGTTCCAAGGCTATGCCTTGGTATGGTGGGATCACGTAGTTAAAGAAAGAGTGCGAACATTGGATCCTCAAATCACCACATGGGAGCATATGAAGGCACTAATGAGGTCTCGATTCGTCCCACCTCACTATACCCGAGAGCTTCGACGACGGCTGGAAAATTTGAGACAAGGCTCTCTTAGCGCTGAGGAAGCCTATACCAATATGCAAGTTGCTATGGTGAAGGCCAACGTTCTAGAGGATGAGGAAAATACTATGGCTAGGTATCTTCGTATTCTTAACTCTAATTTGGCTAATGAAGTTGATATGTATCGATACAGCACCATGGAGCAATTACTACACTTGGCCATCAAGGTGGAAAGGAAGACTAAGGTGCGAAACCGGGAACACAAGCAACCTCATGGGACGCCCAACGCTTGGAAATCACAAGGAAACCGGATGCCTATCCACAGCAGGGATCAAGGAGGCCAGAAGGAGGAGAGAAAGTCGGCACCTATGAGCCAAGAAGGCCAACGAAGGTCTTCTACACCGTCCACTACACCACGATCCTTGAATGAGCCTTCAAGTGGTCATCGAGGGAGTACTCCTACCTCTAACTCTAGAACTAGGGACATTGTGTGTTTTAAATGCCAAGGTAGAGGACACATGAGTAGGGAATGTCCTAATAGACGCACTTTGATCATAAATCATCTAGGAGAATATGAGAGTGAGGATGATGTGTAATTGGATGATGAAAATTCATTAATTGATGACAATGAGCAAACTGAGAATGATGATTGCATTGAGTATGAACAAGGTGAATCTTTGATAGCTAGGAGAACTTTGCATGTCTAACTAGCACCTTGTGAGGATAACCAACGTGAAAATCTGTTTCATACTAGGTGTAGCATTAAAGGAAAAGTGTGTAATGTGATAATTGATGGGGGAAGTTGTTGCAACATAGCTAGCACTGAAATGGTAAACAAACTACAACTTCTTACATTTTATCACCCTAGGCCATATAAACTACATTGGATGAATGAGTGTGGAGAACTTATGGTCAATAAGCAAACTAAGGTCAATATAACATTAGGATCATATGAGGATATTATTTAATGTGATGTTTTGCCTATGAATGTTTGTCACTTGTTGCTTGGTCGTCCATGGCAATATGATAGGAAAGTTGTACATGATGGGTTTTCTAATAAATATAGCTTTGAGTATAAAGGTAAAACTTTAACACTTAAACCTATGACACCTTTACAAATAGCCGAGTATTATGAGAACAAGAGGGTAGAGCAAGGAACCCCTCAAAAGCCTAAAATTACACGGCCTAAGAGTAAGGAGAACAAAACCCATCAAACACTGTTAGTACAACCAACAAGTAGCTATCCTGAGTCTAGGAATGAATATGTCACTAACTATGCTTCTATGGATGTGCTAATGATGAGTTTGTGTAAATCTCTAGTGACGGTGCCTCATGACTCTAAGATTCCACTTCCTAGTTCTATCCAGGGGCTGTTAGACGAGTTTAAGGACGTTTTTCCTGAGGAGGTTCCAGTTGGCTTGCCGCCCATTAGGGGCATTGAACACCAAATAGATTTAATACCCGGAGCCAATCTTCCCAATAGGCCCGCCTATAGGATGAACCCTACGGAAGCCCAGGAAATTCAGAATCCAGTTCAAGCATTGCTAGATAAAGGGTATGTTCGGGAAAGCCTTAGTCCTTGTGCCGTTCCCGTCGTGCTAGTACCCATGATTCCCCGTCTAGATGACATGCTTGATGAGTTACATGGAGCTACAATTTTCACTAAGATTGACCTTAGGAGTGGCTACCATCAAATCAGAATGAGGGAAGAGGACGAATGGAAAACAGCTTTTAAAACCAAATTTGGTCTCTATGGGTGGCTAGTAATGCCTTTTGGCTTAACTAATGCTCCTAGTACTTTCATGACATTAATGAATCATAATTTGAGACCTTATATTGGTCTATTTGTTGTAGTCTACTTTGATGACATTCTTATCTATAGTAAGACTTTAAAGGAGCATGAAAATCATTTGAGAGATGTGCTTGCTACATTGCGTATAGAATACTTGTATGCTAATATTAAAAAATGTGATTTCTATACTAACCGAGTGATTTTCCTTGGTTTTGTAGTAAGTGCCAATGGTTTGCAAGTTGATGAGGATAAGGTTAAGGCAATCAATGAATGGCCCATTCCTAGGTCGGTTGGTGAAGTAAGGAGTTTCCATGGCCTAGCTACATTCTATAGAAGATTTGTGAAGGATTTTAGTACCATTGCAGCACCACTAACGGCCTTGACCAAAAAGAAGGTTCCTTTTGAGTGGAATGAACCTCAGCAAAGAGCATTTGAAGAACTCAAGAAACGTCTCACACACGCACCACTACTCGCTCTAGCGGACTTCACTAAACCCTTTGAGGTTGAATGCGACGCGTCCGGCATTGGTATTGGCAACGTCCTTATGCAAGACGGTAAGCATCTAGCTTTCTTTAGTGAAAAATTGAAGGGTGCATTCCTAAACTATTCCACGTATGACAAGGAATTGTATGCCCTGTTTAGAGTACTCAAAACATGGCAACATTACCTTTGGCCCCAAGAGTTTGTTTTGAAAACCGATCATGATTCACTTAGACACTTTAGGAGCCAAGATAAGCTAGATAGGCGGAATGGTAGGTGGATGGAGTTCATTGAAACCTTTCCTTACATTATCAAGTATAAGAAGGGAAAGGATAATGTCGTAGCGGATGCTTTGTCTAGGAGATACACCTTAATCACCACCTTGGATTCTAGGATGTTAGGTTTTACTTACATTAAAGAATTATATGTGGATGATGCTGAATTTGGGAAGATATTTCATAGATGCTCTACTCAAGGCCCTTATGATAAGTATTTTGTGTTTGAAGGTTTCTTGTTTAAAGTGGATAAAATTTGCATACCTAGATGTTCCCTTAGGATCTTTTTAGTGGAAGAAGCCCATAAAGGGAGCTTAATGGGGTATTTTGGGAGGGACAAAATTATCACATGTTGCAAACTCACTTTCATTGGCCTCATATGTTAAGGGATGTAGAACTCATGCTGAAAAGGTGCATTGAATGTCTTAAGGCCAAAGCTAGGGTACAACCCCACGGGCTGTATACACCCTTACCGACGCCTAGTTGCCCTTGGGAAGATATAAGTATGGATTTCATTGTTGGACTACCTAGGACTAAGAAAGGAAGATATTCCATTTTTGTGGTGGTAGATAGATTCTCTAAAATGGCACATTTTATTCCATGTCATAAAACTGATGATGCATATAATGTCGCTAACCTTTTCTTTAAGGAAATAGTGAGATTGCATGGAATACCTAAAACCATTATTAGTGATAGGGATGTCAAGTTTTTGAGTTTCTTTTGGAAAACGCTTTGGGGAAAAATGGACACTAGATTAATATTCTCAACCTCTAGTCATCCCCAAACAGATGGGCAAACGGAAGTCACCAATAGGACCCTAACGACCCTCCTTAGAACCGTGTTGAAAGATAACTTAAAAGAATGGGAAGATATGTTACCACATATCGAGTTTGCTTATAATCGCACCATGCATTCTTCCACTTCGTTATCACCTTTCAAATGTGTTTATGGATTTAACCCTTTAACTCCTTTGGACTTATTACCGATTCCTCGAAAGGATCGAGTAGCATTTGATGCTTTGGAACAGGCGGACTACATTAAGGAACTTCATGCCAAGACCAAGGCTACACTTGATAAGAAGGGCGTTGAAACTGCAGCTTGGAATAACAAAGGACGTCGGAAGATGGTTTTCCAGCAAGGTGACCTAGTTTGGCTACATCTAAGAAAAGAGCGGTTTCCAGCAAAACGCCATTCCAAGCTAGCCCCATGGGGTGATGGACCATTCAAAGTCCTACACCGGATTAACGATAACGCATATGTGTTGGACTTACCGGAAGAATATGGAGTTAGTGCCACTTTTAACGTAGGAGATTTGAGCCCCTATGAAGGAGAGTCGGAACAAGATGAAAATTCGGGGTCGAATTCTTTCCAAGAAGGAGTGGATGATGTAGGACCATTACATGGAAGATATCAAGGACCCATTACTAGGGCAAGAGCTAAGGAGATCCAAGAAGTTATGTCAAGGGAAGTGTTATTTCTTGGCACCATGCGTGAACCATTTAACTTCCATACATCATGTGTTAATCTCTTGGTGAATGCAGGAGCAAGCAAGCAAAGGGAAGAGACCATGCAGACGTTAGAACAACAAGAGTTGGATCATATAGACACGCCAGTAAGCTCGACGTTGCTCACTTCTCTGGCGGCCCAAGAGAGTAACCAGCTGCTCACGTCCAAGGCGACCCAAGAGAGTAACCAGCTGCTCACGTCCAAGGCGGCCCAAGAGAGTAACCAGCTCCCTCAGTCGGATCATCCATTTGGGCTCTTAAAAACCGTCCAACTCACTCATGGATCTGTTTGAATAAGTCAGCCCATTTCTTTCAGTCGGATCATCCATTTGGGCTCTAAACCGTCCAAAAACACTCATTGAGCTGCTTTGAATAAGTCAGCCTATTTTGATGATGATTAGTTGTTTGTTAAGTTGTTAGCTACATTTGTGGATGCTCTCTTGTTACCACCTTCCACAAATGTTTTAGTTTTCTTTTCTTTATTTTGTCTGGATAAAAGAGTCTATATATAGTCTCTTTAGCTACTGAATAGGGTACGTTTTATTTTTTGCTAAGAATTATCGTTTGTAATCATTCACAAAATCAATCAAAGAACAAGAGAGTTTTTGGTTGGCAATGTCGTTGTTTGCTTGGCTGAGCTTATTCGTGTCAACCGCCTTTGGATTGGTGCTTCGAGCCTTCACGAGTCCCTCTTTATGCTAGTCCAGCCGGAGCTAGTTTAAAGTTGTATTGGAGACGGGTCTAGGGCATTCACGAAGCGGTGTCTTTTCTCTTCAGCCTTGGTTTCCGTTCACTCTCTTTGGTTCTTCTCTACATCTTCCTGCGTCCATTCACTCTCCACATCTCATTCCGCATCTAGATTCGCCTCATTCAGCCGGATTCGGGATCATTGTACCTAGATCGACTAATCCACGGACTAATACCGTATCATGATCACTCGCCGCATTCTCGTCCCTCGTGGCCTTGGCACACCTTATGTTGCCATGCCATAGGAGACGAAGTCACCTCAGGGGATTATGTGGTCCTCTCAGTTTTCAGTCTTTGACCGTTAGTTCTGGGAAGCTGCTTGGTTCCCTTATATGTAGGATGCTAGAGAGGCAGCAGTTGAGGAGGAGGAGGATGATGAGTACGGAGGTGCAGCCACGAGACCGATACTTACACCAAAGGGCCCAGTGTTCCCACCGTTGACCTTGATGATGAGGCCACGGAGGATGAGAGAGCAGCACCACCGCCACCTTAGAAGCGCAGACCACGCCGCGGTATAGATCCCGAGGCACACCGACGGATTGATGAGCTTACATAGCTGATGATAGATTCCTACGCGGCTATGACAGTTGACATCTCCCAGCTCTTCGATGATGAGCGCCGTTACACTAAGGGATGGATGCATCGTATGGAGGAGAGCCAGCATTACTAGCGACGCAGGCAGGAGATTCAGTTCAAGCATACGATGGGTTATCCATTCGATCCTTCCCAACATCCCTACATTCCACATCCACCACCGTCAGCTGATGAGGACTAGATCTTCATGAATTTCTTTTATTTATTATGCAATTCAGCTAGGTTCGGTGTGTATTTTGAATTTCAGACTTATATTTGACCCATTTGGACAATGTGTCCCAATTATGGGGTATTTGGATGTATTTACTTGACTTATGTGCTACTATGTTTGTATGACTCCCGATTATTATTGTTTATTTGTCTTTATGTGCTTATTTGTCATTACATGCATACCTACAGTTTTCTATTTGAGAAAAATGTCAAAAACCAATTTGAAAAAACGTCAAAAACCAGCTTGAAAAAAATTTTTATGGCTCGACGAGACTTTCATGGCCGATCGAGGTTGAACACCTCGGATGACGTCAGAACACCTCGACCGAGATGGGCTTTTAACTAAAAGATTTTTCAAAACGTTTTGTGATTCTTCTCTGGATATGACCTCGATGATGATTCAATTTGCAGGTTGGTTTTGAAATCTTTATATGCTCGAAAGGTTTTATGATATGTTTAAGTTGCTAAATGTTTTGTTTGAAATTCTAGCAAGTTTAATACTTTGTTTTAATTAAAATTAAGTTGGATTTGAAGGTTGACACCACATGATGAGTTCTCTCACATTTCTTCCTAGGATGACTAAGGCAGTTCATTATGTTCGCTTCTTCTTCTTGACCATGCTTAGCCCCTCATATACATATTTACATCCCTTTACTTATTTGGGAATTTGGATGCAAGTGACGAAAAGCAAGTGACGTGAAGTTGAGACCTTGGTTGAAAGTGTTAGAAAGAAACAAATAGGTTTGGGGACGTTGATCTTGATGATGAGTAACTCGGCACCATTCACATAGTCGGGTGTTTGTGCCTTGCCAAAGTCGGATTCATCGATAGTCCTAACGGGTCATGGTATCTACATCAAGAGTTTGAGGCATCTCGAGAAATTGATGATTGTTGATCTCCTAGGCTTTGGTTATTGTGCACCTCTATCGATGTTGCCAAAAAGTAATGTAAAAATAGGCAAATTTTATTGGTGGTAGATGTTGTGATTCAAAGAAAGTGAAGTAAGATCCTATTCCCAGATTCTAGCACCACAATTACCCTATATACATCCCACCCTTACACGTTTCTTGACCTCTTTTGGAAGCCCTTGAGACCTCGAGTATGTTGATTGACCTGGTGGTTTAAACTGGATTATACATGATTGATTTCGATAAATATGATTTATTATGCATCCTATGATTTTATGCAAAGATGAACAACTTTCTTATATTTATAAAATGTTTTGATCATGTCTTGATTTTATTTGCCATGAAGCATTCTCTTAGGGTGATCTATGAATGGAGCACACCACCAAAATGTTTTGAACAGTTTTTCATTGATCTTTTTGATGACTTATAATCCATTCTATCTTACATCTAAGATTTGGATTTTGCTTGGGGACAAGCAAGGGACAAGTATGGGGTATTTTGATAGCATGTATTATAGTCTATATTTTGAGCTTGGTTTAGACCTTTTATCTTCATAAATCTACATGTATGGATGTATATTCTTTGATCATTATGTTGTTTTGTCTACCTTTGTGGGAATCGAGGTCTGCACCTAGTTTCGTTGTGATTGTAGGGAAAATGGCACGTTTTGGAACGATTTAGAGCTAACGAAGTTAAACAGTCATTGGAGCTACATTCTGGAGCATTAAGAAGTTATAGGAAGAGCTCAGGAACCATGGAAATGAGATGGAAGATTGATTTTCAACCAGATAAGAGAGATTTACGCTTAACTGAGATTCACCTCGGTTGGCTATACTGTCACCTCGACCGAGGTGATCTTCAGGATATTCTGGACCAAGGCGAAGTGATGACGGGACACGAGATCTTTAACTTTGACTCAGATCTTCTATTTTTGAAAAGTGAATATCACAAATTTTTGAAAGGATTTCTGGAAGGAAGCATATCTTTTTAGGTGGTATATTTTGGAAGATATGAAGATATTTTAAAGAAGAAAATTATCTTTTTAAGATATCTTATCTTAGGAAGATAATTCTCCTATATAAAGAGGCTGATTTTCTAGAATTCAACTAGCTCGGAATTTCCGGATCAGAGGAGCAGTAGTTCTCCAGAGTTAAAGGGAGTTTGGAAAGAAGTTTGGAAGGTTGAAGTTCAAGGAAGGAAGGAATCTAGTTTGAAGGAAGTTGTAAGATTCTCTTAGTTTGGTTTGGTTTGTTGTCTTTTCAGGTTTGTGATTGAGGAATGCTGATTGATTACTTGTTTGTTTACTTCAGTTATTGAAACCTTTGTGTTAAGGTTTTCTTGTTTGAATATTGATTCCTTTCTCACATATTTGATTATTTTTATCATGATGATTGTTGGCTATGTTCTTTATGCAATGCTAGGGTGATTGGCTGAAATTTGGGGGAAAGACGATGATAGAATGAGCCTTTATCCCAGTGGACCCTAAAAGCTCGAGCCTTTACCTTAACCGACGAACACCTCGTTCAGTCGTGGAATATCTCGACCGAGATGGTACATGAATTGAGCGAGGCAAGACCTTTCCTGATCCTTATCTGAGTTGAGGTTTCCGTTTGCAAAATCTTATCCTTGATATTCCTTTCCTGGTTCAACGCAAGCCTAGGATGAGATTTACACGGTGATTCCCTTGCTTGTTTACCCAAGATCATGAGTGTAGGTAATAAAGGTTTATCCTTTATTGGGGTTTGAGTGTGCCGTCATCCCATCTTTGAGAGTTAGCCTGAGACTTACCCGGTAAAGGTTGATTATATCCCCTTGGGTGGTGTGTTGGTTTGAGATTATAGTTCCTTTCCTTAGTACCTTGAGACTTACCCGGTGAAAGGACCTTTGGTTTGTGATAGTGAGTAGTGAGACTTACCCGGTGATCTATTCCCACCTTAGAAACACCTTCCCTTTGCAAACCTCATCTTTGTGCATGTTATCCTTTGAGATCTTGAGTCGGAACCACAACTGGATGTTTTAATCTCTAGAATCCGCATTCCCTTTACCTAGTTATTATATCATCTTTGATAGCTTTGCTTTGTTGCTTGTGTTTTATTAACAACCTGAATTACCGATCTTTGTCTCACCATAGCCCATGTGTTTGACCGTGAAATTCTTGATTTTATTACAATCGATCCGTACACTGCGGGTTCGCTATTTGCATTTATTATTGGTATAAATATTAAAGCTTGCACACCTTTTGGAGTGAGCAACAGGTAAGCACATAAGCAAATAATCACATACTCACCAAGATAGCACTAAGATCAACTCATTGACCCTAGCTGCATCTATCTCAGCATAAAACTCTGGATAGTTCCTCTAGATACTATCCTTAGTCTCCCATGTAGCCTCCTTAGGTCCTCGCCTTGACCACTCTATCCTCAACATGAGAATGTCCTTCGAACCCAAGCGTATTACGCCTCGCTCTAGGATTGCAATCGGGTGCTCAGTAATGGTGTGGTCCGGCTCACACACTAAATCATCATAAATCACGATGTGTCTCGGATCTGGTATGTACTCCCTCAGCTGAGACACATGAAACACATGGTGAACATCCTCTAACCCCGGAGGTAAAGCTAATTGGTATGTTGCCTTCCCAATACTGTCCAAGATCTCAAATGAACCGACTTATCGGGAACTCAGCTCCCCCCTTTATGTAAAAATGTCTAACGTCTCGCGTTGGAGATACTTTCAACCAGACATGAGTTCCAACTTTGAACTCTAGAGGCTAACACCTCTCGTCTACATAGAACTTTTGGCGACTCTGTGTAGCCAGCATTCTCTCTCTGATCAATGTTACTCGGGTCATATCATCCTGAATTTGATGAGGTGTTGCCCCACTGATACTACTAGGCTCATTTTAGCATAAAGGTGTACGACATCTACGTCTATATAGTGTCTCATATGGGGCCATCTCAATAAATGTATGTCAATCATTGTTATATGATAACTCAACTAATGGGAGGTAATCTGACCATCCTTGTCCCCAATCCAACACATAAGCTCGCAACATATCCTCAAGGTTTTGATAGTCCTCTTGGACTGACCATCTGTTTGGGGGTGGAACACAGTCGTGAAGTGTAGACTCTTCCCCAAAGCAGTCTAAATTTGTTGCCAAAATTTCTAGGTAAATGACCACATCTGTGTGTTTGCTAATGTAGAGTTGAGATAGAGGATCTTACAGGAGGCTCATTCTATACCTTACTCAGTACATCCACGTACGAGTAAGATGTACCGTGATGTGAGACGCTCATATTGGTGGGGAGGGCTGAAGCCCGATGCAACCAGATTTGTGGAACAATGTGCGACCTGTCAGCAGGTCAAGATAGAGCATTGTAGACTTGAAGGTAAGCTCCATCCACTGCCAGTACCGCAGTGGAAGTGGGAGGACGTCTCCCTGGACTTTGTGACCGGATTGAGGGCCAATAGGAGTTTTGATGCTATGTGGGTTATTGTTGATAGACTGACAAAGATGGCACGTTTCATTCTTATCAAAAAGACGTGGCCAGTGAGCGGATTAGTTGAGGAGCACGCTAGACAGATAGTGAGACTCCATGGTGTATCGAGGACGATCGTCTCTGATTGAGATGGGCAATTTACCTCGAAATTTTGGCAGCAAATTCAGACTGCTTTGGGGACGAGTCTACACTTCACGACTGCATTCCACCCCTAGACAGATGGTCAGTCCGAGAGGACGATCCTGACCCTGAGGATATGCAGTGAGCTTGTGTGTTGGATTGGGGACAGGGATGGTCAGATTACCTCCCATTAGTTGAGTTATCATATAACAATGATGGACATACATATATTGGGATGGCCCCATATGAGACACTATATAAACATAGATGTCGTACACCTTTATGCTAGAATGAGCCTAGTTGTATTAGTGGGATAGCACCTGATCAGATTCAGGATGATATGACCCGAGTAACCGGCTAGGCCAAGAAAGCTACGAACTTCTTTGACATTCGTTGGTGTCGTCCAAGCTGTAACAGACTCGATCTTCGCCAGATCAACCATAATCCCATCGGCGGAGACGATGTGTTCAAGAAAAGCAACCTCAAACATCCAGAACTCGCACTTAGAGAGCTTGGCATACAACTCTATATCCCTCAGAACCTGAAAAACCGCTCTCAAATGACTGGCATGCTCTTCTCTACTACGAAAGTATACCAGAATGTCATCAATGAAGACTACCACAAACAGATCATGAAAGTCAATGAATATACTTTTCATCAATTCCATGAAGACAACTAGGTCATTCTTTAAGCCCAATGGTATCATTACAAACTTATAGTGTCTATCGGGTCCAAAATGTCATCTTGTATACATTTTGCTCTCTATCACCCTTCACTGGTGATATATTGAGTGCAGATCCATCCGGAAGAACATAGTCGCTCTCTTCCACTAGTCCAATAAGTCATCAATATGAGACAATAGATAATCGTTCTTAATGGTCACCTGGTTCAAATCCTTATAGTCGATACATAATCTCTATGATTCGTCGTTCCTCCACATGAAGAGGACAGGTACTCCCCATGGGAATACACTAGGGCGAATGAAGCCCTTCTCAGCCAACTCCTCGAGTTGCTTCTTCAACTCTAACATCTTGACAGGCACTATGCAACATGAGCATTCGAGTTCGGTCTCGTACCAAGCTCCAACTCGATGCTAAAGTCCACACTCCTCTAAGGCAACAAACTAAACGGCTCAACAAACACATCTGTAAGCTCACAGACCACTGGAATATCCTCCAATGCCGGACTCTCACCCTCCTTCGTGGCATAACACCAAAAGGCCTTGCATTCCTGTGTTATAACCCTGGCTGGTCGTACGGCACTAATGACAAAACTTGTCTCCCCTAAGGTCTTAACCTCAGGAGACTTCTATCTAATCTATCTCATTAGAAGCCGTCATGGTCATCTTACTAATATCTAATGCAACGCGATCTCTATGCATTCAATCCATATCCGAAATGACTCTCTCATGCACCAATGGCATGATAAAGAAGTCTACCAGCAACACACAAGTCCCTACATAAAGGGGACAATCACGTATCTCACTTTTACTTCAGACCCTTACTAACCTCATGTAACTCTATCAAAGAAGATCTAATTCCTACCGCATCTAAGGTCAAACTATTAACACATTCATTATTTTTGGTAATGATTAACACATTCATTAAAAAGAAAAGAGTACATAGCACCCATATCAAACAAAACTCCACTAGGTAAACCATTCACAAGGATGGTACCTCTAACAGCTAACACCAGCGGCTCCATTGCATATCATCACTCAAACCTCGGACCTATGCTCCTCAGGTATCATTGAGGTCATCGCCATAGCCTCCACTTCTACCCTTTTTGCACCGGAAAGAGGAAGGTCTTGCTGTGAAGAAACACCACCTTGTTGACAAAAAGGGGTCAAATGGCCTAATTCACCATAGGTGAAGCAAGCTATCGGTGCCAAGGGGCACCCAAAATGCAAATGAACTGGATCACCACAGTTGAAACACAATCAACCCATCCTTGCAACCGGTGATGCTAAAGGGTAACTCGATCTTCGTCGTTTACCATTAGAAACCTTACTTCGGGAGGGAACTGGCAAAGGTAGCGCCTTGCCTTGTCGGAAAAATTTCGCTCTATGTCCGGTTTTACAACACGTAAAGCATGTTATTAACGACTTTGGGCATTCAGTTCGCCGGTGTCCAAGCTTCTCGCAATTAAAACACTGTAGTTCCTTGCCAGCCGTCCTCATGGCCAAAGGGCCACTTGATTGTCCTGGCATCTGACTTGGCCCAACATTCACCACCCTTGCTTCTCCACTAACTTGTTCAGTCCGTTGCTTCTTCTCTGATCTAGAAACTTCAGATGGTCCCACAAATGTTGGCAGATCTAGGGTAGGTCTACCAGCTCTTGCAGCCTCTTGTACTTGACGTATATATTATTGAAACTCAAATCCACTCATTGAAACATAATCAGTCTCTGCAGGTTCGTCTTCGGTTGCCGGTGACTCAACAACAGAAACTCGTCCCTGACTTGGCACTACTGGAAGAAGAGGGGGCATATTCCCACCTCGTCCCTCTATAGATGTTGCTCTAGTCTGAGCCATCTGCAGAGTATGCGAACATAATCTTATAAGGCTATATATATATGCCATATGTATCGATATATATGTATATAACACATCCACATAATCCATTATATATATATATATATATATATATATATATATATATACATATCTACGTTGTAGAGATCCATTGCAAAGGTGACGACTCACCGGCCACGTCTCACGGATGGGGATGAAACGTGCGGTCTTCGTCAACCGATCTACTACTACCCAAATCACGTCGGAGCTCCTACTCGGTCTCAACCCGGTAACGAAGTCCATCGACATATCCTCCCACTTCCACTGCGGCACGGGTAGTGGGTGAAGACTTCTTCCGTGTCTCTAGTGCTCGATCTTGACGTGCTGGCAGGTCACGCATCGGACAACATATCTCGCTACATCGGGCTTGAGCCCGCCCCACCAGTAAAATCTCCTAAGGTCCACATACATCTTACTCGTGCCCGGATGCTGATGACATGAATGTACTCTCTCAACTAAGACACATGGAATACCGGATGTATACCCTCCAACCATGGTGGCAATGCTAGTCGGTATGCCACCTCACCAAGTCTCTTCACTATCTCGAATGGACCGACATATCGGGGGCTTAACTTCCCCTTAATGCCGAATCGTCTGAAACCCTGCGTTGGTGATACTCTCAGCTACACCTGGGCTCCTACCCTGAACTCGGGAGGTCTACGCCTCCTATCCGCATACGATCTCTGACGACTCTGGACGGTCAACATCCTCTCTCGTATCAAAGCCACTCTAGCCATGTCATCATGTACCTGATCCGGAGCTATAACACTAGAACCCCCGGCTCGTCCCAACATAAGGGAGTGCGACATCTCCACCCATACAATGCCTCATATGGTGCCATCCCAATCGACGCGTGCCAACTATTATTATACGAAAACTCCACCAATGGGAGGTGGTCTGACCATACCTGCCCCCAGTCTAGTACACATGCACGCAACATGTCCTCTATGGTCTGAATAGTCCGCTCAGACTGGCTGTCAGTCTGTGGATGGTATGCGGTGGTGAAATGAAGACTCAAACCTAGGGCGGCATGTACCTGCTGCTAGAACCTCGAGGTAAAACGCATGTCCTTATCCGAGATAATGGTCCTCAGTACTCCGTGCAATCTCACAATCTGACGGGTAAACTCGTCGGTAGACGACTCACCGGCCACGTCTCCCGGATGGAGATGAAACGTGCGGTCTTCGTCAACCGATCTACTACTACCCAAATCACGTCGGAGCTCCTACTCGGTCTCAACCCGGTAACGAAGTCCATCGACATATCCTCCCACTTTCACTGCGGCACGGGTAGTGGGTTAAGACCTCTTCTGTGTCTCTAGTGCTCGATCTTGACCTGCTGGCGGGTCGCGCATCGGGCAACATATCTCGCTACATCAGGCTTGAGTCCCCACCAGTAAAATCTCCTAAGGTCCACGTACATCTTACTCGTGCCCGGATGCTGATGACATGAATTATGACCTATATTTAGGCATGTATTTGTATAGATTTTCCCTTTATTTTGCATACATAGACATATATTCATAGCAATTATGGTTATATTCAGCTACTTTGCGAGAATAGAGGTCTACACTGAGTTTTATTACATTTGTAGGTAATTTGGCGAATTATGGAGCGAAATAGCATATTTTAGGATCAAGCCTTGAAGAGGGACAAAAAGGAGCATAAAAGGAAGATAAGACGTGGCCCAAAGTATTCTCTGATATCGTCTGACGCGGCTCAGAGTATTTTCTGATACCAATGGGCTCGACTTCTTTTCAGCCCAAATATTTAGGGTTTTATCTTTAAACCCTAGATTTATCCCTATAAATGTTCGATAGCCTTCAGCGTTGAAAGAGAGTCAATTTCTCGAAAGGGAGACTGGAAGGAGCCAAAAATCCCCAAAGAGAGGGAGGCTTGAAGATTTTATTGCGTGAAGGGAAGATTTGGAGAAGACGCACTTAAAGATTGCGTACTTGGGAAATATCTTAGGGTTTCATTTTGAAGGAGGATTGACATCTCGTTCTTCTTTGTTTCTTGAGATTTGTGAAAGATTCTTACCTTGTTCTACATTCATTGAACGCAGTTTGCGATTATTGTGTTTGATTGACTTTTGTTTTGAGTTTATTATTGAGATTTCTAGTTTTTACCTTTTCTCTTCTTTGATTTTGATTATTGATTTCGTGATGATGATTTTTGGCTAAAAACCTTAAGCGATTCTAAGGTAAAGGGTTGATAGTTGTGGCATAGATGATGATAGATTGAACCAAAACTGATTGGACCTTGAGAGTTGCGAGAAACCTCGTCGTCAAGGCTTTCCACGACCTGTTCTTGAGTTCCACGGCCGTGGTTCTTCAAGATCCGACCGTGGTTTCCTCTATCGTACGTCCTTTTCTTTTGCTCTGATCCAAAGTTAAAGATTTGCTTTAACCTAGCCTTGGCTTACCTTTTCTATGTAGTAGTAAGACTCAACATCCTCTACTTTGGTTTAGAGTGTCACAACCTTAACCGTTTTGGCCTATCTTTGATTGCCTTGGGTTTGGGCATGGGTATTTGAGAGTAATTCTTATCCTTATATCCTTACTATATTGCAGCCTCAACAACCTTTATAGAGAGAGCCTTTGGGTGAGACCTATGAGTTTGGAACTTCACCGTACAATACCCTATCTTAGATATATACCTTTGCAATCCCGACTCTGTCCTTGTACCTTTAAAATATCTTGAATCGATTGCCACAACTGGATACCTGAATCTTTAGAATCGTTGTTTTCCCAATTAATCTTTGCAAAAAATTTTTACTTGCCTGACGATTTCATAAACTGAATTTTTCCCCCCAAATCCCTGAGTTGGATGCTCTGGAATTCTTGCTTTACTACGCCGATCTATACAATGCGGGTTCGCTTTGCTTTGATTTCGGTTTTATAAATTTTAAGACTTTGACGCACACACATTTGAGCGAACAAGTTTTTGGCGCCGTTGCCGGGGATTTGGTTTAGGCCAAATTCGGGTTTCGGTTGTCGGGCTTGGGAGCTTTTTCTCTTGTGATTTGATCTATCTACTAGAGTGATCTTTGCAGAATTTTTAGGTATATACGAAGGTCTAGATCCACCAAAGACCTCGTCCCTTTTGATCCCGAACTAGATAAAACTTAGAAGAGAAAATTAAGAGACAAAAAGATGGTTGAACATAATGAGAAGAACAATCAAGAGGAGTTGGATGAAACTCGAGCTCAACTCAAATTAAGTGAGAGAGCACGTATGGAAGAACAAGAGCGAAATCAGTTTCAAATAGATGGGCTTAAGACGATGATTTTAGACATGAAATTGCAGAGAAATAGCGCCAAGAAAAAGAAAGCTAAAGCATCTAGAGCTGAATCATCCGATGATGATGATATGCCGGAATTGGAGGAGATACCACCAATAAATCCTCGAGCCTATGTTGATCCTCGCCCTTATGCTAGAGAGGCGAGAGCGGCTAATGTCATGGTTGAACCATGCACCCTTGGGCAACGAATCGACCCAATTTAGCAACAACGCCGTTAAGGTGTGAATCTTGGAGAGCACGATGATAATGACTTTGGACTTCCCCCACAAGTCATCACTATGATCCGCCAAAGTCAGTTTGGTGGAACGGTTGTTGAATCTCCGCATCAACACTTGATTAACTATGAGATCCTTATGAAGAATTTGAAGCTTCAAAGGGCTGTCAACAACAATTATAAATTGAAACCGTTCTTCTTTACTTTGAAGGACAAGGCATTGGCTTGGTATCAAGCTCTTCCAGCTGTAAGACTTAACACATGGGAGAATTTGACTTCGCATATACCTAAAAATTCTACAAAAATCACTCAAGTAGATAGATCAAATTGAAACCGTTTTTCTATGAAACCTAACGAAAGTTTGTTTAAATCTTGGGAAAGATTTTAAGATCTTCTATTGGATTGCCCGCACCATGGCATCTCAAACCTGGAATTATTGGAGATTTACTACAAAGGATTAGATGTGACAACACAATTCAATCTTCAATCCCTTTCATGTGGAACTTTCATGGATATGAGAGAGGATGATGCTTGGGATTTCATTAAGAAGCAAGCTAAAGTGATTGAGAAGTATTCCCATAGGAAAGCTGATGATGGAAATAAAAATTCCGGAGAGCTGGGAGCAAAATTAAATTCAGCAGCTCAAGCTCAAATTTTCTCCCTCAACAATGAAATCAAGGAGCTGAAGGAAGTCATAAAATCCAGCCTTCAAAAGACGAAGGAGCAAGACGTTGGCTATGTAGGAAGGGAGAACAACAATCAAGGAAATAAGATCAATTACCGGAACAATAATTGGAACAACAAAAACAACAACAGGAACCCCAACAACAATTGGAGATACAACCAACAAAATCCCGGTAATCCCTATTCACATGCTGAAAATTCACTAGCACCCCCTTCTTTTTCTACCCCTTTGAAAAGTCTGGGGAAAACGTCAAATAGTTCAAGCAAACCGGAGAAGGATAGACACGACCCTGTGTTGGAAATGATCTTGGGAAAGTTCCAAGGATTGGAGAATTTCATTACTTCGGTTGATAAAGCACAAAAAGCTTTAGAGAACCAAGTATACAACAACGCTGGAAAAGTTCTAAGAGATCAAGGGAAACTTCCTAGAAAGACGGAAGATAATCCGAAAGGAAGGGTGATGGCAATTACAACAAGAAGTGGTTCAACAACCACCGACCCACAACCCAAATTCGCTGAAGTTCTGATAGCATGACTTATAGTCTATATTTTGGGGTTTGTTTGGACGTTTTATCTTTCATAATCTGCATGTTTGTATGTGCATTATGCGATTTTACTACCATTTCACCTACCTTTGCGAGGATCGAGGTCTACACCTAGTTTTGTTGTAATTGCAGGTAATTTGGTACGTTTTGCATCAAAAAGGAGCAAAAGGAGTCATGAGTCATTTGGAGCTACATCCAGGGAGCATAGCCATGGATTAAAGATTTACTTTGGAGCAGATTCAAGAGATTTCACATTCTGTCGTGACTCACCAGGGTTGACCAGAGATTCATCTCGACCGAGGCGATCCAGAGACGCCGACTCGACCGAGGCGAACACCTAGGACGCGGCGAGAATATTTTATTCTTGGATGAGATCTTTTTAAATTTGGAAAGTGATCTTATATTTTTGGGCTTGGCTCCTGGAAGGAAGGAGATATGCAGAGTCATATATTTTACCTATATTTATGGGAAAATATCTTTTTAAGATTTATTATCTTTGGAGAGTTGTTTTCCTATAAAAAGGGTTGGATTTCCACAATTCCATAATCTTGCTTACGAGAAGATCCCGCATACGCAGCAGCAGCAGCATACTCTAGTTGGGAGTTTTGAAGAACCTTTTTGAAGGTTGAAGGAAGATTGAAGTCCATAGCTTTTATAGCTTTATTGGAGGGTTTTGTAAGATTGTCTTTAATTCCCTCATTGGTTGTCTAGTCTTTTTGGATTGATATCCAAGGAACGCTTTTGTTGTGATATTTGATTCAGTTATTGAAGTCTTTTCCTTAAATTCTTCTTTGTTCAAATATTCACCTTCTTCCCATATATTTAATACTTTCATAATGATGATGAGTGGCTAATTTCCTTGTGTGATTCTAGGGAGATTGGCAGAAGGTTGTGGGAAAAACAATGATAGAATAATCTTAGATTCCAGAAGGATCCTAAAAGTTCGAGTCTTTAACCTTAACCCTAAGCATCTCGTTCGGTTGACGAACATCTCGGCCGGGGTGGAATTCTTCTGACCGAGGTGACTTATCCGAATCTAAACAGAAAGTTAAGTGTTAGAGTTTGCTAAATCCTATTCTTATTACACCTTCCTGGTTCAATGCAAGCTTAGGATGAGACTTACCCGGTAATTCCTTAGTTTGTGTATTAACGATCATAAGTGTAGGTAATAAAGGTTTATCCTTTATTGGGGTTTGAGTGTGCTTCCATCCCATCTTTGTGAGTTAGCCTGAGACTTACCCGGTAAAGGTTGATTCTATTCCCTTAGATGGCATGTTAGTTTGAGGTTATAGTTCTTTATCTTGATTCCTTGAGACTTACCCGGTAATAGGAGTTACGGTTTAGGATTAGTGTGCAGTGAGACTTACCCGGTGATCTACTCCACTTTAGTAACACCTTCCCCACGCAAAAATCTCAGCTTTGTCCGCTTATCTATAGATCTTGAGTTGGAACCACAACTAGATGCTTTAATCCCTAGAATTGCATGTTTGCTTTATTGACTTCTTATTCATCTTTGATTGTGTTAATTGCTCTTGTGGTTAGTATTGACATAAGCATACCGTATTGACTTTGTTTCACCGAGTCCCTGTGATCGACCCCTGGAATTTTCTTGCTTTTACTACGATTGACCCGTACACTGCGGGTTCGCATCCTTGTTTTAAGCTTAAGTCTAGGGTTATAAATTTAAAGCTTGCACACACCGTTTGGAGCGAACAAGTTTTTGGCGCCGTTGCCGGGGACTTGGTCTAGACCGAGCCGGTACGGTTTGCTCTTGGGGCGCTTGCCCCGTGTCATCTAACCACTCTACTTGAGTGACTTTTGCAGGTTCTTTTTTAGGTATATGCGAAGAACCCGCACTGGGAAGGAAATCGTTCCTTACGATCCCGAACCAGAAAAGACATACAAGAGACGCTTAAGAGAAGCGAAGATGGCCCAACAAGACGATCGCGATCTTGCGGCAGAATTAAAAGAGACGCAAGAGCTGCTACGTCTCAGCAAGGAAGAACTAAGGCAAGAGAAGGAAGAGAATCGCACTAGGACTGCAGCTATCGAAGCAGAAATAGCAGTCATCTGAAATCAGATTCTACAGCGACCGAGGGAAGATCCTCCTGTTGATCCTCGACCGATGCAGGATCCAGTAGTTGATCTTCGGCCGAGGCAGATTCCAGTACCTGACGCCCCGGCCGATGTACTTCCACCTCGGATGCCAGTCCGAGATGTTCTTCTTGCAGGAATCCCACAAACCCTAGGTCAAAGGATGAACCCTAATCAACAGCTGAGGCGTCCAGGGGTGAACCTAGGAAATCCAGCGGATCATGACTACGAACTTCGACCGCAAGTTCTATCCATGATTCGCCAATGCCAATTCGGAGGGCTAGAGAAGGAGTCGCCGCATCAACATCTTCAAAACTACGAGATCTTGATGGAAACCTTGCGACCTTCCAGAATTGAAAATAACAACTACAAGCTAAGACCTTTTTACTTTTCTTTACAAGATAGAGCTCTTACTTGGTATCAATCTCTTCCTCCAGGAAAAATTAGCACATGGGAGGAGATGACTACGGAATTCTAAACCAAATTCTTCCCCCCCTCAAAGACCGCTAAAATGAGAGGGAAGATCAATGCTTTCATGATGAAGGACAAGGAGAGCTTGTCCAAATCTTGGGAGCGGTTCAAGGATATCCTTTTGGATTGCCCACATCATGGGATTCCAAAGATCGAGTTGTTGGAGATCTACTTCAAAGGGCTGGACGAAAGCACCCAGTTCAACCTCCAACTACTCTCCGCCGGTACCTTCATGGACATGGCGATTGATGAGGCTTGGGACTTCATTGAAAAGCAAGCCTTGCACATGGAGAAATATACCCACCAAGGAGCTGAAGGTGGAGTTAAAAGAGTCAACTTTCAAGAGACTCAATCCAACAACAATCAACTCACGTCTTTGAAGAATGACGTGAAGCAATTGAAGGAGCTCTTGATGGCTCAAACTAAGAAGGAAGAGCAAGGGCAAAGGAACAACAACAATAACGGGTACCGTAACAACAACAACGGTCCCCGAAACAACAACTACAACAACAACAATAGAGGATCCAATAGCAACAACTGGAGGGCGAATAACCAAAATCATGGTAACAATCATTCAAACTCCAACTCTAACGATTCCTCTAACCCTTTCCTCTCTTCCCCTTCTTCTTCTTCTACTCCATTAAAGAGCCAAGGGCAAGGATCAAGTTCGTCTCAGCCGGAAAAGAAAGACGCAGTTCTGGAGGCAATCTTGATCAAGCTTAGCGCTATGGAGAATTCTATGACTTCATTTTCGAGGGCCCAAAAGTCCCTCGAACAACAACTTACTAATAGGGCAAATGAAGCGCCAAGAGATCCAGGGAAGCTTCCAGCAAAGACGGAAAGCAACCCTAAGGGCCAATGCATGGCCATAACGACGAGGAGTGGACTCAAAACTGCAGATCTAGTACCTCGCTCGACGCAGACCACCTCGGTCCAGATCCAGTCGAAGAACACCTCGACCGAGTTGCCAACCGAGGCGGAGCAATAGAAAGCAGGAGGGACGATAGAAACTTATGTTCCACCTCCTGCATACAAACCACCACTTCCATTCCCTCAGTCCACAGCCAGAGCACATCTAGACAAGCACTTTGGTAAGTTTCTTGACTTGATGAATAAGCTACATATTAATATTCCTTTCCTTGATGCTATTTTAGGTATGCCCGCCCATGTGAAGTTCTTAAAAGAAATCTTATCAAGGAAGAGGAAGCTGGAGGATGTTGGTGAAGTTAGGATGACATCTAAATCTTCGGAGCTTATCAAGATCATGAAGGAAAAGATGCCACCTAAGTTAAGAGATCCCGGCTCATTTTGCATTCCCATTCAAGTTGGGGATGTCACTTGTGAAGCCCTTTGTGATCTAGGAGCCAGCGTGAGCATCATCCCGCTGGATCTATGCACGAAGATCGGTCTTGGAGAGCCCAAGCCGGTCAAGATTCGACTTTACATGGCGGATCGCTCCATTACCCATCTCGTGGGCATTTTGGAAGACGTTCTGGTCAAGTTAGGTAACTTCTATCTACCCATAGATTTTGTTGTACTTGACTTTCCCGCAAATTATCCTATTCCTATTATTCTCGGGAGGCCATTTCTAGCAACTTCGGGTTGCAACGTGGATTGCAAGAACGCCAAGTTGAAATTCAACGTTGGTGGAGATGAGGTGGAGTTCGCACTACTTGCAGCCATGAAAGGGGAGCAGCTAACTGATGATATCTTCAACATCTACGATGAAGAAGAATCACGAGAATTGGTGAGCTCTGTCCTTGTTAATGATCCACTCGAAAGAGTTATTAGCTTCAGTTTAATGGAGGAAGGTATAGACTGTTCTTGTGATGCAGATATACGGAGCTTAAAGGCACTGGAAGAGGATCCAGGAGCTACAACTGAAAAGCTAGTCCAGGAGACGAAGATCTCCAGTCTAGGATCCAGTAGCAGTACCTCGACCGAGGCACCTTCTGGACTGAGCGAGGCGACCGAAGAACATCTCGGTCAACGCCTATGCGCCTCGACCGAGGTCGATGGCGAGATGATGTCAACTGAGGTTGCTGAGAATGACAAACTTCTTACTCCCTTCTCTGACATTCACCCACTATTAGCGGACCATTCCATCCACCAACTTTCTGATAATAAAGGTCCTTGGTATGCTGATATTGTGAATTATCTTGTTTGCCAGGAGATACCGCCCGGATTGACGTACTCTCAAAAGAAGAGATTCTTCAAAGAAGTGCGACATTACTACTGGGATGAGCCGCTGCTATTCAAGCGCGGACCGGATGGGATGCTTCAAAGGTGCATTCCGGAAGATGAAGTTAATAGCGTCATAAGGCATTGTCATTCACTTCCTTGCGGGGGGCATGCTAGCACCGATAAAACATGCGCTAAGGTATTGCGTTCTGGTTTCTTTTGGCCTACATTATTTAAGGATGTGCAATCTTTCGTTGCCTCTTGTGATGCATGCCAAAGAACAGGGAACTTATCAAGGAGGAACGAGATGCCACTTAATAACATCCAAGAAGTGGAAATCTTTGATGTATGGGGGATTGACTTCATGGGACCTTTCCCATCCTCCGGAGGAAACCTCTACATTCTCCTTGCAGTTGATTACGTCTCTAGATGGGTTGAAGCCATTGCTTCTCCCACTAACGACGCCAAGGTGGTTGTGAAGTTCTTGAATAGAACTATCTTCCCACGAGTTGGGACTCCGCGCATCATCATTAGCGATGGAGGAACGCACTTCATCAACCGAAAGTTCAAGGCAATTCTATCAAAGTATGGGGTAACCCACAAGGTATCAACCGCTTATCACCCTCAAACTAGTGGACAGGTCGAGATCTCGAATAGAGAAATCAAGGCAATTTTGGAGAAGACCGTCTCTAGAACGAGGAAGGACTGGTCCATGAAATTGGACGATGCTCTTTGGGCGTACAGGACCGCATTCAAGACTCCCATAGGTACCACTCCTTATAATTTGGTATATGGGAAGTCTTGCCATTTGCCCGTTGAATTGGAACACAAGGAGTATTGGGCTATCAAATGGTTGAACTTTGACATCAAGGAGGCTGGTGAGAAGCGACTATTGGAACTCAACAAGCTGGAGGAGCTGCGTTTGAACGCTTATGAGAATGCCAAAATCTACAAGGAAAGGACGAAGATATGGCATGGCAAGCGCATCGTCCCAAAGGAGCTTAACGAAGGAGACTTAGTTCTACTCTTCAACTCCCGCCTCCGTCTTTTTCCAGGTAAGTTGAAATCTAGATGGACCGGACCTTACGTTGTGAAACATGTTTTCCCTCATGGTGCAGTTGAAATATGGGGCGAAACTAGCGGAAGCTTCAAGGTCAACGGTCATAGGCTTAAGAAATACCAACCGGAAACGCCGGTTGAGGAGGTTGCACCAATATACCTCATTTGAGACGCAGTATGGTCCAGCTAGCGACCTTAAATCAAGCGCTTCTTGGGAGGCAACCCAAGGTATTGCTTTCTTTTCCCGTTTTCTAGTCTAGATTAGATAGTTTTTTGTTTTTGCTTTGCTTTGCTTTGTTTTTGGCGTTCTGGACAGACAACAGGGAATATCTAAGGAAGGATGCATAATTGGAAGGACAGAAGTTCGAGATTTTGAGAAGACAGAAGCATCTCGGTTACTGTCAGAGCACCTCGACCGAGTTGATTCTTGAGCAACCGAGGCGACTAGGGTTTCTGCAGAACCACCTCGGTCCAGTCGAGACCATCTCGACCGAGGTGACAGCAAATCCAGGAACAGTATAAAAAGGAAAAAAAAATTACTTTTCACTTTTTATCTTCTTCACCTCGACCGCAGCGACAGTCCACTTCGCTCTCTCTCGTTCCTTGCTCGTTTTCGAAGATTTCCGCTTCCAAACTATGATTGAAGGATAGAGAAACCTTTTGCAACAACAGATCTGCAAAAAAATTGAACGAATCGACCAAAACGAGGTAAAATAAGTTGAAACCCTAACTCGTTCATTCGTTTCGATTTGGGCTTTAGTTGCCCCTGATTCTGCTGAGAAAAGGCATAAGTACCCCTTAGGAAGCAATTGTAGTGATTTTGGGGGGAAAAGAACTGAATTTCTGAGAATTGGAATCGTAACTGCTGCGCCTCGGTCCGATCGAACTGCATCTCGACCGAGGTGATTCTTGAGTCTTGTCAACAACCGAGGTGGTCTGACAGTGTTGAGTGAAAATGAGTTCCGATCGTCGCCTAGCCCTTAGAGACAGATCCTCACCCTCCCCTTCTTCGTCTTCTTCCCGTCCTTACCGCCCGGTTATCCACGAGAGATGCCGGGTAGACTATGAGCGCATAGCTAGCCGTCCAGTTATCGCACCACGTTTTCTGGACGTGTCGGCTTTCGATTGCCTAGGGTTAGATGGTGACCTTAGGAGGATGATCGCTACTGTCGGGCTGGATCAGTTTACTGAGATCCGAGCCCCAACCTATTTGGAGCCGACCTTAGAGTTTGTTAGCTCCTTCTCCTACCTTCCCACAGACCAGTCTGTGAAGTACCGGTTGATGAACCGGAACTTCATATTTCCTTTAGAGATATGGAGAGAGATTTTCGGCTTTTCTGAGCCCACCGCCACTGATTTCCCCTCCCGATCCGTAGCTAGGGAGTTCTGGGGGCAGATTGCCCATATTACCGAGCATGCACACAGATGACGCCTTGGAGATTCCAGGGAGAAGGTCATCTTCCATCCAGCCTTTAGACTAGCCCATAGGATATTCAGTGAGACACTTTTGGCGCATACAGAGACGCCCCAGAAGATCCGACAGGGCGAGCTCTTCAGCCTCTACTGCATGGTTACAGGAGGTTTCCCAGACTTTGGCTTGATCTTGGCAGAGGACCTGCACAAGATCAAGGCCAAGGCAAAGGGAGACATTTGCTGCGGAGGTCTGGTCACCCATATTGCTACCTATCACGGGATGGACCTCAGTGTATGCACGATGGTGGCGGCTCCGAAGCCGCTCGGATTACAGGAGATGATCACACGGAGGATTCTGGTTCCCCGTGGTTTGACCACTCCATACGTCGCTATGCCTTGGGAGCGGACTGCACCACAAGGGATCCGCTGGTCTGCTCAATTCACAGTTTTTGATCCGCATTACTGGCAGACAGCTTGGGCTCCTCTGATGGAGGATCATAGAGAGGCAGTAGTTGCCCCGGCTGAGGAGGAGGAGGATGACGACGATGAGGAGACAGTGGATGAGAGAGATGGTGGAGTCCCGATGGATACAGGGACGGATACTGCAGGGATGAGCGCACCACCGATCATCGATTTGGATGATGAGGAGGAGACGGAGCCTGCACCAGCTGAGACTTCTCCAGTCAGACCTGCTAGACGCAGGAGGCGCGGAGTGAGGGATCGAGCTGCCCACCGACGGATCGATGACCTGACGGATCAGGTTATTGACTCATATGCTGCATTATCGCTGGATATCCGCGAGATGAAGGAGCGGCAGCACTATCAGCACGTCATGGCCCAGCTGCAGTTCGAGCGTGTCATGGGTTATCCGTTCGACCCGACACAGTATCCGTACGTGCCACCACCACCACCGCCGGATCGAGATTACTGAGGAGCTGCAGGATTTTCTTTATTTTCTTTTATGCAGTTCAGCTATTTATCCGGTGAGTACTCTCATTTTCAGACTTTTTATTTGACCCACTGGGACAGTGTGTCCCAAGTATGGGGTGTTTGTATTATTTGACTACCTTTTGATGTATGACGCACATTACTATTTATCGGATATTCTATTTTATGCTTCACTTCTGCATTTATATGATTATCTGATATTACATGCATACCTACAGGTTATTTGATTGAGAAAAACGTCGAAACCGAAAAAAAAATAAAAATAAAAAAATTTTTTTGACCTCGACCGGGGAGATTCTGGCCAAACGAGGCATTTCACCTCGGTTGAACCAAGAACATCTCGACCGAGGTGCGTAACAGAAAGTTTTCGAAAACGATTTTGTGTTACTTATCTAGATATGATCTCGGTGAAGATCCTGTTTACCTACTTGTTTTAAATTCTTTATGTGTTTGAAAGGTTTTATAATATGTTTAAGTTGCTAAATGCTTTGTATGAAATTATTAGCATGTTTAATACTTTGTTTTTATCCAAATTATGTTGAATTTGAAGGTTGACACCGCAGGTTAAGTTCTCTCACTTTCTTCTTGGAAAGACCAAGGCAATTCATTCTCTTCTTCTTCTTCTTGATCATGCTTAGCCCCTCATATACATTTTGCCTCCCTTTACCTATCCGGGAATTTGGAAGCAAGCGAAGTGGTGAAAGCAAGTGGAGTTAAAGTTGAGAAGTGGCTGGAAGTGAAAGTGTTAGAAAGCAATAATAGGTTTGGGAAAGTCAATCATGAAGATGAGTAACTCGGCACCATTCACATAGCCGGGTGTTTGTGTCTTCCAAAGTCGGATTGAGCGATATTCCTAACGGGTCATGATATGTGCATCAAGGGTTTGATGCATCTCGAGAAATTGATGATTGTAGATTTCCTAGGCTTCGGTTATTGTGCACCTCTGTCCATGCATCCAAAAAAGTAAAGTAAAACGAAAAAAAAGTGTGAGATAAGCGAAGCTTATTGGTGGAAGATGTTGCAAGTCAAAGTGAAAGTGAAGTTCATCCTTTTCCCGGATTCTAGCACCACATTACCTTACATACATCGCTACCCTACACGTTTCTTGACCTTTTCTTATGGGAAGCCCTTGAGACCTTGAGCTTGTTGATTGACTTAGTGTTTTAAATCGGATTATACATAATTAATTTTTATAATTATGATTTATTATGCATTCTATGATTTTATGCAAAGATGAACAACTTTTCCTATATTTATAAAATGTTTTGATCATATTGAGTTTTTAAATTCCAGAAAGTACTCTCTTAGAGTGATCTATGGTAGTTGCACACCATAAAATGTTTTTGAAAGACTTTTTCATTGATTTTCTTGACTTATAATCCATTCTATCTTATCTTTTATATGAGGAAATTGCTTGGGGACAAGCAAGGGCTAAGTATGGGGTATTTTGATAGCATGAATTATAGTCTATATTTTGGGGTTTGTTTGGACGTTTTATCTTTCATAATCTGCATGTTTGTATGTGCATTATGCGATTTTACTACCATTTCACCTACCTTTGCGAGGATCGAGGTCTACACCTAGTTTTGTTGTAATTGCAGGTAATTTGGTACGTTTTGCATCAAAAAGGAGCAAAAGGAGTCATGAGTCATTTGGAGCTACATCCAGGGAGCATAGCCATGGATTAAAGATTTACTTTGGAGCAGATTCAAGAGATTTCACATTCTGTCGTGACTCACCTCGGTTGACCAGAGATTCATCTCGACCGAGGCGATCCAGAGACGCCGACTCGACCGAGGCGAACACCTAGGACGCGGCGAGAATATTTTATTCTTGGATGAGATCTTTTTAAATTTTGAAAGTGATCTTATATTTTTGGGCTTGGCTCCTGGAAGGAAGGAGATATGCAGAATCATATATTTTACCTATATTTATGGGAAAATATCTTTTTAAGATTTATTATCTTTGGAGAGTTATTTTCCTATAAAAAGGGTTGGATTTCCACAATTCCATAATCTTGCTTACGAGAAGATCCCGCATACGCAACAGCAGCAGCATACTCCAGTTGGGAGTTTTGAAGAACCTTTTTGAAGGTTGAAGGAAGATTGAAGTCCATAGCTTTTATAGCTTTATTGGAGGGTTTTGTAAGATTGTCTTTAATTCCCTCATTGGTTGTCTAGTCTTTTTGGATTGATATCCAAGGAACGCTTTTGTTGTGATATTTGATTCAGTTATTGAAGTCTTTTCCTTAAATTCTTCTTTGTTCAAATATTCACCTTCTTCCCATATATTTAATACTTTCATAACGATGATGAGTGGCTAATTTCCTTGTGTGATTCTAGGGTGATTGGCATAAGGTTGTGGGAAAAACAATGATAGAATAATCTTAGATTCCAGAAGGATCCTGAAAGTTCGAGTCTTTAACCTTAACCCTAAGCATCTCGTTCGGTTGATGAACATCTCGGCCGGGGTGGAATTCTTCTGACCGAGGTGACTTATCCGAATCTAGACAGAAAGTTAAGTGTTAGAGTTTGCTAAATCCTATTCTTATTACACCTTCCTGGTTCAATGCAAGCTTAGGATGAGACTTACCCGGTAATTCCTTAGTTTGTGTATTAACGATCATAAGTGTAGGTAATAAAGGTTTATCCTTTATTGGGGTTTGAGTGTGCTTCCATCCCATCTTTGTGAGTTAGCCTGAGACTTACCCGGTAAAGGTTGATTCTATTCCCTTAGATGGCATTTTAGTTTGAGGTTATAGTTCTTTATCTTGATTCCTTGAGACTTACCCGGTAATAGGAGTTACGGTTTAGGATTAGTGTGCAGTGAGACTTACCCGGTGATCTACTCCACTTTAGTAACACCTTCCCCACGCAAAAATCTCAGCTTTGTCCGCTTATCTATAGATCTTGAGTTGGAACCACAACTAGATGCTTTAATCCCTAGAATTGCATGTTTGCTTTATTGACTTCTTATTCATCTTTGATTGTGTTAATTGCTCTTGTGGTTAGTATTGACATAAGCATATCGTATTGACTTTGTTTCACCGAGTCCCTGTGATCGACCCCTGGAATTTTCTTGCTTTTACTACGATTGACCCGTACACTGCGGGTTCGCATCCTTGTTTTAAGCTTAAGTCTAGGGTTATAAATTTAAAGCTTGCACACACCGTTTGGAGCGAACAAGTTCCCATTGAGAAAGAGAAAGAGAAAGATAAGGGAAAGGAGATGGAAGATGTCTATGTTCCTCCTTTAGCTTATAAACCTCCCTTACCATTCCAACAATTTGGAGCAAGAGCGCGTCTAGACAAGCGATTCGGTAAGTTTGTTGATCTTATGAGCATACTGCATATAAACATACCTTTTATTGATGCGGTTTTAGGTATGCCTTCTTATGGGAAGTTCTTGAAAGAGATCCTATCAAACAAGAGGAAGCTGGAAGACTTTGGAGAAGTCAAGATGAGTTCGGAATCTTCGGAGCTCATCAAAACGATGACGGAAAAGATGCCCCCAAAGCTGAGAGATCCAGGGTCATTTTGCATACCAATAGGAGTAGGAGAACATATGATGCACTTTGTGACTTGGGAGCAAGTGTGAGAATTATTCCCCTTGCCTTGTGTAGGAAGGTCGATTTAGGTGAACCTAAACCAGTGAAGATGACGTTGTATATGACGGATCGATCCATTACTCGACCCGTAGGAATCATTGAAGACGTCGTAGTTAAGCTCGGTAGATTCCATATCCCTATAAACTTTGTTGTGCTTGATATTCCTGCAGATTGTCCGGTCCCAATCATACTCGGGAGACCTTTTCTTGCAACTTCAGGCTGTATGGTTGATTGCAAGAACGCTAGATTGGCCGTCGATATTGGAGAAGAGAAGGTTGAGTTTGTACTCTCAACTTTGACAAAAGAACCAACTCTTGTTATTCAAAGATCCGTTGCAAAAGGTCATAACTATGAGCATCAAGGAAAGAGGAGAAGAAGACGATTGCAATGTGGAGATTGATTCTTTGGAAAGAAGTGCAAGATGAAGAATTCAAAAAATTGTACGATGGCTCCAAAAAAGTCAAAAATCACGAACAATCGTGCTTTTCCACGGGTGTGGTTTCACCTATTCCACCCGTGAAAAGTTATGTTGAGAGTATAGATTTATTCACACCACTTTCCACGGCCCCCAAGACACTTTCCACGACCGTGGAAGTAAAAGTGATATCATGGTTCTAGAAAATGCTGAAGATGACTCCGTTCTTTCTACAAACATTCATGATTCTTCTTCCAACACTTCCACACCCTTAAAGACTTCCAAGGAGATGTCGGACAACCCTCATGACATCCCAAAGGCATCAACAACTTTGGAGTTGATGCCACTTCCCACACATCTTAGGTATGCATTTCTTGGAACTAATTCTACGTTTCCCGTTATTGTTAGTTCCGATTTGAGTGAAGATGAATATGAAAAGATTTTGATTGTTTTGAGGAAACATAGGAAAGTTCTAGGTTACACCATAGCAAATCTTGTAGGAATCAAACCATCTTTATGTATGCACAAGATTCTAATGGAAGAGAATTATAAGCCTTTTCGTGAACGTCAAAGACGGTTAAATCCGATCATGAAAGAGGTGGTCAAGAAAGAGAATCTTAATTTGCTTGATGCAGGTATCATTTACCCTATCTCCGATAGCAAGTGGGTGAGCCCTATCCAAATTGTTCCGAAGAAGGGAAGAATGACCGTTGTAGTTAACAAAAACAACGAACTCATTCCAACAAGAACCGTTACAGGATGGAGGATGTGCATTGACTATCACAAGCTCAACAATGCGACGAGGAAGGATCAATTTCTACAGCCATTCATTGATCAAATGATTGAAAGGTTAGCACAACACTCTTATTTTTGCTATCTTGACGGTTATAGTGGTTTCTTTCAGATTCCGATTCATCCGGACGATCAAGAGAAAACCACATTCACGTGCCCATGGGGTACGTTCGCTTATAGAAGGATGCCATTCGGACTTTACAACGCTCCAGCGACCTTTTTAATGTAACGACCAATTTTTTATCGTTACGCTTTGATAGGGTTAGAGAAGTTTAGGAAACGAATAAATATTTAGTGAGACTAGGACATACCAGTTTATTTATGGAAGTCGTTTAAGTAAGTACCTTGTTCTAAGTTTCGGGACAAAACTTATTTTAAGGGGGGTACTGATGTAATATCCAGAATTTTTATTCCGTTTATTTTCGAATCAATTCGGACTTCGAACCGTTGGCAGTTCCCATTCTATCTAGTATTTCCTTCTTCACAAATTTTATCATTTTATGTAGAAGTTAATTCACATAAAATGATAGAATTATATCAAACCCTAATTCTTATAATTATTTATCATGTTATGTAGAATTTAATTCACATAAAATGATAGAATTATATCAAACCCTAATTCTTATAATTATTTATCATGTTATGTAGAATTTAATTCACATAAAATGATAGAATTACATCAAACCCTAATTCTTATAATTTATTCTTAACGACGACTTTTGACGAAAACATGACGAGTCATGACGAAACCATGACAAATTTGTGACAAGGCCATGACGAGTTTTGACAACTCAGCCAACCTTTGTTTTTACAATTTCAGCCCACCTCAAGTTCTTTGTCACACCGTTGTTGATGCCTCTCCTCATCTTTGTCGGTCGAGTAAGATCCGTACCTATCTTCTTTACGTTTCCCCTCCATATATATGTGCTAATAGTTGTCTCCAAACTGCCTGGAACCCAGACATAACAGCCCATGAACAATCTTAAGGGCTGCTTCATTTTTTCCTGAGTTTTAAGACAGTGACGATCATCCAACTTCTGGGCCAGATTTACGTATGCTAAACTCATTATTTTTGGCTAGTTTTCGGATATGTCATAGAAGGTATTGCATAGTAAAGCATACTAAAATTTTAGAGGAATCGGAGTTACGGTTTGAGAGTTATTGTGTTCCAAAGTTGACGCCTCATGCAGTTTGCATATATGTGCTGAGTGCTGGGGAAAACAGCAAGTAATGCTGTTTTGTGAGATGGTTTTGAATAAGCTCTTGATCTCCGTTGGGCTTGAATTTTGGATATGATATAGTTGACATATTGTTGTGGAACATATTAAAATTTGAGAGGCATCTAGCGAGTGGTTTCGGATTTATGATTTTTCAAAGATTGAGTCGTAAGCAGTTTTTCTGTTGTGCTGAAATTCGGTTTTGTGAGATAGTTTTAAATAGGATTTTGATCTCCTTTGTGGCTGAATTTTGGATATATTATAGATAAGATTTTATAGTAGAAAGTATCAAAATTTGGGATAAATCCAGCGAGTAGTTTAGGAGTTATGATTTTTCAAAGTTAAGACAATATGCTGTTTGTTAAGTGTTGTAACCAACTTTGGAAATTTTTGTAGAAGTGATGGTTGAACAGTTTTAAGAAATTCTTGCTCCTAGGAGTAGATGAGATATGATAGATGATCTAGGGAATTATTTCGGAATTTTTTTAAGATTATTCGAATTTTATATTTGAAGGCGAAGTTGGACCTTAAACATCTTTCCGAAAATAGGGAAATGGGTAAATTGACAATTTGTAACCAAACTCATCTTTAGGAGTTAGAATATGACTCTTTAGTCTCAAATAAGAGTTTAGACATAAATTATGGATTTTTTAGAAGTTTCAGGACAAAGGGTAAAAGAGTCATTTTACCATAAATTAATACTTTAATCAATTCCGTTCTATTAAGACCTACTATCTTAGAAGTCTTAGGCTTCTAATCACCTAGAAAGTGTGCTGACACACTTGCCTCCTTTGACAGACCACTGAATCCCTACTGTACAGATCGACTTGCGAATTAGAAAGTTGAGATCTGATTCAGGTAAGTCCACGGACTTACTTGGCTAGCTTCTTGTATGAGTGTAATGTGTATGAGTGGTGTTTGTTAGTTATGATAAACAACGAAACCGGATTAGGCCGACTTTATTAGTTACGTAATTGACCCAAGTGTATGATAACGGGTCGTGACATCATCTGCCTAGCTCTTGCGAGAGTCTAGGAGGTTCCCTACGACCAACCCAGTCCGGTAGACGGTCAGATGCATTAGTACCATTCCGCGTTGGTAAACGGGGACAGGGGCGAGGTTTGGGAATCCTTCGTGTCACAAAATAAGTATCATTAGTAATAACCTATCACCTAATTAAAGATAATAAAAGGATTGAGTGATGCATGTTGATTGTGTATGTTGTGTGTTTGTGCTTTTACCTTTTATACTTATGCATAGAATGTTACCTAACGGTTTTATACCTCTTGTAGATGCCTTGCACATTAAGACAGTTGTAGAGAGATCCGGAGGAAATGGTCAGCCGGGTCCACGTACTCATTTAGTTGGGGACGGGGATGTCTTCTGTTCTTTATATGCATCATTTTAGTAGCTTTTCTTGTAAGGCTGATACATATTCTCCATGTTTATATTGTTACAGTTTTCAAACATTTTAAATACTTTTGTGCCTTGTTGTAAGATCCATGTAAAAGTTGTTGTCAAACTATGGTCGGGACCCATTGTGAGGTCCTAACCAGTAGCTCCCCGAGTTCTCAGAGCTCTGGGTTGGCAACAATGGCACTTGAAATCTTCTGAAAGACCGATTGTATAAAATAACTAGAACCCGAAAGGGGTCTAAAATTTTCAAAACGGATTTATGTTTTTTTTTCACGAGCATAGTCGGGTTGTGGGTTAGTAGTACGTTGGACTACCATCGCTCTCCGTGGATCTCTGCAACTTAGAATGATAGGTGTGTTAGTTAGTATATAGACTTATCTCGATATGTTCTAATGTATTATTATATATATGTATATGGATAGCATGTTAATATCCTAAAGGATATTTTGTATCCTTTAGTTGTGATATAATGAAGCGATTATCGCCTCATTATAAATCGGTAGCGGACTTGAAGAGTTTTCAACACGAAGCAATCGAATCGGACCTTGAATTGAGTATTATACTCGGGTAGGCCGCTTGGTGATCCTTAGAAAGCATCCAAAGAACAAGTGAGCAAGGAAGTAAAGTTGTGAAGATAATTTTTACCACAAGCACAATCAGATGAGGAAGAAATCCGTGAGTCAGTTCAGTTAGAAGCAATAGAAGGTCGTACAAGGAACTCAGGCATAAGAGGCTGAGAGATGGAATTAGAAGAACCATCCAGGAGACAAGAAGATCTCCGAGTGGAGGTCACAACATTAGAACAAGAACCAAGTAGAACGGAGTACAACTAAGAAGGCGAGGTAAATGACGTTAAAATCGTGGCGAATGCCCCATAGACAATTATGGGCATGAGAGATCTGAAGAGATTGTGTGTCGAACCGCATATGAGGATTGAGGTGCACAAAATGAAGACCTACAATTGAGTGTAAAAGCGAAAAGGTAGACCCCACAAGTGTGGAGAGATTTTGACCTCCTCGAAGATATAAGAAGTTGAAAGAAATCGCGACGCCATTATACAAAGAATAGAGGCCTGTAGCAGGGTCAACGGAGTTCATGAAGGCGATATTACCACCAACACCAGTAAAGAAATCTGTATGAGAGAACGGCCTTGCTAGACTCGAGAGTCCAGGGTAACCCGAATTATCACGGGACCTAAGCCATCAACACAGATGGTCCATGAAAAAGGATCTGCAAGTGGATGATCATTACGGCCATAAGAATTTCAAAGACGCTTGCAAGCAATCGTGGAAACTTGAAACGACTATTTGTGCCAGATGAATGACAAAATCGGACTAGAGAAAATGGAGTTAGCCTATAAGAAGCGGAAGGGTGGAAGGTAGAACGAACTAAAGAAGTATAAAAGGATTGTTGTGAGCAACTGTTTACCTACTAGCTAAGGAAATTTTAACAGATCACAATTTACACGGAATGGAGACTTACAACTTAATCTAAGAGCGAAGGGTAGACTTCACAAGCCTGTAGACATTTTGTCTTCTTTAAAGATAAGAATTCTAAGTGAAATCACAACGCCAGTATCGAAAGGATCGAAGCCCGTAACATAGTCAACAGAGATTTGGAAGGAAATATTACAAACAACGCCGATTAAGGAACCTGTGCTTGTGAGAATCGTGTGGTGGACACAAGAGTCCAGGGTAACCCCCATTTATAACAGAACATAGGTCATCAACACAGACGGTTCCTGTAAAAGGACTACAATTGGGAGGTAATTAAAAGTCATCGGAACTACAAGGCGCTTACAATCTATCGTGGAGTGTTAAGAACAACTTTTGACGTCAGGCGAATGGCACAGTGAGACTTGAGAAAGAGAGTTGTTCCAAAGGAAGCAGAAGAGTGAAAGATAAGACGAACTAAAAGGAGGATAAAAAGATTAATGGAGTAGGTGATGCTTACCAAATAATTTTAATACCAGACGGGTACGAGGAGAGTAAGTTCGGAATACTAGGATAAGTCAACTATGGAATGATCGGCGTCAACTAAGTACGTGCAAGGGTGATTTGGTATTGATGAGCTATGTACAGTTAAGAGGAGATATATATGATTGAGGAGTATTGAAGTAACTATACCGATGCTTTAGAGGATTTCCTCAAGTAGGCAACGTAAATCTTCATAGACAACAAAAAGTATAGAGAGAATCAGGTTAGAGGTTATTGCTTGGTTGATTAAAAATCAAACTCCGGTCGAGTCAAGGGGTTCGGATCCGTGCTAAGAGATTTAAGAAAGTAAACGGAAGAAGTTGTTCTCCAGTCGTTATTTTGTTTCATTAAGGCCATTAAGGAAGGTACCTGGTACTTCATCTGATTAGGACTTAGGGTATAATTGGAAGAAAGAGTTTGAGGTTAAGCACTTGGGATTCACAGAAAATGTCCTTATGATTAATGAGTGACAACAGAATTATCAAAGTAGCGCAGCGGAAGCATGGTGGGTCCTAACCCACAGAGCTGGAGTTTAAGATGATGATAATTGGTGAAATGCATCTAGTTGGAAGAAACGTGTGATAGGCTATGTGAGTGGCTGGAAATGTTGATGGAAAGTATGTGCATGTAGAAGTTATAGAAGGAGATTAGTACCCTACTATGGATTCAAGTGAGTAATGACGGGTTGTCACATGTTGTCAGATAACTAGTTCGGAATCCAATACGTAACGGAGTATTCTAGAATGATTTTTCTTGATGGATTGAGGAAAGAATTAACGATGTAATACAAGTATTGTGCAAGGCCTGTACTAGAAAGCTCAAAGTGAGTAACTACCATCCTGAGTCGAAGATACATAAGAAAGAGAAGCGATAGGAGAATACTTGAAACCTAGTAACCGTGCTTAAGGGAAGCATAATCCCGGAGTAGATTTTATGTGTAATGTTATGTCGGAACAAAGCCAAAGGCTAAAGGAAAGGATGGAAGGAAGACATACCAACAAGGTATGCACCAACAGAAGCAAGAACACACGGCTGGTCCAATGAGACGCAGGGGCGGCTCATCAAAAGCGCAGGGGCGGCTCCACACCAGGTGCATATGCGGCTCCACACCAGGTGCATGTGCGGCTTAGGACCTGCGCAGGGGCGGCCAACTGTGTAGAGAGTTTGTGCCGACTTTTCTTCGACCCCTTTCTCGATTCTCTTCACGTCTTCAACATACCACAACAACACATACACATATATATACATATAGGATCATCAAAAGGCTAGGAAAGGATCTACACAAGCTCAGCTTGTGGTCTTAAGCTAGAAAGAAGAAGAAAGAAGCAAGGAAGAAGAAAGGAAAAGAGATGAAGTGAAAAAACTTACCACACAAGCCCTAGGCTGCACTAAGGAACATCAACACATCTCTCAGCCTCAACACAACAACAACTCTTAACAACATCCACAAGAGCATCCAAGGCCATGAACACTTCCAAACTCTCAAGAACTCACACACACAAGCAAGGAGAGATGAAAGAAGATCAAAGGAGAGGGAAGTAGAAGAGGAAGAACGTGGAGGGGAAGAAGAAGTTGGAATAAGGTAGCAAACCCCTCATCTGAAGTCTAAGGAAGCTTATAAAAGAAGCCAGCCGCAAAGCACGGTCAAGAGTCAACAAAAGCGGCTGCACCATCCATAGAGCACCAGGGGCGGCTAGCCTAAGACGAAGGGGCGCCTGGACGCAGGGGCGGCCTCCCTAGTCCGCTGGGGCGGCTGATTGGGTCAAGCTAAACACACTCTAGCTCAACTAGGCTCCAAAGACTAAGGCTCTTACATCTCACCCCCCTAAAAACAAGTTTCGTCCCAAAACATGCACAATCCCAAAGCCTCTCAGACCTGTAAGCCGAGGTAAAACACTCTCCTCAAGAACGTCAAATCATAACCTATAACATTCTATATTCTCAACACATCATGGAGGAATCACAACTCCAGCATAACAACTCTACACAAGGCCTAGAAGAAGATCATCTCTAGCCAAACACTAACCACATCACACTGGCATAGAGGAAAACCGTCTCCAGCCACAACGTACACATAACACTACTATGTGGAGGGAAACCATCTCCACTCACACTATGTCCATCAAAGGTAGCATGGAGGAAAGAACCATCTCCAGCTAATCCTAACACACACCAAAGCATGGAGGAAAGAACCATCTCCAGCTATACCTACCTCGTGCTAGCAAACAGGATCTAAGAGATCATAAGCAAACACAACTAGCACGGAAACACGGTATATCACATAAGCATATAACATGCACTCACCAAGAAGGCGCTAAGATCTAGTCGTGGATCCTATGGGTGCATGTAACTCAGCATAAAAATCTGGATAGTTCCTTTGGATACTATCCTCTATCTCCCAGGTAGACTCATCTGGTCCTCTTCTAGACCACTGTATCCTCAACATAGGAATGTCCTTCGAACGCTGGTGTCTCACACCTTGCTCTAGGACTGCAATAGGGTGCTCTGCAAACGTGCGGTCCGGCTCAACCACCAGATCATCATAACTCACAATGTGCCTTGGATCTGGTATGTACTCCCGCAGCTGAGATACATGAAATACAGGGTGAACACCCTCTAACCTCGGAGGAAAAGCTAATCTGTAAGCTGCTCATCCAACTCTATCTAAGATCTCGAAAGGACCGACATATCGGGGACTCAACTTCCCCTTTATGCCAAAACGTCTTACGCCTCGCGTCGGAGATACTCTTAACCAGACATGAGCTCCTACTCTGAACTCTAGAGGTCGACGCCTCTTGTCTGCATATGACTTCTGGCGACCCTGTGCAACCAACATCCTCTTTATGATCATCGCTACTCGAGCCATATCATCTTGAATCTGCTCTGGCGCTATCCCACAGATACTGCTAGGCTCGTCCTAGCATAAAGGTGCACGACATCTACGTCCATACAGTGCCTCATAAGGAGCCATCCCTACAGATGCATGCCAACTATTGTTGTATGAGACTCAACGAGTGGGATGTAATCAGACCCTCCCTGTCCCCAATCCAACACATAGGCTCGCAGCATGTCCTCTAAGGTATGAATGGTCCTCTTTGACTGACCATCTGTCTAAGAATGAAATGCAGTCGTGAAGTGTAGACTCGTCCCCAAAGCAGTCTGAATCTACTGCAAGAATCTCGATGTAAATCGTCCATCACGATCAGAAATAATCGTCCTCGGTACCCCATGGAGTCTCACTATTTGTCTACTGTACTCCTCAGGCAGTCTGCTTACGGGACACGTCTTTCTGATGGGGATGAAACGTGCCGTCTTCATCAATCTATCAACGATCACTCAAATGGCATCAAAGCTCCTACTGATCCTCAATCCAGTCACAAAATCCATGGAGACGTCCTCCCACTTCCACTACGGTATTGATAGTGGATGGAGCTCACCTCCATGCCTGAAATGCTCTATCTCTACCTATTGACAGATCGCACACTGAGCCACAAATCTAGCTACATCGGGCTTCAGCCCTCCCCACACAAATGAACGTCTCACATCATGGTACATCTTACTCGTACCAGGGTGTACTGAGTAAGGTGTACAATGACCCTCTTGTAATATCCGCTATCTCAACTCTGTATCTGTAGGAACACAGATACGATCATGTCGCCTCATAACTCCATCTGCCCCAATAGTGAACTGGGGTGCCTCTCCGCGAGACATCCTATCTCTGATCCTCGCCAAGGTCGGGCAGGTCCCCTACTTATGTTGGATCTCATCCAACAGACCAGGTAGAACCTCTAAAGTAAACAACTGGGCATCCTCATCAGGGAACTGGATGTCCATCTCTAGCCAGGCTACGTCCCTCTGAAGCTGAAGTTATATAGTAAGTCTGGCAATCGCCTTCTCTCGAGGCGTCTTCCTGCTCAATGCGTCAGCTACCACATTCGCCTTGCCAGGATGATAAAAAATCTCAAGGTCAAAGTCCTTGATCAACTCCAGCCATCGACGTTGGCGGTTATTCAATTACCGCTATGTGAAAATATACTTCAAACTCTTATGGTCTGTCAAGATCTGGCATGTAGAACCATACAGGTAATTTCTCTAGATCTTCAAAGCATGAACTACCGTTGACAACTCTAGATCATGAGTCGGGTAGTTCTCCTCATACGTCTTCAGCTGTCGAGATGCATATGCAATCACTCTACCCCTCTGCATCAACACACATCCCAAGCCCAGCTTGGATGCATCACTGTAGACCACAAAATCATCAGAACCCTCTGGTTGTGCCAAGACAGGAGCAGAAGTCAAACGCCTCTTCAACTCCTCAAAACTCTGAGCACACTAGTCCGTCCATACAAATCTGGTAGTCTTTCTCAAAAGACTCGTCAGTGGACGGGCAATCACAGAAAATCCCTCCACAAAGCGTCTGTAATAACCGGCTAAGCCAAGAAAGCTACGCACTTCCTTGACGTTCGTCGGTGTCGTTCATGTAGCAATAGACTCGATCTTCGCCGGGTCTACCATAATCCCGTCGGCGGAGACGATGTGCCCGAAAAATGCAACCTCAGACATCCAAAACTCACACTTAGAGAGCTTGGCATATAGCTCTCTATCCCTTAAAATCTACAAAACTGTCCTCAAGTGTCCCGCATGCTCCTCTCTACTACGAGAATACACTAGAATGTCATCACTGAAGACCACCACAAACTGATCCAGAAAGTCGATGAAGATGTTGTTCATCAACTCCATGAAAACTGTTGGGGCATTCGTCAGCCCAAATGGCATCACTACAAACTCGTAGTGTCCATAACGGGTACGAAATGCCGTCCTATGCACATCCTGCTCTCTCACCCTTAGCTGGTGATATCCGGAACGCAAGTCAATCCTGGAGAAGACTGTCGCTCCCTGCAGCTGAACAAGTAGATCATCAATATGAGGTAGTGGATACCTATTCTTGATGGTCACCTTGTTCATCTCTTTGTAATCTATGCACAGTCTCAAAGATCCGTCATTCTTCCGCACGAAGAGGACCGGTGCACCCCATGGTGAAACTCTAGGGCGTATGAAGCCCTTCTCAGCCAACTCCTCGCGTTGCTTCTTCAGCTCCAATATCTCGACATGTGCGATACAATATGGGGCCTTCGAGATGGGTCTCGTGCCAGGCTCTAACTCTATACTAAAGTCCACACTCCGCCGAGGCGGCAAGCTAGATGGCTCTTCAAATACGTCTGTGAACTCACAGACCACGGGTATGTCCTCCAAAGCTGGACTCTGTCCATCCTTCATGGCGTAGCACCAGAAGGCATCACATCCCTGTGCAATCAGTCTAGCTGCTCGTACAACACTAATGATAGATCCCGTCTTCCCAAGGTCCCAACTCCGGAAGACCTCTATCGGACCTAAGTCGGTAGAGACTGTAACAGTTCTCTTACCCACATCTAACACCGCACGGTGTCTATGCATCTAATCCATACATAATATGACTTCTTCATACATCAAAGGTATAACTAAGAAGTAAACATGTAATACACGAGTCCCTAAGCGTAGGGGACAACTACGTATCTCCTGGGTACCTCTGACCCTACTACCATCAGGTAACCCTATTGTAAAGGGTGCCCCCTCTATGGTAGACAAACTCAAACGCTCAACACTAGAAGCCGAAATAAATGAATGCGTAGTACCCGTATCAAATAAAACTCTAACAGGTAAACCATGTAACAGAATGGTATCTGTAGCAGCTGGTGCTGGCGGCTCCTCAACACTCCTCAACTCAAAAACTCTGCCTTGAGCTCCTCGGCTATCACCGGTACCAACCTCTTTACCTCTACCTCTACTCAGTCCTGGAGCTGACCCCTAAGTAGCAGGCGTGTCTAGGACTCTCTGATGTCCCTGTGTCTGACGCTGGGGCAGTCTCTGTCCACCTCCTACTGCTCATGCAGGTGAAGAACCCTACTGTGATGACGCCTTGCCCTAACGGCAAAACGTAGCTCTGTGTCCTGGCTTCCCACATGAGAAGCAAGTTAGTGGTGCTCTGGGGCAATTAGTCTTCACATGCCCATAGGCTCCATAGTTGTAACACCGTTGGCCTCTCTCAGTTGTGTGTGTAGAGTCTTGAACGACCTTGAGTTTGACCTCGCTCGTATCCAGATGCTCCTACACTAGTAGGTGCGGTACGCTGTCTCTTCTCAGACCGTCTTGTTTAAGAAGTCCTCCTCTGGCTAGCTCTCTCTCTCATAGGCAGAGGCCCGATCCTGGTAGTCTGCCAATGAGTCATAGTGAAATGCCGCCATGTAGGAGCGTGTCCTCTCCCTTAGACGACGGGCGAAAACGTACACATGCTGGTCCTCACATGGCGTAGCTAGACCCAGCAATGCTAGCTTAGTCTGGAAGCGGCGAATGGCGTCAATAATGGGTACATCCTCAAAACCCGCCTCCACGAAGTCCTGTAGTTTCTCCCTCCTCAGTGAGGCAGGGCAGAACTGCTCTCTCAACATAGTCCTCATGTGCTCATAGGTGGTGACTCGTGCTCTAATTGTCCTCCACCACTGATGTGCCAGGTCACGGAATAGAGACTGTACTAGCTTTATCCGTCTGTCCTCTAGGCAACGAATAGACTCTAAAGCTGAGTCTACATGCCCAATCCACACCTCAGTCTCTAGGATGATCTCCATAGAGAAGTGTGGTACTCCCTGTTGATGGAATGTCTTCAACCAGGTCTTTGGTCGAGGCCCTCTAGTCTCCTCCACGACTCGAGCTGGCTGAACTATACGAACTGGTGCAGCTAGCACCTGAGTAGCTCCATGGGATCTCCCAGACGATTCCTCATGCACTGGCTGATCTGGGGCTCGTCTGCCCGCTCTGATGGCCTCCTCAAAATGCGGAAGGTAGTCTTTGAACTCTGACCTGCTCATAGAGACACAGTCTGAGCCATCAGACTTGCTTGGATGGGTCTGCTGTCTCCTGGACCCACCACTCCTCGTAGCTAGAGTTACGCTCTCAACAACTTCCTCATGAACCTCCTCCATCACTGGTGGATCTGCAGCGGGAGCTGGTCCGTGTCCTATCCCTCCTGGAGGAAGAGGTGGTCTACCTCTACCTCTGCCTACAGCAGCAGTAGCTCCAGTCCGAGCCATCTGCGGTGTATGCACACCTAACGTATAAGGCTCTATATAGGCCATATGTATAGATATATATATACTTAATAATACATGCACACACATATCACATAAGAGATATATATTTATATGTATATATATATATACTTTCGAGATCCTCAGATGGATGACGACTTCTGTACACACTATCCCAAAACATTTGTACTCGCTTTAAAACCAAAACCTTTTAAAAAGTAAGAGCCCATGTGGGTTCTGTTTATTTATCCACTCTACCTTTATTGCAGATAGCAAGTGCCATTGTTGTCAACCAAGGCTCTGATACGAACTCTGTAACACCCCGAATCCGCGGGACTCCGAGTGCTACATTGGGCTAGGATCACACAAAGGATCTTGACCCTAGCATGACAACAAGTTCACTGGATCTTACAACAAGGCACAAGTAGAGTAAAAACAAATACATGAAAGTTGTATGATGCATCAAAAGAGTTTACAAACTCAAAGCCGAGTACAAAACCATAACAACAACAACATCTGATACAAAAGATCTCAACCCACGCATCCTAATGTACAGAAGTCCTCGGCTGGTCACACCATCTAGCTCACTCTATAGTCTTCCTAACCTGCAGATCATCTATAACAAGGTATACACCGTTAGCTACAGCAATAGATAAGCATGATAGTAATAGCACAAACACATATCAGCATCTCATACATGCAATGTCACACACATTCATTTATTATCTTTAATTACGTTATTCCATTACTAGTTCAACTTCTTTTGTAACACGAGGAACCTAAAGAACCCCGTCTCTTCCCCCTTTAACCCAAGAGTTGCTTCGGGATCTACCTCCCCCCCGAGCTACTGGCTTCCAAGCACCTCCTTTCACTCTCGGCAAGCTTCAGACAAGTGGTTACCACCCATTATAATACACTTGGGCCAAATAAATGTAATATATGGTCGTCCTAGTCCGGTTTAGGTTATAAATACACAATCATATGAACACACACACAACCATCACAATCATACAAATCAATAACTGAACGCCAAGTAAGTCCTATGGACTTACCTGATACACTCGTATCCTCTACCACGTCACAGATTCCCCTTGGGGAAGAAACCAACGTCTACAAGAGCAAGGCACACAACATCACAACCTGGAAGGGTTAGGAGACTCGTCTCCATAACCAGAACCAACCTACAACCTCAAGATCACACCAAGATCACATATGCCAATAGCATAACCTCAACATCAACACAAGTGCCTAAGGCACATCTTTATCACACAACTCATCCTAACCATCCTACACAAGGTATGCACCAACAAAAGAAAGAACACACGGCTGGTCCAGTGAGACGCAGAGGCGCCTCATCAAAGGCGCAGGGGCGGCTCCACACCAGGCGTAGGTGCGACTCAGGACAGGCGCAAGGGTGGCCAAATGTGCACAGAGTTGGTCCCGACTTCTCTTCGACCCCTTTCTCGATTCTTTTCACGTCTTCAACATACCACAGTAACACATACACATATATATACATATAGGATCATCAAAAGTCTAGGAAAGGATCTACACAAGCTCAGCTTGTGGTCCTAAGCTAGAAAGAAGAAGAAAGAAGCAAGGAAGAAGAAAGGAAAAGAGATGAAGAGGAAAAACATACCACACAAGCCCTAGGCTGCACTAAGGAGCATCAACACATCTCTCAGCCTCAACACAATAGCAACATCCACAAGAGCATCTAAGGCCAAGAACACCTCAAAACTTTCAAGAACTCACTCACACAAGCAAGGAGAGATCAAAGAAGATCAAAGGAGATGGAAGGAGAAGAGCAAGAATGTGGAGGGGAAGAAGAAGCTGGAATGAGGTAGCAAACCCCTCATCTAAATTATAAGGAAGCTTATAAGATAAGCCAGCCGTAAAGTACGGTCAAGAGTCAACAAAAGCGGTTGCATCAGCCATAGAGCCGCAGGGGCGGCTAGCCTAAGGCCCTGGGGTGCCTGGACGCAGGGGCGGACTCCCTGGTCCGCTGGGGCGGCTGACTGGGTCAAGCTAAACACACTCTAGCTCATCTAGGCTCCAAAGACTAAAGCTCTTACAAGAAGATTAAAATAAGCTAAGATGACCGATCAAAACAATCGTGATCTTGAAGCCGAATTGCGCCTTGATAGCATGAAATATGACCATATTTTAGGCACATGTTTTGGTTGTTTTTTCCCTTCTTTTGTGTACATGGATATAAGTTTGAAGCATTTATGAGCACATTCACCTATATTGTCGATATAGAGATCTAAAGAAGCTTTGTTGTGTTATTAGGTGACTAAAGGCTTTGATTGGAGCATATATGGAGTAAGTAGGAGTATTTGATCATGCTCGGCATCAAGAGGATGCATTGGAAAATCGAACGAAGACACATGAGTGGTAAGCTTTAGAAAACAAGAGATTTTGTCACCCTACTTTTCTCCTATAAGAAGGCTGAAGAAAGGAGAAAAATGAACGTCTTGCATCCAACACATTTTGAGAGCATTGCATAGAGATATTTCGGAAGATCTTATTGCATACAGGGAAGATTTGGAGAAGGACGCATTTCGAAGATTGCGTACTTAGAGACTATTGTAAGAGCCTAGTTGAAGAGTTGCTGAGAGGGAGAGAAGAGGACCAGAGTTTATCCTGGACCGCCCCTGCGTGAGCCTGGAACCGCCCCTGCAGTTTGTTTGGGCCACCCCTGCTGCTCACAGAGTCCGCCCCTGCGGCTCTGTGTGCTGCAGCCGTCTTTTTTTACCTTTTGACCCGTGCTTTACCCTTTTACCTCTATATATATCTTCATCTCTTACCTCTGATGATGGTTTACATTCTCAAATCTCTCTCTCTCTCTCCTTATGTACATTTTCTTCTCCTCTTCTCCCTTAAATCACTTTGGTTGATTTTTGTTTGAGTTTGGTGAGTTTTGTGAGAGATCTTGCATAGCTTTGCTTGGCATTGATGTTGTTGATGTTGTTGTGCCCTGTGGAGCCAGCTTGACGTTGTTTGGTGTGGTGTTGATCTTCTGGAGAGCTCAGCTTGGTGAGTTCCATGGCATATCCTCTTCCTTTCTTCTTTTTTTCATCCTTTTTCTTCCTTTCCTTAGTTTTGTATAGTTTCCTTAGGATTAGATCTTGTTCAACCATGTTTTTGCTTGCGTTGATGTATATATATGTATGTTGTTGTTGGACTGAAGAAGAGTAGAGAATCGAAGGAAGAAATGAAGGAAGGAGCTGAAGTGGTGTCTTCTACACACCAGCTACCCCAGCGCCTGTCTTGAGTCGCCCCTGCGCCGGCCAATGGACCGCCCCTGTGCCACCTCCTAGCCGCCCCTTCGGCCACCTGCACCAGCTTGGTGTTTCACTTGGTTATGCAGGTGTGTGTTGCTTTTAGGCTTTCTTTAGGGTGCCTTGGTTCCCTCCTTTCCTACTGTGAGTGCTTAGGATCATGCTAGATATGTGAGGTTGAGTTTTGATGAGGTTATGATCGGTTTATACCTTGTATGGCTTTAGAGGTTCTTTAGGTTGTGTGTGAGGTTAAGGTTGATCCTTTGGATCCCATTGGGTCTAGGAGTGAACCTTATGATGTTGGGAGATTGATATATCTCTTTATGTCCTGTTTATCGGTTGTGTTGTCCCTCCAGTGTAGAGGTGATCGTGGTTGAGTTGTGATCGAGGTTGAGGAGGCTCATAGGCGCGGATGTATCAGGCCTCGTTTCACATAGTTTTATATATATTATATCTACATGATTTGAGTGGATGACCGTTATATTGAGATGAATAATTGGGTAAATGTGTGAAATAAAGCTGATGTGTTTATCGTACCTTGATTGTGATTGTGCTTATGCATTACTCTATATATGTGTATGGATAGCTAATGGTTTATTACCATGTTTTAGATGCCCCACAGGATAGGCATGTTGTTGGGTGATCTAGCATAGTGGCAGGCCGAGGACGTCTCGTACATAGGTTATTGTGGGCTTTTGGGTTTGTTACCTTTCCCTCCTGCGTGAGGATGATCTTTTGTTACCTCATGTGTGAGGGTGTTGTGTTTTATACTCGGCTATGTTGTCTTACCTTTGGTTGTACAATTTTATACAGTTTTATGCATTTGTTTTTATATCTGTTAGTGCCATGTTGTAAGCTCCAGTGAACTTGTTGTCAGGCTAGATTCAGGATCCATTGTCAGATCCTAGCCCAATGTGGCACTCCGAGTCCCGCGGATTCGGGGTGTTACAAAGTTGGTATCAGAGCCTTAGGTTGACAACAATGACACTTGCTACCTGCAATGAGGCTTGATAAGTAAAATAAACAAAACCCACATGGGATCTGATATTTTCAAAGGTTTTGGTTTTAAATGTGGTTTTGGTTTAGATGTATGAGAAGTCGCCACTCCTACTATGGATCTGTGCAGTGTAGTTATGTATATATGTATGATGAATTATGTATGTGTATGTGTTTAATATATATATATATATACTTATGGCCTATATAGAGCCTTATAAGTTAGGTGTGCATACCCCGTATATGGCTCGGACTAGAGCTACTGCTGCTGTAGGCAGAGGTAGAGGTAGACCACCCCGTCCTCCGGGTGTGGTAGGTGAAGGACCAGTTCCCGCTATTGATGAACCAGTGGTGGAGGAGATACATGAGGAGGTTGCAGAGAGCGTCGTCCCAGAGATGAGGAGTGGTGGATCTATGAAACATCATTCACATCGAGCCCAGTCTGATAATGCTGACCGTGTCTCCATGGGAGGACCGGAGTTTAGAGAGTACCTCCGACATTTCGAGGAGGATATTAGGGCTGGTAGATGGGCCCCAGATTTACCTGTACATGAGGGATCTTTTGAGAGATCATAGGGGGCGACACAGGTGCCCGCTGCACCTGCACGTGTTGTTGAGCCAATTCGAGTTCCAGTGGAGACTAGAGGGCCTCAACCAAATGCCTGGTTGAAGGCATTTCATCATCAGGGAGTGCCACACTTCTCAGCAGAGATTTTTTTAGAGACTGAGGTGTGGATTGGGCATGTAGGCTCAACTTTGGAGTCTATCAGATGTCATGAGGACAGACGGATAGAGTTAGTCCAGTCTCTATTCCGTGACCTCGCACACCAGTGGTGGAGGACTGTCCGGACAAGAGCCACCAGTTATGACCACATGAGGCGCATGATTCGAGAGAAGTTCTGCCCTGCCTCATTGAGGATGGAGAAGCTACAGGATTTCGTGCAGGCTGGCTTTAAGGACGTGCCCATTACAGACGCCATCCGCCGCTTCCAGAACGAGTTAGCTTTGTTGGGTCCAACTGCACCCTTTGAGGACCAACATGTGTATTTGTTCTCTCATCGTCTGAGAGAGAGCACACATTCATATATGGCGGGGTTCCATTGTGAGTCCCTAGCTGTTTACCAGGACCGGGCTTCTGCTTTTGAGAGGGATCGAGCCAGCCAGAGGAGAGCTTCTCAGATGGGACGGTCTGAGAAGAAGCAGTGCAATGGGCAGACCAGTGGAGTTGGAGGAGCATCTGGGTCTAGACGAGACCAGAGACGGCAAAGTTACCCCTCGTGTGCACATACCGCGGATAAGGGACGATAATGTTACAATTGCGGTGACCCTGGCCATCTGAGGCTAGCTTGTTCCAGACCAGTTGTGACTTGTTTTACCTGTGGTAGACAGGGACATCGAGCTGCCTTTTGTAGGCAGGGTGGAGTGGCATCAGAACAGGGTTCTTCCCCTTCTAGTGTACCATGAGGTGGTCAGAGGACATCTCAACAGCAAACACCGGGCCAGTAGAGAGTCCCAGAGCGTCCATCTACTCAGGGTTCTTCTCCAGGACCGAGTAGAGGAAGAGGTAGAGATGTTGGCACCGGTGATGCTAGAGGAGCCCGAGGGAGAGATTTTTAGTTGAGGAGTGCAGAGGATCCACCTGCACCGGCTGTTACAGGTACCATTTTTCTTCATGGTTTACCTATTAGAGTCTTGTTTGATACTGGTGCTACGCATTCATTTATTTCTGATACATGTGTGGAGCGTCTAAGTTTAGATACCATAGAGAGTATACCCTTTACTATATGGTTACCTAATGGTAGTCGGGTCAGAGTTACCCGTAAGATACGTAGTTGTCCCCTTTGTTTAGCGACTCATGTTTTACTTGTTGACTTCTTAGTCATGTCGTTGATGCATGAAGAAGTCATTTTAGGTATGGAATGGATGCGTAGACACCATGCGATCTTGGATGTTGGTAGACAGACTGTTATAAGCTCTACCGAGGATGGTCAGATCGAGGTCTTTCGGGGTTGGGACCTTTGGAAGACAAGTTCTGTTATCAGCCCCGTACGAGCAGCTAGGTTGATTGCACAGGGATGTGATGCCATCTGGTGCTATGCCATGAAGGATGGAGAGAGTCCAGTTGTGGAGGATATTCCAGTTGTCTGCGAGTTTGCAAATGTGTTTGTTGAGCCGTCGAGCTTTCCGCCTCGGTGGAGTGTGGACTTTAGTATAGAGTTAGAGCCTGGCACGAGACCCATCTCGAAGACCCCATAGCATATGGCACCTGTGGAGATGTTGGAGTTGAAGAAGCAACTTGAAGAGTTGGCTGAGAAGGGCTTCATACGCCCTAGTGTTTCACCATTGGGTGCACCTGTCCTCTTCATGCGGAAGAAGGACGGATCTTTGACGTTATGCATAGATTACAGAGAGTTGAACAAGGTGACCATCAAGAACAGGTATCCACTGCCTCGTATTAATGATCTACATGATCAGCTTCAGGGAGCTACAATTTTCTCCCGGATTGATTTGCGCTCAGGTTATCACCAGCTGAGGGTGAGAGAGCAGGACGTACACAGGACGGCATTTCGTACCCGTTATGGACACTACGATTTTGTAGTGATGCCATTCGGGCTGACAAATGCCCCACCAGTCTTTATGGAGTTGATGAACGATATATTCATCGACTTCCTTGATCAGTTTGTGGTGGTCTTTATTAACGACATTTTGGTATACTCTTATAGGAGAGAGGAGCATGTCGGTCATCTGAAGACGGTTTTGCGGATGATGGGAGATAGGGAGTTGTATGCTAAGCTCTCTAAGTGTGAGTTTAAGATGTATGAGGTTGCTTTCCTTGGGTATATCGTCTCCGCCGACGGAATTATGATAGATCCAACGAAGATCGAGTATGTTGCTGCATGGACGACACCGACGAACGTCAAGGAAGTGCGTAGCTTTCTTGTCCTAGCCGGTTACTACAAAAACTTTCTGGAGGGATTTTCTGTGATTGCCCGTCCATTGACGAGTCTTATGAGGAAGACTACCCGATTTGTGTGGACCGACTAGTGTGCTCAGAGTTTTGAGATGTTGAAGAGGCTTTTGACTTCTGCTCCTATCCTGGCACAACCAAAGGGTTCACATGATTTTGTTGGCTATAGTGATGCAATCAAGCTAGGCTTGGGATGTGTGTTGATGCACAGCGGCAAAGTGATTGCTTATGTGTCTAGATAGTTGAAGACGTACGAGGAGAACTACCCGACTCATGATCTGGAGTTAGCAGCGGTAGTTCATGCTTTGAAGATCTGGAGAATTACAGGTATGGTGCTACATGTTAGATCTTCACAGACCATAAGAGTCTGAAGTATATTTTCACGCCGCGGGAGTTGAATAACCGCCAGCGTCGAACGCTTGAGTTGATCAAGGACTTTGGCCTTTAGATTTTGTATCATCCTGGAAAGGCGAATGTGGTAGCTGACACCTTGAGCAAGAAGATGCCTCGAGAGAAGGTGATTGCCAAGTTGAGTGTACAACCTCAGCTTCAAAGGGATCTAGCGTGGCTACACATGGACATCCAGTTTCTTGATAAGGATGCCCAATTGTATGCATTGGAGATTTTACGTAGTCTGTTGGATGAGATCTAATAGAAGCAAGGGACCTGCCTGACCTTGATGAGGATTAGAGAGAGGATGTCTCGTGGAGATGCATCACAGCTTTCTGCCGATGCAGAGTTGAGACAGAGGATCTTACAAGAGGCTTACTGTACACCTTACTCTGTACATCCAGTACGAGTAAGATGTACCATGATGTAAGACGTTCATATTGGTGGGGAGGGCTGAAGCCCCATGTAGCCAGATTTGTGGCTCAGTGTGCGACCTGCTAGCAGGTCAAGATAGAGCATTGCACACCTAGAGGTGAGCTCCATCCACTGCCAATGCCGTAGTGGAAGTGGGAGGACGTCTCCATGGGTTTTGTGACCGTTTTGAGACGTAGTAGGAGTATTGATGCTATCTGGGTTGTTGTTGATAGACAGACGAAGACGGCACTTTTCATTCCTATTAGAGAGACGTGGCCAGTGATTAGATTAGCTGAGGAGTACACTAGACAGATAGTGAGACTCCATGGTGTACCGAGGACGATCGTCTCTGATCGAGATGGATGATTTACCTCGAGGTATTGGCAGCAGATTCAGACTGCTTTGGGGACAATTCTACACTTCACGACTACATTTCACCCCTAGACCGAAGGTCAGTCTGAGAGGACCATTCAGACCATGGAGGACATGCTGCGACCTTGTGTGTTGGATTGGGGACATGGATGGTTTGATTACCTCCCACTTGTAGAGTACTCATACAACAACAGCTGGCATGCATCTATTGGGTTGGCTCCTTATGAGGCACTGTATGAACGTAGGTGCCGTACACCTTTATATTGGGATGAGCCTAGCAGTATCCGTGGGATAGCGCCAAAGCATATTCAGGATGATATGGCTCGAGTAGCGCTGATTAGAGAGAAGATGTTGGCTGTACAAAGTTGCCAGAAGTCATATGCAGACAAGAGGCGTCGGCCTCTAGAGTTCAGGGTAGGAGCTCATGTGTGGTTGAGAGTATCTCCGACGCGTGTCGTCAGATGTTTTGGCATAAAGGGGAAGTTGAGTACCCGATATGTCGGTCATTTTGAGATACAAGATAGAGTTGGGAGGGCAGCCTACAAATTAGCTTTGCCTCCGCGGTTAGAGGGTGTTCACCATATTTTCCATGCGTCTCAGCTGAGAGAGTACATACCAGATCTGAGGCACATCATGAGTTATGATGATTTGGTGGTTCAGCCGGACCACGTGTTTGCTGAACATCCTATTGTAGTCCTAGAGCGAGGTGTGAGACGCCTGCATTCAAAGGACATTCCTATGATGAGGATACAGTGGTTGAGACGTGGACTGGAGGAAGCTACATTGGAGACTGAGGATAGTATCCAGAGAAACTATCCAGAGTTTTATGCCGAGATAGAAGCACCTAGGGTCGATGAGTAGATCTTAGTGCTATCTTGATGAGTATGTGATTATGTGCTTATGTGCTTACATGCCTTGATGTGTTATTCCATGCTAGTCATGTTGTGCCTTATGATCTTATTAGATCCTGCTATACTAGCATGATGTATGTTATAGCTGGAGATGACTCCATGCTATCTGAGTAGATTAGGATTTAGCTGGAGATGGTTCTTTCCTCCATGCTACTTTGATGGACATAGTTTCAATGGAGATGTGATTCCTCCATGCAATATATACATTGATGGTTTGGCTAGAGACGTATTTCCTCTATGCTTGTAATATGTTTTGTCTAGAGATGTGCTTCCTCTATGCCTTGTATTGTGGTATGGAGAGAGATGTGATTCCTCTACGCCTTTAGGTAGCGTTATGATCCTGTTTTCTGTAGTTGATGATTCCTCCATGTTGATGTTTGAGGTTATAGAATTGTTGTAGGTTTTGACCTTCTAAGCGGAGATGTGATACCTCCGATAGAGAGAGTGGGTTATACCTCGGCTTATGGGTCCGAGAGGCATTGGGATTTTGCATGTTTCGGGACGAAACATGTTTTTAGGGGGTGAGATGTAAGAGTCTAGTTGCAGAGTTGCTGAGAGGGTGAGCAGAGGGCCAGAGTTTTGCCATGACCTCCCCTGCGTGAGCCTGGAACCGCCGCTGCGGTTTGTGTGTGCCGCTCTTGCAGCTCACAAAGTCCGCCCCTGCGGCTTTGTGTGTTGCAACCGTCTTTTTTGACCCTTTGACCCGTGCTTTACCCTTTTACCTCTATATATATCTTTATCTTTTACCTCTGATGAGGGTTTATATTCTCAGATCTCTCTCTCTCTCTCTCCTTACCTACATCTTCTTCTCCTCTTCTCCCTTGGATAACTTTGGTTGATCTTTTTTTGAGTTTGGAGTGTTTTGTGAGAGTTCTTGCTTAGCTTTGCTTGGCTTTGATGTTGTTGATGTTGTTGTGCCTTGTGGAGCCAACTTGAGGTTGTTTGGTGTGGTGTTGATCTTTTGGAGAGCTCAGCTTGGTGAGTTTCATGGCTTCTCCTATTCCTTTCTTCTTTTCTTCATCATTTTCCTTCCTTTCCTTAGTTTAGTATAGTTTCCTTACGATTGGATCTTGTTCAGCCATGTTTTGGCTTGTGTTGATGTATATATATGTATGTGATATATGTATGTTGTTGTTGGAGTGGAGAAGAGTAGAGAATCGATGGAAGAAGTAAAAGAAGGAGCGCAAGTGGTGTCTTCTGCACACCAGCCGCCCTAGCACCTGTCTTGAGCCGCCCCTGCGCCGGCCAGTGGACCGCCCCTGCGCCACCTTCTAACTGCCCCTTCGGCCACCTACACCAGCTTGGTGTTTCACTTGGTTCCGCAGGTGTGTGTTGCTTTTAGGCCTTCCTTAGGGTGGCTTAGTTCCCTCCTTTCCTAGTGTGAGTGCTTAGAATCATGCTAGATGTGTGAGGTTGAGTTTTGATGAGGTTATGATCGGTTTATGCCTTGTATGGCTTTAGAGGTTCTTTAGGTTATTAGTGAGGTTGAGGTTGATCCTTTGGATCCCTTTGGGTCTAGGAGTGACTCTTATGATGTTGGGAGATTGATATATCATTTTATGCCGTGTTTATAGGTTGTGTTGTCCCTCCAGTGTAGAGGTGATCGTGTTTGAGTTGTGATCGAGGTTGAGGTAAGTCCATAGGTTTTACTTAGCTGCCATCCTTATGAGTGGTGTGTTATTTGTATGTCTGCTATGATAACATGTGATGTCGTATATACCGACCTATGTTTTATTGATTGCCCCGTATGCGTGGTTGTGATAACCTTTCCCTTTCATCCCACCGTGGAGTTTGGGAGGTTCTCTTGAGTCTGGCCAGACCGGTTTACAAGAAGGGCGCAATCCACTCCCATAAGGTACACGGATTGTGTTACCGATACTAGTACGGCTGGCTAGCAGGCTCAGAGGCGAGGATGTATCGGTCCACGTGTCAAATAGTTTTATATATATTATATCTTCACGATTTGAGTGAATGACCATTATATTGAGATGATTAAATGGATAAATATGTGAAAATATGCTGATGTGTTTATCTTACCTTGATTGTGATTGTGCTTATGCATTTCTCTATATATGTGTGTGGATAGCTAATGGTTTATTACCATATTGTAGATACCCCACAGGATAGGCATGCTGCTGGGTGATCTAGCAGAGTGGCAGGCCGAGGACGTCTTGTACATAGGTTGTTGTGGGCTTTTGGGTTTGTTACCTTTCCCTCCTGCGTCAGGATGATCTTTTGTTACCTCCTGTGTGAGGGTGTTGTGTTTTATACTCGGCTATGTTGTCTTACCTTTGGTTGTATGGTTTTATACAGTTTTATGCATTTGTTTTTATATCTGTTAGTCCCATGTTGTAAGGTCCAGTCAATTTGTTGTCAGGCTAAGCTCAGGATCCATTGTGAGATCCTAGCCTAATGTGGCAGTCCGAGTCCCGCGGATTCAGGGTGTTACAGAGTTGGTATCAAAGCCTTAGGTTGACAGCAACGGCACTTGCTACCTCGAATGAGGCTTGATAGGTAAAATAAACAGAACCCACATGGGATTTGACGTTTTCAAAGGTTTTGGTTTTAAATGTGATTTTGGGTTAGATGTACGACAAGTTGCCACTCCTGCTATGGATCTTTGCTGTGTAGATATGTATATATGTATGATGAATTATGTATGTGTATGTGTTGAAATATATATATATATATATACTTATGGCCTATATAGAGCCTTATATGTTAGGTGTTCATACCCCGCAGATGGCTCGGAACTAGAGCTACTGCCGTTGTAGGTGGAGGTCGAGGTAGACCATCCTTCCTCCGGGTGTGGTAGGTGAGGGACCAGTTCCCGCTGCTGATCCACCAGTGGTGGAGGAGATCTTGAAGAACCACGGCCGTAGTTCTTCAAGATATGACCGTGGTTTCCTTTGTCGTTCGTCCTTTGCTTTTGCTTCGATCCAAAGTTAAAGATTTGCTTTAATCTAGCCTTGTCTTACCTTTTTCTAGGTTGTATTGTGACTCAACACCCTCTACTTCGGTTCCGAGTGTCACAACCATAACCGTTTTTGCATATCTTTGATTCCCTTGGATTTGGGCATGGGTATTTGAGAGTAATTCTCATCCTTTGATCCATTCTATACTGCAGCCTCAACAACCTTTATAGAGAGAGCCTTTGGGTGAGACATGTGGCTTTTGTGAACTCAATTTGTTCCCCCCAAAACCCTGAGTTCGATACTCTTGAATTCTTTCTTTATCACGCCTATCCGTACATTGTGGGTTCGTTTTTGCTTAATTTCAGTTTTATAAATTTTATGAATTTGACACACACACTTTTGAGCGAAAAAGTTTTTGGCGCAGTTGCCGGGATTTTGTTTAGTCCAAATTCGGTTTTCGGTTGTCGGGTTAGGAGCTTTTGCTCTTGTTATTTAATCTTTCTACTTGAGTGATTTTTGCTGAATTTTTAGGTAGATCTGAAGGTCTACATCCACCAAAGACCTCATTCCTTTTGATCCTAAACTAGAGAAAACTAGAGAAAAAGTTAAGAGAGAAAAAGATGGTTGAACACAATGAGAAGAACACCCAACAGGAGTTGGATGAAATTGGAGCTCAACTCAAATTAAGTGATAGAGCACGTATGGAAGAACAAGAGCAAAATCAGTTTCTAATAGATGAGCTTAAGCCGGTGATTTTAGAGATGAAATTGGAGAGAAATGCGCAAAGAAAAAAAGAGCTAAATCATCTAGAGCTGAGTCATCCGACGATGATGATATGCCGGAGTTGGAGAATAAAATCAACCAGTAAATCCTCGAGCCTATGTTGATCCTCGCCCTTATGCTAGAGAGGCGAGAGCTGCTAATGTCGTGGCTGAACCACGCACCCTTGGGCAACGAATGGACCCAATTCAGCAACCACGCCGTTTAGGTGTGAATCTTCAAGAGCAAGATGATAATGACTTTGGACTTCTCCCACAAGTCATCACTATGATCCATCAAAGTCAGTTTGGTGGAACGGATGTTGAATCTCTACATCAACACTTGATAAACTATGAGATTCTTATGGAGAATTTGAAGCCTCAAAGGGCTGTCAACAACAATTACAAATTGAAACCGTTCTTCTTCTCTTTGAAGGACAAGGAATTGACTTGGTATCAACCTCTTTCAGCTGGTAGACTTAGCACATGGGAAGTTTTGACTTCGGAATTCCTCACCATATTCTTTCCACCATCCAAAATAGCGGAGTTGAGAGGTAAAAATGTTGTTTCTATGAAACCTATCGAAAGTTTGTTTAAATCTTGGGAAAGGTTTCAAGATCTTCTATTGGATTGCCCACACCATGGCATCTCAAAGCTGGAATTATTGGAGATTTACTATAATGGATTAGATGTGACAACACAATTCAATCTTCAATCCCTTTCTTGTGGAACTTTCATGAATATGAGAGAAGATGATGCTTGGGATTTCATTGAGAAGCAAGCTAAAGTGATTGAGAAGTATTCCTATAGGAAAACTGATAGTGGAAATTGAAATTCTGGAGAGCAAGGAGCGAAATTAAATTCAGCATCTCAAGCTGAAATCTTCTCCCTCAACAATGAAATTAAAGAGCTTAAGGAAGTCATAAAATCCAACCTTCAATCGAACAAAGAGCATGATGTTGGCTATTTAGGAAGGGAGAACAATCAAGGAAATAGGAACAACTACCGGAACAATAATTGGAACAACAACAACAACAACAGGAACGCCAACAATAATTGGAGATCCAACCAAAATAATTCCGGTAATCCCTATTCACATGCTGAAAATTCATTAACACCTCCTTCTTCTTCTACTCTTTTGAAAAGTCAGGGGCAAACATCAAATAGTTCAAGCAAACCGGAGAAGGATTTACACGATGCTTTGCTGGAGACAATCTTGTGAAAGATCCAAGGATTGGAGAGTCACATTACTTCGGTTGATAAATCACAAAAAGCTTTAGAGAATCAAGTCTTCAGCAAGGCTGGAGAAGTTCCAAGAGACCAAGGAAAAGTACCTGGAAAGACGGAGGACAATCCAAAAGGAAGGGTGATGGCGATTACAACAAGAAGTGGTGCAACAACTACCGATCCGCAACCCAAGTTTGTTGAAGTCCCCGTTGAGAAAGAGAAGGATAAAGAAAAGGGAAAGGAGAAGGAAGATTTCTATGTTCCTCCTCCAACTTATAAACCGCCACTACCATTCCTGCAATCTAGAGCAAGAGCGCGTCTAGACAATAATTTCGGTAAGTTTGTTGAGCTTATGAGCAAACGGCATATTAACATACCTTTTATTGATGCAATTTTAGGTATGCCCGCTTATGGGAAGTTCTTGAAAGAGATTCTCTCGAAAAAGAGAAAGCTGGATGACTTTGGAGAAGTCAAGATGAGTTCGGTATCTTCGGAGCTCATCAAAATGATGACAGACTAGATGCCCCAAAAGTTGAGATATCCGGGATCGTTTTGTATACCAATAGGAGTAGGAGAAGTCACATATGATGCACTTTGTGACTTGGGAGCAAGTGTGAGCATCATTCCACTTGCATTGTGTAGGAAGGTCGGTTTAGGTGAACCTAAACCGTAAAGATGACATTGTATATGGCCGATCGATCCATTACTCGACCCGTAGGAATCAGTGAAGACGTCCTGGTTAAGCTCGGTAAATTCTATATCCCTATAGACTTTGTTGTGCTTGACATTCCTACAGATTGTCCGTTCCCGATCATACTCGGGAGACCTTTTCTTGCAACTTCCGGCTTTATGGTTGATTGCAAGAACGCTAGACTGGCCTTCGATATTGGAGAAGAGAAGGTTGAATTTTTCCTCTCAACTTTGACAAAAGAACCAGCACTTGGAGAGGACATGTTCAACATCTATGACAAAGAAGTATCTAGAGAGTAAGTGAGTTCGATCTTGTTTAGAGATCCGTTGCAAAAGGTTATCACCATGAGCATCATGGAAAGAGGAGAGGAAGAGGATTGCAAGGCGGAGATTGATGCTTTGGAGGAGCAAAAAGAAGTGCAAGTTGAAAAATTCAAAAAATTGTACGATGGCTCGGAAAATGTCAGAAACCACGGCCACTCGTGCTTTTCCACGGGCGTGGTTTCACCTATTTCACCCGTGGAAAGGTATGTCGAGAGCAGAGATTTAATTCACATCACTTTCCACGGCCCCCAAGGCACTTTCCACGGCCGTGGAAGTAACAGTGATGCCATGGTTGTGGAAAATGCTGAAGATAATTCCGTTCTTTCTACAAACACTCATGATTCTTCTTCCAACACTTCCACACCCTTGGAGACTTCCAAGGAGACATTGGACAGCTCTCATGACACTCCAATGGCATCAACAACTTTGGAATTGAAGCCACTTCCTGCACATCTTAGGTATGCATTTCTTTGAACTAATTCTTCGTTTCCCGTTATTGTTAGTTCTGATTTGAGTGAAGATGAACATGAAAAGCTTATGATTGTTTAGAGGAAGCATAGGAAAGCTTTAGGCTACACCATAGAGGATCTTGTAGGAATTAAACCATCTTTATGTATGCCCAAGATTCTAAAGGAAGAGGATTATAAGCCTTCATATCAACCTCAAAGACGGTTAAATCCGATCATGGAAGAGGTCGTGAAGAAGGAGATCCTTAATTTGCTTGATTCAAGTATCACATTTCCTATTTCCGATAGCAAGTGGGTGAGCCATGTTCAAGTAGTTCCAAAAAAGGGAGGAATGACCGTTGTAGCTAACAAAAACAATGAACTCATTCCAACAAGAACCGTGACAGGATGGAGGATGTGCATAGACTATCGCAAGCTGAACAACGCGACGAGGAAGGATCACTTCCCGCTGTCTTTCATTGATCAAAAGCTTGAGAGGTTAGCACAACACTCTTATTTTTGTTATCTTGACGGTTATAGTGGTTTCTTTCAGATCCCGATTCATCCGGACGATCAAGAAAAGACCACATTCACGTGCCCATGGGGTACATTCGCTTATAGGAGGATGTCATTCGGACTTTGCAACGCTCCAGCCACCTTCCAAAGGTTTATGATGGCCATCTTCACGAAGTATATTGAGAAAATCATGGAGTTTTTTGTGGATGATTTTTCTGTTTATGATTCCTCATTTGAGGATTGTCTTGCTAACCTATCTCTTGTTCTACAAAGGTGTAAAGACACGAACCTAGTTCTAAATCGGGAGAAGTGTCAGTTTATGGTTAAGGAAGCCATTTTTTTAGGACACTTGATCTCTAGTAGAGGGATTGAGGTTGATAAGGCTAAGATTGAGACAATAGAGAAACTTCCTCCTCCATCTTTTATGAAGGGGATTAGAAGTTTTCTAGGACATGTTGGGTTCTATAGGAGATTCATTAAAGACTTTTTGAAAATCTCTAAACCGCTAACTAATCTATTGATGAAGGATGTTGTTTTTGAATTTTTGAAAGAATGCTTGGAGGCTTTTTACAGGATTTGGGAAGCTCTAATCTCAGCCCCAATAATTCAACCTCCGGATTGTAATCTTCCCTTTGAGGTCATGTGTGATGCAAGTGACGTCGTTGTTGGAGCGGTGCTTGGACAAAAGAAGGATGGACGCACTCATGCCATCTATTACGCTAGCAAAACGTTAGATGAAGCACAACTCAACTATGCTACAACGGAAAAGGAATTACTTGCAGTTGTTTATGCTTTTGAAAAGTTCCGTTCTTATCTTGTAGGAGAGAAGATGATTGTATACACGGATCATTCAACAATTCGGTATTTGCTTGCCAAGAAAGATGCAAAGCCAAGGCAGATTAGGTGGATCTCTTTCTTCAAGAGTTCGATCTTGAGATTCGTGATAAGAAAGGATCCGAAAATTCTGTTGCGGATCATTTAAGTCGTCTACGACATGCTTCTAGTGACGACTTGCCTATTGATGACTCTTTCCGGGACGACAATTGCATCTAATGGAAGAGTGCATCGATCATATTTCTAGAGGTAACGAACCTTGGTTTGCTAATTTTGTAAATTATTTGGTTTTTCAAGAAATACCTCCCGGACTATCCTACGTATAGAGGAAGAAGTTCTTTAGGAATGTCCGTCAATACTATTGAAACGAATCTCTACTCTTCACGAGAGGTCCTGATGGCATCATTAGAAGATGCGTGCCTGAAGAAGAAGTGCAAAGTGTCATTCGTCATTGTCGTTCGCTTCCTTGTGGAGGACACGTTAGCTCTCAAAAGGCTAGCGCTAAGGTATTACAATCCACATTCTTTTGGCCTACTTTATTTAAGGATGTGCAAACCGTTGTTGCTTGTTGCGATGCTTGCCAAAGAACAGAAAATATTTCAAGGAGGAACGAAATGCCTCACAACAATATTCAGGAGGTGGAGATCTTTGACGTTTGGGGAGTTGATTTCATGGGACCATTCCCATCATCTTGAGGTAACCAATGCATACTTCTAGTTGTAGATTATGTTTCAAGATGGGTTGAAGTTGTTGCTTCTCCAACTAATGACGCAATGGTGGTTGTTAAGTTCTTTAATAGAACTATTTTCCCAAGGTTTGGGACTCCCTGAACCATCATTAGTGATGGAGGATCATACTTCATTGCGTGCCGATTTGAAGCTCTAGCTATGTATGGGGTGATACACAAGATTGCCACACCCTACCATCCGCAAACAAGTGGAGATTTCTAATTGGGAAATCAAAGGAATTCTGGAAAAGACGGTGTCAAAGACAAGAAAAGATTGGTCATTGAAGCTGGATGATGCATTGTGGGCGTATATAACGGAATACAAGACTCCCATTGGCACAACACACTACAAAAAAAAGTTCAATTAGCGACGGTTGTTTGAGACGGCGTGAAAGCCATTTTCCGTCGCCAATAATCAACGGCGACCGCTTGGCGACCGAAAAACCGGGCGTAGCCAGAACAAGCAACGCAAAAGTTTTTGCGACGGCCGTCGCTAATATTTTGCGTCGCAAAATATTCGCGTCGGTTAAAGCTGTCGCCGTCCGGTGTGTAGCAAACTTCGAAATATGGTTCGGAATATAAATTTTTAAGTTGGCATTAGCCATCGCAAAATTTAAATTTGGTGGGAAATTTTGTATCTTTGGCAACGGCAATGAGCCCTCGCAAATTGTATATTTGGTGGGAGATTTTGTACTTTTGGCGACGGCATGGAGCCGTCGCAAATTTTAAAAATATGTCTAAAATATTAATTTTTAGCAACGGTAAGCTGCCGTGACAAAGTAAATTTGGTGGGAAAATTCTACCACATCCTCTAAAACTCTACCACAACCTGTATTATTTGAAAACATTTAAATGGTTGCATCAAGTTGCAACAACAATTTTATAAACCAAAAGAGTGTATTTATCCTTCAAAACAATCAATATAGCACGATTCGAAGTGTAAATAAGTTCACAATCTAAAACTATACCTCGTCGTCGAGGCTTTCCACGGCCTGTTCTTGAGTTCCACGGCCGTGGTTCTTCAAGATCTGACCGTGGTTTCCTCTGTCGTACGTCCTTTGCTTTTGCTTTGATCCAAAGTTAAAGATTTGCTTTAACCTAGCCTTGGCTTACCTTTTCTTGGTAGTAGTGAGACTCAACACCCTCTACCTCGGTTTCGAGTGTCACAACCTTAACCGTTTTGGCTTATCTTTGATTCTCTTTGTTTTAGGCATGGGTATTTGAGAGTAATTCTTATCCTTTGATCCTTTCTATAGTGCATCCTCAACAATCTTTGTAGAGAGAGCCTTTGAGTGAGACATGTGGGTTTTCGGACTTCACCGTACATTACCTTACCTTAGATATACCTTTGCAATCCCGACTCTATCCTTATATCCTTAGAATATCTTGAATCCATTGCCACAATTGAATACCTAAATCTTTAGAATCGTTGTTTTCCGTATCATCTTTTCAAAAGCTTTTTATTTGCCTGACGATTATGTGAACTGAATTTGTTCCCCCAAATCTGTGAGTTCGATACTCTGAAATTCTTGCTTTACTACGCCGATCAGTACACTGTGGGTTCGCTTTTTCTTAATACAAGTTTTAAAAATTTTAAGACTTTGACACACACACTTTTAAGCGAACACGCCTCACTAAAGAAGAACTGCAGAGAGAGAGAGTGAGTGAGAGAGAGAGAGAAAGACGAGACTCGCACAAGAACTGAAGGAATTAAAGCTGATATGGCCGCTCTAAGGGCTCAGTTTCTACCTTGACCAATCCCAGATGCTCGACCAAGGCAAGACCCAGTCCTAGTTGCCCCGGCCGAGATACACCCACCACCTCGGATGCCAGTCCGAGATGTTCTTTTTGCTGGAGGTCCACGAACTCTAGGACAGAGGATGGACCCCAATCAACAAGTCAGGCATCCAGGAGTCAACCTAGGTGATCCAGCTGAGCATGATTATGAACTTATACCTCAAGTTCTAACCATGATTTGACAATGTCAATTTGGAGGTTTGGAGAGAAAGTCTCCGCATCAGCATTTTCCAAACTATGAGATTCTGATGGAGACTTTGAGACCATCAAGAGTGGAGATTAACAACTAAAAGTTAAGGCCTTTCTACTTCTCTTTGAAATACAATGCGCTTGCTTGGTATCAATCTCTTCCGGATGGAAAAATCAACACTTGGAAGAGATGACGACAGAGTTTTTAACTAAGTTCTTTCCCCCTTCAAAGACCGTTGAATTGAGGGGCAAGATCAATGCTTCAATTATGAAGGACAAGGAAAGCTTGTCCAAGTCATGGGAGAGATTCAAGGATCTTATGTTGGATTTCCCACATCATTGGATTCCAAAGATCGAGTTCCTGAAAATATATTTTAAGGGTTTGGATGGACATACTCAATTCAAGCTCCAATTACTATCCGCCGGCACTTTCATGGATATGCCGATAGATGTAGCTTGGGATTTCATTGAAAAGCAAGCTTTACACATGGAGAAGTACTCCCATCAAAGAATTGAAGATGGAGCAACGAGAGTTAGCTTCCAAGACACCTCATCAAATAGAGCTCAACTCACCTCGCTGAACAATGAAGTTAAAGCATTGAAGGAGCTTTTAGTAGCTCAAACGAAGAAGGAGCAAGACGGTGGATACCAAGGAAGAAACAACTATCAAGGGTTGCGGAACAAGAACTGCAACAACAACAACAGAAACACCAACAACAATAATTGGAGATCTAATCAACAAAATTCCGGTAACCCTTATTCTCATGCTAAAAATGCTCTTACTGCCCCCCTCTTCTTCTTCTACTCTATTGAGAAGCCAAGAGCTTGCATCAAGCTCGTCTCAACCACCAAAGAAACCAGATGTTGTGTTGGAGGCAATTTTGATCAAGCTCAACGCTATGGAGACGTCTATGACTTCTTTTCGAACGCACAAAAAGCCTTAGAACAACAATTTTTCAACAAGGCGAACGAAGCACCAAGAGATCCAAGGAATCTCCCATCAAGGACAGAGAGAAACCCAAAAGGACAGATCATGGCTATTACAACACGCAGTAGATTGAAGACTGCACATCCAGTACCTCGGTCGAGCCCCAACCGGATGAGGAACACCTCGTACCAAGATCAGACGAGGAACACCTCGGTCGAGGTGCCAACCGAGATGGAGCCCTAGAAAGCGAAAAAAAAAATCTGAAGTTTATGTTCCACCTCCTGCTTATAAACCACAACTCCCATTCCCTCAATCAAGGGCGAGGGCACATCTAGACAAATACTTTGGTAAGTTTCTAGACCTCAGAATAGGCTACATATTAACATTCCTTTCGTTGATGCCATTCTAGGGATGCCCGCCTATGTGAAGTTTCTGAACGAGATCCTATCAAGGAAGAGGAAGCTGGAGGATTTTGGTGAAGTAAGGATGACATCTAGATCTTCGGAGCTCATTCAAATCATGAAGGAGAAGATGCCACCTAAATTAAGAGATCCCGGTTCATTTTGCATTCCCATTCAAGTTATGGATGTGACTTATGACGCATTATGTGATCTAGGAGCCAACTTGAGCATCATCCCGCTGAAGCTATGTGAGAAAGTCCGACTTGGAGAGCCCAAGCCGGTAAAGATGATGTTATACATGGCGGATTGCTCCATTACCCGTCCCGTTGGTATTTTAGAGGGTGTTCCCATCAAGTTTGGTAATTTCTACATACCGATAGACTTTGTTGTGCTTGACATTCCCGCAGATTATTCCATTCCCATCATTCTCGGGAGACCATTTCTTGCAAATTTGGGTTGCAACGTGGATTCTAAGAACGTCAAGTTGAAATTCAACATTGATGGCGATCATGTGGAGTTTGCATTGCTAGCTGCAATGAAGGGAGAGCTGCTGGAAGATGACATTTTCAACATCTATGATGAAGAAGAATCTAGATAATTGGTGAGCTCTATCATTATTAAAGATCCTCTAGAAAAAGTTCTTAGTTTTAGTTTAATGGAGGAAGGTATAGATGTTTCTTGTGATGCAGATGTGCAAAGCTTTGCACAATTGGAAGCAGATCAATGAGCTAGATTTGATAAACTGATTCAGGAGAAGATAAGTACGTTAGGTTTCGGATCCAGTTCCGGTACCTCGATTGAGGAACTTTCTAGACCAAGCGAGGTGTTCTTATCTGAAGAACATTTCGGTCACCCACCTCGGATCTCGACCGAGGTAGCAAGCGAGATGTTGTCAACTGAGGACGACAAACTTTCTGACTCATTTTCTGAGGGTCACTTACATTTGGTGGAGCACTAGCTTCGCCAAGTTTCTTGATGGTAAAAGAGCCTTGGTATGTTGATATTGTCAATTACCTTGTTTGTCAAGAAATACCGCCCAGATTAACGTACGCTCAAAGAAAAAAGTTCTTCAAGGATGTTCGTCACTACTACTGGAATGAACCTCTACTGTTCAAGAGAGGTCCGGATGGGATGCTTCAACGATGCATTCCGGAGGATGAAGCTACTAGTGTCATATGGGATTGCCACTTGCTTCCTTGTGGAGGACATGCTAGTGCTCATAAAACGTGCGCTAAGGTATTGCGTTTATATTTCTTTTGGCCTACATTTTTTTAAGGATGTGAAAGTGTTTGTTGTCTCTTGTGATGTATACCAAAGAACAGGGAACTTGTCAAGAAGAAACGAGATGCCACTCCAAAATATTCGGGAAGTTGAGATTTTTTATGTATGGGGAGTTGGTTTCATGGGACCTTTCCCATCATCCACGGGGAACCTTTACATCCTCTTAGCTGTTGATTACGTTTCTAGATGGGTGGAAGCCATTGCCTCTGCCACTAATGACGCCATGGTGGTTGTGAAGTTCTTCAATAGAACTATCTTTCCACGTTTTAGGACACCACACATCATCATCAGCGATGGAGGGACACATTTCATCAACCGGAAGTTCAAGGCACTTTTGTCGAAGTAAGGGGGTAACCCATAAGGTAGCAACCCCTTATCACCCTCAAACTAGTGGGCAGGTGGAGATCTCAAGTAGAGAAATCAAGGCGATTTTGGAGAAGACCGTTTCAAGGACGAGGAAGGATTGGTCCATGAAGTTGGATGACGCTCTTTGGGCTTATAGGACCACACTCAAGACTCCCATAGGTACCACCCCTTACAATTTGGTATATGGGAAGTCTTGTCATCTACCCGTTGAGATGGAGCACAAGGCATATTGAGCAATCAAATGGTTGAATTTCAACATCAAAGAAGCCGGAGAGAAGAGACTTTTAGACATTAAAGAGCTGGAGGAGTTGCGTTTAAACGCCTATGACAATGCCAAGATCTACAAGGAAAGAAAGACGAGATGGCATGCCAAGCATATCATTAGTAAGGAGCTCAAAGAAGGAGATCTTGTTCTACTCTTCCACTCCCGCCTCCGCCTCTTTCCAGGTAAGTTGAAATCTAGATGGACATGACCTTAAGTTGTGAAAATTGTTTTTCCCTATGGTGCAGTTGAGAGATGGGGCGAAACTTGCGGAAGTATTAAGGTCAACGGTCATAGGTTGAAGTAGTACCGACCGGAAGTCTCGGCTGAGGAGATTGCACCATTATACCTTCTTTGAGGACGGCGTACGGTCCATCTAGCGACCTTAAACCAAACGCTTGTTGGGAGACAACCCAAGGTTTTGCTTTCTTTTCCCTTTTCTAGCTTGGTTTTAGATAGTTTGCTTCGTTTTGTTTTTGTGTCCTCTAGACATGAACTAGATATTCTCTAAGAAAGGATTACAACTCAAGAGCAACACTGGAAGGACAGAAGTTCGAGAAATTGAGAAGACAGAGCTTGACTGAGACACATCTCGGGTCTAGTCCCAGGATCGCGACCGAGATGTTCTTGCTCAACCGAGGTGACTAGGTCTGACATCCACTCTAACACCTCGGTCCACTCAGGAACATCTCGACCGAGGTGTAATCAAATTCGGCGAGGGGTATAAAAGGCGCGACGGTTTCTCACTCTTCCACTTTTTCCCTCTTTACCCTCACCTCGACCACAACGGAACGCCACCCTTAAATTCTCGATTCTTGCTCGTTTTCGACGTTTCTTGGCTCGAATTCAACGGAGGAAGCAAGAGATTCAGTTTCCAAGCATCAAACAACAAGGAAAATGCTCCAATCTGCAAAATCTGGGGTATTTCGTACCGAACCCTAACTCTTCCCTTCTTTTGTCGATTTTGAGTAGATCTGGCTTTGGTTGCCATAGTTTGTTGCTGAAAAGGATATAAGTACCCCTTAGGAAGCTTTTGGATGTGATTTTGGGGTAAAAAGCTTAGAGATTCAGGATTTGCGTTTGAACAGCAGTTTGCCTCGGTCTAGTCGACTATGTCTCGACCGAGGTGTTCTTGGGCAACCAATGTGTTCTTCATCCAGAAAAATGAGCAAAAGATGTGATCGTCAATTGACCTTGAGAGACAGGCCTAGTAGTTCACACCAGTCTTCCTCTTCCTCTGCTTCTCAGTTTCCCATTCCGGTGATCCACGAGCGACACCAGAAGGACTATGATTGCATTTGCGGGCGCCTGATTATTGCCCCACATTTTCTTCACGTTGATGCCTTCGAGTGCCTCCATGTGGTGGAGGACTTGAAGAAGATTATCTCCATGGTAGGTTTGGAGGAGTTCATGGATATTAGAGCACCGGCCTATCTGGAGCCGATGTTGGAGTTTGTCAGTTCTATGATGTATGTGTCGGAGCATCAGGGGATCAAGTACCGTCTGCTGAACAAGAACTACGTAGTTCCGATGGATCAGTTTAGGTAGATTTTCGGCTTCCCTACACCGACAGAGACAATTTTTCATTCCCGAGCGGTGGCTCCGAATTTTTCTGGTCAGATAGCCCATGTGACTGACCATAGTGATAGGTGGCGGCCCGGAGACTCGTCAGAGCGTATTATTTTCCATCTTGCTTTCCGTTTGGCTCACCGGACCTTTGGTGAGACTCTTCTGGCGTGTACTGAGATGCCCCAGAAGATCCGACAGGGGGAGCTTGTGAGTTTATTTTGCATGGTGACTGGAGGAGTGCAAGACTTTGTTACCATGCTGGTAGATGATCTACACAAGATTAAGGGGAAGTCGACGGGCGATATCTACAGTGGTGGGTTGGTGACCCACATTGCCACTTCCATGGGACTTGACTTATCAGCTTGTACACCTGTCGCGGCTGCGAAGCCGTTGGAACTGCAGGAGATGATCATCCGACGCATCTTAGTTCCTCGTGGCCTTGGCACGCCATATGTTACCATGCCATGGGAGATGACAACTCCACATGGGATTATTTGGTCATCGTAGTTTTCTGTTTTTGATCATCACTATAGGTCTGCGGCTTCGTTCCCTTACATGCAGGATGTTAGAGATGCAACTGATGATGATGATGATGATGAGGGGTATGATGGAGGAGCTGTCATGGAGACCGGTACTGATACAAGAGGCCCTAGTGTTCCCGTTGTTGACATTGATGACGAGGCGACGGAGGATGAGAGAGCACCACCACCACCACCACCTCAGCGCAGATCCCGCCACCATAAAGATCTCGAGGCACACCGGAGGATTGTTGATCTCACTGACCAGATGATAGATGCATACGCAACCCTTATAGTTGACATCACAAAGCGCTTCGCTTAGGAGCGCCGACACATTGAGGGATGGACGCATCGGATGGAGGAGAGCCAGCACATCAATAGACGGATGATGAAGATCCAACATCAGCAGGTTATGGGCTATCTGTTCGACCCGACCCAAAATCCTTATATTCCACATCCACGACCAGCTGACGAGGATTAGAACTTCATGGATTTTCTTTATTTATTATTCAGTTAAGCTAGGTTCGGTGAGTATTTTGACTTTCAGACATATATTTGACCCATTGGGACAATGTGTCCCAAGTATGGGGTATTTGGATGTACTTATATGACCAATTTGCTTCTATGGTTGTATCACTCTTTTGAATATTATTGCTTATTTGGCTTAATGTTCTTATCTGTCATTACATGCAGTACAAGTTCCTGATCGAGAAAAACGTCAAAAACCAATTTGAAAAAAAAAAAAATTCCTCGACCAAGACGTTCATGGCCTATCGAGGATGAACACCTTGGATGATTCCAGAACACCTCGACTGTAATATCCGGAATTTTTATTCCGTTAAATTCCGTAGCAAACCGGATCCCGATGAGTTGATCTTTCCTCGTTTTACACCATCTTAAATTTCTATCATTTTATGTAACTTCACTTCACATAAAATGATAGAATTTTATATCAAACCCTAATATATGTATACATATTTATATATATAGATATATCTATTTTGGTGACAAACTCATGACAACTATTGACAAGTTTCAGCCCATTTCTTTCTTCTCTCTATTCAGCCCATTCTCACTTTTCTTTCAGCATGGTTGGGAAGTAAGGAGCATCATGGACCAGCAGTGAAAAAGCCCAACCCTAATACTCCATATCAGCTTCACGCCAGCCAACAGGAGAGCCTTTCGGACGCGTCAACAACCAGTGGAGGATCGCCTTCTCTTCCTTCCAAATGGTACCGCTCGGGAAGATCTTCACTACGTTAATTAAGCCGGATTTGCTTCCCTCTCTTCCGTCTTCATGCCTGCCAACCCATAGGTCCAGATTCACACCTTCTCTCTCCCGGATCTGCAGCTGCTCGACTCCATCAAGGCCGCCTCCCATCGAGTCTCTGAGCGTCACAACGGCACGCATCAAACTGTTGTAGAATGCCAGACGAGCATGTGATCCTTGCCCTCTCCCCTTCTACAGACGACGACTGAACCTTACGCCTTTGTTGATGAGCAGCGGGGAGCCACAACATGAGCACGGGTCATCTTTTGCATTTGTATGTACATTGACATGTGTACCGCCTGTGTGTCGACCAACCTTTGCCTCTGACTATAAGTACCGGTAAATTTTCTTCCTCGTTTATTTGGAACACACAGCAACGTAACTCGTCCTATATTCCTTGACTGACATTTGCCTTGTAGACTGCAACTAAGGACCCCCACTGTCAACACTTTTGACCCTTCTCTAGCTCTCCAATAACGCAGCAGAAGCAACCTTCGTGCTGTCTTCCCCGTGCCTTCGAGTCTCGGAATCGGGTAATGCTTGTACCCCTTGCTACACTATACTTCAGTCCACCTTTCCTTGCCTAACATGGACCAGTTTTCGTCTTTAAACCTACTCAAAACAACTATAGGAGAGTTGTACAGATTCATGCATTTTTCTGAGTTTTCGGAAGTGACAAACAGTCAAATTCGGGTCCAGATTTGGATAAGTTAGACTTCTTCTTTTTGGCTGAATTTTGGATATGTTGTAGTCCGTATTACATAGTAGATCATACTAAAATTTGGGAAGAATCGAAGTTTCGGTTTGAGAGTTACGAAGTTGCAAAGTTGATTCCTCATGAAGTTTTTACAATTGTGCTGATTGTTGGGAAAAACAGCATGTGATGCTGTTTTGTGAGATAATTTTGAATAGGCTTTTGATCTCTGTTGGACTTGAATTTTTGATATGATATATTTGGAATATTGTAGTAGAACCTATCAAAATTTGGAATACATCCAGCGAGTGGTTTAGGAGTTATGATTTTTCAAAGTGTACTCAGATTTTGGCTAAGTATAGGAAACTTCAAGTATTGTAACCAACTTTGGAAATTTTTGTAGAAGTGAAGGGTGAACAGTTTTAAGAAATTATTGCTCCTAGGAGTAGATGAGATATCATAGATGATCTAGAGAATTATTTCGGAATTTTTATAAGATTATTCGAATTTTATATTTGAAGCCGAAGTTGGACCTTAACGATCTTCCCGAAAATAGGAAAATGGGTAAATTGCCAGTTTGTAACCAAACTCATCTTTAGGAGTTAGAATATGACTCTTTAGTCTCAAATAAGAGTTTAGGCATGAATTATGGAATTTTTGGAAGTTTTGGGATCAAGGGTAAAATAGTCATTTTACCATAAATTGGTACTGTATTAAATTTTGTTCTAATAGGATCTTCTACCTTAGAAGTCTTAGACTTCTAATTACCTAGAAGGTGTGCTGACACACTTGCCTCCATTGACAGGCAACCGACTTATACAGTTACAGATTGAGTTGTGATTAAGAGAGTCGAGATCTGATTTAGGTAAGTGCACGGACTTACTTAGCTGGCTTCTTGTATGAGTGTAATGTGTATAAGTGGTGTTTGTTAGTTATGATAAACAACGAAACTGGATTTGACCGACTTAATTATAGTGTGTAATTGACCCAAGTGTATGATAACGGGTCGTGACATCATCTGCCTAGCTCTTGCGAGAGTCTAGGAGGTTCCCTGCGACCAGCCCAGTCAGGTAGACGGTCAGATGCATTAGTACCATTCCTCGTTGGTAAACGGGGACACAGGCGAGGTTTGGGAATCCCTCGTGTCACAAAATAAGTATCATTAGTAATGACTTATCACCTAATTAAAGATAATAAAAGGATTGAGTGTTGCATGTTGATTGTGTATGTTGTGTGTTTGTGCTTTTACCTCTATACTTATGCATAGAATGTTAGCTAACGGTATTATACCGCTTTGTAGATGTCTTGCAGTTTAAGACAGTTGTAGAGGGATCCGGAGGGAATGGTAAGCCAGGTCCACGTACTCATTTAGTTGGGGACGAGGTGGTCTTATGTTATTCATATGTGTCGTTTTATTACCGTTGCTTTGTAAGGCTGATACACATCATTCATGTGTATATTGTTTAAAATTTTCAAATGTTTTTAATACTTTTGTGCCTTGTTGTAAGATCCTATTAAAATTGTTGTCAAACTAAGGTCGGGACCCATTGTGAGGTCCTAACCAGTAGCTCCCCGAATTTTGAGAACTTGGGGTGTTACAATATGGTACCAGAGCTCTGGGTTGGCAACAATGACACTTGAAATCTTCTGAAAGACCAAATGTATAAAATAACTTGAACCCGAAAGGGGTCTAAAATTTTCAAAACGGATTTATGTTTTCACACGTGCGCATAGTCGTGTTGTTGGGTTAGTAGTACGTTGGACCACCATGGCTCTCCGTGGACCTTTACAACTTGGATCGATGTGAGTTAGCATATAGACTTATTATGATGAGTATTAATGTATGTTATATATATGTATATGTGTAGCATGTTAGTATCCTTTAGTTGTGATATCATGAAGCGATTATCGCCTCATGATAAATCGGTAGCAGACTTGATGAGTTTTCAACACGAGAAAAGGACTCGGACCTTGGATAAAGTATTATACTCGGGTGGGCGTCCTAGTAACCCTTGTTAACCATCCAAAGAACTAATTGGCGAAGAAGTAAAGATATGGAGATAATTTTGACCATAAGTACAATCAAATGAGGAAGAATTCCCGATTCAACTCAGATAAAAGGAATAGAAGGTCGTACAAGGAACTCGGGCATACGAGGCCGAGAGACGGAACTAGAAGAACCATGCAAGAGACTACAAGAGTGCGGAGTAGAGATAACAATATTGGACCGAGACAAGTAGAAGTGAGTACAACCAAGATTGTGGAATCAAGGACATTACAATCGAGACGGATGCCCCATAGACCAGTATGGGCATGAGAAACTAGAAGAGACAATGTCAATCCGGGTGTGAGAATCTAATGTGCACGGAATGAAGACCTATAATTGAGTGTAGAAGTGAAAAGGAAGACCCCACAAGCGTGGGGAGGTTTTGACCTCCTCAGAGATATAAAAAGTTTGAAAGAAACCGCGACGCCATTATCCAAAAAAATAAAAAAATAAAAAAAATAAAAAAATGGAAGCCTGTAGCAAGGTCAACGGAGTTTCATGAAGGCGATATTACCACTAAATCAAGTGAAGAAATGTGCATGGGTGAAAAACCTTGCTGGACTCGAGAGTCCAGGGTAACCCCAATTATCACGGGACCAAAGCCATCAACAAAGACGGTCCATGCAAGAGGAACCGCAGGTGGATGATCGTTACGGCCATAAGAATTCCAAGACGCTTGCAAGCTATCGTGGAAAACTTGAAACGACTATTTATGTCAGATGGATGACCCAATCGGACTAGAGGAATGGAGTTAGCCAAAGGAAGCAGGAGGGTGAATGATTGAACACACTAAAGAAGTATAAAAGGATTGTTGTGAGCAACTATTTACCTGTTAGCTAAGGAAATTTTGACAGATCACAATTAACATGGAATGAAGACTTACTACTTAATGTAAGAGCGAAGGGTAGACTTCACAAGCCTGGAGACATTTTGTCTTCTTTAAAGATAAGAATTCTAAGAGGAATCACAACGCCAGTATCGAACGATCGAATCCCGTATCATAATCAATAGAGATTTGGATGGAAATATTACAAACAATGCCGATTAAGGAACCTGTGCTTGTGAGAATCGTGTGGTGGACTCAAGAGTCCAGGGTAACCCCCATTTATAACAGAACATAGGTCATCAACACAAACGGTCCCTGTAAAAGGGACTACAACTGGGAGGAAATTAAAAGTCATCGGAACTACAAGACACATACCATCTATCGTGGAGTGTTAGGAATAACTTTTGACGGCAGGCGAATGGCACAGTGAGACTTGAGAAAGAGAGTTGTTCTAAAGGAAGCAGAAGAGTGAAAGATAAGATGAACTAAAAGAAGGATAAAAGGATTAATCTAGTAGGTGATGTGCACCAAAAGTTTAATACCAGTAGAGGTATGAAATTGAGATAAGTCAATTATAGACTGACCGATGTCAACCAAGGACGTGCAAGTATTGTTGGGTATTGACGAGTTATGTGTCATTAAGAAGAGATATTTGTGAATGTGGATCTATGGAGTAGCTTTACCGACGCCTTAGAGGATTCCCTCAAGTAGGCAACTACAACTTTCTTGGATGAATTAAAGGTGTAAGAAAAACGTTTTAAGGGTTACTTCTTGGCCAGTTAAGATCAAAATCCTGTCAAGTAAGGGAGTTTAGATCCGTGGTAGAAGAATTAAGAAAGTAAGCGGAAGAAGTTGTTTTTCAATCGTTGTTTTATTTTCTTAAGGTAGGTAAAGAAGGTACTTGGCACTTCATCCGTATACGACTCATGGTGGAATTGGAAGAAAGAGTTTTGAGGTCAATCATTTTATACTTACAGATAAGGTCCTTAGGATTAATGAGTGACAATAGGATAAGCATTGTAGCGCAGCGGAAGCTTGGTGGGTCCTAACCCACAAACAAGAAGCTCAAGGGTACTGATGGATGTCGTGTCGAGTTCAAGATTGTGATAGTTGGGGAAATGCATTCTAGTTGGAAGAAACGTGAGATAGGCTATGTGAGGGACTGGAAATGTTGTACGGAAACTTATGGGCATGTAGAGGTAATAGAAGGAGACTGGTACCCTATTATGGATCCGAGTGAAGAGTGATGGCTTTGCTACATGTTGCCTGACAAGTAGTTTTGGAATTTCATACTAATGGAATACTCTAGAGTGAGTTTTTTGGATGGATTAGAAAAGAATTAATGATGTAATAAAAGTATTGTGCATGTCCTGCACTAGAAAGCTCCAAATGAGTAACTACCATCCTGTGTCGAAGATACATAAGAAAGAGAAGCGACAGGAGCATACTTGAAACCTAGGAACAGTGCTTAAAGAAAGCATAATCTCGGAGTAGATTTTAAGTGTAATGTTATGTCGGAACACAGTCTAGTTGCGTTTTGAGTTAGAGGGATACTATCGGGCTGGTGACAATGGTGGATAAAAGAGCGCACTACTGATGGTATGATAAAATTTATTGAGTAGTTATTAACAAATACCGGTGATATGAGATCACTTTGTGTCTAATACCGTCATTTCGGACATATTCTATTTCATTTAAGATCTTAGAAAATATGTGAGAAGCCTAAGTTTAAGCAAACGATATATTAGAGATCTTCAAATAATATAATAAAGCCAAGTGAACAAAGAGGATGACCACTGGATTTAATTTTTAGTTGTCTTGAGTATTAGACCTGAAAAGGGTAAGGGTGACGATTCCTTACCTAAGAAATAAGATGACTGAGTAATATTAAAAGACAAGACGAAGTGGATCATGATACGAAGAGCATTGGGCACTTGGTAAGGGTTGGTGGATGTCCAAGACTTTTATCCTGAGTGTGTAGTCAGAACCTTTTTAGAAGCGGTTTAGAAGCGACTGATGGACTAGTATTCCTCACCCTATTGGAGAGGGTAGCTTCAGTTTTCCATGGAGACTAAGTTTGGGAACTGAGTTGAGAATTTCAGTTGAAGAGTTACCTACCAGACACGAGTTAGTTCATCATATTAAAGGATCAAACAGTTGAGCCAGATGATACCGGTGAGATATCCGGTAACCGCTCTAGAACGTGGTAGCCGGCGCTTGTGATCTAAGTACATGAAAAGATTTAAGATTCAGTGGTTTTATGAAAAGCTGATAAGGCTACCTAAGAAGCTGGGGATAGTAAGAGACGTAACCTTTCAAAGACTTATGTAGCGATAGTTGTAACCTCGGGAGTGACGAGTTAGGGCTTGACCTTGTATGTGTGATATTGTTTGACTGCTTGTTTATTTCATGATTAAGTGTTTAGTCAGTGATGTGCTGTTTTGGTAACCTTGATGTGCGGGATATTTAGATGTGGAAACGACGAGACTTTTGTGTAGTGAACAGACACACCCATTGGGTTTCTTAAAGGCCGATCAGGATTGTCTTACCCTAAGTTTCGGGACAAAACTTATTTTTAGGGGGACCTGATGTAACGACCTGATTTTTTTTCTTTACGCTTTGATAGGGCTAGAGTAGTTTATAAAACGAAATTAAAATTTAGTGAGACTAGGATATACAAGATTAATTTTGGAAGTCGTTGATTAAATACCTTGTTCTAAGTTTCGGGACGAAACTTATTTTAAGGGGGTACTAATGTAATATCCGGAATTTTTATTCCGTTTAATTTCGTATCAAACCGAATCCCGATGTGTTGATCTTTCCTCGTTTTACACCATCTTAAATTTCTATCATTTTATGTAACTTCACTTCACATAAAATGATAGAATTTTATATCAAACCCTAATATATGTATACATATTTATATATATAGATATATATATTTAAGTGACAAACTCATGACAACTATTGACAAGTTTCAGCCCATTTCTTTCTTCTCTCTAGTCAGCCCATTCTCACTTTTCTTTTAGCATGGTTTGGAAGCAAGGAGCATCATGGTCCAGCAGTGAAAAAGCCCAACCCTAATGCTCCATATCAGCTTCACGCCAGCCAGCCAGAGAGCCTTTTAGACGCGTCAACAGCCAGTGGAGGAATGCCTTCTCTTCCTTCCAAATGGTAACGCTCGGGAAGATCTTCACTGCGTTAATTAAGCCGGATTTGCTTCCCTCTCTTCCGTCTTCACACCTGCCAACCCATAGGTCCAGATTCACACCTTCTCTCTCCCGGATCTGCAGCTGCTCGACTCCATCCACACCGCCTCCCATCGAGTCTCTGAGCGTCACCACGGCACGCAACAAACTGTTGCAGACTGCCAGACGAGCCTGTGATCCTTGCCCTCTCCCCTTCTACAGACGACGACTGAACCTTACGCCTTTGCTGGTGAGCAGCGGGGAGCCACAACATGAGCACGGGTCATCTTCGGCACCTGTATGTACATGGACAAGGTTACCGCCTGTGTGTCGACCAACCTTTGCCTCTGACTATAAGTACCGGTAAATTTTCTTCCTCGTTTATTAGGAACACACAGCAGCGTAACTCATCCTATATACCTTGACTGACATTTGCCTTGTACACTGCAACTAAGGATCCCCACTGTCAACACACTTGACCCTTCTCCAGCTCTCCAATAACGCAACAGAAGCAACCTTCGTGTTGTCTTCCCCGAGCCTTTGAGTCTCGGAATCGGGTAATGCTTCTACCCCTTGCTACACTATACTTCAGTCCACCTTTCCTTGGCTAACATGGACCAGTTTTCGTCTTTAAACCTACTCAGAACAACTATAGGAGAGCTTTACAGATTCATGCGTTTTTCTGAGTTTTCGGAAGTGACAAACAGTCAAATTTGGGTCCAGATTTGGATAAGTTAGACTTTTTCTTTTTGGCTGAATTTTGGATATGTTGTAGTCCGTAGTACGTAGTAGATCATACTAACATTTGGGAAGAATCGGAGTTTCGGTTTGAGAGTTATGAAGTTGCAAAGTTGATTCCTCATGAAGTTTTTATAATTGTGCTGAGTGTTGGGAAAAACAGCATGTGATGCTGTTTTGTGAGATAGTTTTGAATAGGCTTTTGATCTCTGTTAGACTTGAATTTTTTATATGATATAGTTGACATATTGTAGTAGAACCTATCAAAATTTGGAATAAATCCAGCGAGTGGTTTAGGAGTTATGATTTTTCAAAGTGTACTCAGATTTTGGCTAAGTATAGGAAACAACAAGTGTTGTAACCAACTTTGGAAATTTTTGTAGAAGTGAAGGGTGAACAGTTTTAAGAAATTATTGCTCCTAGGAGTAGATGAGATATCATAGATGATCTTCCCGAAAATAGGAAAATGAGTAAATTGCCAGTTTGTAACCAAACTCATCTTTAGGAGTTAGAATATGACTCTTTAGTCTTAAATAATAGTTTAGGCATGAATTATGGAATTTTTGGAAGTTTTGGGATCAAGGTTAAAATAGTCATTTTACCATAAATTGGTACTATATTAAATTCGGCTCTAATAGGATCTTCTACCTTAGAAGTTTTAGACTTCTAATTACCTAGAAGGTGTGCTAACATACTTGCCTCCATTGACAGGCAACCGACTTATACAGTTACAGATTGAGTTGTGATTAAGAGAGTCGAGATCTGATTTAGGTAAGTCCACGGACTTACTTAGCTGGCTTCTTATATGAGTGTAATGTGTATGAGTGGTGTTTGTTAGTTATGATGAACAACGAAACTGGATTTGACCGACTTAATTATAGTGTGTAATTGACCCAAGTGTATGATAATGGGTCGTGACATCATCTGCCTAGCTCTTGCGAGAGTCTAGGAGGTTCCCTGCGACCAGCCCAGTCAGGTAGACGGTCAGATGCATTAGTACCATTCCTCGTGGGTAAACGGGGACAAGGGCGAGGTTTGGGAATCCCTCGTGTCAGAAAATAAGTATCATTAGTAATGACTTATCACCTAATTAAAGATAATAAAAGGATTGAGTGTTGCATGTTGATTGTGTATGTTGTGTGTTTGTGCTTTTACCTTTATACTTATGCATAGAATGTTTGCTAACGGTATTATACCGCTTTGTATATGCCTTCCAGGATAAGACAGTTGTAGAGAGATCCAGAGGGAATGGTCAGCTGGTTCCACATACTCATTTAGTTGGGGACGAGGTGGTCTTATGTTATTCATATGTGTCGTTTTATTACTGTTGCTTTGTAAGGCTGATACACATCCTTCATGTATATATTGTTTAAAGTTTTCAAATGTTTTTAATACTTTTGTGCGTTGTTGTAAGATCCTAGTAAAATTGTTGTCAAACTAAGGTCGCGACCCATTGTGAGGTCCTAACCAGTAGCTCCCCGAATTCTGAGAACTTGGGGTGTTACATCGACCGAGGTGGCTTTTAACTAAAATTTTTTTGAAACGTTCTGTGCTTCTTCTCTGGATATGACCTCGATGATGATTATGTTAGCAGATTGGTTTTGAAATCTGTATATGCTCGAAAGGTTTTATGATATGTTTAAGTTGCAAAATGCTTTGTTTGAAGTTTTAGCATGTTTAATACTTTGTTTTTATCAAAATTATGTTGGATTTGAAGGTTGACAGCACATGATGAGTTCTATCACATTCTTCCTGGGATGACTAAGGCAATTCATTCTCTACTCTTCTTCTTCTTCTTGATCATGCTTTAGCCCCTCATATACATATTTTCTCCCTTTACCTATCCAGGAATTAGGAAGAAAGTGAAGAAAAGCAAGTGAAAGTGGAGTTGAGATGTTAGCTAAAAGTGTTAGAAAAAAACAAATTAGGTTTGGGGACGTTGGTCTTGATGATGAGTAACTCGGCACCATTCACATAGCCGGGTGTTTATGACTTGCCAAAGTCGGATAGATCGATAGTCCTAACGGGTCATGGTATGTGCATCAAGGGTTTGAGGCATCTCAAGAAATTGATGATTGCTAATCTCCTAGGCTTCGGTTATTGTGCACCTCTCTCCATGCATCCCAAAAAGTGAAGTAAAGTGAAAATACGCAAAGCTTATTGGTGAAAGATGTTGAGATTCAATGAAAGTGAAGTAAGATCCTATTCCTCGATTCTAGCACCACATTACCCAATATACATCCCACCCTTACACGTTTCTTGACGTCTTTTGAAAGCCCTTGAGACCTCGAGCTTGTTGATTAACTTGGTGGTTTAAACTTGATTATGCATGATTAATTTCGATAAATATTCTTTATTATGCATTCTATGATTTTATGCAAAGATGAACATCTTTCTTATATTTATAAAAAAATTTTGATAATATTTTTATTTTATTTACCATGAAGCATTCTCTTAGGGTGATCTATGAGTTGAGAACACCACCAAAATGTTTTGAAATGTTTTTCATTGATGTTTTTGATGACTTATAATCCATTCTATCTTGTATCTAAGATTTGGATCTTGCTTGTGAACAAGCAAGAGACAAGTATGGGGTATTTCGATAGTATGTATTACTGTCTATATTTTGGGATAGGTTTAGACGTTTTATCTTCATAAATCTGCATGTATGGATGTATATTCTTTAATTTTATTGTTGTTTTATCTACCTTTGCTGGAATCTAGGTCTACACCTAGTTTCGTTGTAATTATAGGTAAAATGGCACGTTTTGGACCGAAATGGACCTAAGGAAGCTAAGGAGACATGGAGCTACATTCTCGGCATTGAGGAGTTATAAGAAGATCTCATGAAGCATAGAAATGATTTAGAAGATTTATTTTTGGACCAGATTAGGGAGTTTCACTCTCAGCTGAGACTCACCTCAGTCAGCTACAATGCCACCTCGTCCGAGATGATCTTCACGAGAGTCTGGACCGAGGCGAAGTGATGACCGGACGCGAGATCTTTATTTTTAGCTGAGATCTTCTATTTTTGGAAAGTGAATATCACATATTTTTGGCTGGATTTTTGGAAGGAAGAATATATTTTGGCTGATATATTTTGGAAGATATGGAGATATATTTTAAGAAAATTATCTTTTTAAGATATTTTATCTTTGGAAGATAATTTTCCTATATATATGGACTGATTTTCTAGAGATCAGCTATCTCAGAAATTCTGGATCAGAGGAGCATAGTTCTCTAGAGTTGAAGGAAGTTTTAAAGGTTGAAGATCAAGGAAGGAAGGAATCTAGTTGAAGTTGGCTTTCAAGGAAGTTTGTAAGATTTTCTTAGTTGGTTTGATTGTTTTCTTTTCTGATTATGATTGAGGAACGCTGATTATTTGTTTGATTGTTTGATTGAGTTATTGAAACCTTTGTGTTAAGATTTTCTTGTTTTAATATTGATTCCTTTCTTATATATTTGATTATTGTTATCATGATGATTGTTGGCTAAGTTCTTTATGCGATTCTAGGTTGTTTGGCTGAAAGTTGTGGGAAAGACGATGATAGAATGATCTTTTACCCCAGTGGACCCTGAAAGCTCGAGCCTTTACCTTAACCGACAAACACCTCGGTCAGTCATAGAACATCTCGGCCAGGATGGGATATAAATTGAGCGAGGCGAGCCCTTTCTTTATCCTTATCTGAGTTGAGGTTTCAGTTTGCCAAATCCTATCCTTGTTATACCTTTCCTGGTTCAACGCAAGCCTAGGATGAACCTTACCCGGTGATTCCTTTGCTTGTATACTGAAGATCATGAGTGTAGGTAATAAAGGTTTATCCTTTATTGGGGTATGAGTGTGCCTTTGTCCCATCTTTGAGAATTAGCCTGAGACTTACCCGGTAAAGGTTGATTCTATTCCCTTGGGTTGTGTGTTGGTTTGAGATTATAGTTCCTTTCCTTCGTACCTTGAGACTTACCCGGTGAGAGGATCTTTGGTTTGGCACAAGGAGTAGTGAGACTTACCCGGTGATCTATTCCCACCTTAGAAACACCTTACCTTTGCAAACCTCAGCTTTGTCCACGTTATTCTTTGAGATCTTGAGTCAGAACCACAATTGGATGCTTTAATCTCTAGAATCTGCATTCCTTTTACTTGGTTTTTATATCATATTTGATAGCTTTTCTTAGTTGCGTGTTTGTTGTTTGTCAACCTGAATTACCGAGCTTTGTTTCACAATAGTCCCTGTGTTCGACCCTACAACTCTTGCTTTTTTTTACAATCGATCCACACATTGCGGGTTAGCTATTTGCAATTATTCTTCGTATAAATATTAAAGCTTGCACACACCTTTTGGAGCGAACAGTTATTCCTCCATGCGTTATATATGACTATGTTTTGGCTAGAGATGTATTTCCTCTATGCCCTGTGATGTGAGTATGGCAAGAGATGTGATTCCTCTATGTCTTTGGAGGTGTAGCGTTATGGCCCTGTTTTATGGAGTTTATCATTCCTCCATTGTTGTGTTTGAGGTTATAGATTGTTATAGGTTGTGACCTTTTGAACAGAGATGTGATACCTCCGATTGAGAGAGTTATACCTCGGCATATGGGTCCGAGAGGATTAGGGATTTTTCAAGTTTTGGGACGAAACTTGTTTTTAGGGGGGGGGTGAGATGTCAGAGCCTTAGTTGCTGAGAGTGAGTGTTGAGGGCACAGATTGTGCCTGATCGCCCCTGCATGACAGAAAGGCCACCCCTGCGCCTCCTTGAGGCGCCCCTGTAGTTTAGGGTGTGCTGCAGCCGTCTTTGTTGACTCTTGACCCGTGCTTTCCTCTTTCCTTCCTCTATAAGTTTCTTCTCTTTCCTTCCTGATGAGGGTTACCTTATTTGCAGCTCTATCTTCTTCCTCACGTTCATCTTCCTCTCCTTCCTTCTTTTGATCTCTTTATTGATCTTCTTGGATCCTTGTTAAGTTTATGAGAGCTTTTGTGTGGTTTTGTTGGTGGATGATGATGGGTGATGTTTTTGTGCCTTGTTGAGCCAACTTAGAGGTTGTGGTGAGAGGTTCTGCCTCTGTTTAGGTTCAGCTTGGTAGGTTTATTTTCCATCTCTTCCTATGTTTCTTCTTTCTTTCTTCTTTCCTTCTTTTCTTCATCCATAGCTTAGGTTCTGCAAGTTTGATCTTGTGGAAGCCTTGATTGGCTTCATTTGATGTATATATGTATGTATATGTATGTGTATGGGTGCTAGCTGAAGGAGTGAAGAGATCGAGTGAAGAAGCAAGGAGAAGCTGAAGGTGTGCCCTCTACACACCAGCTGCCCCTGCGCCACCTTGGACTGCCCCAGCGCCGGCTGATAGATGCCCCTGTGCCACCTTGTAGGCGCCCCTACGGCCAACTGCACTAGCCTTGTCTTGCTCTTGGTTCTATAGGTGTGTCTTGCTTCTAGGCTTGCCTATGGATGGCATTGCCTCTCCCTTTCCTAGTATAAGAGTGTAGTACCATGCTAGGTATAGATGAGGATATTTGGTTATATATGATCATGTTATGCCTTATACGGATTTTCAGGATTTCTAGGTTGTGAGGCTTAATGACAAGAACTTTTGCTTAGATCGTTTTTATCTTATCAAAATTAATTCCCAACTTAACACTAAAGAAAGTATAGAGGTTAAGTAATGGTCGAAACCAAGAGAGTTTGGTTGATGTTTATATCAAATTCAATTATTGATTTTGTTAATAAGTAAAGGGGGGGGGGGTGTTGGATTGAATTGATGCAAACCAAAGTAAGAAAGCAAGTAAGAAGATAAATAAGATGATGATGAATGGACTACACTAGGTTGATTCTTAGCATGCAAGACTACTTTGGTTGGTTCCTTTTACAAGTTTTCAAGCAATGTTCCCTTCTTGATCATATGTATGTGTTGAGCCAACCGGCATCAACACAACTTAACAAGTTTAGTGTTCCGTAAACCTACAAGAACAAATCACAAGTTAGCTTTCAAACAAAGACAAAGGGATATAAAGAGAAGAGTAAAACCATTAAACTTTTCTTTATATTTGTATTCCTTTTCCCTTAAGAAATTACAACCAGTTCTTACCTAAAGGTTTCTACTAGATTAAAGACGCGAACCCGGAATCTATTAATCCTAGTTCATTACATGCATTTAGACACTAAGGTGATCAATCTTAAGTGAGAAGAAAATATGCAATTAGATAAATGAAGCTCAAGGAATACAAAACATACTGAATAAAACTTGTATTAAAAAGGACTTACAACCAAAGCAACAATGCAGCTTCAAAACAACCCAATTAGAAACTCATTACATAAAGGAAGCAAGAGAAAAGAGAGAATAAAATGGTGAAATGATGGATGATACTAGCAATCAGCCATAGGTCTATTTATACTACAAATGGCACCAAATGGGAGTAAATGGCCGGCCTAAACAACCACCTTTAATGTCATAAAGGTGGTGCAAACAGCCGGAGTAAAGTCTCTGTCGCACAACCGCAGGGGCGGTTTACGCGAAAACGCTAGAAGTTCTTCGTGGCCGCAGGAGCGGCCTAGAATTTCCGTAGGGGCGGATCTTTAATGCTCTTCAAACGTCCGACTCTTCATCTTTCTGTCGCTTTTGATGTCGAGCTGCAAGGGCGGCCCAATGTCACAGATGGGGCGGTGACACTAGCTCTTCGGCTTCACAGCTCGGCAGGGTGGTTCGCAGGTAGAGGCGCAGGGGCGCCGGTCTTCTCTTCTTCAGGATAAGTCACCGTAGGGGCGCCAAGGATGGGCGCATGGGTGGTGACAATCTTCGTTCCGGGCGATGGCAAAGGCGCAGGCTGTGTTCTGGAGTGTAGTGTCACCCTCAGGGGCGGCGACATTGCTCCGCAGGGGCGGTGAGGCATCAGAAACTTGTCTTCGTGGATTTTCTTCAACTCTCAAGTGCTTCTAACTTCTTGTTTAACTTCTTTTATGCTTCTTCTTCTGGATTAAGAAGTTAGTAGTATAAACCAACTCTAATGTAATAAAAAGACTCTAAAAACTAACCTAAATGATAGTGATTCCATCACCTATCAAACACCCCCATACTTAGACCTTTTACTCGTCTCGAGTAAAACACTTGACAGTAGTTCAGACTCAAAGGCCTCAGGAAGCATGGGTGAGAGGCATCGATAATGGAGACAAAAGAAAAACCAAGGAAGAAAGAAGGAAAATGAGAGAAAATTTGAGAAAAAGGGTGAGAAAGCTACCATCCTTATCGGTCCAAGAGTGACCTTCCTGGACAACCTCCTAATGACTCCCCTTCTTATGCCGCCAAACGTCGGAAGGGAAACCTACACTTGGTGTCGCTCATTTTACCAAGGCGCCCTTTCGGGTTTTGACCTTGCCACTCTTCTTCTTTTCATGGTAATCTCACTAATTCGGCACATCCCACAAGTCCATTTTTGCACCAACCTAATGTTGGTCGGACTACCTTCTTTTTTCCTGAACCGCCCTTTCGGGTTTTCTGTTTATCCAAGGATTTTCATGCCTGTTTTTTTTTCATTTTCTTTGGCTTTTTCTTCTTTTTTTTTTATGAATTTGAAATTGAATTACAAAACATTGAAACTAAAAACAAACATAACTCAACACAACAAAACAACCTATACATGCAAATGATATTCCCTCCCACATACTTGAAGCACACTTTGCCCTCAAAGTGGAAAATGAAAGCAAAGATAAATGTGCAGAAGGGAAAAAGATGATACCCACTAGTTGGATGGTCATGCTGGAACATCCGGTCCTTCCTCCGAGGGGTATGGGGAATGGCTGAAGAAATGCTCCTGTCGGCGGTAGAGGTCATCAAGACAGTCCTGCTGGGTGGTCAGCCGGCCTCCAATGGTGGTCTCAAAGTTGACTTGCCAAGCAAACTGTTGAGCCTCGAGCTGCTGCTATTGGGCCGTCTGCCAAGTGTCTTGGCGCCGGTCAAAATGGGTGGTCATGGAGGAGGCAAAGTTGGACTGCCAAGCCTACTGCTGCTCCAGCATGGTCTGCTGGTACTCGGTATGCTAGGCTTGATGTTGAGTAGTCAAGGTAGCCATCTGAGCCTGAAGGCTCTCAAGTGCTGGACCATCATATGGTGTTGAAGTGGGCATCTCCTCATCCTCCAGAATGGGCATGTGATCCTTATAAGGAGCCCGGCTAGAGCTCGTTGCGTGTCTCTCCACAATGGCCACCTGAGGCCGCCTCGGTACAAACGGATCCACCGGGATGTACAACTCGGATAGCTCATCACCAAATGGAAGCAGCCAGGGAAGGTAGGTGATATGGCTCCCATCTGCAAATGAAAGCCAACACAGGTTCTCCCCGTCCCTCTTGCGGAACTTGCACCTCCTAAGCATCCCCTCTATCTAAAGTGGGGCGACCAACCCATCCTCAAGGCCGGAAAGGTCCATCACCTGCTCGGCGATCAAAGAGATCACCCCGCCGCCAACAATATCCCTTGGCTCATTCTTCCTAATCCGCTTCAAAGCGGTAAGGAAGAGGTACGGCCAATCCGGCACCTTCTCACTAAGCGGGAGGCAAACATATAGTAGTGGAAGGTCCTTGAGGGCGACCTTGTTCTCCTCTTTGTTTCCACAGAAGACACTCATGAGGATCTTCGAGGAGCCTCAATCAGGGGTGAGTAAGTTTGTTGGAATACTCACCCCCAGCATGAAACTTTGAGCCGGTGGCAGCCTGCCAAAACTCTCATAGGTCGGGGATAGGAATGGGTTCCCACCAGTTCTCGGAGGCATAGAGAGTCACCCCAAACGCCTCCTGCAGCTGAGCGTAATCCAGTGTGTACTTCTTTTTGTTGAACTTGAAAGAGAGTACAACACACACATGGCCTTCTTTCTCCATGGTGAAGGTAGCAATGAATTATCGGCTAAGCTCGGGATACGTAGGAGCACTCTTCTTCAGAAATTCTCCAAGCCCAACGTTGGTGAGGAACGATTGCATGCTCTCCAACATGCCAAGCTTCTCCAAGGTTGGAATGTGCAAAAACAGAGTTGCATACACAACCCGATCTTGCACAATCCCATAACGAGTCTTTTCAACCTCAGACATTTTGTACTTCCTCTGTGGTTCCATTCTTGAAAGTTATCAAGCTAAGAATTAGAAAGTTCAGAAATTGGAGAAAGAGACGAACCCTCGGTTGTTATTTCTGCAGGGGCGGCTGAAGGATGTGCAGGGGCGGTGAGGCGCAGGGTCGGCAGCTTGCAGACGCAGTGGCAGGAGAAAGCTTCAAACGGGATTGAAAGAGAAGGACTTTGTTACCTACATTGAAGTCTTTCCGGAGGATGTTTCGGTCATGCCACGCTTTGGTCTTTTCTTTGTATGTTGTGGCATGGTCATATGCATCTAGTCTCATTTCCTCCAGCTCTTGCAGTTCGAGCTTCCGGAACTCTCCTACCTCCTCTACATTCATGTTGCACTTCTTCACCGCCCACCAAGCCTTGTTCTCAAACTCCACTGGAAGGTGGCAAGCTTTTCCGAACACAAGACGGAATGGAGACATCCCTATAGGAGTCTTGTAAGGTTGTCCGGTATACCCATAGAGCGTCGTTTAGTCTCAAGCTCCAATCCATCCTTCCGGGAGAAACCGTCTTTTCAAAGATGGTTTTGATTTCCCGGTTGGACACCCCCGCTTGGCCATTTGTTTGCGGATGGTAAGTTGTTGACACTCGTTAATGAACGTGGTACTTCTTTAGGAGAGCGGTGATCGTCTTGTTGCAAAAATGGGTGCCCCTATCACTTATCAAGGCTTTCGGGATTCCAAATCTTGCAAAAATATCATCCTTAAGAAAAGCTGCAACCACTTTAGATTCATCAGTTTTGGTGGCCTTTGCCTCCACCCACTTGGAAACATAGTTCACCGCAAGTAATATATATGTATGTCCAAAAGAAGTAGGAAAAGGACCCATGAAATATATCCCCCAAACATCAAATATTTCGCAAAATTTAAGTGAGGATTGAGGCATTTCATGTCTCCTAGAGACGTTACCTACTCTTTGGCACCTATCACACACTTTGCAAAACACAAAAGCGTCTCTAAAAATGTGTGGCCAATAGAACCCTGCATCCAAAACCTTTCTTGCAGTTTTGTTTGCCCCAAAATGCCCTCCACATGCTTCAGAATGACAGAATGTAAGGACAGATTGTACCTCATTATCCGGGATGCAACGGCGGATTACTTGATCACTATAATGCTTCCAATGATAGGGATCGTCCCAAACGTAATGTCGTGCTTTGGCCTTCACCTTCTCTCGCTGGGCCTTGGTGAAGTCTGGAGGGTACTCACTCCTAACCATGAAGTTCACAATGTCAGCAAACCAGGGTTTAAAAGATTGGAGTTTAAGACAAACCTCTGTCGACATTTCCGTAGGGGCGCCTAGTTCGAGCCGCAGGGGCGGTTACACAACAAAGGGTTGTGTAGAAGGTGTCTTCTGGAAAGCTTCCAACTATTTCCTTTCACTTGGCTGGATCTTCTTCTTCCTTCACTAGTCTGCTCAAATGATCAGCCACCAGGTTCTCAGCCCCTTTCTTGTCCCGTATCTCTAGGGTGAACTCGCTTAGAAGGAGCACCCACCGAATCAACCTTGGCTCTGCCTCCTTCTTTGCCATGAGGTACCTAAGAGCTGCATAGTAAAAATAATTACCTTTACTCCAAGAAGGTACTGTCTGAACTTCTCAAGCGCAAAAACCACCACTAGCATCTCCTTCTCGGTGGTGGAGTAATTCCTTTGTGCTCCATTTAGCGTCATGGATGCATAATGGATGATGTGTGAGGCTCTTCCATCCTTCTGTCCAAAGACATCTCCTACAGCGTAGTCGCTGGCGTCACACATAATCGCGAAAGGTTTCTTCCAATCCGGAGACCGAATGATTGGTGCACTACTGAGACATGCCTTCAAAGAGTCGAAAGCTTTCTTGCAAATTTCATCCACTATGAAGGTGGAATCTTTCTTGAGTAATTCAAACAATGGTACCGAGATCTTTGAGAAGTCTTTGATGAATCGTCGATAAAAACCTACATGACCAAGAAAAGCACTGATTTCCAGAATGTTAGTAAGATAAGGTAAACTTTGAATAACATCAACTTTTGCCTTATCTACCTTTATCCCTTTTGAGCATATCACATGTCCTAGCACTATTCCTTGTTCAACCATGAAATGACATTTTTCAGAATTATGAACTAGATTTGTTTCAAGACATTTTTGAAGAACGAGTTTTAAGTGTCCTAGACATACATCAAAACTATTTCCATGGACGATAAGATCATCCATAAAAACATCAATAATGTTTTCTATATATTCGGAGAAAATACTTATCATGCACCGTTCGAAGGTGCCGGGGGCATTGCAAAGTTCAAATGGCATTCTGCGGTACGCAAAAGTGCCAAATGGACAAGTGAACGTCGTCTTTTCATGGTCTTCCTGCGCAATGGCTATTTGGAAATAGCCGGAATATCCGTCCAGGAAGCAATATTATGGATGACCTGCAAGACGTTCGAACATTTGGTCAATAAAAGGTAATGGAAAGTGGTCTTTACGTTTACCTTGTTGAGTTTCCGGTAGTGAATGCAAACTCTCCAACCAGTTTGTGTTTTACTTGGGACCATTTCTCCATATTGATTCTCCACCATAGTGATACCCCCCTTCTTTGGATACACTTGGGTTTGACTAACCAACTTGCTATCCGAGATGGGGAAAATCATATCTGCTTGGAGGAGCTTCAATACCTTCTTCTTGACCACATCCATCATCGGTGGATTCAACCTTCGTTGAGGTTGCCTAGATGGTTTCGCTTCATCCTCAAGTAGAATTCTATGCATGCAAGTGGATGGACCTATCCCCTTGCTGTCCGCAATGGTCCGTCCAACGGCCGTCTTGTGTTCTTTCAACACTTTCACCAACTTGTCCTCTTCACCGGTAGTCAACTTGTTAGAGATGATCACCGGTAGTGTGTTGTTGTCCCCTTGAAATGCATACTTGAGGTGGGGCGAATGGTCTTTCAACTCTATCTCCGGTGCCTGCACTATAGATGGAACAAGCTTTTTGCTTGGGATTAGTAAAGTGGGCCCAATGGCCAAAGTGGAGATACATAACCTCTTGTGCCCATCCAATTCGGCTAAGACCTCTTTCATGCTAGTTGTCAATGCATATTCTAAATTACGATCATCAATGTCATGCTCAATTATATTTTTCAATTTGTCAATGTTAGAAATACAAAAAAACATCTTGCACAAAAGGTTCAATATTATCAATGGCACATAAAGAATGATCATCAATAGGAAATTTCATTGCATTATAGATGTCAAATTCAACTACTTTCCCATCAAACTCCATGGTAAGTTTGCCACTAATATAATTGATTTTAGTCCTAGCAGTTTCTAGGAATGGTCTCCCCAATAATATCGGTGCAGCATGTGAGTCATTTTCCATGTCTATTACATAGAAATCAGAAGGAAAAATCAGATTATCTACCATGACTAATACATCCTCAATAATCCCTTTCAGGTAAACATTAGATCTATCAGCAAGTTGTACTACGATCAGAGTTTTAGTTAATGGCCCAAGGCCAAGTAATTTATAAATGGAGTATGGAAGGATGTTAATAGAAGCACCAAGATCAAACATAGCTTTGTCAAAAACGGGTTTCCCCTATAACACAAGGAATGCTTACAATGCCCGGATCGCTACATTTCTTAGGCATTCTACGTTGGACAACGGCGGACACATGCTCGCTCACTTGTACTTTTTGTTTCCCCTTGAGCTTTTGATTCCTCTTGATGGTGTAGAGTTCCTTCAAGAAACATGCATATTTAGGAATACTTTTCACTAACTTAAGAAGAGCGATGCTTACCTCGCATTTGGAGAAGGTCTCAAAGAGATCCTTGTCATCGATTATTCTTCTCTTCTTTAGTGCCTTGCGGAAAGGAGTTGGTGGTTTCTCAGAGTATAAGGGTGGAAACTAAGGTCGGATGTATGAAGCCTTCTCAACAGAACTCTTTGTCGAGTTTTCCGCAGGGGCACCAACTTGTAGGCTCAGGGGCGGACTCAGGAGCTGTCACCGCAGGGGCGGTGACCTCCAGCCGCAGGGGCGGCGTCGGCTCAGGGCATTGCGCAGTTGCAGCCGCAGGTACGACTATGGGGGCGGGAAAGTCGTTAGAGGGTTTGTTCTTCCCCTCTGTTGCTGTTTTTTGTTGAATTTGCTTCCCACTACTCAATGTTAGGGCACTAACATTCTCCTTGGAGTTTATCACTGTCTAGGAAGGCAATCCTCCGGAGGATCTAGCTTCGATCCTTGTAATGGCTTCCGCCATTTGCCCAACCTGTTTGTCAAGGTTCTTAATGCTGGATTTTGTTGTTTGGACATGAGTAGAAAAATGCTTAGTCAAAACCTGCAGCATATCCTCAGTTGATTGATACTTACCTTGTCAGGGTTGCTGCTTTTGGTTTTGTTGATCCCTCCAACAAAAGTTTTATTGATCACGCCAATTTTGCAAAAAATTCTGCGCATATGGATCATTTCGTGGCCTTTCCGTTGGGTGGTAGGGGTCGGCACAAACTCCACATGCCTTAAGTTGTTGTGGAGTTCCCATAAGTGTCAATCTCTTCACCATCTCTTTCAGCTCAACAAGTTCAATTGAGAACTCACTTTTCCAAGGATTAACGGCATGAACTCCTCTCTTGGAAGAAGTCCTTCCGAAATTCCGAGTTCTCTCAGCTAGTTCCCGCATCTTTTCCAAAACAAGGTCAAGAGTGGAATTAAGAATGTTACCTCCACAAGCAGCATCGACGATCCTCCTTTCGTTGTCAAGCAAGCCATTGTACAAGTACAAGACTAAGTCTTGAGTCGAATACCCATGGAAAGGACAACTGGATCGGAGGCCTGCAAACCGTTCGAAGTACTCAAAGTGAGTCTCGTCCGCTTCTTGTTCGATGTTGCTTATAGCTTTTTTCAAGCTATTGGCCTTCTTGGCTGGAAAGTACTTCTCTAGAAACGCCTTGTGGAGATTCTCCCAAGTGTCGATGCTCCCGGATGGAAGGTGGTAGTACCAATCATCCTCTCCATCCTTGAGCGTGAAACAGAACGCCCTCATCTTGATTTTCTCTTCCGTAATGTTGGCTGGTTGCATGCTCATACACACGGTATGAAACTTTCCAAGGTGTTTGATGGGGTCTTCACCACTTAGCCCATGGAATGAAGGGAGCAAGTGGATCAGCTCCATCTTGAGCTCGAAATTGACACCTTCCCCTATTGTCGGTATAGTAACCGCAAGGGGTGTTGAGTCAAGTCCGGCTGCGTGAGTTGGCAAAGTGTTTGGTTGGCCATCTCTTCTCGGAGTTGTTGTTGTCTACGTCGCCGGATGTGTGTTCTCTCAATTTCTAGATCAAAAGGAATAATTCCGGAGTTAGTAGCACGGGTTTGAACCATAAACACGGTCGAAACCAATAATCAATAATAGAAAAAATAAAAACACAACAAAACTCCCCTGCAACGGTGCCAAAATTTGACAAGATCTTTTCCTTAGGTCGTTTTTATCTTATCAAAATTGATGACCAACTTAAAACTAAAGCAAGTATAGAGGTTAAGTAAGGGTCGAACCCAAGAGAGTTTGGTTGATGTTTATATTAAACTCAATTATTGATTTTGTGACTAAGTAAAGGGGGGGTGTTTGGACTGAATTGATGCAAGCCAAAGTAAGAAAGTAAGTAAGAAGATAAATAAGATGATGATGAATGGACTACACTAGGTTGATTCTTAGCATGCAAGACTACTTTGGTTGGTTCATTTTACAAGTTTTCAAGCAATGTTCCCATCTTGATCATATTTATGTGTTGAGCTAACCGGCATCAACACAACTTAACGAGTTTAGTGTTCCGCAAACCTACAAGAACAAATCACAAGTTAGCTTTCAAACAAAGACAAAGGGATATAAAGAGAAGAGTAAAACCATTAAACTTTTCTTTATATTTGTATTCCTTTTCCCTTAAGTAATTACATCAGTTTTTACCTAAAGGTTTCTACTAGATTAAAGACCCGAACCCGGAATCTATTAATCCTAGTTCTTTACATGCATTTAGACACTAAGGTCATCAATCTTAAGTGAGAAGAAAACATGCAATTAGATAAATGAAGCTCAAGGAATACAAAAAATATTGAATAAAACTTGTATAAAAAAGGACTTACAACCAAAGCAGCAACACAGCTTCAAAACAACCCAATGTAGAAAGGCAATTAGAAACTCATTACACAAAGGAAGCAAGAGAAAAGAGAGAATAAAATGGGGAAATGATGGATGATTCTAGCAATAAGCCATAGGTCTATTTATACTACAAATAGCACTAAATGGGAGTAAATGGCCGGCCTAAACAACCACCTTTAATGTCATAAATATGGTGCAAACAGCCGGAGTAAAGTCTTTGTCGGACAACCACAGGGGGGCATTCAAGACCGCAGGGGCGGTTTAGGTGAAAACCCTTGAAGTTCTTCGTGGCCGTAGGGGTGGCTTGGCAATACCGCATGGGCGGATCTTTAATGCTCTTCAAACATCCGACTCTTCATCTTTTGGTCGCTTCTTATGTCAAGCCGCAGGGGCGGCCCAATGTCACCGCAGGGGCACCAAGGAGGGGCGCAGGATCAGTCGTAGTCATCGTTCCGGGTGCTGGCGAAGGCGCAGGCTACGTTCTGGAGTGTAGTGTCACCCACAAGGGCGGTGACACTGCTCCGCTGGGGCGGTGATGCACCAGAAACTTGTCTTCGTGGATGATCTTCAACTCCCAAGTGCTTCTAACTTCTTTTTTTAACTTCTTTTAGGCTTCTTCTTCTGGATTAAGAAGTTAGTAGTATTGACCGACTCTAATGTAATAAAAATACTCTACAAACTAACCTAGATGATAGTGATTTCATCACCTATCACTTAGGTTGAGGATGATCCTATGGATCCCTTGGGTCTAGGTGTGACCCCTTTGATTGATAGGAGATTGATATATGTCTATGCCTTGTTATTGGGCAGTGTACCTCTCAGGATTGGAGGTTGATTGTGGTTGAGTGTTGTATGAGGTTGAGGTAAGTCCGTACGACTTACTTAGCTACCATCCTTATATTGGGTGTTTGCATGAGTGGTGTGTTTGTTATATGTTTGCTAAGATAGCATGTGATGTCGTTTCTTACCGACTTATGTTTTATTTATTACCCTGTATGTGTGGTTGTGATAGCATTTCCCTCTCATCCTGCCGTGGAGTCTGAGAGGTTCTTTGACGTCAGGCCACCTGGTATACAAGTAGGGAGCAATCCACTCTCATTGGGTACACAGGTTGTATGACCGACACTACTTCCAGATGGCTAGCAGGCCACAAGGCGAGAATGATACGTTCCTCGTGTCACAGAGTTTCATCTATCTATGTATATATACGGTTTGAGTGAATGAATATTATATAAAGATAATAAATGGGTAAATGTGTAATTGCGTGCTGATGTGTTTATCTTTCATGATTGTGCTTGTGCTTATACATTACCTTATATATGTATGGTTAGCTTATGGTTTCATACCATGTTGTTGATGCCTTGCAGGATAGGCGTACTGCTGAGTGAGCTGACAGGGTGACAGGTCGAGGACTCTTGTACATTAGGGGTTATGGCTTTTGGGGTTGTTTACGTTTCCCTCTTGTGTGAGGATGATATTTTGTATACCTCCTGCGTGAGGATGTTGCTTTATACATGGCTATGATCTTGTTTACCTTTTGGTTGTACAGTTTTATACAGTTTATGTATTTGTTTTATATCTATTAGTGCCATGTTGTAAGGTCTAGTGACCTTGTTGTCGGGCTAGGGTCAGGATCCACTGTGAGATCCTAGCCCAATGTGGCATCCCAAGTCCCGTGGATTTGGGGTGTTATAGGATGTGCGTTACTACTTTTGGAATGAATCTCTACTTTTCAAGAGAAGTCCAGATGGGATGCTAAGGAGATGCATTCTGGAAGATGGGACGGAGAGTGTTATGAGGCATTGCCATTCACCTCCGTGTGGAGGATATGGTAGCGCTCATGAAACATGCACTGAGGTATTATGTTCCGGTTTCTTTTGGCATTTATTATTTAAGGATGTGCAAACGTTTGTTGCTTTTTGTGATGCATGCTAAAGAACAGGAATTTATCAAGGAGGAACGAGATGCCACTCAATAATACTCAAGAGGTCAAGATCTTCGATGTTTTGGGAGTTGATTTTATGGGACCATTCCCATCTTCTTCAAGGAATCTATACATACTCTTGGTGGTTGACTATGTTTCGAGATGGGGGAAGCCATCGCTTCTCCCACCAATGACGTCATGGTAGTTGTGAAATTCTTTAACCTGACCATCTTCCCACACTTTGGGACACCTCGAGTCATTATAAGTGACGGAGGGACACACTATACAACCCGGAAGTTTGAAGCACTTCTACCGAAGTATGGGGGAACCCATAAGGTAGCAACTCCCTATCACCCTCAAACTAGTGGGCAAGTTGAAATCTCGAATAGAGAAATCAAAGGAATTTTGGAAAAGACCGTCTCTAGAACGAGAAAAGATTGGTCCATGAAGTTGGACGACGCTCTTTGAGCATATATGACCGGTTTCAAAACTCCGATCGGAACCACACCTTACAACTTGGTTTGTGGGAAGTCTTGTCATCTTCGGGTAGAGCTGGAACATACGGCGTATTGGTCCATAAAATAGTTGAATTTCGATATGAAAGAAGCTGGGGAGAAGCGACTCTTGGACAACAACGAATTGGAAGAATTACGCTTGAATGCTTACGAGAATGCTAAGATCTATACGGACAGGACAAAGAAGTGGCATGAGAAGCAAATTGTTCCAAAGGAGTTCAAAGAAGGCGGCCTTGTTCCTCTCTTCAACTCCCATCTTCGCCTATTTCCCGGTAAGGTAAAATCTAGATGGACCGGACCATATATTGTCAAACATGTTTTCCCTCATGGTGCAGTTGAAGTATGGGGTGAACATAGCAGAAACTGTAAGGTGAACGGTCACCGACTGAAGAAGTATACACCGGAATTCTGGTTGAGGAGATTGCACCATTGCATCTCATATGATCATCACAAGAAAGGTCCAGCTGGCGACCATAAATCAACCCTTCTTGGGAGGCAACCCAAGTTATTGCTTTCTGTCATGCTTTCTTGATTAGTTTAGTGTAGTTTTTGTGTTTTTGTGTTCATGATAACAGTGACTAGGTACAATCCAATAAGAACAACTTAGGAAAACACACGGACGGAATTACGATTCGAGAATCTGAGGAACGGACGAAAACTAGATGACATCTCGGGATCTGTCTCGACCGAAACCCATATGAGTCAACGGAGATTAGAGTAATAGGGAGTCATCTTGGTCGGACATCTCGGATGCTAGCAACCATCTCGACTGAGATGCATTTAAATTTTCCGACGGCTATAAAAGGAGAAGAACACTCTCTTTCCTCACTTTCCCTCTTCTCCCCCGACCTGCCTCGATCGAAATGAGCCCTGATTCCTCAGATCTTCGTTTGTTGTCCGTTTTCAACGATTTTGGGCTCCAAATCGACAGGAAAAGCATGACATCAACTTCTCCATCACCAATCGAGACTTCAATCCATCACATTTTGCAGAATATCGGGTAATATCGTTCGAAAACCCCTTTCCTTGCTTTTGGTTGGATTCGTTCGATTCTGGAGATTGCTGCTAGTTTGTTGTGTTGGAAATAACTGGAGAAACCATAGGAAGCTATTGGTAGTGATTTTGGGGGGGGGGGGATGAAACTTACAAATTTTTGAATTCGATCGAAGAACTGCTTCGTCTCGGTCAAGCCCAGGCATCTTGACCGAAGTGAACTCAAGTACAGGCCGAGATACCTCGCTGAAATGGATGGTTTGCGTCGATCAAATCGACATATTATGCTCCGTGACCGTGTTGAGGCTAGATAGCCTTCCCGTCCACCACCTCCACCCCCGCAAGTACCCATAATTATCCCTACCCTACAAGAAAGGTATGACCGCATTTGCTCCAGTCCGATCATAGCTCCTCGGTACATCGACGATCTTGCTTGCTTGCACATTGTTGATGATCTGAGGAAGATGATATCCGTGGTGAAGCTGAACATGTTTGTTTCGATCCAAGCATCGGTTTATGTACAACCAACTTAGGAGTTTTTGAGATCCATTATTCATGTGGAGGACAAAAATTATGTCAAATTCCGCGTGATGAATAAAACCTACAAACTCACTACGGACATTTTAGAGTATCAATGACTGATAAGATGGACCAAGCTCAAGACTTACTGGGCATTCTTAACCAAAAAATAAATCATTTGTTCCATGTAAGTGCTATGTCTTTAACTGCTGCCAGTAGTATCAAGCCAATATCAGAAGAGGATAGACAGGAAACTCATATGGATGTTGAGAGGTTATGGATTAGTGTCATAAGGTTGTCAAAGATAAACCCATCCGTCAGCCAATGCCAGAAGATCCAGATATCTTGACAATCGAAGAATTTGGAGTCGACAAGAAGTATGCAAAGGAGTCTACACAAAGAGGAACTAACCTATCTCTCATAGAACGTGATCTTGCTGATGCAAAGGATCGATGGAGAGATATGTGTCTACGAGATTATTATGGAAAAGGAAGTTCCTCCATATGGTACAAGGAAGAATGAAGATTCTCGGCATGTCATGAGATTTTGAAAAATATTTTTTGGTTTGGAAATACATTTGGTTTTTGGGTGTGTAATCGTATTTTAAGACTTCCTGGTTTGACTTCTTTTTCTCCCTTGTTGAAAGACAAAGGGGGAGAAATCTGATCCGACATTTCGATATACAGATGACACGCAAAAGTCATATGGATGACACGCAAAAGTCTTATATGGATGACACGCAAAAGTCATATGGATGACACGCAAAAGTCTTAACTTTATACTCGATATATTTCTCCTAACTCCTAGCGAACCCGCAATGTACGGGACGTTTTGTAGTAGGGATAGTATTCCGAGGTCGAACACAAAGACTGAGGTGAGATTGAATCAATTAGTGACTAAGGATAGTGTTGATCTAGGCTAAGAAAAGAGAAAGAAACAAATAAATGAAAATCTCAATATTTTTGGGTTTGGTTTTGTGTGGTGATCAATCAAGAATCGCAACGATATAAGAATGTAAAACAAACTAACAATCTAGCAAATAAACACAAACAAGCAAGACAAACACGAGATATGAGATCAAAGAGAGAAAAGCGGATTCTAGGGGTTCGAAATTCCGGTTATGGCATAGGACTCAAGATATCTAATCATTCCTTGGATCAACTATAGTATGTTGGGAGTGAGCGTTTCTAGATTGGGATCAATCACCGGGTAGGTCTCATGGTCCACTAGTCCGTTCCTAAGGTCTCATCACCGGGTAAGTCTCAAAGAGCCTAAGGATAGGTATTCTACACAAACCGGATGGTTATCTAGGGATCTAACCTCCCCTTACCGGGTAAGTCTCGGGAAGGCAAGTCCTAAACATCAATCCTAGCACACTCAGTCCAATAGCGGCTTATGAGGCTCACTACTACCTAGAGTTCGTCATCTTCGGTATCTAAGAGCAAGAATCACCGGGTAGGTCTCTTCTAACTCTTAGTTGCTAACACTAGGTCACCCTAGGATAGATTTAGCTCAACTAATACTAGGATTTCAACAAATCAACAACCTAACACTTAGATTTATCAATACAAGCAAGTTAATCAAAATTACGGGGTGTTCATCCCTTTCCACGGCCATGGAAAGGCAAGATCATACCGTGGTTTTAAACAGTGACTAGGTTCAATCAAGCGAGTCATCCAAGTATTCATTTAAGTATATTCTATCATAGTTCAAGCCATAACCATCTTTTCCTTACCCTAGAATCGCATCTATTTAGCCAACAACATGCATCATCACAATCAAAATCATCAAGCATAAAATCATGGAATCCATGTCAAGAGGGTGAAATGACAAAGAGATGAAGCAAGTGAACAAGAAATCCAAGCTGAATATGAGTTTAAGAAAGACTTACAACCCTTCAAAAGAAGGTTCAATCGATTCTTACAAAACCTTGCAAAACGTCTTCACAAAACTCACTCAAAACTATCAAAGACTAAGAATGGTGTGTTCTTCTCTTCTTCTCGAATGGAACCTTTTCTTCTCCTCCAAGAGTAGATCCAATCCAATCTTCCAATGAGAGAATATTTCTTGTTGAGAGTGTGGGAGAGAATTGGAGTGAGGGGTCTCCCTAACAGCCTTACAGGACCACCTTTTATCCTCCAAATTTGCAAGAGTCGGCCATAAAGATCGTGGGACAGCTGTCACAGCTGTCTGGGGAAAACCACGGCCCATTTCCACGCCCGTGGAAGTCCCAGTGGCCGTGGTTTTGGTGCCTCAGCTTGTTTTAGATCATCAAGCCTCAATTTGGTGCATGGCATGCACCAACAAGGTCCCATGTGTCCCCCTTAGCTTCTAACTTGCTTCCCAATGAGTCCGAAGGTGTGTCATCTCGAGGAATGATCCTCAAATGTATCGAATAAGCTCCTAAATCTCCCAAAATACCTACAAAGCATGCAAAAGTCCGTGTAGACATCTATCTCGACAAAATACATGAATTGAGTTCAAACCGTCACGAACTAGTGCAAACCATGCATGAATGAGCGGAAAAACTATCTAAATGAGTGCCTAATCCTAAGTCATAAATCGTGTTATCAAAAATACCCCATACTTAAGGTTTGCTCGTCCCCGAGCAAGTCCCAACTATAGACTAAGAGATGACATGATTTATGCATGCAGAAAAACGACAAAATCTTTTTGGAGTTGTGCTTCTAATATTGGATCACCTTCATAGTCATGTTTCATAGCAATGAACAAGCAATCATGTATCAAATAAATGAAGGCACGGAAAGACAATAACACTTAAATCGAAAGCATGCATGAAATGCGAAAATGAAGAAGTCAAGATGATCATGAGCATATTCAATCTAGATCACTAAGTCTTACACACATGCAAATAGGTCACAAGGGCTTGTGAAATAAAAGGCCAAGAAACGTTGTGATTAGGCGGGAATTTTTCTAGGTTATGTGATGCTAATCCGGGAATGGAACTAACTTGAACTTCACATTTTTTTATCAACTTCCCACAAGTGTATATTTTCTCCATCTTTTCTTTCTTTTCTTTTCTTTTTCTTTCACTTATTTTTGAGACAATGGCATTGGTGTACAAAAGCCGAAACCTTGGTGATTAGCCGTCCTCTGGCTTTTTTATTTTTTGAGGTGCATCCACACCGGGCACACATACCAAAGCTCGTTAGGACTATCGGTTTATTTTACTTTGGCAAGGCAAAAACACCCGATTATGTGAATGGTGCCGAGTTATTCGTCATTTAAACCAACGTCCCCAAACCTATATTTTTTCTACACTTTTCACAACAAATTCAGCACTTCATTCATAACATTCTTTCATCAACAACTTCACCCCACACTTGCTTTTTACACACTCAACACACTAACATGCTCCTATTCCCGGATGGGTCAAAAGAGGTCAAATTTATATCTATTGAGGTGCTCAAACAACATGATCAAGATGAGAAGTAGAGAAAGATGAATTGTCTTAATCATTCCTAGATGATGTGCAAGAACTAGCATGTAATTTCGACTTTCAATCCTCAATTCAATCAAGACAAACATCATGATCACAATCCATTCATGGGATTCAAGATAAGTACTTCAAGTCCACATATGCATTCATCTATTCAACACACAAGACCATCCATAGCCAATTCACAAGACAATTTCATCATGAGAGTCATTCCCAAACTTAGAAGCACTAAAATTTTTAAAATTTTCTGATTTTTTTTTTTTTGGATTTTTTCGAAATGTGTATGTATAATGCAAGACATAATGAAGCATGTGACTAAAAGAAACTACCCTAGATGCTAATCATGCGAAAGATCATGCAAACTCCACCCCATACTGAGAAACACATTGTCCCCAATGTGTAAATGAAGTAAAGAAGAGTGAAAGAGGGTTCTCACAATGTAAAAATGGTTTGCTTTGGTATTTGGGATCATTCAAGTGGAGTGATGGCGGATGATCCTATCAACGATGGTAGAGAGCTCAAAGTGTTTGTTATGGCGTCGGGATCCGTGCTAGGCACCGCTAGCCGTCCAAGTCCCGCGTCCGCTCCACCCACAATTGATGAGGGACTCATCATCATCATCCACATGACATGCAAGGCTTCCATGCTACCAAGACTCTAGCACACACACAAAGCACACCAAACACACAAAAACAGAAAAATAAAAACAAAAACAAAAACGAAAAAGGGAAAGATGTCTACCAATGGGTTGCCTCCCATCAAGTGCTTCTTTAAGGTCATTAGCTTGACCAAACTCGGAGGCGTCTCACTCTAGGTGAAGTAGGGCAATCATATCCACCGGAGCTCCCGGGATATACTTCTTCAACCGATGCCCATTCACCTTAAAATCTCCACAATGCTCCCCTCCTATCTCAACCGCTCCATGGGGAAAGATCTTCTTCACCACATAAGGACCCGTCCATCTTGACTTTAGCTTCCCGGGGAAGAGCCGCAGCCTTGAGTTGAAGAGAAGGACAAGGTCGCCTTCACTCAACTCTTTCGGGATGAGACGCTTATCATGCCAACGTTTGGTCCTTTCTTTGTAAATCCAGGCGTTTTCATAGGCATCCAACCGGATCTCCTCAAGAGCGTTTATATCAAGCAACCTCTTCTCTCCGGCCTCCTTGAGGTCAAAATTCAGCCACCTTATAGCCCAATATGCTCTATGTTCCATTTCTACCGGAAGGTGGCAAGACTTGCCATAGACTAGCTTGTAGGGAGTGGTGCCAATCGGTGTCTTGAAAGCGGTTCTATAAGCCCACAAAGCATCATCGAGCTTCATAGCTGAATCCTTTCTCGTCCTTGAAACCGTGTTCTAAAGAATTCCCTTTATCTCCCGGTTGGAGATCTCCACTTGGCCACTAGTTTGGGGTGGTATGGTGTTGCCACCTTACGAGTCACCCCATACTTAGCCAAAAGTGCCCCAAAGTTCCTATTGGTGAAATGCTTCCCTCCATCACTTATGATCACCCTTGGTGTTCCAAACCTAGGGAAGATCACTCGGTTGAAGAATCGCACCACAACCTTGGCATCATTTGTTGGAGAGGCGATTGCCTCCACCCATCTCGAAACATAGTCTACCGCCAATAGGATGTAGAGGTTGCCACAAGAAGAAGGGAATGGTCCCATGAAGTCCACACCCCACACATCGAATAGCTCCACCTCTTGTATGTTGTTCAAGGGCATCTCATTCCTCCTTGAGATGTTGCCCGTTCTTTGGCAAGCATCACAAGCTACCACAAAATTCTGCACATCCTTGAACAAACTTGGCCAAAAGAAACCCGATTACAACACCTTAGCACATGTCTTGTGTGAGCTAGCATGGCCTTCACATGGCAAGGAATGACAATGGAGGATCACACTCTCCACCTCATCCTCCGGTATGCATCTCCTAAAGACTCCATCCAGCCCTCTCTTGAAGAAAAGCGGTTCACTCCAATAGTAATGCCTCACATCCTTGAAGAATTTCTTCCTTTGGGCATAGGATAAACCGGGTGGAACCTCCCCACACACAAGGTAGTTCACAATGTCGGCATACCATGGCTCATTACCCCTTGACACTTGAAACAAGCACTCCTCCACCATTTGCAATTGCTCATCCCGGAATGAGTTATCAATCGGGATGTCATCTCTCTCAAGCTCCAATGGTGGGAGTCTACTAAGGTGATCCGCCACAGAATTTTCGGACCCTTTCTTATTCCGGATTTCCAAGTCAAACTCTTTAAGAAGAAGGATCCACCGAATCAACCGAGGCTTGGCAACCTTCTTTGTATGGAGATAACGGATCGCAGCATGATCCGTATACACAATGACCTTCGCTCCAACAAGATACGAGCGGAACTTCTCAAATGCGTACACAACCGCTAGCAACTCCTTCTCGGTGGTAGCATAATTGAGTTGGGCATCATCTAGCGTCTTGCTAGCATAATAGATGGCATGTGTAAGCCCATCTTTTCTTTGTACCAAAACACCCCCAACGGCTACATCACTCGCGTCGCACATGATCTCAAACGGTAAGCTCCAATCCGGAGGTTGCATGATGGGTGCGGAGATCAAAGCATTCTTCAACCTACAAAAAGCCTCAAGGCAATCTTTGGAGAAAACAAACTCAACATCTTTCATTAGTAGGTTACTAAGAGGCTTATAAATCTTAGAAAAATCTTTAATAAATCTCTGGTAAAAACCGGCATGCCCTAAAAAACTCCTTACCCCCTTCACCGAGGTAGGTGGTGGCAACTTCTCTATTGTCTCTATCTTAGCCCTATCAACCTCAATGCCTCGGTTGGACACCAAGTGTCCCAAAACAATACCTTCACTTACCATGAAGTGGCATTTCTCCCAATTCAAGACTAAATTAGTCTCCTCACATCTTTTTATCACTAGAGACAAGTTAGCTAAACAATCATCAAAGGAAGATCCATAAACAGAAAAACCATCCATAAACACTTCCATGATGTTTTCAATATACTCAGAAAAGATAGCCATCATACACCTTTGAAAGGTGGCGGGTGCATTACACAACCCAAATGGCATTCTCCTATATGAAAATGTACCCCAAGGACATGTGAATGTAGTTTTCTCTTGATCATCGGGGTGAATAGGGATTTGGAAAAATCCACTATAGCCATCTAAGTAACAAAAATGGGAATGTTGAGCTAATCTCTCTAACATTTGGTCAATGAAAGGAAGAGGGAAGTGATCTTTCCTAGAGGCCACATTTAGTTTCCTATAGTCAATACACATCCTCCATCCCGTAACCGTTCTAGTTGGGATTAGTTCATTATTCTCATTAGTTACTACGGTCATCCCACCCTTCTTAGAAACCACATGCACGGGACTAACCCATTTACTATCCGAAATCGGGAAAATGAGTCCCGCATCTAGCAATTTAAGAATCTCCTTTTTGACTACTTCTTTCATGATTGGGTTTAGTCTTCTTTGAGGTTCAATTGAAGGTTTATGATTATCTTCCATTAAGATCTTATGCATGCACAAAGAAGGTTTAATGCGAACTAAGTCATCAATGGTATAGCCAATGGCTTTCCTATGCAATCTCAACTTATGAAACAATCTAGCAAGTTCATCATCATTCAAGCATGCATTCACAATAACCGGATATGTAGAATTCTCACCAAGAAAAGCATACTTCAAATGAGAGGGGAGGGGTTTAAGTTCAACTTTAGGAGGACCTTTATCGAGTGGAGACGATCCATATAATGTAGGTTGAGATGAATCCAAAGCTTTGGATGACTCCTCAAGACTCCTTGAAGCTTGATCAACAACCAATGCAGTTTCTGGAGAAACCACGGGCAAAATTACGGGCTTTGGCACAACCACAGCCATGGAACTTGCAAAGCTAGCATTTCGGAGCACTCCAGAGAGTTCCACGGGTAAAACCACGGGCGTGGTTTCCCCTACCTGGCCGTGGTTTTCACAGAAATTCAGCACACCTTCGTGTGCTTCAAATTCAGCTCTTGTCTCCTTTTCCAATGCTTCCAAAGCCTTAATTTCTTCATTGCAGGCCTCCTCATCTCCTTCCTCCATCAAACTTAAGCTAAGAACCTTCTCCAAGGGGTCCTTGATCAAGATCGAGCTCACAACTTCTCTAGACTCCTCTTGCTCGACAATGTTGAACACATCTTCACCAAGAGTTGGCCCCTTCATCATCATGGATAGTTTGAACTTGATATTCTCTTCTCCAATGTTGAAGGAGAGAATTCCATTTTTGCAATCCACCAAACATCCGGATGTGGCGAGGAAAGGTCTCCCTAAGATGATGGGAACCGGGTAGTCCGCCGGGATGTCCAAAACAACGAAGTCTATTTTCACATAGAACTTCCCGAGCTGCACCGGTATGTCTTCTAAGATTCTAACGGGATGGGTTATCGAATGGTCCGCCATGTTAAGAGTCATCTTGACCGGCTTTGGCTCTCCTAGCCCAACCTTGTTGCAAAGTGCAAGTGGTATGATGCTTACACTTGCCCCAAGATCACATAGGGCTTCATACTTCACTTCTCCCACTCCAATTGGCACACAAAAGGATCCCGGATCTCTAAGCTTAGGAGGCATCTCCTCCTTCATGGTTTGGATCAATTCTGAGGACCTCTTTGTCATCCTCACTTCCCCATACTCCTCCAACTTCCTTTTGTTGGAGAGTATCTCCTTCAAGAACTTTCCATATGCCGACATACCTAGAATAGCATCCATGAACGGAATGTTAATATGCAATTTAGACATAAGTTCAAGGAATTTACCAAAGTTTTTGTCCAAGCGAGCTCTTGCTCGCGATTGTGGGAATGTTAGTGGTGGCTTGTATGGAGGTGGTGCCACATATGTTGGCTCATCATCCTTGCTCTTTCCTCCGTCTTCTTGCAATGGCTCTTGCTCTATCACCACTTGCTTCCCTTTATCATTTCCCTTAGGCAAGGGATCCTTCATGCTCAACCCACTCCTTGTTGTGATGGCCAACAGTTGGCCTCTTGGGTTGTCCTCGGTTCTATGAGCTTCACCCGCCTTTTGGAACACTTGTGCTTCCAATACCTTTTGAGCCTTAGAAATGGAAGTCACCGTGCTCTCAAGACCGCTCAACCTTCCAAGCAATTGCTCAAACATCATCTCGGTTCTATCCTTTGGAGGTTGAGTAAATCTGGGTGGAGGTTCTTGTGAAGCCTTTGGTGGTGGAGCTGCGCTTGTGGAAGCGGGAGGGTTCAAGGCACCATCCGGGTTAGAGTAGGAAAACCCGGGATGGTTGTGGTTAGGCCGGTAATTGTTGAATTGCCGGTTGTTGTTGAAGTTCCTTGGGCCTTGATAGTTGTTATAATTGCCCCTTCCCATGTAGTTCACATCCTCCTCCTTGGAAGACAAGTTTGCTTGCACTTGCACTTGAGGGGTTGCTTGATTCTTCAAAGTTGTAGCACATAACTCCCTCAAAGATTTCAACTCATTGTTGATTGCATCAAGCTTGAAGTTACTCATGGTGACTTCACTCACCTCATATGCTCCCACTTTCCTCCCATCACTCTTCCTATGGGAGTACTTCTTAATCACCAAAGCTTGTTTCTCTACAAACTCCCAAGCCTCATCCACATTCTTCTCCATAAAGGTTCCACCGGAAAGTGATTGAAGCTTGAATTGGCTATCCTCATCAAGCCCATTGAAATAGATCTCCAATAACTCTATCGTCGGTATTCCATGGTGTGGACAATCTAGGAGAAGGTCCTTGAACCTTTCCCATGACTTGAATAGGCTTTCTCTATCCTTCATTACAAAGGCATTGATCTTCCCTCTTAGCTCGGTAGTCTTGGAAGGTGGGAAGAACTTAGTCAAAAACTCGGTTGTCATCTCCTCCCTAGTACTCACTCGCCCTTGTGGAATAGATTGATACCAAGCCAAGGCTTTATCCTTAAGTGAGAAGGAGAAAGCCCTAAGCTTATGGTTGTTGCTCTCCAACCTAGGCGGTCGTAGAGTCTCCATCAAGATCTCATAGTTCATCAAGTATTGATGAGGGGACTCTCATTCCATCTCTCCAAATTGATTATACCGGATCATTTGTAAAACTTGAGGGCAGAGCTTATAATCATGGGATGCGGTATCTCCTAAGTTCACACCCGGACGGTGTGCTCTTTGTGCCGGATCCATACGTTGCCCTAACGTTTGTGGCTCTTCTATAGCAATGGGCACAACCCGAATATTAACCGTCGCTGGCTGCGGTTGTGGTGGAGGTGGAGGTTGTTGACGATTAAGCTCTCTTTGCACAAGAGCTTGCCTAATCTCTTCAATCTCCCTCCTAGTTGCTTCTTGCCTCTCATTGGCAAGTCTCCTTTCATTCTCCAAGGCTTCATCCCTTAGCCTAATTTTCTCTAAAGCTTCATCCAACTCAGCTTGGAGATCTCTTCCGGCCATAACTTTTCCCTTTCTAATGCTCTTGGATCTAGATCTAAGGGTTTTTTCCGGTTCGGGATCGAATGGAGCTAAATCCTTGCCACGAGATCTTTGCATGCACCTAAAGAGTAAGAGATGTCCTGAAACACAAAGACACAAACCAAACGAGATCAAAAGCAACAAGAAAGACGTACACTATAAACAATCACAAACTATGACTCAATCTTGACCTAGTCCCCGGCAACGGCGCCAAAAACTTGTTACGCTAAGAACATGACACGCAAAAGTCTTAAATTTATACTCGATATATTTCTCCTAACTCCTAGCGAACCCGCAGTGTACGGGACGTTTTGTAGTAAGGATAGTATTCTGAGGTCGAACACAAAGACTGAGGTGAGATTGAATCGATTAGTGACTAAGGATAGTGTTGATCTAGGCTAAGAAAAGAGAAAGAAACAAATAAATGAAAATCTCAATATTTTTGGGTTTGGTTTTGTGTGGTGATCAATCAAGAATCACAACGATATAAGAATGTAAAACAAACTAACAATCTAGAAAATAAACACAAACAAGCAAGACAAACACGAGATATGAGATCAAAGAGAGAAAAGCGGATTCTAGGGGTTGGAAATTCCGGTTATGGCATAGGACTCAAGCTATCTAATCATTCCTTGTATCAACTATAGTATGTGGGAGTGAGCGTTTCTAGATTGAGATAAATCACCGGGTAGGTCTCATGGTCCACTAGACCGTTCCTAAGGTCTCATCACCGGTCAAGTCTCAAAGAGCCTAAGGATAGGGATTCTACACCAACCGGATGGTTATCTAGGGATCTAACCTCCCCTTACCGGGTAAGTCTCGGGAAGGCAAGTCCTAAACATAAATCCTAGCACACTCAGTCCAATAGCGGCTTATTAGGCTCACTACTACCTAGAGTTCGTCATCTTCGGTATCTAAGTGCAAGAATCACCGGGTAGGTCTCTTCTAACTCTTAGTTGGTCACACTAGGTCACCCTAGGATATATTTAGCTCAACTAACACTAGGATTTCAACAAATCAACAACCTAACACTTAGATTTATCAATACACGCAAGTTAATCAAAATTACGGGGTGTTCATCCCTTTCCACGGCCGTGGAAAGGCAAGATCAAACCGTGGTTTTAAATAATGACTAGGTTTAATCAAGCGAGTCATCCAAGTATTCATTTAAGTATATTCTATCATAGTCCAAGCCATAACCATCTTTCCCTTACCCTAGAATCGCATCTATTTAGCGAACAACATGCATCATCACAATCAAAATCATCAAGCATAAAATCATGGAATCCATGTCAAGAGGGTGAAATGACAAAGAGATGAAGCAAGTGAACAAGAAATCCAAGCTGAATATGAGTTTAAGAAAGACTTACAACCCTTCAAAAGAAGGTTCAATCGATTCTTACAAAACCTTGCAAAACGTCTTCACAAAACTCACTTGTTTTGGATCATCAAGCCTCAATTTGGTGCATAGCATGCACCAACAAGGTCCCATGTGTCCCCCTTAGCTTCTAACTTGCTTCCCAATGAGTCCGAAGGTGTGTCATATCGAGGAATGATCCTCAAATGTATCGAATAAGCTCCTAAATCTCCCAAAATACCTACAAAGCATGCAAAAGTCCGTGTAGACGTCTATCTCGACAAAATACATGAATTGAGTGCAAACCGTCACGAACTAGTGCAAACCATGCATGAATAAGCGGAAAAACTATCTAAATGAGTGCCTAATCCTAAGTCATAAATCTTGTTACCACTAAACAACAAAACGGCAAAAAAATATCTTCTCTCTTATCCAACAGAAGACGAGAAGATCAAGGAGTAAAAGACTCAACGTGTTTGTAGGGGCTGAAGACTTGCAACGTCTAACTTACGATTTTCATGGAAAAGAAGATTGATCTTCAAAGGGTCAAATATCAATATATAAAGGTCATCCTATTTCCGGTTTTGTTGTTATAACATAAACAATACTAAAACACACACCACCAAACACGCATCGAAACTAATACAAAGAATACGAGCTAAGTAAGTCTGGAGATTTACCTCGTTCTAAACTCTACCTCACAAAACATTTTCCCTTCCCTTGGGAAGAAGCCCATAACCTGCTCACTGTAATGTATGTATCAAAGCTCGCCCAAATCTAGAAGCCTAAGGCTTCTACACAAATGATCTACGCAAGATCATTTGACTCTCACTCTAGGATCGCGTCCTAGAATCTATCATACTCACATCTCACTCAACGCATAAGGATATCTCTTAGCAACCTATTAACTCTCATATGATCATACTCCACAACAAAGAACAATGTAAAAGCCTATGAGGTCCAACATGCTCATCACACTCGAAACCAACAAACCACAACAAGCCTTAAGGGCTCCTAGGTTCACAACCACTAGACGACATTCACAACTACCCTAGGTCCACCCTAGGCATGTTACTAACATATATCAACCTCTAAATACAGGAATGAACCAACAAGGAAGGAGGAGAAGAGCCTACTGTTGAAGAAACGCAGCTGCGGGAACAAATTGGGGCGACTGCGTGTTGAAGGTCACGGGCCCTGCACTGTTCATCCGCCACCGCGGCGCTCCTCACCGCCCCTGTGGTTTACTGAATCCTCCCCCGCGGCTCACAGAGTCCGCCCCCACGGCTGAACTCCATAAACAACGTGTTTTGCGTCTTCGATTGTGGATCTTGAGCTTCAATGGCCACCTTCTCTTGCTGGGTCTTCTCGAACCATCATCCAAGGTATCTAGGCTATCCCTCATAACCTAATCAAGCTAACAACATATGCATGCAAAGATCAAGAAGAACTATCTTCCAAAGCTTCATTCATAGCAATGGAGAAGGAGAGAAGAAGGATATTATCTCTAGCAAGGAAGAAGAAGAGAGGGAGGAAGAGAAGCTTACCAAGATGGATCCAAGAGCTTCCCACTATTTGCTACCACCAAATAGCTTCCAAGGAGAGAAAGGTGAAGAAGGAGCACAAGAGAGGATGTGTGAAAAGAAAACACTAGAATGAGAAAGTGAGATAGAGAGAGAGAGAGAATCAGAGAGTCAAGGTAGGTAGGGGAAACAAAGGGTCAGCTACAACCTTGTCACCTCATGCTTGGAAACGAGGGGTCCAAAAGGTAAAGGTGGGATAACGAGGGGTCGGAATGGGATTTTTGGGATAAAACCCGCCACTCAGCACCTTGTGCTTGCGGAAAGACTGAGCCACGCCTGCGGAAAGATCGATAAGTCACTCACTAACCGGAATAAAAATTCTAGACGTTACAATAGCTGTGGGAGGGGAGAAACCGATTATGCCTCCGATTCAAGTTGCTCCATCAAAACCCACACAGTACGAAACCCCTCCTGAGTCTTCCTAATTCCTATAGTCTCAAAGAATGCTTCATCTAATCCATCATTGTAAAGATTCAACTCCTCACCAGAATAATCTATTGAAATATGTGTGAATATTATGGGAAGCAAATTCCCATAAGGTAGGTGACTGGTACTTGGAGAATTAATTACATTCACCATATGAGATAAAAGAATTTCAGGAAGGTTTACCTTCAACCCATTCAAAGTATTGTAAGTCAAGATCAGCACAGAGTTGTTTATAATCTCTTTGTTGGCAACTCTAGGAACAATGCATCTGTCTATGATAGAATAAACTATTCTAGCCTCCGTAGTTAAACAGGTAATGGCTGGTGGTGATAAGGCATTAGGAAGGAGCAATTGTTCTTTAGCTAGCCTTAGAGTTCTAGCAGGGTTTAAGACTTCTGAAGCATCATACAGAGGGATTCCAAAAATATCTGCTATAATTTCAGAAGTGAGGGTGATTTTCTTACCTTTGATAACCATGTTTAGAATCCACTCCGCTCTCTCACGCCTTGCCATCAATTTGGCATAGAACAGTCTTGTCAGTCGAGAATATGATGATTCTCCTGGATTCAGCATAATCCACATAGAGCTCGCTTGGAGTGCTTCAAGCCCTGGCAGAGACGAGCAAGTAAATAGTTCGTTGTGTACTCCCTCACGCATGCACTGAAAAGCGGTCATCATACTCCTTTACCCACTTTTTAGCTGCTGTTGGGTCGATGAACAAACTTGATGGTAACCCTGTTCTAGCAAAAATATCCGCATCACTAGAGAACCCAGATGAACTCGAACTCGACCCCAACTCAGAACTTGAATTAGAGTCGGATGACACTTGAACGACCCTCTGTCGTTTTGGAACTGAGGATGTTGCTTCGTTGACTGAAGATCTCTTGGGAGCCATTGAGAAATTTTGAGAAAACGATGAAGAGGGTTTTGGAAAATTGGAAGAGTAAAGCACCGTTCTTTTGAAATAAAAGGGAAGCGGAAGAAAGAAAAAGTGAAGAGAAGAGGTATTTATGGGAAGAAGTCTAATCAACGTAAGATCAAAAAATTTTTAAGATCTTGAGTGATAAAAATTTCTTCCATAAATTTTGGTAACTAGTTTTCAAAATACTTTGAATTTGAAAACAAAACCTTTTGAAATTCCTTTTACAGAATAAAAATTAGATAATTCAATATCTAAAATATATGACTTTCTAATTGATCCGTTTTATTTATGTACCCTTTGAAATATGTTTCAAGGCCCCTTGAATTTTATTTCAAGGCCCTTGAAAACATCAATTGGGCTGCATGCGTAGGATGATTAAAACTCGTTTACTCCCCCTACGTTAATGCTTCCTTTTTCAACATACCAAGCTCCAATCTAATAAAATTAAATTGTTCCTCAGGAAGAGGCTTGGTAAAGATATCTGCAAGTTACAAGTTAGTTGAGATAAAAGAAATCGAAATATCACCTTTCTCAACATGATCACGTATGAAGTGATGCCTTACATCAATATGCTTAGTCCTTGAATGCTGCACAGGATTTTTGGTTATAGAAATAGCACTATTATTATCGCTTCTTATAGGAATACCTCTCAAGTCAAAGCCAAGGTCACGAAGTTGTTGAGCAATCCAAAGAATTTGAGCACAACAAGCTCCTGCAGCTATGTATTCAGCTTCAACTATGGATAGCGCAACAAAATTTTGCTTCTTGGAGTGTCAACTGATTAGGGATGACCCTAAGAATTGACAACATTCAGAGGTACTTTTTATATCAACCTTATAACCTGCAAAGTTTGCATCTGAATAGCCAACAAGATGAAACGAGCTTTGACGTGGGTACCATAATCCTAGATCCTTAGTGCCATTGAGATACCGAAAAATTCTTTTCACAGCTATCAAGTGTGACTCTTTAGGATCAGCTTGAAATCTTGCACACATGCACACGCTAAACATAATGTCAGGACGACTAGCGGTTAGATACAACAATGAACCGATCATACCTCGATACTCCTTTTGTACTACACTTTTGTCTTGTCATAATATAGCGAAAGTGTTGAACCAATAGGAGTCTTTGCAACCTTAGATTGATCCATTTTGTATTTTTTAAGCAAGTCTTTAGTGTACTTGCTTTGATTGAGGAAAATTCCTTTCTTTGCTTGTGTAACTTGAAGTCCAAGAAATAAATTTATCTAATTTAAAAACATGATCCGGAAATTCATCATTTTCAAAACCAGGAGTTTGAGCAACGTAGACTTCTTCTTCTAAGAAGCCATTTAGAAAAGCACATTTTACATCCATTTGAAAAAGTTTTATGCTCATGAAAGATGCAAATGCATGTAACATACGTATGGCTTCTAACCTGGAAACATGAGCAAAAGTCTCCTCATAATCAATACCTTTTTCTTGGTTATAGACTTGTGCTACAAGTCGTGCTTTGTTTCGTATGACTTTGCCACTTTCATCCAATTTGTTTCGAAAGACCCATTTCGTGCCAATAACTGATTGATGCTTTGGTCTTGAAGTAAGAGTCCATACATTGTTCCTCTCAAATTCATTTAATTCATTTTGCATGGCCATGATCAAGTCTGGTTCTTGAAGAGCTTGAATGTAGTTCTTTGGCTCGACAAGTGATACTAAAGCGGAGAAGGCACTAAGATTATTTACTTTAGATCTAGTTTGAACTCCAGCATTTGGATCTGAGATCACATTCTCTTGTGGATGATACGAGGAGTGTTGAACTTTTCTTCTTTTGACAAATGATGTAGATCTAGAAGGTTGAGCTGTATATGGCTGACTCGATTCAGGTACCGTTTGTGAATTACTTGTTGTTCAAATCTCAAGGCCTTGAAGTAGGGTTTCAACCCATTGAAGTGGACTTCTGTTGTCACAGTTTCCATTTTTAAGGTCTTGAAGATGTGTTTCAAGGTCTTGAGGATTTTCTTTGGTATCTTGAATCTTTTCTTGCATATTCTTGTCTTGACCTTTAGGATCTTCCGCTTCATCCGAAATGTGATCTTCTCTTTGATTCAGATTTAAATCTGCAAAACTCTCACTTAAAGTACCATCATTGCTTTCATCAAAAATAATATGAATGTTTTCCTCAATAACTTTGGTACGTTTGTTATATACTCGATAAGCTTTGCTATTTGAAGCATATCCAATGAATATAGTTTCATCACTACGTGCATCAAATTTCCCAAGATTGTCCTTTCCATTATTGTGAACAAAACAAGTACATCCAAAAGGTTTGAAGTATGAAATATTTGGTTTTCTTCCTTTAAAGAGTTCATAAGGAGTCTTTTTCAAAATATGGCGAATTAAACATCTATTTAAAATATAATTTGCAGTGTTCATTGCTTTAGCCCAAAACCTTTTTGGCAAATTATTTTCTAAAAGCATTGTCTTAGACATATCCTCAAGAGTGCAGTTCTTGCGTTCCATAACTCTATTTTGTTGAGGAGTTCTAGGAGCTGAAAAGTTATGAGAAATACCGTATTTTGCACAAAACAAATCAAACTTTAGTTGATCAAATTCTCTACCATGATCACTTCTTATAGATTTTCAAACTTTGTGACTCCATACACAATTTTAAAAACTCAAATAAAGCTTCAGATTTTTCTTGTAGAAAAGATATCCATGTAAATCAAGAGAAATCATCCACTATAACAAGGATGTATTGTTTTCCTCCGGGAGATTTGACACGCATAGGTCCACAAAGATCGATATGTAAGAGTTCAATAGGTCGAGAAGAACTTACAACTTTCTTAGGTTTGAATGAACCTCTTGTTTGTTTACCTTGTGTACATGCCTCACATAGGTCATTAACCTTGAAGTTTAGGTTTGGCAAACCACGACCAAATCTTTTGTAAGTAGCTTCTGCATGGTGTGCATGCCTACGTGGCCAAGTCTTCTATGTCAAAGCCTTGGATCATCAGTCAAGGCCTTTAGACATTTTAGCTTAGTTCCTGCAACTTGGTTAGTACTCAAAGAATAACATTATTACACCTAGGAGTAGTAAGCAATACTTCTCCCGTCTTTATATCTTGAACTTCACATCTATTTGAATCAAACATGACTTTATTGCCTTTATCACAAATTTGAGAAATACTTAGCAGATTATATTTCAAGCCAACAACTAAATAAACATCATCCATAAAGTTGGATGAATTATAGCAAATTTTACCAATGCCAATTATGTCACACTTTCCTTTATCACCAAGAGTAATAGTTTCAGATGATTGCTTCTTTAAATCTAAGAATAAAGAACTCTTTCCACTCATGTGTCTTAAGCAACCACTATCTAATATCCATTTTTGCTCCTTTACCTTGGTGATATCTTGCAAAACAGCAAACATCAACCTTTCCGGGTCGATAAAATGGCATATTTTGGTTCATACTCAGTTTCGATCATGTTTGGTGGTCTAGTGCCTTTAGGAACCCAGATTTGTTTGACTTGTTACCTTAAACATGAAGGATAGGTGTTTTGTTCGCTCCAAACGGTGTGTGCAAGCTTTAAATTTATAACCCTAGACTTAAGCTTAAAACAAGGATGCGAACCCGCAGTGTACGGGTCAATCGTAGTAAAAGCAAGAAAATTCCAGGGGTCGATCACAGGGACTTGGTGAAACAAAGTCCAGTACAGTATGCTAATGTCAATGCTAACCACAAAAGCAAGTAATACAATCAAAGATGAATAAGATGTCAAATAAAGCAAACATGCAATTCTAGGGATTAAAGCATCTAGTTGTGGTTCCAACTCAAGATCTATAGATAAGCGGACAAAGCTGAGATTTTTGCGTGGGGAAGGCGTTTCTAAAGTGGAGTAGATCACCGGGTAAGTCTCACTACACACTAATCCTAAACCGTAACTCCTATTACCGGGTAAGTCTCAAGGAATCAAGATAAAGAACTATAACCTCAAACTAACATACCATCTAAGGGAATAGAATCAACCTTTACCGGGTAAGTCTCAGGCTAACTCACAAAGATGGGATGGAAGCACACTCAAACCCCAATAAAGGACAAACCTTTATTACCTACACTTATGATCGTTGGTACACAAACTAAGGAATTACCGGGTAAGTCTCATCCTAAGCTTGCATTGAACCAGGAAGGTGTAATAAGAATAGGATTTGGCAAACTCTAACACTTAACTCTCAGTTTAGGGTCGGATAAGTCACCTCGGTCAGAAGAATTCCACCCCGGCCGAGATGTTCATCAACCGAACGAGATGCTTAGGGTTAAGGTTAAAGACTCGAACTTTCAGGATCCTACTGGAATCTAAGATTATTCTATCATTGTTTTTCCCACAACCTTCAGCCAATCACGCTAGAATCACACAAGGAAATTAGCCACTCATCATCATAATGAAAGTATTAATTATATGGGAAGAAGGTGAATATTTGAACAAAGAAGAATTTAATGAAAACACTTCAATAACTGAATCAAATATCACACAAAATCGTTCCTTGGATAATAATCCAACAAGACAAGACAACAAGGAAAGGAATTGAAGACAATCTTACAAAACCCTCCAAAAAGCTATAAAGCTATAATCTTCAATCTTCCTTCAACCTTCAAAAAGGTTCTTCGAAAACTCCCAAATTGGAGTAGGATGCGGCTGCTGCGCTTGTATGCGAGATGCAATCGATGTATGCAGCCTCCTTTTCGCTGTATGCGGGGTGTTAAAATTGTAGAAAATCAACCCTTTTTATAGGAAGAATAAACCTCCAAAGATAATAAATCTTAAGAAGATATTATCCCATAAATATAGGTAAAATATATGATTCTGCATATCTCCTTCCTTCTAGAAGCTCAGCCCAAAAATATAAGATCACTTTCCAATTTTAAAAGATCTCAGCCAAGAATAAAATATTCTCGCCGCGTCCTAGGTGTTCGCCTCGGTCGAGTCGGCGTCTCTGGATCGCCTCGGTCGAGGTGAATCTCTGGTCAACCGAGGTGACTCATAACTGAATGTGGAATCTCTCAAAACTGGTCCAAAGTAAATCTTTAATCCATGGTTGTGCTTCCTGAATGTAGCTCCAAATGACTCTTGACTCCTTTTGATCCTTTTTGATGCAAAACGTACCATATTACCTGCAATTACAACGAAACTAGGTGTAGACCTCGATTCTCGCAAAGGTAGATGAAATGGTAGTAAAATCACATAATGTACATACAAACATGCAGATTATGAAAGATAAAACGTCCAAACAAACCCCAAAATATAGACTATAATCATGCTATCAAAATACCCCATACTTAGCCCTTGCTTGTCCCTAAGCAAGTTCCTCATATAGAAATCAAGATAGAATGGATTATAAGTCAAGAAAATCAATGAAAAGTCTTTCAAAAACATTTTATGGTGTGAAACTATCATAGATCACTCTAAGAGAATACTTCCTGGAAATTAAAAACTCAATATGATCAAAACATTTTATAAATATAGGAAAGTTGTTCATCTTTGCATAAAATCATAGAATGCATAATAAATCATAATTATCAAAATTAATCATGTATAATCCGATTTAAACCGCTAAGTCAATCAACAAGCTCAAGGTCTCAAGGGCTTCCCAAAAGAAAAGGTCAAGAAACGTGTAGGGTAGGGATGTGTGTAAGGTAATGTGGTGCTAGAATCCGGGAAAAGGATGAACTTCACTTTCACTTTGACTTTCAACACCTTCCACCAATAAGCTTTGCTTATTTCACACTTTTTCTTTTACTTTACTTTTTGGGATGCATGGATAGAGGTGCACAATAACCGAAGCCTAGGAAATCCGCAATCATCAATTTCTTGAGATGCATCAAACCCTTGATGCACATACCATGACCCGTTAGGAATATCGCTCAATCCGACTTTGGCAAGACACAAACACCCGGCTATGTGAATGGTGCCGAGTTACTCATCTTCATGATTGACTTCCCCAAACCTATTATTGCTTTCTAACACTTTCACTTTCAGCCATCTTCAACTTTAACTTGCTTTCACCACTTCGCTTGCTTCCAAATTCCCGGATAGGTAAAGGGAGGCAAAATGTATATGAGGGGCTAAGCATGATCAAGAAGAAGAAGAAGAAGAAGAATGAATTGCCTTGGTCTTTCCAAGAAGAACGTGAGAGAACTTATGCTGCGGTGTCAACCTTCAAATTCAACATAATTTGGATAAAAATAAAGTATTAAACATGCCAAAAATTTCAAACAAAGCATTTAGCAACTTAAACATATCATAAAACATTTCAAACACATAAAGAATTTAAAACCAGTCAGTAAACAAGATCTTCACTGAGGTCATATCCAGATAAGTAACAAAAAATCGTTTTCGAAAACTCTCAGTTAACCCACCTCGGTCGAGATGTTCTTGGTTCAACCGAGGTGAAACACCTCGTTTTGCCAGAACTGTCCCGGTCGAGGTCGAAAAATTTTTTTTTTAAAACCATTTTTTTTTTCGGTTTCGACGTTTTTCTCAATCAAATAACCTGTAAGTATTTAGCAACTTAAACAAAGCATTTAGCAACTTAAACATATCAGAACTGTCCCCGGCAACGGCGCCAAAAACTTGTTCGCTCCAAACGGTGTGTGCAAGCTTTAAATTTATAACCCTAGACTTAAGCTTAAAACAAGGATGCGAACCCGCAGTGTACGGGTCAATCGTAGTAAAAGCAAGAAAATTCCAGGGGTCGATCACAGGGACTTAGTGAAACAAAGTCAAATACGGTATGCTAGTGTTGATGCTAACCACAAGAGCAAGTATACAATCAAAGATGAATAAGATGTCAAATAAGCAAACATGCAATTCTAGGGATTAAAGCATCTAGTTGTGGTTCCAACTCAAGATCTATAGGTAAGCGGACAAAGCTGAGATTTTTGCATGGGGAAGGTGTTTCTAAAGTGGAGTAGATCACCGGGTAAGTCTCACTACACACTAATCCCAAACCGTAACTCCTATTACCGGGTAAGTCTCAAGGAATTAAGATAAAGAACTATAACCTCAAACTAACATACCATCTAAGGGAATAGAATCAACCTTTACCGGGTAAGTCTCAGGCTAACTCACAAAGATGGGATGGAAGCACACTCAAACCCCAATAAAGGACAAACCTTTATTACCTACACTTATGATCGTTGGTATACAAACTAAGGAATTACCGGGTAAGTCTCATCCTAAGCTTGCTTTGAACCAGAAAGGTATAATAAGAATAGGATTTGGCAAACTCTCCTTGTCCTTCATGATGAAAGCATTGATCTTCCCTCTCATTTCAGCAGTCTTTGAGGGGGGAAAGAATTTGGTCAAGAATTCCGTAGTCATCTCTTCCCATGTGCTGATCTTTCCTGCAGGAAGAGATTGATACCAAGTAAGAGCTCTATCTTTAAGAGAAAAGTAGAAAGGTCTTAGCTTGTAGTTGTTATTTTCAATTCTGGGAGGTCGCAAGGTCTCCATCAAGATCTCGTAGTTTTGAAGATGTTGATGCGGCGACTCCTTCTCTAGCCCTCCGAATTGACATTGGCGAATCATCGCTAGAACTTGTGGTCGAAGTTCGTAGTCATGGTCCGCTGGATCTCCTAGGTTCACTCCTGGACGCCTCAGCTGTTGATTAGGGTCCATCCTTTGACCTAGGGTTTGTGGAATTCCTGCAAGAAGAACATCTCGGACTGGCATCCGAAGTGGATGCACATCGGCCGGGGCGTCAGGAACTGGGACTTGCCTCGGTCGAGGATCAATTACTGGATCCTGCATCGGTCGAGGTTGAATCTGGTTCCGAATTGCTGCAATCTCAGCTTCGATTGCTGCATTCCTGGCCTGATTCTCTTCTTTTTCCTGCCTTAGTTCTTCCTTACTGAGTCGTAGCTGCTCCTGCGTTTCTCTCAATTGGGCCAAAAGATCGTGATCGTCTTGTTGGGCCATCTTCGCTTCTCTTAAGCGTCGTTTGTATGTCTTTTCCGGTTCGGGATCGTAAGGAACGATTTCCTTTCCAGTGCGGGTTCTTCGCATATACCTAAGAAAGAACCTGCAAAAGTCACTCGAGTAGAGTGGTAAGACAACACGGGGCAAATGCCCCAAGAGCAAACCGTACCGGCTCGGTCTAGACCAAGTCCCCGGCAACGGCGCCAAAAACTTGTTCGCTCCAAACGGTGTGTGCAAGCTTTAAATTTATAACCCTAGACTTAAGCTTAAAACAAGGATGCGAACCCGCAGTGTACGGGTCAATCGTAGTAAAAGCAAGAAAATTCCAGGGGTCGATCACAGGGACTTAGTGAAACAAAGTCAACACGGTATGCTACGTAAATTCTAACCACAAGAGCGATTAACACAATCAAAGATGAATAAGATGTCAAATAAGCAAACATGCAATTCTAGGGATTAAAGCATCTAGTTGTGGTTCCAACTCAAGATCTATAGATAAGCGGACAAAGCTGAGATTTTTGCGTGGGGAAGGTGTTACTAAAGTGGAGTAGATCACCGGGTAAGTCTCACTACACACTAATCCTAAACCGTAACTCCTATTACCGGGTAAGTCTCAAGGAATCAAGATAAAGAACTATAACCTCAAACTAACATACCATCTAAGGGAATAGAATCAACCTTTACCGGGTAAGTCTCAGGCTAACTCACAAAGATGGGATGGAAGCACACTCAAACCCCAATAAAGGACAAACCTTTATTACCTACACTTATGATCGTTGGTACACAAACTAAGGAATTACCGGGTAAGTCTCATCCTAAGCTTGCATTGAACCAGGAAGGTGTAATAAGAATAGGATTTGGCAAACTCTAACACTTAACTCTCAGTTTAGGGTCGGATAAGTCACCTCGGTCAGAAGAATTCCACCCCGGCCGAGATGTTCATCAACCGAACGAGATGCTTAGGGTTAAGGTTAAAGACTCGAACTTTCAGGATCCTACTGGAATCTAAGATTATTCTATCATTGTTTTTCCCACAACCTTCAGCCAATCACGCTAGAATCACACAAGGAAATTAGCCACTCATCATCATAATGAAAGTATTAATTATATGGGAAGAAGGTGAATATTTGAACAAAGAAGAATTTAATGAAAACACTTCAATAACTGAATCAAATATCACACAAAATCGTTCCTTGGATAATAATCCAACAAGACAAGACAACAAGGAAAGGAATTGAAGACAATCTTACAAAACCCTCCAAAAAGCTATAAAGCTATAATCTTCAATCTTCCTTCAACCTTCAAAAAGGTTCTTCGAAAACTCCCAAATTGGAGTAGGATGCGGCTGCTGCGCTTGTATGCGAGATGCAATCGATGTATGCAGCCTCCTTTTCGCTGTATGCGGGGTGTTAAAATTGTAGAAAATCAACCCTTTTTATAGGAAGAATAAACCTCCAAAGATAATAAATCTTAAGAAGATATTATCCCATAAATATAGGTAAAATATATGATTCTGCATATCTCCTTCCTTCTAGAAGCTCAGCCCAAAAATATAAGATCACTTTCCAATTTTAAAAGATCTCAGCCAAGAATAAAATATTCTCGCCGCGTCCTAGGTGTTCGCCTCGGTCGAGTCGGCGTCTCTGGATCGCCTCGGTCGAGGTGAATCTCTGGTCAACCGAGGTGACTCATAACTGAATGTGGAATCTCTCAAAACTGGTCCAAAGTAAATCTTTAATCCATGGTTGTGCTTCCTGAATGTAGCTCCAAATGACTCTTGACTCCTTTTGATCCTTTTTGATGCAAAACGTACCATATTACCTGCAATTACAACGAAACTAGGTGTAGACCTCGATTCTCGCAAAGGTAGATGAAATGGTAGTAAAATCACATAATGTACATACAAACATGCAGATTATGAAAGATAAAACGTCCAAACAAACCCCAAAATATAGACTATAATCATGCTATCAAAATACCCCATACTTAGCCCTTGCTTGTCCCTAAGCAAGTTCCTCATATAGAAATCAAGATAGAATGGATTATAAGTCAAGAAAATCAATGAAAAGTCTTTCAAAAACATTTTATGGTGTGAAACTATCATAGATCACTCTAAGAGAATACTTCCTGGAAATTAAAAACTCAATATGATCAAAACATTTTATAAATATAGGAAAGTTGTTCATCTTTGCATAAAATCATAGAATGCATAATAAATCATAATTATCAAAATTAATCATGTATAATCCGATTTAAACCGCTAAGTCAATCAACAAGCTCAAGGTCTCAAGGGCTTCCCAAAAGAAAAGGTCAAGAAACGTGTAGGGTAGGGATGTGTGTAAGGTAATGTGGTGCTAGAATCCGGGAAAAGGATGAACTTCACTTTCACTTTGACTTTCAACACCTTCCACCAATAAGCTTTGCTTATTTCACACTTTTTCTTTTACTTTACTTTTTGGGATGCATGGATAGAGGTGCACAATAACCGAAGCCTAGGAAATCCGCAATCATCAATTTCTTGAGATGCATCAAACCCTTGATGCACATACCATGACCCGTTAGGAATATCGCTCAATCCGACTTTGGCAAGACACAAACACCCGGCTATGTGAATGGTGCCGAGTTACTCATCTTCATGATTGACTTCCCCAAACCTATTATTGCTTTCTAACACTTTCACTTTCAGCCATCTTCAACTTTAACTTGCTTTCACCACTTCGCTTGCTTCCAAATTCCCGGATAGGTAAAGGGAGGCAAAATGTATATGAGGGGCTAAGCATGATCAAGAAGAAGAAGAAGAAGAAGAATGAATTGCCTTGGTCTTTCCAAGAAGAACGTGAGAGAACTTAACCTGCGGTGTCAACCTTCAAATTCAACATAATTTTGATAAAAACAAAATATTAAACATGCCAATAATTTCAAACAAAGCATTTAGCAACTTAATCATATCATAAAACATTTCAAACATATAAAGAATTTAAAACCAGTCAGTAAACAAGATCTTCACTGAGATCATATCCAGATAAGTAACACAAAAATCGTTTTCGAAAACTCTCAGTTAACCCACCTCGGTCGAGATGTTCTTGGTTCAACCGAGGTGAAACACCTCGTTTTGCCAGAACTGTCCCGGTCGAGGTCAAAAAATTTTTTTTTTTTAAAAAACCATTTTTTTTCGGTTTCGACGTTTTTCTCAATCAAATAACCTGTAAGTATGCATGCAATCTCAGATAAACATATAAATGCAAAAGTGAAGCATAAATATAAATATCCGATAAAATGTCATACATCAAAAGTATCGAATACAAATAGTCACGTAGTCAAATAATACATATAAATACCCCATACTTGAGACACACTGTCCCAGTGGGTATAATAAAAGTCTAAATGAAAGAGGACTCACCGGATAAAGAGCCGAACTGCATAAAAATATAATAAATAAAACTCTGCAGCTCCTCAGTAGTCCTGATCCGGTGGTGGTGGTGGTGGTACATAAGGATACTGGGTCGGATCGAATGGATAGCCCATAGTCTGCTGGAACTGTAGCTCCATCATCCTACGCTGATAGTGCTGCCCCTCCAACATCTGCTGAGTCCAGCTGTCAAGGTGTCGGTGCTATGTAGGCTGGGGCTCGGACCTCAGTAAACTGGTCCAACCCGACTGTGGCGATCATCCTCCTAAGGTCAGCCTCTAACCCTAGGCAGTCAAAAGCGGATACCTCCAGAAATCGCGGTGCGATAACCGGACGGCCTGCTATCCTCTCGTAATCTACCCGGCATCTCTCGTGGATAACCGGGCGGTAGGGACGGGAAGAAGAAGGGGAAGGGGAGGGTGAAGATCTATCTCTCAGGGCTAAACGGCGATCGGAACTCATCTTCACAAACTCACTGTCAGACCACCTCGGTTGACTGACAAGCCTCAGAAATCACCTCGGTCGAGATGCAGTTCGACCGGACCGAGGCGTAGCAGTCGCGATTTCAATTCTCAGAATTTCAGTTCTTTTCCCCCAAAAATCACTACAAATGCTTCCTAAGGGGTACTTATAGATTTCCTCAGCAAAATCAAGGGCAACCAAAGCCCAATAAGCAGTAAACGAGGAGTTAGGGTTTTCGAACCTTTTGCGCCTCGTTTCGGTCGGAAACACTCAATCTTCTCGCAGATCTGTAGTTGCAATCGACTCTTCTACTCCTCAATTGCGGTTTTGAAGCAGAAATCGTCGAAAAAGAGTGAGAAACGAGGGAGAGCGAGGTGCCTCTGTCGCCGCGGTCGAAATGCGTGAAAAATAAAAAGTGAAAAGTAATTTTCCTTTTTATACCGTCGCGAGATCTGCTGTCACCTCGGTCGAGATGGTCTCGACTGGACCGAGGTGGTACGGACCGAGGCGGTTCTGCAGAAACCCTAGTCGCCTCGGTTGCTTCAAGAATCAACTCGGTCGAGGTGTTCTGACAGTGACCGAGGTGCCTCTTTCTTCTCAGAATCTCGAACTTCTCTCTTTCCTGGAGTGCTCCTTCCTGTTATCTGTCCAGAACGCCAAAAACAAAGCAAAGCAAAGCAAAGCAAAAACAAAAACTATCTAAACTAGACTAGAAAACGGGAAAGAAAGCAATACCTTGGGTTGCCTCCCAAGAAGCGCTTGATTTAAGGTCGCTAGCTGGACCATAGTGCGTCTCAAAGGAGGTAGGAGGTTCCCTCACCCCATACTTCACCTCCATCGTGGGGTGAAGTAAGTAAGTCCATCAAACGCTCCAGAACGTGCAAGTGCTCGTCGGGGAATGAATCGTCTATGGGTGGGCTATCCGGCTCGCGGGAGGATTCCGGTAGCCGGCTGAGGTGGTCCGCAACTGAATTCTCGGATCCCTTCTTATCGCGGATCTCTAGGTCAAACTCTTGGAGCAAGAGAATCCATCGAATAAGGCGCGGCTTTGCATCCTTCTTAGCCAACAAGTAACGAATGGCTGCATGGTCGGTGTAGACAATGACTTTCGCCCCTACTAGATAGGAACGAAACTTCTCGAAAGCATATACAACCGCCAATAACTCCTTCTCAGTGGTAGTGTTGATGCTAACCCTAGACTTAAGCTTAAAACAAGGATGCGAACCCGCAGTGTACGGGTCAATCGTAGTAAAAGCAAGAAAATTCCAGGGGTCGATCACAGGGACTTAGTGAAACAAAGTCCAATACGGTATGCTAGTGTTGATGCTAACCACAAGAGCAAGTATACAATCAAAGATGAATAAGATGTCAAATAAAGCAAACATGCAATTCTAGGGATTAAAGCATCTAGTTGTGGTTCCAACTCAAGATCTATAGATAAGCGGACAAAGCTGAGGTTTTTGCATGGGGAAGGTGTTTCTAAAATGGAGTAGATCACCGGGTAAGTCTCACTACACACTAATCCTAAACCGTAACTCCTATTACCGGGTAAGTCTCAAGGAATCAAGATAAAGAACTATAACCTCAAACTAACACACCATCTAAGGGAATAGAATCAACCTTTACCGGGTAAGTCTCAGGCTAACTCACAAAGATGGGATGGAAGCACACTCAAACCCCAATAAAGGACAAACCTTTATTACCTACACTTATGATCGTTGGTACACAAACTAAGGAATTACCGGGTAAGTCTCATCCTAAGCTTGCATTGAACCAGGAAGGTGTAATAAGAATAGGATTTGGCAAACTCTAACACTTAACTCTCAGTTTAGGGTCGGATAAGTCACCTCGGTCAGAAGAATTCCACCCCGGCCGAGATGTTCATCGACTGAACGAGATGCTTAGGGTTAAGGTTAAAGACTCGAACTTTCAGGATCCTACTGGAATCTAAGATTATTCTATCATTGTTTTTCCCACAACCTTCAGCCAATCACCCTAGAATCACACAAGGAAATTAGCCACTCATCATCATAATGAAAGTATTAAATATATGGAAGAAGGTGAATATTTGAACAAGAAGAATTTAATGAAAACACTTCAATAACTGAATCAAATATCACACAAAATCGTTCCTTGGATAATAATCCAACTAGACAAGACAATCAAGGAAAGGAATTGAAGACAATCTTACAAAACCCTTCAAAAAGCTATAAAGCTATAGTCTTCAATCTTCCTTCAACCTTCAAAAAGGTTCTTCAACAACTCCCAAATTGGAGTAGGATGCGGCTGCTGCGCGTGTATGCGAGGTTCCCAGCTGTAAGCGGATATCGGAATTATGGGAAATCCGACCCTTTTTATAGGAAAATAAACCTCCAAAGATAATAAATCTTAAGAAGATATATTCCCATAAAAATAGGTAAAATATATGATTCTGCATATCTCCTTCCTTCCAGAAGCTCAGCCCAAAAATATAAGATCACTTTCCAAACTTAAAAGATCTCTTCCAAGAATAAAATATTCTCGCCGCGTCCTAGGTATTTGCCTCGGTCGAGTCGGCGTCTCTGGATCGCCTCGGTCGAGATGAATCTCTGGTCAACCGAGGTGACTCATAACTGAATGTAGAATCTCTCAAAACTGGTCCAAAGTAAATCTTTAATCCATGGTTGTGCTTCCTGAATGTAGCTCCAAATGACTCTTGACTCCTTTTGATCCTTTTTGATGCAAAACGTACCATATTACCTGCAATTACAACGAAACTAGGTGTAGACCTCGATTCTCGCAAAGGTAGATGAAATGGTAGTAAAATCACATAATGTACATACAAACATGCAGATTATGAAAGATAAAACGTCCAAACAAACCCCAAAATATGGACTATAATTCATGCTATCAAAATACCCCATACTTAGCCCTTGCTTGTCCCTAAGCAAGTTCTTCATATAGAAATCAAGATAGAATGGATTATAAGTCAAGAAAATCAATGAAAAGTCTTTCAAAAACATTTTATGGTGTGAAACTATCATAGATCACTCTAAGAGAATACTTCCTGGAAATTAAAAACTCAATATGATCAAAACATTTTATAAATATAGGAAAGTTGTTCATCTTTGCATAAAATCATAGAATGCATAATAAATCATAATTATCAAAATTAATCATGTATAATCCGATTTAAACCGCTAAGTCAATCAACAAGCTCAAGGTCTCAAGGGCTTCCCAAAAGAAAAGGTCAAGAAACGTGTAGGGTAGGGATGTGTGTAAGGTAATGTGGTGCTAGAATCCGGGAAAAGGATGAACTTCACTTTCACTTTGACTTTCAACACCTTCCACCAATAAGCTTTGCTTATTTCACACTTTTTCTTTTACTTTACTTTTTGGGATGCATGGATAGAGGTGCACAATAACCGAAGCCTAGGAGATCCGCAATCATCAATTTCTTGAGATGCATCAAACCCTTGATGCACATACCATGACCCGTTAGGAATATCGCTCAATCCGACTTTGGCAAGACACAAACACCCGGCTATGTGAATGGTGCCGAGTTACTCATCTTCATGATTGACTTCCCCAAACCTATTATTGCTTTCTAACACTTTCACTTTCAGCCATCTTCAACTTTAACTTGCTTTCACCACTTCGCTTGCTTCCAAATTCCCGGATAGGTAAAGGGAGGCAAAATGTATATGAGGGGCTAAGCATGATCAAGAAGAAGAAGAAGAAGAAGAATGAATTGCCTTGGTCTTTCCAAGAAGAACGTGAGAGAACTTATGCTGCGGTGTCAACCTTCAAATTCAACATAATTTGGATAAAAATAAAGTATTAAACATGCCAAAAATTTCAAACAAAGCATTTAGCAACTTAAACATATCATAAAACATTTCAAACACATAAAGAATTTAAAACCAGTCAGTAAACAAGATCTTCACTGAGGTCATATCCAGATAAGTAACAAAAAATCGTTTTCGAAAACTCTCAGTTAACCCACCTCGGTCGAGATGTTCTTGGTTCAACCGAGGTGAAACACCTCGTTTTGCCAGAACTGTCCCGGTCGAGGTCGAAAAATTTTTTTTTTAAAACCATTTTTTTTTTCGGTTTCGACGTTTTTCTCAATCAAATAACCTGTAAGTATGCATGAAATCTCAGATAAACATATAAATGCAGAATGAAGCATAAATATGAAAATATCCGGTCAATAAAATACATCATAAGTCAAATAATACATCGAAGTCAAATAAGTCAAGTAATACATCAAATACCCCATACTTGAGACACACTGTCCCAGTGGGTATAATAAAAGTCTGAATAAAAGAGGACTCACCGGATAAGAGCCGAACTGCATGAAAATAAATAAATAAAACCCTGCAGCTCCTCAGAAGTCCTGATCCGGTGGTGGTGGTGGAATGTAGGGGAACTGAGCAGGATCATAGGGATAGCCCATGACATGCTGGAGCTGTAGCTGAGCCATCATGTGCTGATGATGCTGCCGCTCCTGCATCTCCCGGATATCTAATGAAAGTGCAGCATAAGTGTCGATAACCTGATCCGTCAGGTCATCGATCCGTCGGTGTGCTGCTCTGTCCCTAACTCTCTGCCTCCTGCGCCTAGCGGGCCTGACTGGAGAAGTCTCAGCTGGCGCCGGCTCAGTGTCCTCCTCGTCCTCATCAAGATCAATAATGGGAGGCGCACTCGTCCCAGCAGTATCTGTCCCTGTGTCCATCGGGACGCCGCCTCCTCTCTCATCGACAGTCTCGTCGTCGTCATCCTCATCGACCTCCTCAGCCTCCTCTGCAGCTACAGCAGCAGCAGCTGCTCCCTCTCTATAGTCCTCCATCAGCGGAACCCATGCTGCCTGCCAGAAATGCGGGTCGGCGACAGAGAACTGTGCAGACCATCTGATGCCCTGAGGCGCTGTCCGCTCCCATGGCATGGCAACGTAAGGTGTAGTCAGTCCGCGGGGAACCAGAATCCTCCGCGTAATCATCTCCTGCAGACCCAGCGGCTTCGCAGCCGCCGCTAATGTGCATACGCTGAGGTCCATCCCATGGTAAGTGGCGATGTGGGTGACTAGACCTCCACAGCAAATATCCCCCTTCGACTTGGCTTTGATCTTGTGCAGATCCTCTGCCAAGAGCAAGCCAAAGTCGGGGAAACCTCCTGTGACCATGCAGTATAAAGAGAAAAGCTCCCCCTGTCTGATCTTCTGGGGCGTCTCAGTACGCGCCAGAAGCATCTCACTGAATATCCGGTGGGCGAGTCTGAAGGCTGGGTGAAAGATGACTTTCTCCCTGGAATCTCCAAGGCGCCATCTGTCTGCGTGAGTAGTGATGTGGGCTATCTGTCCCCAAAACTCCCTAGCTACTGAACGGGAGGGAAAATCTACAGCGGTAGGGGCAGGAAAGCTAAAGATCTCTCTCCATATCTCTAGTGGAACTAAGAAGTTCCGGCCCATCAGCCGGTACTTCACAGATCCCTCTGTGGGTAGGTAGGAGAAGGAGCTGACGAACTCGAGTGTCGGCTCTATGTAGGCTGGGGCTCGGACCTCAGTAAACTGGTCCAACCCGACTGTGGCGATCATCCTCCTAAGGTCAGCCTCTAACCCTAGGCAGTCAAAAGCGGATACCTCCAGAAATCGTGGTGCGATAACTGGACGGCCTGCTATCCTCTCATAATCTACCCGGCATCTCTCGTGGATGACCGGGCGGTAGGGACGGGAAGAAGAAGGGGAAGGGGAGGGTGAAGATCTATCTCTAAGGGCTAGTAATCTGTCTGAACTCATCTTCTCAAAACAGCACTGTCAGACCACCTCGGTTGCTAACAAGTCTCAGAAATCACCTCGGTCGAGATGCAGACCGACTAGACCGAGGCGTAGCAGTTTCGATTTCAATTCTCAGAATTTCAGTTCTTTTCCCCCTAAAATCACTACAATTGCTTCCTAAGGGGTACTTATGGGTTTCCTCAGCAAAATCAAGGGCAACCAAAGCCCAATAAGCAGTAAACGAGTCGGTTAGGGTTTTCGAACTTTGTTTACCTCGTTTCGGTCGAAACACTCAATCTTTCTGCAGATCTGTAGTTGCAATCGATTCTTCTTCCCCTCAATTGCAGTTTTGAAGCAGAAATCGTCGAAAAAGAGTGAGAAACGAGGGAGAACGAGGTATCTCTGTCGCCGCGGTCGAAATGGGTGAAAAATAAAAAGTGAAAAGTAATTTCCCTTTTTATACTGTCACGAGATCTGCTGTCACCTCGGTCGAGATGGTCTCGACTGGACCGAGGTGGTACGGACCGAGGCGGTTCTGCAGAAACCCTAGTCGCCTCGGTTGCTTCAAGAATCAACTCGGTCGAGGTGTTCTGACAGTGACCGAGGTGCCTCTTTCTTCTCAGAATCTCGAACTTCTCTCTTTCCTGGAGTGCTCCTTCCTGTTGTCTGTCTAGAACACCAAAAACAAAGCAAAGCAAAGCAAAAACAAAAACTATCTAAACTAGACTAGAAAACGGGAAAGAAAGCAATACCTTGGGTTGCCTCCCAAGAAGCGCTTGATTTAAGGTCGCTAGCTGGACCATGATGCGTCTCAAAGGAGGTAGATTGGCGCGACCTCCTCAACCGGCGTTTCCGGTTGGTACTTCTTAAGTCTATGACCGTTGACCTTGAAGCTTCCGCTAGTTTCGCCCCATATCTCAACTGCACCATGGGGGAAAACATGTTTCACAACGTAAGGTCCGGTCCATCTAGATTTCAACTTACCTGGAAAAAGACGGAGGCGGGAGTTGAAGAGTAGAACTAAATCTCCTTCGTTAAGCTCCCTTGGAACGATACGCTTGTCATGCCATCTCTTCGTCCTTTCCTTGTAGATTTTGGCATTCTCATAGGCGTTCAAACGCAGCTCCTCCAGCTCGTTAAGTTCCAATAGTCGCTTCTCGCCAGCATCTTTAATGTCAAAGTTCAACCATTTGATAGCCCAATACGCTTTGTGCTCCAACTCGACGGGCAAGTGGCAAGATTTCCCATACACCAAATTATAAGGGGTGGTGCCTATGGGAGTCTTGAATGCGGTCCTGTACGCCCAAAGAGCATCGTCTAGTTTCATGGACCAATCCTTCCTCGTTCTAGAGACGGTCTTCTCCAAAATCGCCTTGATTTCTCTGTTCGAGATCTCGACCTGTCCACTAGTTTGAGGGTGATAAGCGGTTGATACCTTGTGGGTTACCCCATACTTCGATAGAAGTGCCTTAAACTTCCGGTTGATGAAATGCGTTCCTCCATCGCTGATGATGATGCGTGGAGTTCCAAATCGTGGAAAGATAGTTCTATTCAAGAACTTCACAACCACCTTGGCGTCGTTAGTGGGAGAAGCGATGGCTTCGACCCATCTAGAGACGTAATCCACTGCAAGGAGAATGTAGAGGTTTCCTCCGGAGGATGGGAAAGGTCCCATGAAGTCAATCCCCCATACATCAAAGATTTCCACTTCTTGGATGTTGTTAAGTGGCATTTCGTTCCTCCTTGAATCGTCTCGCTGTCGACCTCGGTCGAGGCGCAAAGGCGTTGACCGAGGTGTTCTTCAGACGCCTCGCTCAGTCCAGAAAGTGCCTCGGTCGAGGTACTGCTACTGGATCCGAGGCTGGAAATCTTCGTTTCCTGGATCAGCTTCTCAGTTATGGCTCCTGGATCTTCTTCCAGTGCCTTTAAGCTCCGTATATCTGCATCACAAGAAGCATCTATACCTTCCTCCATTAAACTGAAGCTAATAACTCTTTCGAGTGGATCGTTAATAAGGATGGAGCTCACCAATTCCCTTGATTCTTTTTCATCGTAGATGTTGAAGATATCATCAGTTAGTTGCTCCCCATTCATGGCTGCAAGTAGCGCGAACTCCACCTCATCGCCACCAACGTTGAATTTCAACTTGGCGTTCTTGCAATCCACATTGCAACCCGAAGTTGCTAGAAATGGCCTCCCGAGAATGATAGGAACAGGATAATCTGCGGGAATGTCAAGTACGACAAAATCTATGGGTAGATAGAAGTTACCTAACTTGACCGGAACGTCCTCCAAGATGCCCACGGGATGGGTGATGGAGCGATCCGCCATGTAGAGTCGGAACTTGACCGGTTTGGGCTCTCCAAGACCGATCTTAATGCATAGCTCCAGCGGGATGATGCTCACGCTGGCTCCTAGATCGCAAAGGGCTTCACAAGTGACATCCCCAACTTGAATGGGAATGCAAAATGAGCCGGGATCTCTCAATTTAGGTGGCATCTTCTCCTTCATGATCTTTATGAGTTCCGAAGACTTAGATGTCATCCTAACTTCACCAACATCCTCCAGTTTCCTCTTCCTTGAAAGGATCTCTTTTAAGAACTTCCCATAGGCGGGCATACCTAGAATAGCATCAAGGAAAGGAATATTAATATGGAGCTTATTCATCAAGTCAAGGAACTTACCAAAGTGCTTGTCAAGATGTGCTCTGGCTCTGGACTGGGGGAATGGAAGTGGTGGTTTATATGCAGGAGGTGGAACATAAACTTCTGTCGTTCCTCCTGTTTTCTGTTGCGCCGTCTCGGTTGGCATTTCGGTCGAGGTGTTCTTCGACTGGATCTGGACCGAGGTGGTCTGCGTCGAGCGAGGTACTGGATCTGCAGTTTTGAGTCCACTCCTCGTCGTGATGGCCATGCACTGGCCCTTAGGGTTAGTTTCCGTCTTTGCTGGAAGCTTCCCTGGATCTCTTGGCGCTTCATTCGCCCTGTTAGCAAGTTGTTGTTCGAAGGACTTTTGGGCCCTCGAAAATGAAGTCATAGAATTCTCCATAGCATTAAGCTTGATCAAGATTGCCTCCAGGACTGCGTCCTTCTTTTCCGGCTGAGACGAACTTGATCCTTGCCCTTGGCTCTTCAATGGAGTAGAAGAAGAAGAAGGAGAAGAGAGGAAAGGGTTAGAGGAATCATTAGAGTTGGAGTTTGAATGATTGTTACCGTTGTTTTGGTTATTCGCCCTCCAATTGTTGCTATTGGATCCTCTATTGTTGTTGTAGTTGTTGTTTCGGGGTCCGTTGTTGTTGTTACGGTACCCGTTATTGTTGTTGTTGTTGTTCCTTTGCCCTTGCTCTTCCTTCTTAGTTTGAGCCATCAATAGCTCCTTCAACTGCTTCACGTCGTTCTTCAAGGACGTGAGTTGGTTGTTGTTGGGTTGAGTCTCTTGAAAGTTGACTCTTTTAACTCCACCTTCAGCTCCTTGGTGGGTGTACTTCTCCATGTGCAAGGCTTGCTTCTCAATGAAGTCCCAAGCCTCATCAACCGCCATATCCATGAATGTACCGGCGGAGAGTAGTTGGAGATTGAACTGGGTGTTTCCGTCCAGCCCTTTGAAGTAGATCTCCAACAACTCGATCTTTGGAATCCCATGATGTGGGCAATCCAAAAGAATGTCCTTGAACCGCTCCCATGATTTGGACAAGCTCTCTTTGTCCTTCATGATGAAAGCATTGATCTTCCCTCTCATTTCAGCAGTCTTTGAGGGGGGAAAGAATTTGGTCAAGAATTCCGTAGTCATCTCTTCCCATGTGCTGATCTTTCCTGCAGGAAGAGATTGATACCAAGTAAGAGCTCTATCTTTAAGAGAAAAGTAGAAAGGTCTTAGCTTGTAGTTGTTATTTTCAATTCTGGGAGGTCGCAAGGTCTCCATCAAGATCTCGTAGTTTTGAAGATGTTGATGTGGCGACTCCTTCTCCAGCCCTCCGAATTGACATTGGCGAATCATGGCTAGAACTTGCGGTCGAAGTTCGTAGTCATGATCCGCTGGATCTCCTAGGTTCACTCCTGGACGCCTCAGCTGTTGATTAGGGTCCATCCTTTGACCTAGGGTTTGTGGAATTCCTGCAAGAAGAACATCTCGGACTGGCATCCGAAGCGGATGCACATCGGCCGGGGCGTCAGGTACTGGATTCTGCCTCGGTCGAGGATCAACTACTGGATCCTGCATCGGTCGAGGTTGAATCTGGTTCCGAATTGCTGCAATCTCAGCTTCGATTGCTGCAGTCCTGGCCTGATTCTCCTCTTTCTCTTGCCTTAGCTCTTCTTTACTGAGACGTAGCAGCTCCTGCGTCTCTCTCAACTGGGCCGCAAGATCGTGATCGTCTTGTTGGGCCATCTTCGCTTCTCTTAAGCGTCT
>BSUD01000006.1:73888544-73925522 GCA_033239045.1 Fagopyrum esculentum | reverse complement strand
AATGCTAACCACAAAAGCAAGTAATACAATCAAAGATGAATAAGATGTCAAATAAAGCAAACATGCAATTCTAGGGATTAAAGCATCTAGTTGTGGTTCCAACTCAAGATCTATAGATAAGCGGACAAAGCTGAGATTTTTGCGTGGGGAAGGCGTTTCTAAAGTGGAGTAGATCACCGGGTAAGTCTCACTACACACTAATCCTAAACCGTAACTCCTATTACCGGGTAAGTCTCAAGGAATCAAGATAAAGAACTATAACCTCAAACTAACATACCATCTAAGGGAATAGAATCAACCTTTACCGGGTAAGTCTCAGGCTAACTCACAAAGATGGGATGGAAGCACACTCAAACCCCAATAAAGGACAAACCTTTATTACCTACACTTATGATCGTTGGTACACAAACTAAGGAATTACCGGGTAAGTCTCATCCTAAGCTTGCATTGAACCAGGAAGGTGTAATAAGAATAGGATTTGACAAACTCTAACACTTAACTCTCAGTTTAGGGTCGGATAAGTCACCTCGGTCAGAAGAATTCCACCCCGGCCGAGATATTCATCAACCGAACGAGATGCTTAGGGTTAAGGTTAAAGACTCGAACTTTCAGGATCCTACTGGAATCTAAGATTATTCTATCATTGTTTTTCCCACAACCTTCAGCCAATCACCCTAGAATCACACAAGGAAATTAGCCACTCATCATCATAATGAAAGTATTAATTATATGGGAAGAAGGTGAATATTTGAACAAAGAAGAATTTAATGAAAACACTTCAATAACTGAATCAAATATCACACAAAATCGTTCCTTGGATAATAATCCAACAAAACAAGACAACAAGGAAAGGAATTGAAGACAATCTTACAAAACCCTCCAAAAAGCTATAAAGCTATAGTCTTCAATCTTCCTTCAACCTTCAAAAAGGTTCTTCGAAAACTCCCAAATTGGAGTAGGATGCGGCTGCTGCGCTTGTATGCGAGATGCAATCGATGTATGCAACCTCCTTTTCGGTGTAAGCGGGGTGTTAAAATTGTAGAAAATCAACCCTTTTTATAGGAAGAATAAACCTCCAAAGATAATAAATCTTAAAAAGATATTATCCCATAAATATAGGTAAAATATATGATTCTGCATATCTCCTTCCTTCTAGAAGCTCAGCCCAAAAATATAAGATCACTTTCCAATTTTAAAAGATCTCAGCCAAGAATAAAATATTCTCGCCGCGTCCTAGGTGTTCGCCTCGGTCGAGTCGGCGTCTCTGGATCGCCTCGGTCGAGGTGAATCTCTGGTCAACCGAGGTGACTCATAACTGAATGTGGAATCTCTCAAAACTGGTCCAAAGTAAATCTTTAATCCATGGTTGTGCTTCCTGAATGTAGCTCCAAATGACTCTTGACTCCTTTTGATCCTTTTTGATGCAAAACGTACCATATTACCTGCAATTACAACGAAACTAGGTGTAGACCTCGATTCTCGCAAAGGTAGATGAAATGGTAGTAAAATCACATAATGTACATACAAACATGCAGATTATGAAAGATAAAACGTCCAAACAAACCCCAAAATATAGACTATAATTCATGCTATCATGTTTCTGATGGTATAAGGATCATTTCTTCTATAAGCACATGTAGATTTTACATGACCCTTTTTACAACAATAGAAGAAGGTAGGCATATGAATGATTCCTTTGGCCATAACAAAAGTGGTGGTAGGTTTTGTAGGAAAGCTCCTATGATACTCTATACCATTTTTGTTAAGGGAACATTGTTGTTCACCCATCATTCTTTCCAGATTAGCTTTTGAATGAGTAAACTTAATGAGTGATGCCTTCTAGTCTTGACAGATTAAAGTCAAATCAACTTTATCTTTCTCTAGATCAATATAGTTTCGATGTAGAGAATAGAGGTTGTCCTTGAGAATTAGGTTTTCTAATTTCAAGGCCTTGATATTGTCATCAAGTTCTTCCTTTTCTGTGTAAAGATTTTCAATTTCTAGAGACATTCCACTCAATTGTTTATCTTGTTCATGAAGCTTTTCTTTGAAAGAATTTATCCTTATTCTATGTTCCTTATCACTTAAGATAATATCCTTAAGGAATTGTCTAAGGTCAATATCAGGTTGAGACAAAATTGTACTTACCATATTGTCGATGTACAGATTTGAGTCATCTTCATGATCGGCCATAAGACACAAGTTTGCTTGTTCTTTTTCATCTTTTGATTCATTTGTTGATTCTGAATCACTCCATGAAGCAACCATAGCTTTCTTCTTTCGATCATTCTTCTTGAAGTTGGTCCTCTTCTTTTGTGGACAATCCTTCACCAAATGATCTGTTTCACCACAATCAAAACAAGTCAGTACTTTCGTTTTTTTATTAGAGTTAGGAAACTTACCTCGGGGTTTTGATGCTCGTGGAAATTCTCGGTTTGCAGATTGTTTCTTTATCTTGAGAATTCTTGCTAGACGTTTAGAGATCATGGCGAGAGCATCTTCTTCATTATCATCATCACTATTTTCTTTATCAGAAGGTGACTCATCTCTTTTGGATTTTAATGCCAAATTCTTGGAGTTGGATGGGAGTTCTCCATCTTCTTCACCAAGAATCATTTCATGTGTGATGAGTTTTCCAAGTAGATCATCAAGAGGAAGAGTAGTGAGATTTTGAGCTTCTTCAATAGTAGTCATCTTTGGTCCCTACTTGGCTTTAGGTAAGCTTCTTAGAACCTTTCTCACTTTTTCTTCATTTGTGAAGGTCTTTCCAAGTGAGTCCAGATTGTTCACGATCTCAGTGAATCTAGTGAACATTTCGATGACTGGTTCATTTGGATTCTTCTTGAACAGCTCATAGTGTTTGAGAAAGATGCTAATCTTTGTTTCCTTGACTTGACTTGTTCCTTTTTAAGTGACAACAAGTTTATCCCATATTTCTTTTGCACTTTTGCATGATGAAATGCGGTTGAATTCATTAGCATCTAATCCACAGTAAAGTAGATTCATTGCCTTGTAATTCTTTGACACACTAACCAGGTGACTAGAGGTATTTCTAGAGTCATCTATACCCTATTAAAATATAATCATGACTTAGCACTAAAACAAGTATAGTGGTTAAGTAAGGGTCGAACCCAAGAGAGTTAAGGTATTTTTATTAAATGAGATTATTGATTATAAGAACAAGTAAAGGGGGGGGTTGGTTGAATTGATGCACGCCAAACTTATGAAAACGAATAATGCAGCAAGTAAGACGATAATGGATGAATCTACACTAGGTTGATTCTAAGCATGCGATTGCTACTTTGGTGAGTTCCTTTTACAAGCTTTCAAGTAATCTCCCGTCTCGATCATATATATGTGTTGAGCCAACCAGCATCAACACAACTTAACAGGTTAGTGTTCCGTAAACCTACAAGAACAATTAACAAGTTAGCTTTCAAATAAAGATTTAGGGATATAAAGAATAGATTAAAACCGTTAACCTTATCTTTATATTTGTGTTCCTTTTCTTTAAGTCATTACAACCCGTTATTACTTAAAGTTTACTACTAGATTAAAGACCCGAACCCGGAACCTATTAATCCTAGTTCTTTGCATGCACTTTAGAACCTAAGGTGATCAATCTTAAGTGTTAATCAAACATGCAATTAGACAATAAAGATCAAGGAAACACAAAGCATTACTGAATGAAAACTTATATTAAACATAACTTACAACAAAAGTAACAATGCAGCTTCAAACCAACCCAATGTAGCAAGGGAGTTAGCAACTCATTACAATGGAAATGATGAGAAAATTGGATTCTAAGTGAAAAATGATGGATAATAAGTGGATGATTCTAGCAATCAACCAAGGCCTATTTAATGTCATAAAGGTGGTGTAAACAGCCGGAGTAAAGCTTCTGTCGTTGAACCGCAGGGGCGGTGAAGGCAAAAATGCTTGATCTTCTTCATGGCCGCAGGGGCGGCTAGGCAATTCTGCAGGGCGGATCTTTAATGCTCTTCAAACGTCTGACTCTTCAACTTCCTGCCGTTTCTGATGCCAAGCCGCTGGGGCGTCCCAATGTCAACGCAGGGGCGGTGACACAAACTCTTCATCTTCCAGCTCCCAGGTAGAGGCGCAGGGGAAGGCGCAGGGGCGCTGGTCTTCGCTTCGTCAGGGCAAGTCACCACAGGGGCACCAAGGGTTGACGCATGTGCGGTGACTGTCTTTGTGGTTGGCGCTAGCGAAGGCGCAGAGAGCGCTCCAAAGTAAGGTGTCACCCGTAGGGGCGGTGACAAGGCTCCGCGGGGGCGGTGAAGCAACAGAAGCTTTGCTTCGTGAACGAACTTCACTCCTAAGTGCTTATAACTCCTTCCTTAGCTTCTTTTTGTCTTCTTCTTCTGGACTAAGGAGTTAGTAGCAAAAACCGACACAAATGCAATAAAAAGACTCTAAAAACTATCCTAAATGATAGTGATTCCATCACCTATCAAACTCCCCCATACTTAGACTTTTTACTAGTCCCGAGGAAAACAAATGACAGCAACTAGACTCAAAGGCCTCAGGAAGCATGGGTAAGCAGAAAACACAATGAAAACAAAAGAAAAGCCAAGAAAGAAAGAAGGAAAAGAGAGGGAATGTGAGAAAAAGGTGAGAAACTACCATCCTTATCGCTCCAAGAGTGGCCTACCCGGACAACCTCCTTATTACTCTCCTTCTATGTCGCCAAATGCCGGAAGGGAAACCTACACTCGGTGTCGCTCATTTTGCCAAGGTGCCCTTCCGGGTTTTCACCTTGCCACTCTTCTTCTTTTCTTTTATGATCTCACTTTAATTTCACATCCCTCAAGTCCAATTTTGCACCAACCTAAGGTTGGTCGGACTAACTTGTTTTTGCCTAAACCGCCGTTTCGGGTTTTCGGTTTATCCAAGGATTTTTTCATGCTTTTTTTCATTTTCTTTAGCTTTTTCTTTTTTTTTATATATGAATTTCAAACATCATAATATTCAATGAAAAACAACTCAAAACAACTCAAAAGAAAATGTACATGCAATGATATGTCCCTCCCCAATACTTGAAGTACACTTTGCCCTCAAAGTGGAAATGAAGGAAAGATAAATGTAGGAAAGGGAAGAGAAAAGATACCCCTAATGGGATGGTCCAGCTGGACCATCCGGACCCTCCTCCGGTGGGTATGGAAAGTGACGGAAGAAATGCTCTTGCCGGCAGTAGATGTCATCAATGCGGGTCTGTTGAGCCTCCATCCGACGGACAAAAGAGGTCTCAAAGTTGGCTTGCTAAGCCAGCTGCTGAGCCTCCAACTGCTGCTGTTGGGCCGCCTGCCAAGCTTCTTGCCTCTGGTCGAAGTGGGAGGTCATGGAGGTGGCAAAACGCATCTGCCAGCTCTGTTGCTGCTCTAGCATCGTCCTCTAGTAGTCGGACTGCCATGTCCAATGCTGGGTAGTCATAGCCGCCATGTGAGGCTGATGGCTCTCAAGGGCCGGATCCTCCTCTGGTGCCGCAGTGGGCATCTCCTCGTCATCGGGGATGGGCATGTGCTCCTCCTGATGAGCCCGGCTGGAGCTCACAGCATGTCTCTCCACAATGGTAACTAGCGGCCTCCTCGGTACGAAGGATCTGCCGGAATGTAGAGCTCAAAGAGCTCATCCCCAAATGGTAAAGGCAGAGGGAGGTAAGTGAGGTGGCTCCCATCTGCAATGGAGATCCAAAATAGGTTATCCCCGTCCCGTCGGAGGAGCTTGCACCTCCTAAGCATCCCCTCAGTGTAAAGGGGAACCTCCAGCCCGTCCTCTAGCTTGGACATGTCCATCACCTGTGAGGCGATCAAGGAGATCACCCCACCACCAACAATATCCCTCGGCTCATTCCTCCTAATCCGCTTCAAAGCGGCAAGGAAGAGCGACAGCCAATCCATCACCTTCTCGCTCATCGGAAGGCAGGAGTATAGTAGTGGGAGGTCCTTGAGGTCGACCTTGTTCTCCTCTTTGTGTCCATAGAAGACACTCATGAGGATCTTGGAGAGGAACCTCAAGCAAGGGTGAGTGAGTTTATTGGAGTACTCACCCCCTACATGGAACTTTGACCCGGTAGTTGCCTACCAAAACTCTCACAGGTCCGGGGTCGGGACTGGCTCCCACCAGTTCTCGGAGGGGTTGAGAGTCACCCCGAAAGCCTCCTGTACCTGGTGGTAATCAAGTGTGTATTTCACCTTGTTGAACTTAAAAGTGAGTCTAATACACACATGATCATCCTTCTCCATGGTGAAGGTGAAGATGAACTGTTTGCTGAGCTCGGGATATGTTGGAGCACTATTCCGTAGGAAGTCTCCGAGCCCATCATTGGTCAGAAAGGACTGCATGCTCTCCAGCATGCCTAGCTTCTCCAATGTAGGAACGTGTAGGAACCGAGTTGCGTACAAAACTCGATCCTGTACGATCCTATACCTCTTCTTCTCTACTTTGGACATCTTGTATTTCCTTTGTGGCTCCATTCTGGTATTTGATTTAGCAAAGGAATGAGAAACTTTCAAAAATAGGGAGAGAAAACGAACCCTCTATCGTGTTTTCCGCAGGGGCGGCTGAAGCAGGCGCAGGGGCGGCAAGGCGCAGGCGCGGGAGCTTGCAGGCGCGGGGGCGGGAGAAGTGCAGAGGGCGATTTCTGGGGAGCGACGAAGGTGGTGATGCTGAGGCCGTTCCGGTGACTTCTTTGTTGGTGTAGGCTTCGCCGGAGGTGGAGCAGGAGTGGAGTTTTGTGGTGGGTGGTGATGAAGAGTGTAGTAAGGTGAGAGAGTTTGGAGGGAGGAAGGTGGAGCTGGTGAGGGTAGCGCAGGGGCGTCGCAAGGGGTTGGCTGTCGTCGGAGGTGGCGCAGGGGTGTCACAGGGGTGGCTTGTGAATGTCTGGTTGTGGCACAGGGGTGTTGCAGTTTGAGAGGCGTAAAGGCAAGGGAGATGTGGTTGTGGTTGGTGAGAAGATAGAGAGTGGGTGGGTGTGGTATGTGTAGGGAAATGTTTTTGCGATTTTCTATTTTTTTTCTTTTCTGGGTAAACCCGGAGGGGCGGGGGCTTGTCTCCGCAGGGGCGGGGACAAGGGAGAGGGGCCACGCAGCCTCAACGACGGGGGCGGCGCTCAGGATGTGTGTCAAGGAGGGCCGCCACAAGGGAGTCACCGCGGGGGCGGTGACCTGTATGTTGCAGACGCTGTCCCAGCACTGGGGGCGGCGCTGGGCATGGGTGTCACCGCGGGGGCGGTTTTCTTGATAGAGACTCCTCTTCTTATTCCTTCGGGTTGCCTCCCGAGTAGCGCCTTTGTTTTACGTCGTTGACTCGACGTAAGCCCTCTACTTTTCTGACTGTGCTTCCTCCATAACCATCTCATCAATCGGATCGTTCTTGACTCCTTCAAGGTAAGGCTTTAGCCTTTGTCCGTTTACCTTGAACACCTTGTGTGTTTGGGGATCATAAATATCCACAGCTCCGTGAGGGTATACTTCGGCTACTACGAACGGCTATGTCCTTCTTGAACGCAGCTTACCTGCAAAGAGTTTCAAACGTGATTGAAAGAGAAGTACCTTATTACCTACCTTGAAGTCCTTCCGGAGAATGTTTCGGTCATGCCATGCTTTAGTCTTTTCTTTGTATGCATCTAACCTCCAACTCTTTGCAATTGGAGCTTCCGGAATTCTCCCACTTCCTCTATGTTCATGTTGCACTTCTTTACCGCCCATCAAGCTTTGTGCTCTAGCTCAACCGGTAGGTGGCAAGCTTTCCCAAACACGAGCCTAAAAGGAGACATCCCGATAGGAGTTTTATAGGCTGTCCGATATGCCCATAGGGCGTCATTTAGCCTTGCACTCCAATCCTTCCGTCCGGGAGAGACCGTCTTTTCAAGGATGGTTTTTGTTTCCCGGTTAGATACCTCAGCTTGGCCATTTCTTTGTGGATGATAAGCTGTTGACACTCGTTGGTGGATGTGATACTTCTTAAGGAGAGTTGTGATCGTCTTGTTGCAGAATTGGGTACCCCTATCGTTGATTAAGGCTTTGGGAATTCCAAATCGTGCGAAAATGTTTTCCTTAAGAAATGCTGCAACAACTTTTGAATCATCAGTTTTGGTGGCCTTTGGTTCCACCCACTTGGAAACATAGTCCACCGCAAGCAAAATATATGTGTGCCCGAATGAGGTAGGAAACGGTCCCATGAAATCAATTCCCCAAACGTCAAATATTTCGCAAAATATAAGAGAGGATTGGGGCATTTCATGTCTCCTTGAAAAATTTCCTACCCTTTGGCATCTATCAGACACTTTACAAAACGCAAAAGCGTCTCGAAAAATGTGTGGCCAAAAGAAACCGGCATCCAAAAATTTTCTTGCCGTTTTGTTTGCCCCAAAGTACCCCCCACATGCTTCAGAATGACAGAAAGTAAGGAAGGTGTGTACCTCGTTGTCTGGAATGCAACGTCGGATCACTTGGTCAATACAATGCTTCCAAAGGTAAGGATTGTCCCAAACGTAGTGTCGAGCTTCAACCTTTACCTTGTCTCGTTGTGCCTTAGTGAAATCTGGAGGGTACTCCTTCCTGACAATGAAGTTCACGATGTCAGCAAACCAAGGCTTAAAAGACTAGAGCTTAAGACAAACCTCTGTCGACAATTCCGCAGGGGTGCCTAGACTGAGCCGCAGGGGCGGCTGGTGTGAGGCGCGGGGGCGGTTAGACAACAGAGAGTTGTGTAAAATGTATCGTCCAGAAACTTCCAACTATCTCTCTTCCTTTTTCTGGATCCTCCTCTTCTTTCACTACCCTACTCAAATAATCGGCCACCAGGTTCTCAGCCCCCTTCTTGTCCCGTATATCTAGGTTAAACTCACTTAGAAGGAGCACCCATCGAATCAATCGTGGCTTTGCTTCCTTCTTCGCCATGAGGTACCTAAGAGCTGCATGATCAGTGAAGATAATTACCTTTACCCCAAGTAGGTACTGCTTGAATTTCTCAAGAGCAAAAACCACCGCTAACATTTCCTTCTCGGTGGTAGAGTAATTCCTTCGCGCTCCATTGAGTGTCATAGACGCATAAGGGATCACATGTGAAGTCCGTCTGTCTTTTTTCCCTAAGACTGCTTCAACAGCGTAATCACCGGCATCACACATGATTTCGAAAGGTTTCTCCTAATCCGGAGAACGGATGATCGGTGCGCTGGTGAGACATGCCTTCAAAGTGTCGAAAGCTTTCTTGCAACTCTCATCCACTATGAAGGTGACGTCTTTCTTGAGCAATTTGCATAGGGGTGCCGAGATCTTCGAAAACTCTTTGATGCAACATCGGTAGAAACCTAGATGACCAAGAAAAGATCGGATTTCCCGGACATTAGTAGGATAAGGTAAATTTTGAATTACATCAACCTTTGCCCTATCTACCTCTATCCCTTTTGAGGATATTACATGTCACAATTCCTTGTTCGATCATGAAAAGACATTTTTCCGAATTAAGAAATAAATTGGTTTCAACATATTTTTCAAGAACAAGTTTTAAATCTCCTAAACATGCATCAAAACTATCTCCATGGACGGTAAAATCATCCATGCAGACTTCAATGAAGTTTTCTATGTATTCGGAGAAAATACTTATCATGCACCGTTGGAAGGTGCCGGGTGCGTTGCAAAGTCCAAATCGCATTCCGCGGTACGCAAAAGTGCCAAATGGGCAAGTGAACGTCGTCTTTTCTTGGTCTTCCGCTGCAATGGCTATTTGTAAATAGGCCGAATATCCATCAAGGAAGTAGTAGTATTGATGACTTGCAAGACGTTCCAACATTTGGTCAATAAAAGGTAATGGGAAATGGTCTTTTCGTGTTACCTTGTTGAGCTTGCGGTAGTCAATGCAAACTCTCCATCTGGTTTGTGTTTTGCTTGGGACCATCTCTCCATGTTCATTTTCCACCATGGTGATGCCTCCTTTCTTCGGAACCACTTGGGTTGGACTAACCCAAGTGCTATCCGAAATAGGGAAGATCATATCCGCTTGGAGGAGCTTCAACACTTCCTTCTTTACCACATCTATCATTGGCGGATTCAACCTCCGTTGAGGTTGCCTAGAGGGTTTGGTTTCATCCTCAAGTAAGATCCTATGCATGCAATTTGAAGGGCTTATCCCTTTGATGTCCGCAATGGTCCATCCAAGGGCCGTCTTGTGCTCTTTTAGCACCTTCACCAACTTGTCTTCTTGACCGGTAGTCAACTTGTTGGAGATGATCACCGACAATGTATTGTGTTCTCCATGGAAAACGTACTTGAGGTATGACGGAAGATCCTTCAATTCTATTTCTGGTGCCTGCACTATAGACGGAATAAGCTTCTCGCTTCGGGTTAGTAGAGCGGGCCCAATGGCCAAATTGGAGATAGGCAGCCTTTTATGCCCATCTAATTGGGCTAGGACCTCTTTCATGCTGGATGTTAATACATAATCTGATTTGAAACCATCTATGTCATGCTCGATTACATTTTTCAATTCATCTACAACAAAATTATCAAATACATCTTGCACAAAAGGTTCAACAATGTCAATATCACATAAAGAATGATCATCACTAGGAAATCTCATTGCATCGTAGATGTCAAATTCCACTACTTCACCATCAAACTCCATGGTTAGTTTGCCACTAAGATAGTCAATTTTAGTCCTAGCAGTTTTCAGAAATGGCCTACCTAACAAAATCGGTGCAACAAGTAAATCATTTTCCATATCCACTACAAAGAAATCAGCAAGAAATATTAGGTTGTCTACCATTACTAATACATCTTCAATTATCCCTTTCGGGTACACATTAGATCTATTAGCAAGTTGTAATACAATGCTAGTTTCCATTAATGACCCAAGGCCAAGTGATTTGTAGATAGAATATGGTAAAACATGTATAGAAGCACCAAGATCAAGCATTGCTTTATCAAAACGGGTTTCCCCTATAACACAAGGAATGCTTACCATGCCCGGATCGCTGCACTTCTTGGGCATTGTTCGTTGGAAAACAGCCGACACATGCTCACTTACTTGCACTTTTTGTTTCCATTTTAGCTTCTGATTCCTCTTGATAGTGCAAAGCTTCTTCAAGAAACGAGCATATTTAGGAATACTCTTCACTATCTTAAGAAGGAGAATGTTTACCTCACATTTGGAGAAAGTCTCAAAGTGGTCTTTGTCCTCAATGATTCTTCTCTCCTTTAGAGCCTCAAGAAACGGAGCTGGTGGTTTCTCATAGTACAGTGGAGGAAAGTTAGGCCGGATGTAAGAATCCTTCTCAGCATAACCTTTTGTCGTGTTTTCCGCAGGGGCGTCAGCTTGTATGCGCAGGGACGGCTCAGGGGTTGTCACCGCAGGGGCGGGGACATCCAGCCACAGGCACAGTGTCTGCTCGGTGCTGGGCACAGTTGCAGCCGCAGGGGCGGCTGTGGGTGCGGTAAAATCGACAGAAGGTTTGCTTTGTGATTCTTTTGCTGGTTTTTGTTGGATTTTCTTACCACTCCTTAATGATAGAGCACTAACATTCTCCTTGGGGCTTATAAACGTCTAGGAAGGCAATCCTCCGGAAAATCTAGCTTCGGTCCTTGAAATGGCTTGCGCCATTTGCCCAACCTTCTTTTCAAGGTTCTTGATGCTGGATTCTGTTGTTTGGACATGAGTAGCAAAGTGTTTAGTCAAAACCTGCAACATATCTTCAGTTGATTGATACTTAGCTTGTCGGGGTTGTTGTTGTTGGTTTTGTTGATCCCTCCAACGGAAATTCTATTGTTGGTTTTGTTCCTAGGCCTTTGCTGCTGTGGCTGTCCATAGCCCATTGCGTTCACCTCAGCTTCATCATCCTGGACTTGTGGGCACATGTCCATTGGATGATATGGGTCAGCACACACTCCACAAGCTTTGAGCTGCTGTGGGGTTCCCATAAGTGTTAGTCTCTTCACCATCTCGTTCATCTCCGTGAGCTTAGTGGAGATCTCACTCTTTCCGGAATTCACAGTATGAACACCTCTCTTTGAGCTGTTGTGGGGTTCCCATAAGAATGTTACCTCCACAAGTTGCATCGACGATCCTCCTTTCATTGTCTAGCAAGCCATTGTACAAGTACAAGACTAGATCTTGAGTTGAATATCCGTGAAAAGGACAGCTGGATCGGAGGCGTGTGAATCTTTCGAAGTACTCGTAGAGGGTTTCGTCCGCCTCTTGCTCGATGTTGCTTATAGCTTTCTTCAAGCTATTCGCCTTCTTGCCTGGGAAGTATTTCTCCAAAAATGCCTTGTGGAGGTTCTCCCAAGTGTCGATACTCCCGGATGGAATGTGGTAATACCAATCATCCGTTGAATCTTTGAGTGTGAAGCCGAATGCCCTAATCTTGATTTGCTCTTCGGTGATGTTGACCGGCTTCATGCTCATACACACGGTATGAAACTTTCCAAGGTCTTTGATGTGGTCTTCACCACTTAATCCATGGAAAGATGGAATCAAGTGAATGAGACCTGGCTTGAGCTCAAAATTGATTCCTTCCCCTAATGCCGGTATGGTAACCGCAAGAGGGTTTTGAGCCAAAGTGGGCTAAGTGAGTTGACGAAGAGTGCGATTTGTCATTTCTTGGTGAAGTTGTTATTGTCTTCGTTGCCGGATGTGCGTCCTCTCAATTTCTGGATCAAAAGAAGCAAAGCCGGAGTTAGTAGCACGGGTTTGAACCATAAAAATGGTTCAAACCAATGATCAATAATAATAATAAAAACACTAAAACTCCCCGGCAACAGCGCCAAAATTTGACTAGAGGTATTTCTATGGTCGTCTATACCCTATCAAAATATAATCCCGACTTAGCACTAAAACAAGTATAGTGGTTAAGTAAGGGTCGAACCCAAGAGAGTTAAGGTATTTTTATTAAATACGATTATTGATTATAAAAACAAGTAACAAGGGGGTTTTTGGTTGAATTGATGCATACAAAACTTATGAAAACGAATAATGCAGCAAGTAAGACAATAATGGATGAATCTACACTAGGTTGATTCTAAGCATGCGATTGCTACTTTGGTGAGTTCCTTTTACAAGCTTTCAAGTAATCTCCCGTCTTGATCATATATATGTGTTGAGAAACCGGAATCAACACAACTTAGCAACTTACTGTTCCGTAAATCTACAAGAACAATTAACAAGTTAGCTTTCAAATAAAGACTAAGGGATGTAAAGAATAGATTAAAACCGTTAACCTTATCTTTATATTTGTGTTCCTTTTCTTTAAGTAATTACAACCCGTTATTACTTAAAGTTTACTACTAGATTAAAGACCCGAACCCGAAACCTATTATTCCTAGTTCTTTGCATGCACTTTAGAACCTAAGGTGATCAATCTTAAGTGTTAATCAAACATGCAATTAGACAATAAAGATCAAGGAAACACAAAGCATTATTGAATGAAAACTTATATTAAAGATAACTTACAACCAAAGTAACAATGCAGCTTCAAACCAACCCAATGTAGCAAGGGAGTTAGCAACTCATTACAGTGGAAATGATGAGAAAATTGGATTCTAAGTGGAAAATGATGGATAATAAGTGGATGATTCTAGCAATCAATCAAGGCCTATTTATACTACAAAAGACACTAAATAGGAGTAAATGACCGGCCCAAAACAGCCACCTTTAGTGCCATAAGTGTGGTGTAAACACTCGGAGTAAAGCTTCTGTCGTTGAACCGCAAGGGCGGGCTTCAGCTCCGCAGGGGCGGTGAAGGCAAAAACGCTTGATCTACTTCATGGCCGCAGGGGCGGCTAGGGAATTCCGCTGGGCCGGATCTTTAATGCTCTTCAAACATCTGACTCTTCAACTTCCTTCCGTCTCTGATGCCAAGCCGCCGGGGTGTCCTAGTGTCAACGCAGGGGCAGTGACACAGACTCTTCATCTTCCAGCTCCCAGGTTGAGGCGCAGGGGCCCTGGTCTTCGCTTGTTCAGGGCAAGTCACCGCAGCGGCGCCAGGGGTTGAAGCAGGTGTGGTGACAGTCTTTGTGGCTGGCGCTGGCGAAGGCACAGGGAGCACTCCGGAGTAAGGTGTCACCCGCAGGGGCGGTGACAAGGCTCCGCGGGGGCGGTTAAGCAACAAAAGCTTTGCTTCATGAACGAACTTCACTCCTAAGTGCTTATAACTCCTTCCTTAGCTTCTTTTAGTCTTCTTCTTCTTGACCAAGGAGTTAGTAGCATAAAGAGACACAAATGCAATAAAAAGACTCTAAAAACTATCCTAAATGATAGTGATTTCATCACCTATCAAACTCCCCCATACTTAGACGTTTTACTCGCCCCGAGTAAAACAAATGACAGCAACTAGACTCAAAGGCCACATGAAGCATGGGTAAGCAGAAAAGACAATGAAAACAAAAGAAAAGCCAAGAAAGAAAGAAGTAAAAGAGAGGGAATGTGAGAAAAAGGTGAGAAACTACCATTCTTATTGCTCTAACAGTGGCCTACCCGGACAACCTCCTTATGGCTCCCCTTCTTATGTCACCAAACGCCGGAAGGGAAACCTACACTCGGTGTTGCTCATTTTGCCAAGGTGCCCTTTCGGGTTTTCACCTTGCCACTCTTCTTATTTTCTTTGATTATCTCACTTTAATCTCACATCCCTCAAGTCCAATTTTGCACCAACCTAAGGTTGGTCAAACTACCTTCTTTTTGCCTAAACCGCCCTTTGATGTTTTCGGTTTACCCAAGGATTTTTTCATGCCTTTTTTTCATTCTTTGGCATTTTCTTTTTTTTATATATATGAATTTCAAACTTCATAAGATTCAATGCAAAACAACTCAAAACAACTCAAAACAACTCAAAAGAAATTGTACATGCATTGATATGTCCCTCCCCCATACTTTAAGTACATTTGCCCTCAAAGTGGAAATGAAGCAAAGATAAATGTGGTAAAGGAAAGATAAAAGATACCCCTAATGGTATGGTCCAACTGGACCATCCGGACCCTCCTCCGGTGGGTATGGAAAGTGGCGGAAGAAATGCTCCTGCCGGCGGTAGATGTCATCAATGCGGGTCTGCTTGCCTTCATCCGACGGCCACAAGAGGTCTCAAAGCTGGCTTGCCAAGCCAGCTGCTGAGCCTTTCTTCATTCTTCAACACCGATTGGAATATTCAGAGTTGCCTATCGAGCTTCTATAGATTCCCACCACCACCGCCGGATTGATGATTCGCCTTGCTTGATTCACCATCTTACATTGTCAGTATTCTTTTCCATCTTTTCTTTTCTTCACATTGGGGACAATGTGAGTTTTAAGTATGGAGTGGAGTTATTTGCAATACCATTTGCATGTTTTATGTCTTACAGATTTTTGATTTTGAAAATTTTAAAAAAACTTTGTGCTTCTAGGATGGTTTTGATCTCTATGATGAATGTGGTTTTGTGGAATAGCTATGGTGATTCTTGTATGTTTGAATTGATTTATGATATATGAAGAACCGGTAGGTGATATAAATAAGATAAATAATACTCCGGAAGGGGGGTTGAGTAGAGTATGAGAACTTTTCGCAAACTAAATCTCAAGGCCCTTGAAACCTTGATGTCAATCTGTGATTCTAGTGAAACTTTGATTTCAAGGGCTTTGAAACTCTATTTCAAGGGTCTTGACTTCTTGCTCCTGCAAAACAAAGTTAGTCACAGTAAAGTATATATGGTGCGGAATTGAAAAAGATTAACACAAGGATATGTTTACGAAGTTCGGCTCTAAATAGCCTACTCTCCGTCCCAGGGTATATCCGTAGGATCTAACTATCTATTATCAGCTTCAAAGAGTCCTAGATACAAAATAGAAGAAATCCCCTTCTTCTCTCACTGTAGCCAATGCTACGATCTAGCTCCAACTCTTAACCTAGCTATAATAGCCTAGTTACTTCCCACAGTAAAACACTCTAGTATAACACTATTTAGATATTCCAATGGAGCTCTAGTATTTTCTCTCTCTAAGGGGATAAAGCTTTTGCGTGAAATGAGAGAAAGAAAAACAACGAATGAAGATGATTAGGTTGCTTGAGGATGCAAAGAAGTTTTCCTGTGTAAGCTTGTGTCTCTTCTTCTTCGACCATCATCTTCATTTATATCTTCTATGGACAAATCTTCTAGCCGTTGTAGAGATGACCGTTTGAAGATCAATCTTCTTTTCCATGAAGATCGTAAGGTAGACGTTGCAAGTCTTCATCCCCTACGAACAGGTTGAGTCTTTTTCTCCTTGATCTTCTCGTCTTCTGTTGGATAAGAGAGAAGATATTTTTTGCCGTTTTGTTGTTTAGAAAATCTTCTAGAAAAGATTGTCTATTCTTCGGTTGAGATCTTCCTTCGGTTGACAAAATCCTTGGTTGATGACATCTTCTTGTTACAGAATCTTCAACGTAGATCTTCAATTTATTTGAATCCTTGTTCCATGCACCATTGAGTCCAAGGCCCTTGATCTCGTCCTTTTGGACTTGTTCTTGAATCCAACTTCAAGGCCCTTGACATGTAGATATACAACCTGCACTGAATTCAAACGAACCAAATATCTAGATATATAATTAAGTACATTGTTAGTATATCCAACTGCTATATTTGTGTGAAGTCTTCCATCATCAACACCTGTAAACCATTTCAATCAAGGTGACATATGTGGAATTTGAATACTTTGTTAGAATTTCATGCATGAATGATAATTTGCTTTCATTCTAAATCATGTTGAGTATTGAATGTTGAAACCGCATGATAAGTTCTTACACTTCTTTTTGAAATGATTAAGGCACCTCGATTTTTTCTTGCTTATTCTTTATTCATTTATCCCCTCAATGAAATTTTTGCCTCCTTTACCTATTCAGGAATTAGGAAGAGAGTGAATTTTGGCATGTTTGATGTGGGAGGGCCATGAAAGAAAATTGTGCATTCAAAGTATAGAAAATAGGTTTGGGGAAGTCAATCATGACGATGAGTAACTCGGCACCATTCTCATAGCCGGGTGTTTGTGTCTTGCCAAAGTCGGATTGAGTGATATTCCTAACGGATTATGGTATGTGCATCAAGGGTTTGACGCATCTCGAAATTGAGAATCGCCAATCTCCTAGGCTTCGGTTTTTCTGCACCACTGTCCATATTTCCAAAAAGTAAAGTCGAAAAGAATTTGGTGTTGAAAAGGGAGAGCAAAGCTCCCAATGGTGGTTGATTCAAGTTAGCAAAAAGAAGTTGTGTTGTGTGTTTCCTTTTTCCAGGATTTTTGCACCACATTATCTTATGAAAGTCCCACCCATCCACGTTTTTGTACCTTTTCTTGAAAGACTTTAAGATCTTTGAGTATGTTGTTTGGCTTTGTGGTCTAAATTGGATTCCTCATGATTGATTTTGATATATTGCAAGTTATGATGCATGTTATGATTTTCTTGCAAAGTGTGATTATCCTTTCCATGATGTAATTCCTGTTGACCATATGATGATTGTTATTAGCTATGAAGCAATTCTTTGAAGGTGATCTATGAATAGAAGCACAACCAAAATATTGTGGTTTTTCTTTATTTTTGCATATTCATAATCCATATCATTTTGTATCTTAAGTTTGAACCTTGCTTGGGGACAATCAAGAGGCAAGTATGGGGTATTTTGATGACATGAATTATGACCAATTTTTAGACATGTATTTATGTAGATTTTCCCTTTATTTTGCATGAATAGACATACATTCATGGCATTTATGGTTATATTCACCAACTTTACGATAATAGAGGTCTACATAGAGTTTTATTGCATTTGTAGGTAATTTGGCGAATTATGTAGGGAAATGACACATTTAAGGAGAAAGTCTTGAAGCGGGACGAAAAAGGATCATAAAAGGAAGCTAGGACGCGCCAAAGTATTCTCTAATACCGATTGGCGCGCCAATGTATTTTGTGATACCGTCTGACGCGCCAAAGTATCTTCTGATACCGTCTGACGCGTCAAAGTATTTTTTGATACCGCCTGACGCGACCAAAGTATTTTCTGATACCAGCGGGCTCGACTTCTTTTTAGCCTAAATATTTAGGGTTTTATCCTTAAACCCTAGATTTATCCCTACAAATAGCGGATAGCCTTCAACATTGAAAGGCGGAATGGTGGCAGCCCCTGGACTCGCATTAAAGGCTGCTTACACCCTCGAGGAGAGTGATATTTGGATCATTGCTTAGGAAGATTCCATTGTGAACAGAGAAGATCCCGAGAAGGACGCGATTTGGAGATTGCGTACTTAGAGAATATATCATAGGGTTTACATTTGGAGACGGATTGACATCCCGTTCTTCATTGTTCCTCGATATTATTGTGAGGATTTATGTTCCTTCTTCTACATTCATTAAACACATACACTTGTTGTTTGGATTTGAGATTGATTATTTGACTATTATTGAGTTTTCGAGATTTTTACCTTTTTCTCTTTTAAACTTGATTATTGATTCAATGATGATGGTTATTGGCTAAAACCCCTTAGTTATTCTAAGGTGAAGGGTTGATAGTTGTGGCTTAGATAATGATTGATCGATCGTAAACAGATTTGACACTGAGAGTTCCACGGCCCAATTTAGCAAACCACGACCGTGGTTTTTCCGTTTTGGCCGTGGGATCCTCTATTCTCGCCAAAGATCCAAATTTCGTTGCTCCTTTGGCTTTCTTGACTTCTTTTGGTCCTTTCTCAACCCTTATATCCAAAAACACAAACATACCGGAAGGTATCGATGAAAAACAAACAAAAACAACTACTCTAATCTAATCTAAGAAAAAAGAAAAGGGAAAAATGATGCATTATGTTGGGTTGCCTTTCAAGAAGTGCTTGGTTTAACGTCGCTAGCTGGACCTATCTCCATAGATGACTCAATGCACCTTGAACAACTTGGATTGCTTTTTAAATCTACAATTAAACTCCTCCAAAAAGATTCCGGTTCTTAATTTTACCGGCAAATGGTAAAATATCCCACGTACAAGCTTGTACGGTTTGATTCTCACCGGAATTCTCCTAGCTTTCCTATGCGTTAATGGGACATAATCTAGCTTGTGTCCCATCCTTTCATAGATTGAGAAATCAGTTTCTCGAGAATCCTCTTAGCTTCCCCATCTCCAACTTGGGCATGATGTATGGTCTTCGTCATGTGAATTACCTCATACTTGAACAAAAAACACTTATTGGAGCGTTGAAGCGCTTGCCAAAAGTAGATGCTCCTTGTAGTCCAAGGAGCATCTACTTCCAGCTATTTTGATGGAGGTTTCATCTTCACCTTGGAAGGTTCTTTTGGAAGAGACCTCCAACTCTCCGGTGCATTCCTAAAAATATCAGAAATTTTTATAGGAATTTCAAATGAAGTAAGAGAATGTACCTTGTAAAGTTCTTCAAGGCTTGGGACAATTTCATGTTGGGATGATGATCCACACATGAAATATCTCCCAACACAGTTGGATCGTCTTCAACCTTGACCACAGTTTCAGTAATTTGGCAAAGGTTCTCCACTTCTTCCTCTTCTTCAATGAGGACTTCAAGAGGAGCTTCAGATTCGAGCGGAGGAACGCTCAAAACTTGTAATTTTTCCTTGCTAGATGAATGGTTTTGCAAGGCTTTTTTCAACCTTTTAAATAACTTTTTTGGCGTCTTCTAACACTTTAAACTGATATTCATCACGGACTCTGAAACTTTCTTCGAGCTTCTCAATTTTCTTCATCAATTCATCCAAGATCAATTCCTCCGCATCTTTGGGAGGTTTCTTTTAACCTTCTTTAGGTAGTGCAACTTATCCCATCTTGCAAATTCATCTTCAATGGCTTGTTCACGTTCTCTTTCGGTGGCAAACCAATGGAACGCGTACTCCTCTTCCAAGTATTCGTAATAATCTGCTCTAGATGTTTCCCTCGTTACCCATGCTATATCAAATGCAGGTTCATAGCTCCATCCAACCATTAGAAAACCTGAAAACTCAAAAACTCATACCAAAAAGATTAAAAGCAAAAGCTCACAAGCCCGACAACCGAAAACCGAATTTGGCCTAAACCCAATTCCCGGCAACGGCGCCAAAAACTTGTTCGCTCGAAAGTGTGCGTCCCTAAGTATTAAAAATTATAAAACTGAAATTAAAGCAAAGCAAACCCGCAGTGTACGGATCGGCGTAGTAAAACAAGATATCCAAAGTATCGAACTCAAGGATTTGGAAGGAACAAATTCAGTTCGAAAAATTGTCAAGCTAGTAAATATAGAAGCTTTACAAATAATATTGGGAAAACAACAATCCTAAAGGTCCGGATATCCAATTGTGGCAATCAATTCAAGATATTCTATTGATGTAAGGACATAGTCGGGGTTGTAAAGGTATATCTAATGTAAGGTTATGTACGGTGAAGTACCAAAACCCTATATGTCTCACCCAAAGGCTCTTTATATAAAGATTGTTGAGGCTGCAGTATAGAAAGGATCAAAAGATAAGAATTACTCTCAAATACCCATTCCCAAACCCAAGGAAATAAAAAGCAAACCAAAACGGTTAAGGTTGTGACACTCGAAACCCAAATAGGGGATGTTGAGTCCCACTATTACCTAGAAAAGGCAAGCCAAGACTAGGTTAAAGCATATCTATTTATGTTCAAAGCAAAAGCAAAAGACGTATGACCGAGGAAACCACGGCTGGATCTTGAAGAACCACGGCCGTGGAATACAAGAACAGACCGTGGAAAATGTCGACGACAAGGTTTCTGGCAACTCTCAAGGTCCAATCTATTTATGTTCAATCGATCATCATCTATGTCACAACTATCAACCCTTCACCTTAGAATCGCTAAAGGGTTTTAGCCAACATATCATTGAATCAATAATCAAGTTTAAAAGAGCAAAAAGGGTAAAATCTCGAAAACTCAATAATAACCAAATTGTCAATCTCGAAAACAAACAACAAGTATATGTGTTCAATGCATTCATAATAGGGAATAGAAATCCTCACAACAATCTCTAGGAACAATGAAGAACGGGATGTCAATCCACCTTCAAATGTAAACCCTAAGATCTTCCTAAGTACCTAATCTCAAAAATGTGTCCTTCTCGGGATCTTCCTTGTACGCAATGGAATCTTCCTAAGCAATCTCCTAAGCGATGTAGCGTATGCAGCCGTTCTCCTCGTCGGTGGGGTCCAAGTCCTTTGGAGAATTTGACTCCCTTTTAATGTTGAAGGCTATCAAACATTTATAGGGATAAATCTATGGTTTAAAGATAAAACCCTAAATACTTGGGCTGAAAAGAAGTTCAGCCCGCTGGTATTAGAAAATACTCTGGGCCGTGTCGGACGGTATCAGAAAATACTTTGGCGCGTCAAACGGTAACAGAAAATACTTTGGCGCGTCAGACTGTATCAGAAGATACTTTGGCGCATCCTAGCTTCCTTTTATGCTCCTTTTTGTCCCTCTTCAAGGATTGATCCATAAATATGCCATTTCGCTCCATAATTCGACAAATTACTTACAATTGCAATAAAACTCTGTGTAGACCTCTATTCTCGCAAAGTAGATGAATATAACCATAAATGTCATGATTGTATGTCTATGCATTCAAAATAAGGGAAAATCTATATAAAAACATGCCTAAATATAGGTCATAATTCATGTCATCACCGAGTTAGGTGGAGAAAGGAAAAGGACCTAAGTAAGACAACGTTTCGGACCGGTGTGGTCGTACAAGTTATAGTGAAGTGTGGTTAACTCGCAAGTGCGATTGTGGAGTTGGCGTATATAGAAGTGCTTTCATCGGGTTTCTGAATAGAGTTGTGGTAATGACGGTCGGTTTGTGGTTTCGAGTGGTTCCAAGGTGGACCCCAAGCTTATGCTATGCTAAATGTTGCAGATTAGTAAGCGACGTTGCATGACGTGGACCGTAATCTAATGTTAAGCAATGACAGTTATTGGTGCATGATTCGCACAAATGATTCTTAGGTTCGGATTTGACGATGCTTTTTTGTACTCTCAAAATTTGGGAGGAACAAGCTTGACATTAGATGACGATGATGCAAGTTAGACGGGATGAGCAGAGTTATCTAACTGAATGGGACGTCCGAGGAGACATCCTAAGAGACGTAGCAGTTTTGAGAATATCCAATTGATCAGATGAGAACGAGTTGATAGTTTCAGTAATACCTTCAAGGTATGTGGATGAGATATGCAACTTATAAGTTGGTTAAGGACTTCGGTCTCAAGATTTTGGGGTCGTTCAAAGGGAAGGTGAATGTGTTCACCAACACCCTTAGTAAGTGGACGCTTTAAGAGGAAACAACAACTTAACGGACGGTTCGGCCGTAGGTTTCTAACTTGATGAGTTTTGAAAGGACCCGAATGAAGCGAGGGATTTATAGGGCTTTGGGAGAACATCCGGGATAGAAGGTTCCGAGGAGAGACACCATAGTGACCTTTATGGGTCGACGGTTTTGTGGAGTCGCCAGATGGCGTATATAGATGAGAGGCGCAGACCTCTAGAATTTTGATATGGAGTAGATCTGGTTAAGAGTACTATGGACGCGAGGCATCATACGTTGTGGACATGTAAAAGGAAAGTTGATTTCCAATTAATCGGACCTTTTTGGAGATATTGGCGGGAGTTGGGATGTGGTTTACTTGTTGGCATGGCCACCAAAAGTGAAGGAAGTTCACTAGGTTTCATGTGTGATGGTCGAGGAGTACATGTATAACTCGATATATGATGCTAGTTGTGCAGATCTAGTGATTGACAAGGAGCCGATGAGGCTACCGGGAAGACGTGGGATCGTATCCCTGGATGAGTTTTTACGACAATCTAGTAACGTCGTGATGGCCGATGAGTTATGTGCATGTGCGAGTTTATGTGTTTTGTGCCCCAAGAGGAAATGTGTTGTGTGTTTGAATAGATCTTGTCTTGGTATGCGATTTGTAGTTCATGTGAGTATGTTTGTAGGCCTTGCGAGGTCATCACGTGGTTATACGAGGCTGTGATGGTCGTCGATGTAACAACCCGAATCCGCGGGACTCGGGATGCCACATTGGGATAGGATCTCCCAATGGATCCTGACCCTAGCCTAACAACAAGTTCACTGGACATTACAACATAGCAGTGACAGTTATAAAATAATTATATAAAACAATATAAACTGTACAACCCAAAGTAAACAACAACATAGCCGAGTATAAACAACATCCTCACACAGGAGGGAAAACAAGACCTCCTCCTCACGCTAGAGGGGAAACATAAACATCCCAAACCAAACACCTAATGTACGAGAGTCCTTGGCCTGTCACCCTGCCAGATCACTCAGCAGCGCCTAACTTGTAAACATCTACAACACGGTATTAATCCGTTAACTAACCATACATATATGAGGTAATGCATAAGCACAAATGCAATCATGAAAGATAAACACATCAGCATGCTTTCACACATTTACCCATTTTATCATCTTTATATGATAGTCATTCACTCAAATCGTATATATATATATATAGATGAAAATATGTGACACGAGGACCGATACATCCTCGCCTCTGAGAATAATAGCCATCGGGAATGGAATCGGTCACACAACCCGTGTACCATATGGGAGTGGTGTTGTGCCCTCCCCGTATACCAGGTATGGCCTGTCTCAAGAGAACCTCCAAGACTCCACGGTGGGATGAAGGGGAAAGGTTATCACAGCCACTCATACGGGGCAATCCATAAAATATAGGTCGGTAAATACGACATCACATGCTATCATAGCAACATACAAAGCACACCACTCATGCAAACACCCAATATAGGGATGGCAGCTAAATAAGTCCTACGGACGTACCTCAATGTCGTACACAACTCAACCACAACATCCTCCAATCCTGAGAGAGGGGCACTGCCTAATAACAAGGCATCATGATATATCAAACTCTATTCATCAAAGGGGTCACACCTAGACCCAAAGGGATCCATGAGGATCATACCCAACCTAACAACCTCAATCAACATCAACCTAAGTCCATAAAGCCGTACAAGACATAAACCGATCATAACCTCAACCAAACACATCCTCACACATCTAGCATGACCCTATACACTCATATTAGGTAAGGAGGGAACAAAGTCAACCTAAGGAAAGCCATGAAGCAACACACACCTGCAGAACCAGATGAAGCACCAAGCTGGTGCAGGTGGCCGCAGGGGCGGTTAAGGGATGGCGTAGGGGCGGCTCACTGTTGGCGCAGGGGCGGTCCGAAGATGGCGCAAGGGCGGCTGGTTTGCAGAGACACACTACTTGAGCTCCTTCTTTACTCCTTTCTTCGATTCTCCACTCTTCTTCACTCCAGTAGCAGCATACACATATCACATACATATATATGCATCAACACAAGCCAAAACATGGTTGAATCAAGATCCAAACCTAAGAGATCTAAGGTAGGCTAATGAAAGAGGGAAAAGATGAGGTAAAGAAGAAAGAAAGAAGAGAAACCATGAAAGCTTACCAACTGAGCTTCCTAGGAGATCAGCAGCACTCCAACACAATCTCTAGCTGGATCAAAAGCTGAGCAACAACAACCATCAACCACAGCAAGCAAAGCCATCAAAGATCTCTCACAAACTCAAACCAAGCTCAAAGAAGATCAAGATGATCCAAAGGAGAACAGAAGAGAAGATGAAGTACGTAGGGAGAGAGATGTGGCTGAAGATACCAAACCCTCATCAGAAGGGAAAGAAAGAGAAGCTTATAAAGGAAGAATGGTCAAAAAGCAAGGCTCGGGTCAAAGAAGACGGCTACAGCACACCACAAACCGCACGGGCGGCTGGCTTGGCCGCAGGGGCGGCTCACATACACGCAGGGGCGGCCATACAGGGGCGTAGGGGCGGCCCACTACAGCTCCAACCAAGGAAAACACCTGCGTCTCAGCTGAGGCATAGGTGTGGGATTTCTCGAAGACTAAGGCTCTTACATCTCACCCCCCTAAAAACAAGTTTCGTCCCGAAACTTGCAAAATCCCAAAGTCTCTCGGACCCATAAGCCGAGGTATAACTCTCACTCTTTCTATCGGAGGTATCACATCTCCGTTCAAAAGATCGCAACCTATAACAATTTATAACCTCAAGTATCAACATGGAGGAATCATAATCTCCAGAAAACAGGTTCATAACGCTACTCAAAGGTGTAGAGGAATCACGTCTCTCGCCATACCACATCACAAGGCATAGAGGAAGCACATCTCTAGCCAAAACATAACACATGCATAGAGGAAATACGTCTCTAGCCAAACCATAAACATACTCATAACATCGCATGGAGGAATAACATCTCCACTGAAACTATGTCCATCAAGTAGCATGGAGAAAAGAACCATCTCCAGCTATATCCTAATCACACTCAAATAGCATGGAGGGAAGAACCATCTCCAGCCATAAATATAATCATACTCGGGTACTGTGGAGGAAGTAGTCATCTCCAGCTATACCATACATCACGATAGCACATCAAGATCTACTACGATCATAAATCACAACATAGCTAGCATGAAATAACACATCAAGGAATATAAGTACATAAGCACAACATGCATCAAGATAGCACTAAGATCAACTCGTGCTCTCACAAATGGGTCTGTCCAAACATATACTTTGGATAGTTCTTCAGGATGCTATCCTCAGTCTCTCACATAGCCTCTTCAGGTCTTTATCTCGACCATCATATCCTCAAAATGGGAATGTCTTTCGAATGCCAGCGTTTCATAACTCATTCCAAGAATGTAATCAGATGCTCAACAAAGATGTGGTTCGGCTTAACCACTAGATCATTATAACTCACAAAGTGTCTTCAACCTGGTATATACTCCCTCTGTTGAGACACAAGAACACTGGGTGAACATCCCCTAACTTCAGAGGCAAAGCTAAACATCATGCTGCCTTCACAATACTGATCACGATCATAAGTAATCCGACATACGGGAAACTCAGTTACCTTTCCATATTAACACGTCTAACGTTTCACAGCGGAGATACTATCAGCCGGACATGAACTCTCGCTTGAACTTTAGAGGTTAAACCTCTTGTCTACATATAACATCTGGCGAATCTGAACAGTCAGCATTCTTCCTTTAATCATCGTTACTTGAACCACAGAATCCTGAGTCTAGTCAAGTGTTATACCACTACTATTGCTAGATCACTTCTAGCATAAAAGTATACGACATCTATGTCTATACAATGTCTCGTAGGGCCATCTCAAAAAGATGCACATCCTTTATTGTTATATAGTAACTCATTAATGGGAGGTAATCGAACAATCCACGCTTCCAAGTCAACTTACAACTCATAATAGATCCTTAAGATCTAGATGGTCCTCTCTCACTGACCATCTGTCTCTGGGTGAAACGTAGTCATGGACTACAGACTCATCCCCAAAGTAGTCTGAATCTGCTTCCCAAAATCTCAAAATAAAACATCCATCTCGATCTGAGAGGATCGTTCTTGGTACACCATGGAATCTCATCATCTATCTAGTGTACTCCTCAGCCCACTCATTCACTGGTCACGTATTTCTGATAGGAATGAAACGTGCCGGTTCCATTAACTTTTTACCAACAATCTAGATAACATCAATCTTCTACTAGGTCACAATCCCATAACAAAGTCCATAAAGATGTCCTCCCAATTCTACTATTGCACTAGTAGTGGATGGGTCTTATCTCTAGACCAGAAATGCTCTATCTGGACCTGCTGACAGGTCACACACTGTATCACAATTCTGGTCACATCGGCTTCCTACAATATATTCGTCTCATCTCGTGGTACATCTTAATCGTACCTGAATGTACTGAATAAGGCGTACAGTGGATATACTATAATATTCTCTGTCTCCATCTGGATCAGCAAGTACACAGAAGTGGTCATGACTCTTCATCAGTCCATCTACTCCCATTGAGAACTATGATGCCTCATCATGAGTCATCCTCCCACTAGATATCATCAAGGTAGGGCGGGTCCCCTGCTTTTGTTGGGCCTCATCCAACAGACCAGTAGAACCACAAAAACATATAACTGGGGTCCTTATCAAGGAACTGTAAGTCCAACTCTAGCTAGGCTAGATCTTCCTGAAACTGAGGCTGACTAGTCAGTCTCACAATCATCTTCTCTTGGAGTGTCTTTCCATTCAAGTTATCGGCGACAACGTTTAACTTTTTTGAATGATATGGAATCTTCAAGTCAAAGTCTTGATCCACTTAATCTCTTAACACTAGCGGTTATTTAACCTGTTGTATAAAAGGTACTTCAGATATCTACGATCTATAGAAATCTGACATGAGAATCACACAGGTACGGTCTCCCAAAACATAAAGGCTTGGACTACCACTACTAACTCTAAATCATGATTTGGATAGTTCATCATACGTTCTCAGCTGTAAAAACACATATCAATAACTCTACTCCTCTATAGTCGTACACATCTCAGACTTAGCTGAGATGTATCACCGTAAATAACGGGATCCCCCGAATCTTCTGACTATAACATAATGGAAGCAGAGGTCAAATATCTCCTCAACTCTTTAGAACTTAGACACACTGCTTTTGTCACGTAGTTATGGTGGTCCTCTCAAAAACTCACAAATGAATACGCAAGCATATAAAATCCTTCCTCAAAATATTGGTAGCAATCGGCTGAGCCGAGAAAAATATGTATTCCTTAATGTTCATCAGTATCTTCCATATTACAACATACTTAATTCTTGCAAGGTCAATCATGATCCCACAGGCAAAGACAACATGGCCTGAAAAGGCTACCACTAGCATCTCAACTTACACTTAGAGAGCGTAGCATATAGCCCTCTATCTCTTGAAAATTTGCAGAACGATCCACAGACAATCGGTGTTCGCTCCAAATGGTGTGTGCAAGCTTTAAATTTATATACCAAGAAATATGCTTAAAACAAGGATGCGAACCCGCAGTGTACGGATCAATTATAGTAAAAAGAAAGAATTCCGGGGTGTCGATCTCACGGACTTAGGTGAAACTAAGCAAGTATAGGTTGTCAATGCAACTAATAACCACGAAAGCGATTAAAGCAATAAAGATGATAATAAGGTCAAATAAGGGGAAAATGCAAATTCAAGGGATTAAAGCATCTAGTTTTGGTTCCGACTCCAGATCTCAAGATAAAGTGGACAAAGCTGAGATTTTTCAAAGGGAAGGTGTTAAAGCGGAATAGATTACCGGGTAAGTCTCACTACTCACTATCCCAAACCAAAGCTCCTATTACCGGGTAAGTCTCAACGTACTAAGAAAAGGAACTATAATCTCAAAGCATCACACCAACTAAGGGAATAGAATCAACATTTACCGGGTAAGTCTCAGGCTAACTCACAAAGATGGGATGAAGGCACACTCAAACCCCAATAAAGGATAAACCTTTATTACCTACACTTATGATCATGGGTAAACAAACTAAGGAATCACTGGGTAAGTCTCATCCTAGGCTTGCATTGAACCAGGAAAGGTGTAATAAGAATAGGATTTGGCAACTTAAATAATTAACTCTCAGTTTCGGATCAGAAAAAGGTCACCTCGGACAGTCAAGATCCACCCCGTCCGAGATGTTCATCGACTGAGCGAGGTGTTTTAGGGTTAAGGGTAAAGACTCGAGCTTTCAGGGTCCTACTAGGATTAAGATCATTCTATCATCGTCTTTCCCATAACTTTCAGCCAATCACCCTAGAATCACACAAGGAATTTAGTCACTCATCATCTTGATAACAATAATAAAAAATCTGAGAAGGGAATGAATATTTGAACACAAAAACCTTAAGAACAAGGCTTCAATAACTGAATCAAGTAATCACAAATCAGCGTTCCTTGAATCACATATCACACAAAACAATAAACCAAAATGAATCTAAGAGAATCTTACAAACTCATTCAAAAGCTACATCAAAGCTATCAATCTTCCTTCCTTCAATCTTCAAAACTTCCTTCAAACTTCTAGAAATTTTTTTTTTAAAGGTTAATTGTATTAGATAGATCGGAAGAGGAGGTACATGTACAACGACAACCTACAAGCCAACAATCCACAAATCGCACAACAACAACAGGATCAAGGTGAACTAATCAAAATTGAGCGCAATATTGAGGGTGTCGGCCATGTCGCGAGAGAGAGCCGAACGATCCTTCCAGTTATGGGTGAAATGAGCCTTTACGCAGCAAATAACCATCCTCGCGCAATCGATTGGAGAAGTGAAGGATTGACAGTAGAGTAACTTGTTCCTGGCAACCCAGATGAAGTAGATGTAGGCGACAATCGAGGCAATTTTGGCACTATCCAGAGGCCGTGGCTTCCTCCTAGACCAGGAAGCCATCCAATTCCAGACATCATCGCGGAAGGGAGCCGGATGAGGGAGTTTCAACCAACGCGATACCAAGTCCAAGACAAGAACACTATAGCTGCAAAGGTTCCAAAGGTGTTTGCCATCTTCCAGGCCTAAATTGCAAAGCTTGCAGGTAGCATCGTTGATTGAGTTCCAATCCCTAATCTTGGTAAGGGTGGGGAGGTGATTAAGGGCAGCAAGCCAGGCAATATAGGTGGTTTTGGGGGGATTTGAGGGAAGCCAGATTGCTTTGAACGGATTGGGGTGAGTAACCAGAAGAGGAGGTCTGAGGTGGTCATAGATTTTCCTCCTCGCAAAGAAGCCGTTAGGGGAGGCCAAGAGGGCTTTAATTGGGGATCCCGGATGTTTATTAGAGAGTTCATCTCTAAGATCGAGCAGTGTTTTCCAGAATTGGGAGTTCGAAGCCCTAGGGGAGCAGTTCCAGATGCTCACGTCTCTCTTGAATAAATGCTTAACGACCCAAGCCTTCCACAAACTTGGCTGATCTCGATCGAGGTCGTAAATCAGACTGGAGAGAGTGACCTTATTCTTTATACCCAGGTCAGGGAAGGCCAGGCCACCAACCCGCTTAGGGGTGCAAACCGACTCCCACGCCACTAAGGCCCTGCTACTAGTTGCATTGCCAGACCAAAGGTATGATCTCATGAGACTGTTAATGGTGTTAATCACCTTTGCGAGTAGAAAGAACACATAGCACCAATAATTGCTGGTCGAATAGAGAATGGTTTTGACGAGCTGGGCTCGGCCGGCATATGAAAGTGTTTTAGCACTCCAGGTATGAATTCTTCTTGTGATCTTGTGAATCAGGGGGAGAAAGTCTCTAATCAAGAGACGCTTGCAACCTATAGGGACCCCCAGGTACAGGAATGGAAGAGAACCGAGCATCATGCCGGTAATGAGGACCACTTGGTCAATCTCGGCTTAGTTAAGGCCTCCAGTGAAGATATGAGATTTGTTAGGGTTGATGACCAGTCCGGAGTGAGCACCAAACTCTTCCAGGGCGTCCATGAGGATCTTGATAGATTTGGAGTCTCCACGACATAGGAGAAGGAGATCGTCCGCAAATGCAAGATGGGATACAGCAGGTGAAGAGCACTTAGGATGGAAGTTAATGTCCGGGTTGGTAGTTTTGTGAGTAATAAGCCTGGTCAAAAATTCCATAGCAATGGCGAACAAGGGAGGAGAGAAGGGGCAATGATGACATGAATTATGTACCATCATATTCATGCACATTGCAGCACATTATCTCTCTTTACCTTGCATTTCGAAGGATTTTGCGTACCTTTTATGTTCTATTCAATCAATTGTCGGAAATAGAGGTCTACACGAGATTTTGATGAATTACAGGTAAATAGAGTTGAATTGGAAGCAATAATGAAGCAAGAAGCATCCAAGGATGTTAAGGAAGCAAAAGGAGCCTTTGAAGGATCACAAAACGCTAAGAAATTACAGAGGAGAAGCATAGGAGACGAAGCAAAAAGAAGAACACTTTCTGTTGAAGAAAATCGTGCCAACAAATATAAAAATCGGACGATTTTCATTGGATGAAATTGAACGATTTTGCACCTAAATCGACCCGGTCGATTTTCTTCACGATTCAGCTAAATGAAAAGACGACATAAAGCCCAATTAATTTGGGCTAGAGAGGAGTTTTGCCAAACGGCCCATCTGCAAGAAACTATAGAGGAGAACCCTACGAACGAAAACGAGGAGGTCGCACGGGAGAATCTTTACACGTTTGTGAGAAATCAACGATTCTTGGAGAGAGATTGAAGAGCTTTTGCCGGAAAGTCATTCTTGATCTTTGATTGTGAGATTTCTCTATTCCATTGTTTTGGTTGTGATTTGTGAACACATTACTGAGTTGTTTAAGAGATACATTGAGTAGAATTGACAATTGTTTACAGATTTGACGAGTTATTGAATTGTTCGTTCAAGATTTGGTTTCTTTACGATTTTTCACTCAAGAATTAATTTGATTTGATTTTGAAAATGGTTGGCTAAAACCATTGTGATTCTGGGGAGAATAGTTGATGATTAAGGCTTAGATGATGATAGACTGAACTCATTCAAACATTAGGACCCTGAGAGTTTAGAATTTGGTTTTGCGATAAACAGGAAAATCGGGCTGTTCTTGAGGAAAATCGGCCGATTTTCTTATGAACAGGCCGATTTATTCTTCTGACGAACTTTAATTGAATTAATCTTTAATCAAAACCAATCCTTGCCTAAACCCCAATCTTGATTAACCTTTCTATCCTCTAATTGAATGTATGAAGGCACTTCAAACCTCTTTCTATATTTAATAGATAAAGATTGCAAGAATTTGGGAAATAAAGAGACTCATCATCCTTTATTAAGAAATTAAATGTGCTTCTTAATCTTTACTTTGGAGAGTCATATCCTGGAGTTTTAGATAGTTAGTTTGATCATAATTCTTATCTTTAGATCTTTCTATATTGCAGCCTCAACAACCCTTATAGAGAGAACCTATAAATTAGTCATATAGGTTTCGGAACTTCATCGTACGAATCCTACTTTTGAACGTTTAATCTTGGCAATATAAATTCTGTCCTAAATTTATAGAAGTGTCTTGAATCGAAAGCCTAAATCGGATACTTGAATCCTTGGAATCATTCCTCTCTTATTTGATCACAAAAGCTTTTGCACTTTTCGCTAGATAATTGAAATAGGAATTTATTCTCACCAAATCCCTGAGTTCGACTCTGGAATTCTTACCTTTCTACAGCCGATCCGTACACTGCGGGTTCGCTTTGCTTTTGAGTTCTAGATATAAATTTAAAACTTTGACGCACACCATTTCGGGCGAACAAGTTTTTGGCGCCGTTGCCGGGGATTTGGTCTAGATCAAATCCGGTTTTCGGTTGTCTAGCTTGGGAGCTCTTGCTCTTGTGATTTGATTTGTCTACTTGAGTGATTTTGCAGGTTCTTTAGGTATATGCGAAAGATTAGATCCACCAAAGATCTAATTCCTTTCGACCCCGAATTAGAAAGAACTTTGAGGAGAAAGTTGAAGGAGAAGAAAATGGCCGAAAACGATGAGAGAAACTACAAGGCTGAATTGAACGTAGCTCAACGCCAACTCCAACTGAGTGAGAAAGCTCGAAAGGAAGCTGAAATAAGTCATCAATTTCAAATTGATGAACTAAGAGCTATGATATTTGACATGAAATTGGAGTCGAACACCTCCAAGAAGAAGAAAGTCAAGACACCAACTAAGTCCATTCGAGATGACTCGTCCGATGATGACGAGATTGATCCGGATATGCCGGAACTTGAAGAGATTGATCCATCACTCCGTCCTAACCGAAACACTCCAACACCTAAGGTCGTCCCTCGCATTACGACTAGGAATGTTAGAGCTGTTAATAACGAAGATAGACCCCGAACTTTGGGACAACGGATGGATCCTATTCAGCAACCGCGCCGTTTAGGTGTGGACTTTGGAGCTGAAGACATCCAGGAGTTTAGCTTCTCACCACAAGTCATTACTATGGTCCGCCAAAGTCAATATGGCGGAGCAAGTACTGAATCTCCGCATCAACACTTGCAGAATTTTGAAATTCTCATGGAGACTATGAAGCCGAAGAAGGCTACTACAAGCAATTACAAGATCAAGCCATTCTTCTTCTCTTTGAAGGACAAGGCTCTAGCTTGGTACCAAACACTTCCGGCTGCGAAGTTAGCTACATGGGAGGAACTGTCTTCGGAATTCCTCACCAAGTTCTTTCCGCCATCCAAAACGGCGGAATTAAGAGGTAAAATAAATGCTTTTTCTATGAAACCTAACGAAAGCTTGTTTCAATCTTGGGAAAGGTTTCAAGATCTCTTGTTGGATTGCCCACACCATGGCATTTCCAAGCTGGAATTATTAGAGATCTACTACAAAGGGTTGGATGTGGAGACACAATTCAACCTCCAATCTCTATCTTGCGGCACATTTATGGATATGAGAGAGGATGATGCTTGGGACTTCATTGAGAAGCAAGCCCAAGTGATTGAGAAGTATTCCCACCGTAAGGTGGAATCAAGTAACCGGAATCAAGGCGATCCGGGAGCCAAGTTGAATCAAGCAGCTCAAACACAAATATTCTCCCTCAAAGATGACATCAAGGAATTGAGGGAAGTGCTCAAAACGAGTCTTCAAAAGACTAAAGAGCAAGAAGCCAACTACATGGGGCGAGACAACAATCAAATAAATGATAACCGGAACTCTAATTGGAGCAACAACAACAATAATAACCGAAACTCCAATTGGAACAGCAACAACAACAGGAACTCGAATAACAACAATTGGAGGTCAAATCAGCAAGGTTCAGGTAATCCTTACTCATATGCTGAAAAGGCTCTAACCCCTCCATCTTCTTCTACTCCTTCTACAAGCCAGGGGCAATCAAGCGGATCAAACAAACCAGATCCTATGCTAGAGACGATCCTAGGCAAGCTACAAGGATTGGAGAGCTACATAACTTCGGTTGACAAAGCCCACAAAGCTTTAGAAAACCAAGTATTCAACAAGGCCGGAGAAGTTCCAAGAGATGAAGGGAAACTTCCCGGAAAGACAGAAGATAACCCAAAGGGAAGGGTTATGGCCATAACTACTAGGAGTGGGAAGACAACCGCCGACCCTCAACCTAAAGTAGTTGATACTTCCACAAAAGAAGGAGAGGCAAAAGAGAAGGAAGAAGTCTATGTTCCTCCTCCCGCTTACAAACCACCTCTACCTTTTCCTCAATCTAGAGCGCGAGCACGCCTAGATAAACATTTCGGTAAGTTTGTTGAACTTATGAGTAAGCTCCATATTAACATACCTTTTATGGATGCGATTTTAGGTATGCCAGCTTACGGGAAATTCCTCAAGGAGATCCTCTCCAACAAGAGGAAGTTGGAAGATATAGGTGAAGTCAAGATGAGCATGGAGTCATCCGAACTCATCAAGACTATGACGGAGAATATGCCACCCAAGCTCCGCGATCCAGGATCCTTTTGCATACCCATCGCCTTGGGAGAAGCTACCTATGATGCTCTTTGTGACCTTGGAGCAAGTGTGAGTATCATACCTCTAGCTCTTTGCAAGGCAGTTGGTCTAGGAGAGCCTAGACCGGTAAAGATCACACTCTACATGGCTGATCGTTCCACTACTAAGCCGGTGGGAATATTAGAAGACATCCCGGTAAAGCTAGGTAAGTTTTACATACCTATAGATTTTGTCGTTCTTGACATACCTGCAGATTATCCAGTTCCCATCATCCTTGGGAGACCATTCCTCGCCACATCTAGATGTATGGTGGATTGCAAGAACGGCCAGCTATCCTTCCACATAGGTGAAGAAAAGATAGAGTTCATACTATCTTCCTTAATCAAGGAGCCAGCCTTGAAAGATGACGTTTTTGAAATTGTTGAGGAAGAAGAGTCTAGAGAAATAGTAAGTTCGATCTTAATGAAAGACTCCCTTCAAAAGGTTCTTAGCATGAGTATCATGGAGGAAGGGGTGGAACATGACTGCAATGAGGATGTGAAAGCATTAAATGCTATGGATGAAGAACAAGAGGCAAAACTTGAAGAGCTAGAGAAGACTCCGGAAATTGTGAAGAAAATCGACCTGTCTCAACAAGATCGTCCGATTTTTTCAGATTCAGAACGATTATTTTCGACAGAAACTAAAATCGACCTACCAGAAATAAATCGTCCGATTTATGAAGAGGTAGCACGATTTTTCCCGACAGAAACTAAAATCGACCTGACGACAATAAATCGTCCGATTCAGAAAGAGGTAGCACGATTTTTCCCGACAGAAACTAAAATCGACCTGACGACAATAAATCGTCCGATTCAGAAAGAGGTAGCACGATTTTTTCCAACAGAAACTAAAATCGTGCAAAAGATCGACCGATTTATTCCAGAGGTGGTCGATTTACTGAGTAATTCTATGGCTTCTCCGGACTTCACCGCAGCCACTTCCGAATCTAATAATGAGGTACCCACACCTATAGAGACCTCCTCCACAAAATCCGAAAGTCACGATTCATCACCAATCAAGGTACCTCCATCCCTAGAATTGAAGCAACTCCCCACGCACTTAAGGTACGCATTTCTCGGTACTAATTCCACATACCCAGTTATAGTCAATGCAAATTTGAATGATGATGAATTAGAAAAACTCATGCATGTTTTGAAGCAACATAGGAAAGCATTAGGTTACACCATTGATGATTTAGTAGGAATAAAACCTTCTCTATGTATGCACAAAATACTAATGGAAGAGGATTACAAACCTTCACGCCAACCTCAAAGACGGTTAAACCCGGCAATGAAGGAAGTCGTGAAGAAAGAAATCCTTAAGCTACTTGATGCAGGTATCATCTTCCCTATTTCTGATAGCAAATGGGTGAGTCCGGTACAAGTAGTACCCAAGAAAGGAGGCATTACCGTTGTTGCCAACAAAAACAACGAGCTCATCCCTACACGGACAGTTACAGGGTGGCGAATGTGCATCGACTACCGCAAACTGAACGTGGCCACGAGGAAGGACCACTTCCCCCTTCCTTTCATCGATCAAATGTTGGAGAGGTTAGCCCAACATGCCTACTTTTGTTTTTTAGATGGATATAGCGGTTTCTTTCAGATACCAATTCATCCGGATGATCAAGAGAAGACAACCTTTACGTGCCCATGGGGTACGTTCGCTTATAGAAGAATGCCATTCGGTTTATGCAACGCTCCAGCCACCTTCCAAAGGTGTATGATGGCAATCTTCTCCGAATACGTAGAGAATATCATGGAAGTCTTCATGGACGACTTTTCGGTATATGGTTCTTCCTTTGATAACTGTCTCTATAACCTTTCACTAGTTCTTAAGAGATGTGAGGACACTAACTTAGTCTTAAACTGGGAAAAGTGTCATTTCATGGTCACTGAGGGAATTGTGTTAGGTCACTTAGTGTCAAAAAGGGGAATAGAAGTAGATCGATCAAAAATAGAGACCATTGAGAAGTTACCACCCCCTTCATCAATAAAAGGAATTAGAAGCTTCTTAGGACATGCAGGCTTCTATAGGAGATTCATAAAGGATTTTTCTAAGATTTCAAAACCTTTGACTAATCTTTTGATGAAAGATGCGACTTTCGAATTCTCGAAAGATTGCCTAGATGCCTTTTGCAGGATCAAAGAAGCATTGATTTCGGCACCAATCATCCAACCACCCGATTGGACTCTTCCTTTCGAAGTCATGTGCGACGCAAGCGATGTCGCTATCGGGGCCGTTCTTGGTCAGAAGAAAGATGGTCGCACTCATGCCATCTACTATGCTAGCAAAACGCTAGATGAGGCTCAGTACAATTATGCAACTACGGAAAAGGAGCTTTTAGCCGTAGTATATGCATTTGAGAAATTTCGTTCCTATCTTGTAGGTGCGAAAGTGATAGTCTATACGGATCACTCCGCAATCCGATACTTATTCACGAAGAAGGATGCGAAGCCAAGGCTTCTAAGATGGATCTTACTCTTGCAAGAGTTCGATTTAGAGATCCGTGATAAGAAAGGATCGGAGAACTCCGTCGCCGATCACCT
>BSUD01000006.1:73875472-73888456 GCA_033239045.1 Fagopyrum esculentum | reverse complement strand
CAGCTCACCGGCAAGTCAGATGAGCTTCCGATAGACGACTCCTTCCCTGACGAGCAGCTGCACGAAATTGAAGAGTGTCTTCAACACATATCACAAGGTAATGATCCATGGTTTGCTGACATTGTAAATTACCTTGTTTGTCAGGAGATTCCACCCGGACTTTCATACGCTCAAAAGAAGAAATTCTTTAGAGACGTCCGGCAATTCTATTGGAACGAACCTCTTCTATTCAAAAGAGGTCCAGATGGCATCTACAGGAGATGTGTTCCCGAAGATGAGATAGATAGCGTCATCCGACACTGCCATTCTCTACCATGTGGCGGACATGCTAGTTCCCACAAGACTTGTGCTAAGGTACTTCGTTCCGGCTTCTATTGGCCTACACTTTTCAAAGATGTGCAAAAGTTTGTTGTTTCTTGTGATGCTTGTCAAAGGACAGGTAATATATCCAGGAGAAATGAGATGCCTCTCAACAACATACAAGAAGTAGAGATCTTTGATGTATGGGGCATCGACTTTATGGGACCTTTCCCATCTTCATGCGGCAACCAGTACATACTCCTCGCCGTAGACTATGTCTCAAGATGGGTGGAGGCAATCGCTTCCCCTACTAATGATGCATTGGTAGTGGTGAAGTTCCTCAACAAGACGATCTTGCCAAGGTTCGGAACTCCCCGAACCATCATTAGTGACGGAGGAACGCATTTCACAGCCCGTCGATTCGAGACTCTATTGGCAAAGTATGGGGTGACCCATAAGATAGCTACACCCTACCATCCGCAAACCAGCGGACAAGTCGAGATATCCAATAGAGAGATTAAAGGGATCTTAGAGAAAACTGTCTCTAAAACAAGGAAAGATTGGTCAATGAAGCTTGACGATGCGCTATGGGCATACAGGACAGCCTTCAAAACGCCAATAGGTACGACTCCCTATAATCTCGTTTATGGTAAATCATGTCATCTTCCTGTAGAGCTAGAACACAAGGCTTATTGGGCTATCAAGTGGCTCAACTTCGACATGAAAGAAGCCGGAGAGAAACGGCTATTAGACATCAATGAGCTAGATGAGCTCCGACTGAATGCGTATGAGAACGCAAAGATTTACAAGGAACGGACAAAGCGCTGGCATGACAAGCACATCATCCCGAAAGACTTGAAGGAAGGAGACCAAGTCCTCCTATTCAATTCAAGGCTGCGTCTATTTCCAGGTAAGCTCAAATCCCGTTGGACAGGACCTTTTGTGATTAAAAGAATTTTCCCCCATGGTGCAGTTGAAGTATGGGGTGAACAAGGCGGAAATTTCAAGGTTAATGGCCAAAGGTTGAAGAAATACACACCGGAAGCTCCGGTCGAGGAGATAGCTCCTATCCTCCTCCATTGAACACAACATCACACACCGTCTAGCTAAAGACGATAAATAAAGCGCTTCTTGGGAGGCAACCCAATGATAGTATAGTTTTCCCTTCTTTCCATCGCTTAAGTTAGAATAGATTAATTGTTTCGTTTCTTCGTTTTTATCTTTTTATGTTCCTCGATGCACTCTTGGTTTGTCATGTCATTAATCGCAGGAAACTAGGTTCAAATTTGAGAGATTCATGGAGAATGGAGTACAATCGAGTTATATCATCAAGATCCAAGAAAACAAGGAAGAAAATCGACCTACCATAAAAAGATCGTCCGATTCTGTAACAGAGCAAGACGATTTTTCACAACAGAAACAAAAATCGACCTGGAGATCGACCTGCCAAGAAAAATCGTCCGATTTTTTCTGTCAGAGAGAAAAATCGCCCCGACAAATAAATCGACCAGAAAAATCGGCCGATTTTCTTCAGAAATTGTCGACCCTATATAAAGACTTCACACTCGATCTTCTTCATTCTCACACCTTCAACTCGCGATTTCCCTCTCTCAAGAACGCCGAAAAATCGCCACACCCCCAAATCCTCATTCCTTAACCATTTCAAGAGATTCTTGGCTCCAAACTGAAGCATTTTCAACAAGGAACACGGATCTACCAACAACACGCACGGCAATCGACTACTCCACAAGGAATTCAGGTTTTTCTTTCCAAAACCTAAGTTTTCTCACTTGAAATCGAAGTTGCTTAGGAAGTGCTTTGTTGTTGGAATTGATAGAGGAATTTGCTTAGGATTCATCATAGAGAACTGTGTGTGGTGATAGATTGAACAGAACTTTACAGAATTGTGAGAATCGTTGAAATCGAGATAAAAATCGACCCAGCCCAGAAAAATCGGCCGATTTTTGTGAAGAACAGGTCGATTTTTAGGACTTAGAATGGATCTTGTCAAGAGAATAACTAGAAACACGGGGAAGAAGAAGGGATCTTCTTCCAAAGCCCCTAACCCACCACCACCACCTACCAACATCCCTAGGCTCCCTCCTCCCCTATCCAAGCATAAGAAACGCTATGAACGCATTATAGATCGCCCATTCACCCCTCCTCGTTACATAGTGCTCGATGACTTAGATTCGCTATATGTTCGAGAGGATGTTGATATGATGCTTGATAGAGCAGGGTTGAGACAGTTTGCTACCATCAGGGAAGATGCTTATAGGGAGATCACCCTAGAATTCCTTAGCACATTTGAGCACGATCCTAGGGAAAGGATGGTCACTTTCCGCCTCATGAGCCAAGACCACACTTTGTCTATTGATGCTTTTGGCGACTTGTTTGGATTCTCTTCTTCACATGCAGGCACATTTGCTAGAGGCACCAGCGCTAGTGATTTTTGGGAGGCTATTTCCGTAGGAGAGTACGGCGGGGATAAGTGGAGACCCGGAAACTCCAAGGAGACAAGCATGTACAACCTTTCCTTCAAGGTAGTACATAGGATACTCAGTGAGAGTTTGTTCGCCAGGACCGAGACCCCGCAGAAGCTCAAGGCTGATGAGCTTTTTATCCTCTACTGCATGGCATCTACCACCACTCCCGACATCGCCACCATGCTTGCTGACTATCTAGGAAAGATAGCCAACAAAGCTAAGGGCGACATTTGTGCAGGAGGCTTAGTCACTCACGTGGCTAGGACTCTAGGTTATGACTTCTCCGGATGCACTCTAGCTGAGAGCGCCCTCCCTTTAGGCTCACAGAGGTTGGTAGTCCGACAGGTCTTGATTCCTCGAGGAAGAGGAACTCTTCATGTACCGATGCCATGGCACAGGGATCCGAAGAAGAAGCCATCCGAGATCATATGGAAATCCGAATACACCATTCGGAATACGAGGAACTGGAAGGAGACTTTTGAGGCGATGCTTGAGGAGCTCTCACCTCCTACTTATTATGATGATGATGCAGGTGACTCAGATGAGGAGGATGAGGATGGCGGACAGGACACCATGCTCGAGTTTGAGAGTGATACTCATAGCGGACACGCTACGGACGCCATGGACACTGACACTCATGGAGTAGGACCGAGCAGGACTAGCAGACAGGATGAGGAGACGGAGGATGACATGCAGCCACCTCGACACTCCTATGCACATGCCCCAGGCCCTAGACGAGGACGCCGAGCTCCACGCCATTTCAGGGAGCTAGTCACTAGCTTCCAGAGCCTCAGCACCGACTACCATGCCCTCCGCACCGATTATGACACTCTGAACACACAGTTCAGGAGCTACAGGGAGGAGACGGACGCTAGGCATTCATCCTATGACGGCCAGATGAGGGACATGTACTACCACCAGTTCGGCCACTTCTACGATCCCTCCGCACCGATGTATCCATATCCACCACCTCCACCACCGACAGAGGATTGAGCTTCCACTCCTTTTACATTGTAAGTATTTTTCTCCTTCTTATGCATGATTTTCACATTGGGGACAATGTGGATGTCAAGTATGGGGTGGGGGTACTTACAATACCTTACTTTTCATTCTAGCACTCTATGTACTTTCCACTACTCTTGACAAATTGGCTTGTAATAACTCTTGCACTACTTGCTTTCTATTATCATCACTTGCATTTGCATGACCTTTTTCAAAACTATGAATTTTCAAAAAAATTTTAAGTGCTTCTTATATGGAAATGACCTCTATGATGAATATTGTGTATATGGATAGGCAAAAAGACGCTTAGTTATGTTGAGATCTTGACTATAGCATGAATGAAATTGCTTTTGTTACTTGAATACATGAATAAGTTATATGATTTAGTTGTTTTGATGAGAGAATGAAATAATAATCGAAGTTATATTGCAAGTTCTTTTGCACCATTTAAGGATGACTAAGGCAATTCACTTCTTTTCTTTTCTCATATCTTGATCATGCTAGCTCCTCAATGAATTATGTAACCCTCCTCTTACCATCCGGGAATTAGGATAGGCGATTGAAAAAGGCATGTTTGATGTGGGAGGGCCAAGGAAAATGTATTGAAAAAGTGCAAAAATTTCATAAGTTTGGGGACGTTGAACATGAGGATGAGTAACTCGGCACCATTCACATAGCCGGGTGTTTGTGTCTTGCCAAAGTCCGATTGAACGACAAGTCCTAACGGGATATGGTATGTGCATCAAGGGTTTGAGGCATCTCGAAATTGAGAAACGCCAATCTCCTAGGCTTCGGTTTTTGTGCACCGCTGTCCATACTCTCAAAAAGTAAAGTATAAAGAAAGCAAAGCTTTCTACATGCAAAGCATGTGCAGTGAAGAAAATTCTTGAAAGTGTTATGTGTTTCTCTTTCCCGGATTAGCACCACAATTGCCAAAAAGAATTCCTTCCCTTAATACGTTTCTTGAACCCTTTCTTTGATTAGAAGACCTTGAGACTTTTATGCATGTGTTCAAGACTTAATGGCTTAGATTTGTTTGAATTTGATTGCCTCTACACCTCTATCATGTTCTTTATTTATGGCTTCAAGGAAGAAAAGGGAGTTTATTCATCTTATAGTCATCATTGATACATTCTTTGCTCTTTTATGCCTTGAAATTTCACTTTGAGGGTGATCCAATAAGAAGAAGCACTACCAAAAGAAAAGTTTTTGATTTTCATACATACATAATGCATGACATCTTTTATTCTAAATTTGAGTCTTGCTTAGGGACAAGCAAGAGGCAAGTATGGGGTATTTTGATGACATGAATTATGTACCATCATATTCATGCACATTGCAGCACATTATCTCTCTTTACCTTGCATTTAGAAGGATTTTGCGTACCTTTTATGTTCTATTCAATCAATTGTCGGAAATAGAGGTCTACACGAGATTTTGATGAATTACAGGTAAATAGAGTTGAATTGGAAGCAATAATGAAGCAAGAAGCATCCAAGGATGTTAAGGAAGCAAAAGGAGCCTTTGAAGGATCACAAAACGCTAAGAAATTACAAAGGAGAAGCATAGGAGACGAAGCAAAAAGAAGAACACTTTCTGTTGAAGAAAATCGTGCCAACAGATATAAAAATCGGACGATTTTCATTGGATGAAATTGAACGATTTTGCACCTAAATCGACCGGGTCGATTTTCTTCACGATTCAGCCAAATGAAAAGACGACATAAAGCCCAATTAATTTGGGCTAGAGAGGAGTTTTGCCAAACGGTCCATCTGCAAGAAACTATAGAGGAGAACCCTTACGAACGAAAACGAGGAGGTCGCACGGGAGAATCTTTACACGTTTGTGAGAAATCAACGATTCTTGGAGAGAGATTGAAGAGCTTTTGCCGGAAAGTCATTCTTGATCTTTGATTGTGAGATTTCTCTATTCCATTGTTTTGGTTGTGATTTGTGAACACATTACTGAGTTGTTTAAGAGATACATTGAGTAGAATTGACAATTGTTTACAGATTTGACGAGTTATTGAATTGTTCGTTCAAGATTTGGTTTCTTTACGATTTTTCACTCAAGAATTAATTTGATTTGATTTTGAAAATGGTTGGCTAAAACCATTGTGATTCTGGGGAGAATAGTTGATGATTAAGGCTTAGATGATGATAGACTGAACTCATTCAAACATTAGGACCCTGAGAGTTTAGAATTTGGTTTTGCGATAAACAGGAAAATCGGGCTGTTCTTGAGGAAAATCGGCCGATTTTCTTATGAACAGGCCGATTTATTCATCTGACGAACTTTAATTGAATTAATCTTTAATCAAAACCAATCCTTGCCTAAACCCCAATCTTGATTAACCTTTCTATCCTCTAATTGAATGTATGAAGGCACTTCAAACCTCTTTCTATATTTAATAGATAAAGATTGCAAGAATTTGGGAAATAAAGAGACTCATCATCCTTTATTAAGAAATTAAATGTGCTTCTTAATCTTTACTTTGGAGAGTCATATCCTGGAGTTTTAGATAGTTAGTTTGATCATAATTCTTATCTTTAGATCTTTCTATATTGCAGCCTCAACAACCCTTATAGAGAGAACCTATAGATTAGTCATATAGGTTTCGGAACTTCATCGTACGAATCCTACTTTTGAACGTTTAATCTTGGCAATATAAATTCTGTCCTAAATTTATAGAAGTGTCTTGAATCGAAAGCCTAAATCGGATACTTGAATCCTTGGAATCATTCCTCTCTTATTTGATCACAAAAGCTTTTGCACTTTTCGCTAGATAATTGAAATAGGAATTTATTCTCACCAAATCCCTGAGTTCGACTCTGGAATTCTTACCTTTCTACAGCCGATCCGTACACTGCGGGTTCGCTTTGCTTTTGAGTTCTAGATATAAATTTAAAACTTTGACGCACACCGTTTCGGGCGAACAGGCAACCCTGTCTAAGCCCTCGAGAACCATTGAAATGGCCTTTGAGTTCACCATTGACATTAACCGAGAATGATGCAATGCCAATACATTCTCTAATCAGGCTAATGAAGGCCTCAGGGAAGTTTATCGAGCGGAGGCAGTGAATAAGGAAGTCATGTCTCACAGTGTCGAAGGCCTTGGATATGTCTACTTTCATTGCGACCCTGGGAGAGATATGTTGCTTGCCATATTTGTGTAGTGTATTCTCGGCTTCCAGCCTGCGGTGATGCTGAATTTTGGAAAATCCAGCCCTTTTTATAGGAGAATTATCTTCCAAAGATAATAATATCTTAAAAAGATAATTTCCTATAAAATATATCCATATCCTTAAAATAGATCTCCCAAATATATGATCTTCCTTCTAGAAATCCAGCCCAAAATTATAAGATATTTTCCTTCCAAAAATAAAAGATCTCAGCCAAAAGATATGATCTCGCCGGCGCCAGGGTGTTCGCCTCGGTCGGGACGATCCTCAAGATCACCTCGGTCGAGGTGATATTGTAGCTGACCGAGGTGAATCTCAGCTGAATGTGAAATCTCTCAAATTTGGTCCAAAGTAAATCTTCTTCATTAATTCCTTGCTTCCTTAGTTCTTCTTTAAGCTCCAGAATGTAGCTCCTATGACTCCTTTGCTCCTTATCCTCATTTCGATCCAAAACGTGCCATTTTACCTACGATTACAACGAAACTTTGTGTAGACCTCGATTCCCGTAAAGGTAGATGAAATAACAATATAATCACATAATATACATCCATACATGCAGTTTATTGAAGATAAAACATCTAAACAAGTTCCAAAATATAGACTATAATAGATGCTATCAAAATACCCCATACTTGTCCCTTGCTTGTCCCCAAGCAAGTTTTAAATCTTAAGTACAAGATAGAATGGATTATAAGTCATAAAGATCAATGAAAAGTATCTCAAAACATTTTTGGTGGTGTGCTCCACTCATAGATCACTCTAAGAGAATGCTTCAAATAAAATCAAGATATGATCAAAACATTTTATAAATATAAGAAAGTTGTTCATCTTTGCATAAAATCATAGAATACATAATAAATCATAATTATCGAAATTAATCATGGATAATCTAGTTTAAACCACGAAGTCAATCAACAAGCTCGAGGTTTCAAGGGCTTTTCAAAAGAAGGTCAAGAAACGTGTAAGGGTGGGATGTATATAGGGAATGTGGTGCTAGAATCCGGGAAAAGGATCTTCACTTCACTTGCTTTGAACTTCAACATCTTCCACCAATAAGATTTGCTTATTTACTTTTTTACTTCTTGGGATGCATGGACAGAGGTGCACAATGACCGAAGTCTAGGAAATCAACAATCATCAATTTCTCGAGATGCCTCAAACCCTTGACGCACATACCATGAACCGTTAGGAACTTCGCTCAATACGACTTTGGCAAGACACAAACACCCGGCTATGTAAATGGTGCCGAGTTACTCATCATCATGATTGACTTCCCCAAACCTATTTGTTTATTTCTAAACTTCCGGCCAACATCTCAACTTTTCTTTCACTTGTTTTTCTTTGCTTGCTTCCAAATTCCTGGATAGGTAAAGGAAGGCAAATATGTATATGAGGGGCTAAGCATGATCAAGAAGAAGAAGAGAAGAGAATGAATTGCCTTAATCATCCCAGGAAGAAAGTGAGAGAACTCATTATGTGGTGTCAAACTTCAAATTCAACATAATTTAGATAAAAACAAAGTATTAAACATGCCAAAATTTTAAACAAAGCATTTAGCAACATAAACATATATCAAAACCTTTCAAACATATGAAGATTCTAAAACCAATCTGCAAACAAAATTATCACTAAGTTCATATCCAGAAAAGAAGCACAAAAATCGTTTCGAAAACTCTCTCAGTTAAACCGCCTCGGTCGAGGTGTTCTAAGTCAACCGAGGTACTTGACCTCGTTTGGCCAGAATCATCCCGGTCGAGGTCATAAAATATTTTTTCTTAACCAGTTTTTCACATTTTTCTCAATCAAATAACCTGTATGCATGCTCAGATAAACACATAGAGCATATAGAAAGATCATAAATATCAAGTCGAGTCATACAAGCATACATAATGTCGAATAATACACATAAATACCCCATACTTGGGACACATTGTCCCAATGGGTCAAAATAAGTCTATAAACAGGAGAACTCACCGGATATGCTGAGCTGCGTAATAAATAAAGAAAAGAAAATCCATGCAAGCTCTAGTCCTGATCTACTTGTGGTGGTGGTGGATACGGTACGAAGGGATACTAAGATGGGTCAAACGGATAACCCATGGTATGCTGGAACTATATCTCCATCATCCGGCTCTGGTAGTGCTGGCTCTCCCTCATCTCCATCATCTCCGGTGACAAGGCGGCGTAAGAGTCGATCATCTGGTCCAACAGCTCGTCGATCCATCGGTGAGATACGGGATCCCTCTGTCTGCGGACTCTAGGCCTAGAAGGACGTGATGGTGCTGCAGCTGCCTCCTCCTTTGTAGCCTCGTCGTATAAGTCGACAACTGGCACACTAGGGCCGGCTGTATCTATACCTGTCTCCATGACAACACCGCCATCTTCATATTCCTTCTCCACTTGAGCTAGTGCAGCATCTCTAGCATCCTCTATGTAGGGGATCCAAGTAGATGACCAATACTGTGGAACAAAGACTGTAAACTAATATGACCATGGGATACCCTGAGGGGCAGTCTGCTCCCAAGGCATCACAAGGTACGGCGTGGTAAGGCCACGAGGAACCAGAATCCTCCTCGTGATCATCTCCTGAAGTCCTAGCGGCTTTGCAGCCGCCACCTCTGTACAAGCACTCAGATCCAAACCGATGTAACTCGCTATATGAGTCACAAGTCCTCCACAACAGATGTCTCCCTTGGACTTGCCCTTGATCCGGTGCAAGTCCTTAGCTAGCATGCCTCCAAAATCAGGCACTCAACCTGTCACCATACAAAATAAACTGAGATGATGATAGTTCGATCGTAAACAGATTGGACCCTGAGAGTTAGAGAGATTTCGCAGACACCCCAAACCACGGTTTGTTCTTGAGGTTCCACGGCCGTGGAACTCAAGATCTGCCCGTAATTTGTGTTAGTTTACGAACCTTGCTTTTACTTTGATCCAAAGTTAAAGATTTACTTTAACTTAGTCTTGGCTTGCCTTTTCTAAGTAGTAGTGAAGCCTCAACAACCTCTACTTCGATTTCGAGTGTCACAACCTTAATCGATTTAGTTAGTCTTGATCCTTGGGTTACAAGTTGGGTATTTGAGATCAATTCTTGTCTTTATATCCTTTCTATACTGAAGCCTCAACAACCTTTATAGAGAGTATTTCTAGATAAGTCATATAAAGCCTTGGAACTTTACCGTACATTGCTTTACCTTAGCATACCTTTGCAACTCTTAACTCTGTCTTTAGTTCTTTAGTATATCTTGAATCGATTGCCACAATTAGTCACCTGGATTTTTAGGGTTGTTGTTTTCCCAATATATTTGCAAAGCTCATACATTTACTTGTTGACAATTTATAACTGGATTTAACCCCCAAAATCCCTGTGTTCGATACTCTGGAATTCTTGCTTAACTACGCCGATCCGTACACTGCGGGTTCGCTTGCTTTTATTCTAGTTTTATAAATTTAAAGCTTGATTGCACGCACGCTAAGTGGCGAACAATTTTTGGCGCCGTTGTCGGGGATTTGGTCTAGGCCGAATTCGGTTGCCGGTTGTCAAGCTTGGGAGCTTAGCTCTTGTTATTCGATATCTCTTCTGAGTGATATTTGCAGGTTACTTTAGGTTTATGCGCAGGTCTAGGAACAACACGGACCTCTTACCTCTTGATCAAGAACTTGAGAAGACTTTGAGGAAGAAGCTCAAGGAAAGAAAGATGGCTGAAGAAAGAGAACGAGATTACCAAACGGAGTTAGCGGAATCCGAAGCTCAACTTAGATGGAGCGAGAGGACTCGCAAGAAGCAATCGAAGCGTCATCAATCGAAAGTTGATGATCTAACGGATATGATATTTCAAATGAGGGTGGAATTAAGCGATCTTAAGAAGAAGAAGAGCAGGAATCCGTCAAGATCGGTTAGAACCCATTCATCCGACGAGGATAGTGACTCTTCCATGCCACTACTAGAGGACATTGATCCGACGATCAATGTGAACCCATTTGCTCCAAGACCGGCTGCCAATCGTCGTGTTCCAGCTGGGGATGCGAGAGCTGCTCATGTAGATGGAGAGCCAAGAACTCTTGGCCAAAGGATGGATCCAATCCAGCAACCACGCCGTTTAGGTGTGAACTTTGATGCTGATGATATGCAAGGGTTTAGCTTCAACCAACAAGTTATTACCATCGTTCGCCAAAATCAGTTTGGAGGAACGAGTGCTGAATCTCCACATCAACATTAACAAAATTTTGAGATCATGATGGAGACAATGAAGCCAAAGAATGAAACCACTAACAACTACAAGATCAAGCTATTCTTCTTCTCTTTGAAAGGGAAAGCTTTATCTTCATATCAAGCTCTTCCAAATGGGAGACTTAACACATGGGAGGATCTTTCCGCAGAATTCCTCACCAAATTCTTTCCGCCATCCAAAACGGCGGAGTTGAGAGGTAAGATTAATGTGTTTTCTATGAGATCTAACGAAAGTTTGTTTCAATCTTGGGAAAGATTTCAGGACTTATTATTGGATTGCCCACACCATGGCATTTCAAAACTGGGTTTATTGGAGATATACTATAAAGGGCTGGATGTGGAAACACAATTCAAGCTCCAATCCCTTTCATGTGGTACATTCATGGACATGAGGGAAGATGATGATAGCATGAATTATAGTCTATATTTTGGGGTTTGTTTGGACGTTTTATCTTTCATAATCTGCATGTTTGTATGTACATTATGTGATTTTACTACCATTTCATCTACCTTTGCGAGAATCGAGGTCTACACCTAGTTTCGTTGTAATTGCAGGTAATATGGTACGCTTTTGCATCAAAAAGGAGCAAAAAGAGTCATGAGTCATTTGGAGCTACATCCAGGGAGCATAGCCATGGATTAAAGATTCACTTTGGAGCAGATTCAAGAAATTTCACATTCTGTCGTGAGTCACCTCGGTTGACCATTGATTCACCTCGACCGAGGTGATCCAGGGACGCCGACTCGACCGAGGCGAACACCTAGGACGCGGCGAGAATATTTTATTCTTGGAAGAGATCTTTTAAATTTGGAAAGTGATCTTATATTTTTGGGCTTGGCTTCTGGAAGGAAGGAGATATGCAGAATATATATTTTACCTATATTTGTGGGATAATATCTTCTTAAGATTTATTATCTTTGGAGGTTTATTTTTCCTATAAAAAGGGTTGGATTTCCACAATTCCGACATCACGCTATACCGTCGATCAGGGTTTACACACGCAGCAGCCGCAGTATACTCCAATTTGGGAGTTTTCGAAGAACCTTTTTGAAGGTTGAAGGAAGATTGAAGACCATAGCTTTTATAGCTTTTTGAAGGGTTTTGTAAGATTGTCTTCAATTCCCTCAATTGTTGTCTTGTCTTTTTGGATTATTATCCAAGGAACGCTTTGTTGTGATATTTGATTCAGTTATTGAAGTCTTTTCATTAAATTCTTCTTTGTTCAAATATTCACCTTCTTCCCATATATTTTAATACTTTCATTATGATGATGAGTGGCTAATTTCCTTGTGTGATTATAGGGTGATTAGCTGAAGGTTGTGGAAAAACAATGATAGAATAATCTTAGATTCCAGTAGGATCCTGAAAGTTCGAGTCTTTAACCTTAACCCTAAGCATCTCGTTCGGTTGATGAACATCTCGGCCGGGGTGGAATTCTTCTGACCGAGGTGACTTACCCGACCTAAAACAGAAAGTTAAGTGTTAGAGTTTGCTAAATCCTATTCTTATTTCACCTTCCTGGTTCAATGCAAGCTTAGGATGAGACTTACCCGGTAATTCCTTAGTTTGTGTATCAACGATCATAAGTGTAGGTAATAAAGGTTTATCCTTTATTGGGGTTTGAGTGTGCTTCCATCCCATCTTTGTGAGTTAGCCTGAGACTTACCCGGTAAAGGTTGATTCTATTCCCTTAGATGGTGTGTTAGTTTGAGGTTATAGTTCTTTATCTTGATTCCTTGATACTTACCCGGTAATAGGAGTTACGGTTTAGGATTAGTG
>BSUD01000006.1:73851964-73875462 GCA_033239045.1 Fagopyrum esculentum | reverse complement strand
ATCTACTCCACTTTAGTAACACCTTCCCCACGCAAAAATCTCAGCTTTGTCCGCTTATCTATAGATCTTGAGTTGGAACCACAACTTGATGCTTTAATCCCTAGAATTGCATGTTTGCTTTATTGACTTCTTATTCATCTTTGATTGTGTTAAATTGCTCTTGTGGTTAGCATTGACATTAGCATACCGTATTGACTCTGTTTCACCGAGTCCCTGTGATCGACCCCTGGAATTTTCTTGCTTTTACTACGATTGACCCGTACACTGCGGGTTCGCATCCTTGTTTTAAGCTTAAGTCTAGGGTTATAAATTTAAAGCTTGCACACACCGTTTGGAGCGAACAAAGTTTTTGGCGCCGTTGCCGGGGACTTGGTCTAGACCGAGCCGGTACGGTTTGCTCTTGGGGCGCTTGCCCCGTTTCATCTAACCACTCTACTTGAGTGACGATCTTTGCAGGTTCTTTCTTAGGTACATGCGAAGAACCCGCGCTGGGAAGGAAATCGTTCCTTACGATCCCGAACCAGAAAAGACATACAAGCGACGCTTAAGAGAAGCGAAGATGGCCCAACAAGACGATCACGATCTTGCGGCCCAATTGAGAGAGACGCAGGAGCTGCTACGTCTCAGTAAAGAAGAGCTAAGGCAAGAGAAAGAAGAGAATCGTGCCAGGACTGCAGCAATCGAAGCTGAGATTGCAGCCATACGAGATCAGATTCTACTTCGACCGAGGGAAGATCCTCCTGTAGATCCTCGACCGATGCAGAATCCAGTAGTAGATCCTCGACCGAGGCAGATCCCAGTACCTGACGCCCCGGCCGATGTACTCCCACTTCGGATACCAGTCCGAGATGTTCTTCTTGCAGGAATCCCGCAAACCCTAGGTCAAAGGATGGACCCTAATCAACAGCTGAGGCGTCCAGGGGTGAACCTAGGAGATCCAGCGGATCATGACTACGAACTTCGACCACAAGTTCTATCTATGATTCGCCAATGTCAATTCGGAGGGCTAGAGAAGGAGTCGCCGCATCAACATCTTCAAAACTACGAGATCTTGATGGAGACCTTGCGACCTTCTAGAATTGAAAATAACAACTACAAGCTAAGACCTTTTTACTTTTCTTTAAAAGATAGAGCTCTTACTTGGTATCAATCTCTTCCTCCAGGAAAAATTAGCACATGGGAGGAGATGACTACGGAATTCCTAACCAAATTCTTTCCCCCCTCAAAGACTGCTGAAATGAGAGGGAAGATCAACGCTTTCATCATGAAGGACAAGGAGAGCTTGTCCAAATCTTGGGAGCGGTTCAAGGATATCCTTTTGGATTGCCCACATCATGGGATTCCAAAGATCGAGTTGTTGGAGATCTACTTCAAAGGGCTGGACGGAAGCACCCAGTTCAATCTCCAACTACTCTCCGCCGGTACCTTCATGGACATGGCGATTGATGATGCATGATGGCTATCTTTTCCGAGTACATAGAGGAGATCATGGAGGTATTCATGGATGATTTTTCTGTATATGGTTCCTCTTTTGATGATTGCCTATCTAACCTTTCTCTAGTGCTTAAAAGATGTGAAGACACTAACCTTGTTTTGAATTGGGAGAAGTGTCATTTTATGGTTAATGAAGGCATTGTGCTAGGACACCTCGTTTCTAATCGAGGTATTGAGGTCGATCGAGCTAAGATCGAGACTATTGAGAAACTCCCTCCTCCTTGTTCTCTTAAAGGTGTGAGGAGTTTTCTCGGGCATGCAGGTTTCTACATGAGATTCATCAAGGACTTCTCCAAGATTTCTAAACCTCTAACAAACCTCTTGAATAAAGATGTTGTTTTTGAGTTTTCGCAGGAGTGTCTTGATGCTTTTTACAGGATTAAGGAAGCGTTGATCTCCGCTCCCATTATCCAGCCTCCTGATTGGACCTTACCCTTTGAGGTCATGTGTGACGCTAGTGATGTAGCCGTGGGAGCGGTGCTTGGACAGAAGAAGGATGGACGGACCACCGCCATCTACTATGCTAGCAAGACGCTAGATGAAGCACAACGCAACTACGCTACCACCGAGAAGGAGTTGTTGGCGGTTGTATATGCTTTCGAGAAGTTTCGTTCCTATCTAGTAGGGGCGAAAGTCATTGTCTACACCGACCATGCGGCCATTCGTTACTTGTTGGCGAAGAAGGATGCCAAGCCGCGCCTTATTCGATGGATTCTCCTGCTTCAAGAGTTTGATCTAGAGATCCGCGACAAGAAGGGATCCGAGAACTCCGTTGCGGATCACCTCAGCCGGCTACCGGAATCTTCCCGCGAGACGGATAATCCACCCATAGACGACTCATTCCCCGATGAGCACTTACACTTGTTGGAGCGTTTGATGGAGCTACTTACTTCACCCCACGATAGAGGTGAAGTATGGGGTGAGGGAACCTCCCACCTCCTTTGAGACGCATCATGGTCCAGCTAGCGACCTTAAATCAAGCGCTTCTTGGGAGGCAACCCAAGGTATTGCTCTTCTTTCCCGTTTTCTAGTCTAGCTTAGATAGTTTTTGTTTTTGCTTTGCTTTGTTTTGTTTTTGTGCGTTCTGGACAGACAACAGGAAGAAGCACATCTGGAAGGACAGAAGTTCGAGATTCTGAGAAGACAGAAGCACCTCGGTCACTGTCAGAGCACCTCGACCGAGTTGATTCTTGAAGCAACCGAGGCGACTAGGGTTTCTGCAGAACCGCCTCGGTCCATACCACCTCGGTCCAGTCGAGACCATCTCGACCGAGGTGACAGCAGATCCAGTAACAGTATAAAAGGGGGAAAAATTACATTTTAACTTTTTTTTACCCTCCTCGACCGCGGCGGACAGAAGCACCTCGCTCACCTTGTTCCTTGCTCGTTTTCAACAATTTTTGCTTCCAAACCGAGATTGAAGGATAGAGAAGTCGATTGCAACTACAGATCTGCAAGAAATTTGAGCGTTTCGACCGAAACGAGGTAAAAACGTTCGAAAACCTAAACTCGTTCGTTTACTGATATTTGGGCTTTGGTTGCCCTTGATTCTGTTGAGGAAACCTTTAATTACCCCTTAGGAAGCATCGGTAGTGATTTTTGGGGGAAAAGAACTGAAAATCAGAGAGTTGAAATCGCACTGCCTTCGCCTCGGTCCAGTCGTTCTGCACCTCGGTCGAGGTGATTCTTGGAGTTTGTCAGCCGACCGAGGTAGTCTGACAGAGTAGTTTGAAGATGAGTTCTGACAGATTGCTAGCCCTTAGAGATAGATCCTCTCCTTCCCCTTCTTCTTCCTCATCCCGACCTTCTATCCCGGTGATCCACGAGAGACACCGGGTAGATTATGATCGTATTGCTAGTCGTCCAGTTATCGCTCCTAGATTTCTGGACATTTCTGCCTTTGATTGTCTCCACGTAGATGGAGATCTTAGGAGGATGATCACCACCGTAGGGCTGGATCAGTTTACTGAGATCCGAGCCCCAGCCTACCTAGAGCCGACCCTCGAGTTTGTCAGCTCCTTCACCTACCTCCCCACGGAGAGGGCTGTGAAGTACCGGTTGATGAACCGGAACTACTTAGTACCTCTAGACCACTGGAGAGACATTTTCGGCTTCCCTGCCCCCACTGCTGTAGACTTCCCGACCCGAGCTGTAGCTAGAGATTTCTGGGGACATATAGCTCACATTACAGAGCACGCAGATAGGTGGCGCCCTGGTGATTCCAGGGCGAAACTTATTTATCATCTAGCCTTTCGATTGGTACACAAGATCTTCAGCGAGACGCTTCTGGCGCGTACTGAGACGCCCCAGAAGGTCCGACAGGGGGAGCTGTTTGCTTTATACTGCATGGTCACAGGAGGATACCCTGACTTTGGCTTGATGCTGGCAGAGGATCTGCACAGGATCAAGGCCAAAGGGAAGGGAGATATATGCTGCGGAGGGATAGTGACCCATATCGCTAGGTATCAGGATATGGATCTGAGTAGGTGTACCATGGTGGCGGCTGCCAAGCCGCTCGGACTTCAGGAGATGATTACACGGAGGATTCTAGTTCCCCGTGGACTGACTACACCCTACGTTGCTATGCCATGGGAGTTGACTGCACCTCAGGGCATCAGATGGTCTGCACAGTTCTCTGTCTTCGATCCACATTTCTGGCAGACCGCTTGGGGTCCACTTATGGAGGATTACAGAGAGGGAGCAGTTGCCCCTGCTGCAGCTGAGGAGGAGGCAGAGGATGAGGATGACGACGATGATGAGACAGTGGATGAGAGAGGAGGCGGCATTCCGATGGACACAGGGACAGATACAGCTGGGACGAGCGCGCCACCTATTATTGATTTAGATGATGAGGAGGACACTGAGCCGGCGCCAGCTGAGACTTCTCCGGTCCGACCTGCTAGACGCAGGAGGCGGGGAGTGAGGGATAGGGCTGCACACCGACGGATCGATGACCTGACGGATCAGGTTATCGACTCATATGCTGCACTTTCGCTGGATATCCGCGAGATGCAGGAGCGTCAGCATCATCAGCACATGATGGCTCAGCTACAGTTTGAGCGTATCATGGGCTATCCCTATGATCCGACTCAGTTCCCCTACATACCACCACCACCACCGGATCGAGACTACTGAGGAGCTGCAGGGTTTTATTATTGTATTTTTATGCAGTTCGGCTTTGATCCGGTGAGTTCTCCTGTTTAGACTTTCATTATACCCACTGGGACAGTGTGTCTCAAGTATGGGGTGTTTGTTATTTGACTATGTGGCTACCTTTGATGTATTCGACACTTTTGATGTATTCTATTTATCGGATATTCTCATATTTATGCTTCACTTGCCTTTATATGATTATCTGATATTCCATGCATACCTACAGATTATTTGATTGAGAAAAACGTCGAAACCGAACCGAAAAAAAAAAATAAAAAAAATTTGGTTTTAAAAAAATTTTTTGACCTCGACCGGGGAGATTCTGGCGAAACGAGGTATTTCACCTCGGTTGAACCAAGAACATCTCGACCGAGGTGGCGTAACAGAAAGTTTTCGAAAACGATTTTGTGCTACTTATCTGGATATGATCTCAGTGAAGATTTTGTTTACTTATTGTTTTTAAATTCTTTGTGTGTTTGAAAGGTTTTATAATATGTTTAAGTTGCTAAATGCTTTGTTTGAAATTATTGGCATGTTTAATACTTTGTTTTTATCCAAATTATGTTGAATTTGAAGGTTGACACCGCAGGATAAGTTCTCTCACTTTCTTCTTGGAAAGACCAAGGCAATTCATTCTATTCTTCTTCTTCTTGATCATGCTTAACCCCTCATATACATTTTGCCTCCCTTTACCTATCCGGGAATTTGGAAGCAAGCGAAGTGGTGAAAGCAAGTTAAAGTTGAATAGTGGGCTGGAAGTGAAGTGTTAGAAAGAAATTTTAGGTTTGGGGAAGTCAATCATGAAGATGAGTAACTCGGCACCATTCACATAGCCGGGTGTTTGTGTCTTGCCAAAGTCGGATTGAACGATATTCCTAACGGGTCATGGTATGTGCATCAAGGGTTTGACGCATCTCGAGAAATTGATGATTGCAGATTTCCTAGGCTTCGGTTATTGTGCACCTCTGTCCATGCATCCCAAAAAGTAAAGTAAAAAGAAAAAGTGTGAAATAAGCAAAGCTTATTAGTGGAAGATGTTGCAAGTTGAAGTGAAGTGAAGTTCATCCTTTTCCCAGATTCTAGCACCACATTACCTTACATACATCCCTACCCTACACGTTTCTTGACCTTTTCTTTTGGGAAGCCCTTGAGACCTTGAGCTTGTTGATTGACTTAGCGGTTTAAACTGGATTATACACGATTAATTTTGATAATTATGATTTATTATGCATTCTATGATTTTATGCAAAGATGAACAACTTTCTTATATTTATAAAATGTTTTGAGCATATTAAGTTTTTAATTCCAGGAAGTATTCTCTTAGAGTGATCTATGATAGTTGCACACCATAAAATATTTTTGAAAGACTTTTTCATTGATTTCTTGACTTATAATCCATTCTATCTTGTTTTCTATATGAGGAACTTGCTTGGGGACAAGCAAGGGCTAAGTATGGGGTATTTTGATAGCATGAATTATAGTCTATATTTTGGGGTTTGTTTGGACGTTTTATCTTTCATAATCTGCATGTTTGTATGTACATTATGTGATTTTACTACCATTTCATCTACCTTTGCGAGAATCGAGGTCTACACCTAGTTTCGTTGTAATTGCAGGTAATATGGTACGCTTTTACATCAAAAAGAAGCAAAAAGAGTCATGAGTCATTTGGAGCTACATCCAGGGAGCATAGCCATGGATTAAAGATTCACTTTGGAGCAGATTCAAGAAATTTCACATTCTGTCGTGAGTCACCTCGGTTGACCATTGATTCACCTCGACCGAGGTGATCCAGGGACGCCGACTCGACCGAGGCGAACACCTAGGACACGGCGAGAATATTTTATTCTTGGAAGAGATCTTTTAAATTTGGAAAGTGATCTTATATTTTTGGGCTTGGCTTCTGGAAGGAAGGAGATATGCAGAATATATATTTTACCTATATTTATGGGATAATATCTTCTTAAGATTTATTATCTTTGGAGGTTTATTTTTCCTATAAAAAGGGTTGGCTTTCCACAATTCCGACATCACGCTATACCGTCGATCAGGGTTTACACACGCAGCAGCCGCAGTATACTCCAATTTGGGAGTTTACGAAGAACCTTTTTGAAGGTTGAAGGAAGATTGAAGACCATAGCTTTTATAGCTTTTTGAAGGGTTTTGTAAGATTGTCTTCAATTCCCTCAATTGTTGTCTTGTCTTTTTGGATTATTATCCAAGGAACGCTTTGTTGTGATATTTGATTCAGTTATTGAAGTCTTTTCATTAAATTCTTCTTTGTTCAAATATTCACCTTCTTCCCATATATTTTAATACTTTCATTATGATGATGAGTGGCTAATTTCCTTGTGTGATTCTAGGGTGATTAGCTGAAGGTTGTGGGAAAAACAATGATAGAATAATCTTAGATTCCAGTAGGATCCTGAAAGTTCTAGTCTTTAACCTTAACCCTAAGCATCTCGTTCGGTTGATGAACATCTCGGCCGGGGTGGAATTCTTCTGACCGAGGTGACTTACCCGACCTAAAACAGAAAGTTAAGTGTTAGAGTTTGCTAAATCCTATTCTTATTTCACCTTCCTGGTTCAATGCAAGCTTAGGATGAGACTTACCCGGTAATTCCTTAGTTTGTGTATCAACGATCATAAGTGTAGGTAATAAAGGTTTATCCTTTATTGGGGTTTGAGTGTGCTTCCATCCCATCTTTGTGAGTTAGCCTGAGACTTACCCGGTAAAGGTTGATTCTATTCCCTTAGATGGTGTGTTAGTTTGAGGTTATAGTTCTTTATCTTGATTCCTTGAGACTTACCCGGTAATAGGAGTTACGGTTTAGGATTAGTGTGTAGTGAGACTTACCCGGTGATCTACTCCACTTTAGTAACACCTTCCCCACGCAAAAATCTCAGCTTTGTCCGCTTATCTATGGATCTTGAGTTGGAACCACAACTTGATGCTTTAATCCCTAGAATTGCATGTTTGCTTTATTGACTTCTTATTCATCTTTGATTGTGTTAAATTGCTCTTGTGGTTAGCATTGACATTAGCATACCGTATTGACTCTGTTTCACCGAGTCCCTGTGATCGACCCCTGGAATTTTCTTGCTTTTACTACGATTGACCCGTACACTGCGGGTTCGCATCCTTGTTTTAAGCTTAAGTCTAGGGTTATAAATTTAAAGCTTGCACACACCGTTTGGAGCGAACAGATGACGATTGGGACTTCATTGAGAAGCAAGCCCGAGTCATAGAAAAGTACTCTCACCGGAAAGTAGAAGCAAATCAAGTGGAGCAAGGAGCAAAATTATCACAAGCCGCTCAAGCTCAGATCTTTTCTCTCAATACCGAGATTAAAGAGTTGAAGGAAGCCATTAAAACTAATTTCCCAAAGCAAAAGGGACAAGATGTGGGTTATTTGGGAAACAACAATAACCATAATGGGAATGGGAATACAAATCGCAACAACCGGAACAACAACCGGAACAATTGGAACAACAACAACAACCGGAATAACGGCTGGAACAACAATAGGGGTCCAAACAACAACAATTGGCGGTCCAACCAACAACACAATTCCGGTAATTCTTATCCCAATTCAGGAAATTCACTAACTCCACCTTCTTCTTCTTCTTCCATTCCCTTGAAAAGCCAGGAACAACCATCTAATAGCGGAAGAACTTCGGGGAAAGAAAAGCCCGATCCCATGTTGGAAACAATCTTGGGAAAGCTTCAAGGATTGGAAACTCGCATCATTAAGGTCGATGATCACATCACTAAGGTTGATAAAGCCCAAAAGGTTTTAGAAAACCAATTGTTTAGTCAAGCTGAAGAAGTTCCTAGGAATCAAGGAAAACTTCCAGGAAAGACGGAGGATAACCCCAAGGGAAGGGTGATGGCAATCACAACTAGGAGCGGAGCAACAACCACCGACCCGCAGCCTAAGTTTGTAGAAGTTCCCGTCGAGAAGGAGAAAGAAAAGGGGAAGGAGAAGGAAGATGTCTACGTTCCTCCTCCAACTTTCAAACCTCCCCCACCATTCCCGCAGTCTAGAGCAAGAGCGCGTCTAGACAAGCAATTCGGTAAGTTTATTGAACTCATGAGCAAACTGCATATTAATATACCTTCCATTGATGAAATTGTAGGTATGCCAGCTTATGGAAAGTTCCTAAAGGAGATCCTCTCTAACAAAAGAAAATTAGAGGATTTTTGAGAGGTTAAGATGAGTTCGGATTCATCAAATCTCATCAAGACAATGAAGGAGAAGATGCCCCCAAAGCTGAAGGATCCGGGGTCATTTTGTATTCCCATAGGAGTGGGAGATGTCACATATGGTGCATTATGTGTTTTAGGAGCAAGCGTGAGCATCATTCCGCTTGCCTTATGCCAGAAGATCGGTCTAGGCGAACCTAAACCGGTGAAGATGACGTTGTACATGGCGGATCGATCCATAACTCGTCCCGTCGGTATAATTGAAGGCGTCCCGGTCAAGCTTGGTAAGTTCTATGTTCCTATAGATTTTGTTGTTCTTGACATTCCTGCAGATAGTCCGGTCCCGACCATAATCGGAAGACCGTTTCTTGCAACATCCGGTTGCATAGTTGATTGCAAGAATACTAGACTCGCCTTCGACATAGGAGAAAGAAAAGGTAGAGTTCGTTCTCTCCACTTTGGTGAAGGAACCAGTTTTCGATGAGGATATATTCAACATCCACGCCGAAGAGCTATCTAGAGAGGAGGTAAGTTCGATTCTTTTCAAAGATTCCTTGCAAAAAGTTATTTCGATGAACATTATGGATATAGGGGAGAAGAGGAATGCAATGAAGAAATTGAAGCCTTAGAGAAGCAAAAAGAAGTGTATGTAGAAGAATTTGAGAAACTCTACGATGGGTTAGAAAACGTAAGAAATCACGGTCAGTCGTGCTATTCTACGGCCGTGGAATCTACCAACATGACCGTAATCAGCTATTCAGAGGACTTCAGTAAGTTACACGGCCAAAACCACGGCCGTGGAACAAACAGAGGCACCGTAATTGATTTCCACGCCCAAAACCACGGCCGTGGAGGAAACATGGGAGCCGTAATTTTGGGTGAATCTGAAGGAAATTGTGTTTTCACCGCCACTTCTCTTGATTCTTCTCCAACACCTTCTACTTCCTTAGACACATCTAAGGAAGCATCGGATACTCCTCAAGAGACATTAGAGACTCCTATAGCGATGGAATTGAAGCCACTTCCTACACATCTAAGGTACGCATTTCTAGGACCTAATTCTACCTTTCCGGTAATTGTTAGTTCCGATTTGAGTATTGATGAACATAGCAAGCTCATGGTTGTTCTTAAGAAACATAGGAAAGCCTTAGGGTATACTATAGAGGATCTAGTAGAAATCAAACCTTCACTATGCATGCATAAGATCCTAATGGAAGAAGACTTTAGAACTTCGCGACAACCTCAAAGGCGGTTAAATCCGACCATGAAGGAGGTTGTCAAAAAGGAAATTCTTAAACTACTTGATGCAGGTATCATCTACCCTATCTCCGATAGCAAGTGGGTGAGTCCCGTACAGGTGGTTCCAAAGAAGGGAGGAATGACGGTCATCACCAATAAAAACAATGAACTCATTCTCACACGAACCGTAACAGAATGGAGGATGTGTATAGACTATTGCAAGCTAAATAACGCAACGAGGAAGGATCACTTCCCACTACCCTTTATCGACCAAATGCTTCAGAGGTTAGCACAACACTCACACTTTTGCTATCTTGACGGTTATAGTGGTTTCTTTTAGATCCCGATACATCCGGACGATCAAGAGAAGACCACATTCACATGTCTGTGGGGAACGTTTCCTTATAGGAGAATGCCGTTTGGGCTTTGCAATGCCCCAACCACCTTTCAAAGGTGCATGATGGCTATCTTCTCGGAGTACATAGAGGAGATCATGGAGGTCTTTACGGATGATTTCTCCGTTTATGGTTCTTCTTTTGATAATTGTCTTTCTAATCTTGCTCTTGTGGTACAAAGGTGTGAAGACACTAACCTAGTTCTTAATTGGGAGAAGTGTCAATTTATGGTTAAAAAGGACATTGTATTAGGACACTTAATCTCTAGTAGAGGGATTGAAGTGGATAAGGCTAAGATAGAGACTATAGAAAAGCTTCCTCCCCCGACTTCGGTGAAGGGGATAAGAATTTTTCTAGGACATGCTGGATTCTATAGGCGTTTTATAAAGGATTTCTCCAAGATATCAAAACCGCTCACTAATTTATTGATGAAGGATGCAGTTTTTGATTTCTCGCAGGAATTCTTAGATGCGTTTAATATGATTCGTGGAGCTCTAATCTCATCCCCGATTATCCAACCTCCGGATTGGAATCTTCCATTTGAGGTTATGTGTGACGCAAGTGACGTAGCCATAGGGGCTGTGCTTGGGCAAAGAAAGGAAGGACGAACCCATGCTATTTAATACGCTAGCAAGACGCTAGATGAAGCGCAGCTCAACTACGCCACTACCGAGAAAGAATTTTTAGCAATTGTATATGAATTTGAAAAGTTTCGCTCTTATCTTGTAGGTGCTAAGGTGATTGTGTACACGGATCATGCTGCGATCCGGTATTTGGTTGTGAAGAAAGATGCGAAACCAAGGCTGATTAGATGGATTCTTCTCCTACAAGAGTTTGATCTAGATATCCGTGACAAGAAGGGTTCAGAAAATTCTGTTGCGGATCATTTGAAGTCGTCTACCACATCTAGAGGACGACAATCTACCTATAGATGACTCCTTTCCGGACGAATATTTACATATCATAGAGGAGTGCATGGATGTGATCACCAAAGGTAACGAACCACGGTTTGCTGATTTTGTTAACTATTTGGTTTGCCAGAAATTACCACCCGGATTATCCTACGCACAAAGAAAGAAGTTCTTTAAGGATGTTCGGGAATACTTTTGGAACGAACCTCTCCTCTTTAAGAGAGGTCCGGACGGCATCATTCGGCGATGTGTACCGGAAGATGAGATGCAAAATGTCATCCGTCATTGTCATTCACTACCTTGTGGAGGACACGCTAGTACGAACAAGACTAGCGCTAAGGTATTGCAATCTGGATTCTTTTGGCCTACTTTATTTAAAGATGTGCAAACCTTTGTTTCCTGCTGCGATGGTTGTCAAAGAACAGGGAACATATCTAGGAGAAACGAGATGCCTCTTAACAACATTCAAGAGGTGGAGATCTTTGACGTTTGGGGAGTAGATTTCATGGGACCTTTCCCATCATCTTGTAGAAACCAATACATACTTTTAGCCGTGGATTATGTTTCGAGATGGGTTGAAGCAATTGCCTCTCCCACTAATGATGCCATGGTTATGGTTAAGTTCTTTAACAAGACTATCTTCCCACGATTTGGGACACCACGGACTATCATTAGTGATGGAGGTTCTCACTTCATTGCCCGACGTTTCGAAGCTCTTTTAGCTTAGTATGGGGTGACTCACAAGATCGCCACTCCTTACCATCCACAAACTAGTGGACAAGTGGAGATCTCGAACCGGGAGATTAAAGGGATCCTAGAGAAGACGATTTCAAGGACAAGGAAGGATTGCTATTTGAAGCTAGATGACGCATTATGGGCATACCGGACTGCATATAAGACTCCCATCGGAACAACACCATACAACCTTGTGTATGGGAAGTCTTGTCACTTGCCGGTAGAATTGGAGCATAAGGCATATTGGGCAATAAAGTGGTTTAACTTCAGCATGAAGGAAGCGGGAGAGAAGCGTCTCTTGGACCTTAACGAGCTTGAAGAACTTCGCTTGAACGCCTACGAAAACGCCAAGATCTATAAAGAAAGAGCGAAGCGTTGGCATGATAAACATATCATCCCAAAGGACCTCAAAGAAGGAGATCAAGTCCTCCTCTTCAATTCAGGGCTTCGTCTCTTTCCAGGTAAGCTTAAATCTCATTGGACTGGACCTTATCTAATCAAACGTGTTTTACCCCATGGTGCAGTTGAAGTATGGGGTGAAATGGGCGGAAGCTTTAAGGTGAACGGTCAACGACTCAAGAAGTATTCACCGGAACTCCAAGCTGAAGAGTTCGCGCCCACCACACTCGAATAAGTGCGAATATGGTCTAGCTACGGACCTTAAGCAAGCGCTTCTTAGGAGGCAACCCAAGGTATTGCACTTACGTTTTTGTTTTTGATTCGTAGACTAGAATAGTTTAGACGGTTTTTGTTTTGTTTTGCCTTCGATACCTTCCGGTATGTTCGTGTTTTTAGATGTAGGATCAGTGGAAGAGAAAGGGAGAAGGAAATGTTAAAAGAAAATTGACGAAACTTGGACTTTGGCACATTACAGAGAGTTCCACGACCAAAACCACGGCCGTGATAGCTACAATGATCGTAATTTGCAAAAGCCTGAGAAAAATCACCAAAACCACGGTTCCGTACATTTCCACGGCCGTGGAAACCCCCGAGTGACCGTAATTTTCGAAAAAATTAACAGCCACTATAAAAACCACGTTTTTTCACAAAACACACCAAAACTCCCTTTCCACGCCCAAAAAACACCGAAATCGTCCCCCTCTCTAAAATCTCCGTTCGTTAATCGTTTCGAACGATTCTTTGACCAAAAGTGAAGCAAATTCAATCACCTACAAGATCCAAGCAACGATTCGAGCAGCAAATCACCGGAGAAGACAACATTCGAATTCCAAAATCCGAAAACCTAGGTTTTTATCTCTCCTCTCACTTTGTCGATTTGCCTCAGTTTTTGCAAGAATTTTTAGGAGAACTGATTGAAATTGGATTGGAATTAGTCTAGGGCTGCCTTCTGTTGAATTTGGTGTGAATATGTTGAGTTTTGAGAAATTCAGAGCCGAATCACGGTCTCTGGATGAACCACAGCCGTGGAATTGTTAGAACAGGCCGTAATTTTTGAACTGAGATGGATTTGGTTAGGAGAATGTCAGCTAGGAACAAGAAGAGAAAAGCTAATGCTTCCTCCTCCTCCCAGGCACCCCCTACTGAGCCACCATCACCACCATCCCCTAGAGTCCCTAAGATTCATGAGGACTATCTCGATGCCTTAGAAAGGATCGAGAAGAGAGCGGTCATAGGACCAAGATATTTACTACTTGAGGACTTAGAGCCACTGAATAAGGCTAAGTTGATCTATCACTTAGCCTTGAAGATTGTCCACCGAGTGCTTTCTGAGTGTCTCTTCCCTAGGACGGAGACTCCTCAGAAACTCAAGACTGATGAGTTGTTTTTGATTTATTGTATGTTGCATGGTAGGCCGGCTGACTGTGCCACCCTCTTAGCTTCTACTATGAGTAAGCTAAAGAATAAGAGGGCCGGCAATATTGGATACGGTAGGATGGTCACCCACCTTGCTAGACAGCTAGGTATCGACTTCTCCGCGTTCACCAGGATAGCAGCTAGACCTCTAGGACTTCAGAGCCTCATGACTAGAGGCATTATCATTCCTAGACATAGAGGTCCACCAACCGCTGCCATGCCTTGGGAGGGTAGAGGAGGTAGAGGGGTTACATGGCTTCCCGAGTTTTCCATTATGGCTGGACGCCATAAATGGAAGGAGACATTCACTGCTATGCATGCGAATAGATTAGTAGTTGTTCGCCCCTAGAGGTGTGTGCAAATAAGTTTTAAATTTATAAAACTAGAATCAAGCAGCGAACCCGCAGTGTACGGATCGAGGTAGCTGAGCAAGAATTCCAGAGTATCCAACACAGGGATTTGGGTGGGAACAAATTCGATTTCGGTTATCAAGCAGTAAATATGGGAGTTTTGCAAATATTGGGAAAACAACAATCCTAAAGATCCGGGTATTCAGTTGCGGCAATAGATTCAAGATATACTAATGATGTAAAGACAGAGTAGAGATATGCAAAGGTATACTAATGTAAGGTAATCGTACGGTTGAGGTTCCAAAAACCTTATGTGACTCACCTAAAAGATACTCCCTATACAGGTTGTTGAGGCTCAATATAGAAAGGAACTAAAGGCAAAGTTTAGCATCAAATACCCAAACCTATAATCTAAAGATCAAGACTAACTTATCCGATTGAGGTTGTTGAGGCTCACAATCGAGGTAGAGGTTGTTGAGGCTTCACTACCACCTAGAAAAGACAAGTCTAAACTAAGCTAAAGCAAATCTTTAGCTTTGGATTAAGGTAAAAGCAAGCTCGTAAACTTAAGGAAATTACGGTTGGATCTTGAGATTCCACGGTCGTGGAACTCAAGAACAGCCCGTAATTTAGGGTTGTCGGCGATAATTCTCTAACTCTCAGGGTCTAATCTGTTTGCGATCGATCTGTCATTACCTATGCCACAACTATCAACCCTTCACCTTAGAATTGTTAAGGGTTTTTAGCCAATAACAGTCATATTGATATTAATTCAAGAATTAAGGAATAAAAGATGAAAACTTTCAAGAACTATCAATAACCTTCAAGTGAATCTCAAGATCCCAACAAGTGTTTATCAAAGATTCAGAATGGAACAAACAAATCACAACTATAGGAAAGAAGAGAAACGGGATGTCAATCCGTTTCCGATTCGAACCTAAACAAGAAGAGAGATCTTCTTGCAATTCTTCCAAGAACTTCGGTTTTTCACAAATCCGAAGATCGCAACGACAATCTCCACCGAAGGTGCGAGATTTGAACAACTCTTCAACTGCAAACTCTGATCTCCAATGAGATCTCCGAAACTTGCCTCCAAAATGGGGAAGCGTTAACCCTTAGCGTCGATTGCTAAGCGAGATTAAGCGGGGATTGCACGTCTATCCGTCGATGCAAGAACGCTAAGCAGGCATGACGGAATAACCTTTCTTCCGTCCTTTTATAATGCAGGGCAAAGTGTCGGCCCGGCCCATTCTTCAAAAGATCATGGCTTCGGAGTGTGGCGAAAAGATTCGCCAAGATCACGGTCGTGGAAGATTCCACGACCGTAATTTTGAGGCGTGGAAACTACTACGGTTAGATCCACGGCCGTAATATCCCCTGGAATGAACATCGAATTCTGACTCACAATCCACGGCCGTAATTTAGGTAAGACCGTGATTCTTGCTTTCATTCGTGCATTCCTCAATCTAATACTCAAATTTGCTTCCAAAAAGTGTCCTCGATCTACGGACATATCAACTCAACTCTCCTTTGCTCGATTCCGTTCGGAAATACCTCCAAATTACCTATAATCAACATAGAACTAGTGTAGACATCCATATCGACAATGTAGGCAATACTAGCTCATATATGCGCAAAGATCAAACAAAGACTATCAATATGAATCAATTACGATTAGAGAACGTGCCTAAAATATCACAATATTTCATGCTAACAAATAACCCCATACTTAACACTTGCTTGTCCCTAAGCAAGGTCTTTCAAAAAGCTCTAAACAAGAGTTAGGATGAAATATGTGTACCTTCTTTTGGACGAAAGTGACTTCTAAAGAATAGATCATTCTCAAATCTTGCTTCAATCGTTTTTCAAACTTTCACACACTTGATTAGAGAGTAAAAGGTAAAGAAAACTCATGAATCAATTCAACTTCCAAACAAGCATTATAACCTTCAAATATTATCAAAATCAATCATAAGAACTTCAATTTAGATCACCAAGCCATATAACATTCTTTTGATCTTAAGGACTTTCAAAGAAAAGGTCTAGAGTATGGAAGGGAAGGAAAACTTTAAGGGAGAGTGGTGCATAAATCCGGGAAAGTGGATGACTACCTTCTTCTTCTTTTGCGGTTTCCGCAACACTTTACTTAGAGCTTCGCTCTCTCCTTTTCATTTTTCGACTTTACTTTTGGAGTTATGGATAGAGGTGCACAAAAACCGAAGCCTAGGAGATCGGCGTTTCTCAAAATTGCAAGAGATGCCTCAAACCTCAGCGCACATACCATAATCCGCTAGGAATATCGCTCAATCCGACTTTGGCAAGACACAAACACCCGGCTATGTGAATGGTGCCGAGTTACTCATCGTCATGATTGACTTCCCCAAACCTATAATTTCTTTCTATTCAATTGATTGCAAATATATGCTCTCATGGCCCTCCCACATCAGACATGCCTTTTTTCTCATTCACTTTCCAAGTTCCCGGATGGGTAAGGGAGGCTAATATTTCCATGAGGAGTTAGATGATCAAAGAAAGAAGAAAGAAAGTATCGAATTGCCTTAATCATCTCAACAAGAAGTATAGGAACTTATAATGTGATTTCAACTTCAATTTCTTACATGATTTAGGTAACATTTTCACATTATACAACTTGCAAAAGAGGTGAAATTCATTCATTCAATTTCTTTTCGAATTACCATCCTTTCAAGCATGCAATTGTTATCAACTCAATTCGCAAGTAGTGATTATCATGGAAATCATATCGATTCGTTAGAAGCATCAAATTTTCAAAATTTTTCAATTTTTATGGGTTTTTAAAGTTCTTTTTCATGCAATGCAAGAATGAAACGTGTAACATATGATGACCATGCAATGATAGTCTAGGAATGAAAGCAACATATAGAGTAGAGTTATTACAAACATTTAGTACATCCCACCCCATACTTAGGACGAACATTGTCCCTAATGTTCACAAGAAAGAACAAAAGAAAGAAAAGAAAAAGAAACTCACAAATGGTGGCGGGAATGTCTAAAAACGAGCGGTCCGGTCATCAATCACTGCGGCGCCGGTGGAGGTGGGAATGGAGAGAAACTCGGATCATAGAACCGCCCAAACTGCTGGCGGTAGACGTCCCTCATCATGTGGTCAAGGTCGTCTAAGCGTCCGTCTCTAGCGTCCGCCCGGATCTCTAATGCTCCGACTCTCTCTGAAAGTCCGGTAGCCCAATCCGGCATCCTCTCATACCATCCCGGGGCATCGGCTGGTGCTGGTGCTGGTGGTGGCGGTGGTGCTGCTGGCTGCGTCGTGGACCAAGGAGGAGGTGTGCTGTACCAAGTGGGAGGTGTAGTCATCCACGTGGGCCTCTCGCTCACACTGGCGCGGCGAGATGACGAGCCTGAAGCTCTAGCTGGGCGTGGAGAGCGCCTAGGTACATCCGGGGCCGCATCCGGATGATCCGGAAACGTGCCGAACTCCTGCTCTGCTCCTCCACCACTCTCGTACTGCTCTCCCATGTCCTCCTCATCCTCAGCCGGTGGTGGAACGTAAGGGGGAGCTACAAGCCTGTTCGCATGCATCGCAGCGAACGTCTCCTTCCAATTGTGGCGTCCCGCCACAATGGAATACTCTGGCAGCCACTCAATACCCCTGCCTGTCCTACTCTCCCAGGGCATGCCCGCATAAGGCGGACCTCTATGTGTGGGGAAGATGAGTCCCCTAACCATGAATGCATGTAATCCTAGAGGTACGGCGGGTATGCGGGTGCAGGCTGAAAAATCTACACCAAAGCTCCTAGCTATGTGGGTCACTATCCCACCATATCCAATGTTCCCTCTCGATTTGTTCTTGAGCTTACTCATTGTCGCCGCCAAAAGAGTAGCACAATCTGCGCGGCATCCATGAAGCATAGCGTAGAGAAGGAATAGCTCATCCGTCTTGATCTTTTGGGGCGTCTCCGTCCTAGGAAAGAGACACTCCGAAAGAACACGGTGAGCTATCTTCAAGGCCAAATGGTACATCAATTTGGCCTTGGTATCAGCCGGATGCCAACGGTCCTCGTCGGCGTAGATCATAGCCACTTCCTCCCAAAAATCCTTGGCGGAAACGTTCCTAGGGAGTCGACCGTTGTAGGTCTCATGGAACCCAAAAATGGTCCCGAACTCAACAATGCTCAGATGGTAGTCTCTATTCATGAGACGGAAGGAGACGGTCCTATCAACATGGCTGTGCTCGAAAGATGTCACAACCTCTCGGGTGATCTCCTCATAAGCGTCTTCACGAATGTTCGTGAAGACTAGCAATCCGGCTCTATCCAAGAGCCATGTAAGGTCATCTACTATGTTGAGAGGATGTAGATCCTCCAACAACAAATATCTAGGACCTATCATTGTCCTCTTCTCTATTTTCTCAAGTGCAGCTATGTAGTTTTCGTGTATGATCGGGATGCTAGGAGGAGGGGGTGAAGATGGAGGTGAAGGTGAGGATGGTGGTGAGGGAGATGAGGGTGGTGGTGCCCTAGATGTAGAGGGGTTGCCCTTTCTCTTCTTATTTTGCTCCCCTTTCTTTTCCTTAATCCTTCCCCAAACTCTCCTCACAAAGTCCATTCTGTTGAGAATTACGGTCTGTTCTATAGAAACCACGGCCGTGGAACCTTCAGCGACCGTGATTCGTCTCGAAAATTCGCAATTCTCAGCAAATCAGCAATCAAACTCCACAACAAGCAGTCCTAATCTAATTTCTTCCAATCTCAATCAGTTCTTCCTAAAAATCTCTAACAAAAACGAACCAAAACGACTAGAATCAAGAAGAGAGCAAAAACCTATTTTTCGGATTGAAAAATCCGAAATGTGCTTCTGTTGATGAATTTCCGCTCGATTCTTCGCTTGGATCTTGTTTGTGGTTGGATTTGCTTCAGTTTAGGAAGAAGAATCGTTAAAAACGATTAAAGAACGAAGATTTGGGAGAAGCTGCGGGTTTTCGGTATTTAGGGCGTGGAATTGGGGATGAATTGTGGTGATTTTGTGACGAAGTGTGGCTTTTATACTCGCAGGCAAATTTTCAAAAATCAAGGTCTATCGGGGCATTCCACGGCCGTGGAAATGTACGGACCCGTAATTTTGGTGATTTTTCACAGGCTTTTGAGAATTACGGCCACTGTAGCTATGACGACCGTAATTTAGACCGTGGAACCTTCTGTAAAGCTTCAAAGTCAAAATTTTGTCACTTCTCTTCGACATTATCCCTCCTTTCTCCTTTTCCATCGATCCTACAACCAAAAACACGAACATACCGGGAGAAATCGAGGCAAAAATAAAGCAAAAACTTCTATTCTAAGCTAAACTATGAATCGAAAACAAAAACGAAAATGCAATACCTTGGGTTGCCTCCCAAGAAGCGCTTTGTTTAAGGTCCGTAGCTAGACCATTCTTGCACTTATTCGAGTGCGGTAGGTGCAAACTCCTCAGCTTGGAGTTCCGGTGAGTACTTCTTGAGTCGTTGGCCGTTCACCTTAAAACTTCCGCTAGCTTCACCCCATACTTCAACTGCACCATGGGGGAAAATACGCTTAATTAGAAAAGGTCCATTCCAACGAGATTTTAACTTACCTGGAAAGAGGCGAAGTCTCGAATTGAAGAGGTGGACTTGATCTCCCTCTTGGAAGTCCTTTGGAATGATATGCTTATCATGCCAACGCTTTGCTCTTTCCTTGTAGATCTTAGCGTTTTCATAGGCGTTCAAACGGAGTTCATCCAGCTCGTTGATGTCTAGGAGACGCTTCTCTCCCGCTTCCTTCATGCCGAAATTCAGCCATTTGATAGCCCAAAACGCTTTGTGCTCTAGCTCTACCGGCAAATGACAAGACTTCCCATACACAAGGTTGTATGGTGTGGTTCCTATGGGAGTCTTGTATGCGGTCCGGTATGCCCATAATGCGTCATCTAGTTTCAAGGACCAATCCTTCCTAGTCCTTGAAACCGTCTTCTCTAGAATTCCCTTGATCTCCCTGTTTGAGATCTCAACTTGTCCACTCGTTTGTGGATGGTAAGGGGTAGCGATCTTGTGAGTAACCCCATACTTGGTTAGAAGAGCTTCAAAGCGACGGGCTATGAAGTGAGAACCTCCATCACTAATGATCGTCCTTGGCGTCCCGAATCGCGGAAAGATGGTCTTGTTGAAGAACTTAACCACCACCATGGCATCATTCGTGGGAGAGGCAATTGCTTCGACCCATCTAGAAACGTAGTCTACCGCCAATAGTATGTATTGGTTTCCACAAGAAGAAGGGAATGGTCCCATGAAATCGACTCCCCAAACGTCGAAAATCTCCACCTCTTGGATGTTGTTGAGGGGCATCTCGTTCCTTCTAGAGATATTGCCTGTTCTTTGACAAGCATCGCAACAAGAAACAAAGGATTGCACATCTTTAAATAAAGTAGGCCAATAGAATCCAGATTGCAATACCTTTGCGCTAGTTTTGTTCGAACTAGCGTGTCCTCCACAAGGTAGTGAATGACAATGACGGATGACACTTTGCATCTCATCTTCCGGCACACATCGCCGAATGATGCCATCCGGACCTCTCTTGAAGAGGAGAGGCTCGTTCCAATAGTATTCCCGGACGTCCTTGAAGAACTTCTTCCTTTGTGCGTATGATAGTCCGGGTGGTATCTCCTGGCAAACTAAATAGTTAACGAAATCAGCAAACCATGGTTCGTTACCTTTGGAGATTACCTTGATGCACTCCTCTATGATATGTAAGTGTTCGTCCGGAAAGGAGTCATCAATGGGCAAATGGTCGTCCTCTAGATGTGTTAGACGACTCAAATGATCCGCAACAGAATTTTCCGAGCCTTTCTTGTCGCGGATTTCTAGATCGAATTCTTGTAGGAGAAGAATCCATCTAATCAGCCTTGGTTTCGCATCTTTCTTCGCAAGGAGGTACCGGATCGCAGCATGATCCGTGTAGACAATCACCTTTGCACCTACAAGATAAGAGCGAAACTTGTCAATAGCGTAGACAATGGCTAAAAATTCCTTCTCTGTAGTGGCGTAGTTGAGCTGAGCTTCGTCTAGCGTTTTGCTAGCGTAGTATATGGCATGGGTTCGTCCTTCCTTTCGTTGCCCAAGAACAGCTCCAATAGCTACGTCACTAGCATCACACATAATCTCGAAAGGGAGAGTCCAATCCGGGGGTTGGATAATGGGTGCTGAAATTAGAGCTTGCCGAATGGTGTTGAACGCATCTAGACATTCCTGTGAAAACTCAAAAACCGCATCCTTCATCAATAGATTAGTGAGAGGTTTTGATATCTTAGAAAAGTCCTGAATGAAACGTCTATAAAATCCAGCATGTCCTAGGAAACTTCTTATTCCCTTCACCGAAATTGGGGGAGGAAGTTTTTCTATGGTCTCTATTTTAGCTTTGTCTACTTCTATCCCTCTACTAGAGACTAAGTGACCTAACACGATTCCTTCCTTAACCATGAATTGACACTTCTCCCAATTAAGAACTAGGTTAGTGTCTTCACATCTTTGCAAAACAAGAGAAAGGTTAGAAAGACAATCGTTAAAAGAGGAACCGTAAACGGAGAAGTCGTCCATGAAGACTTCCATGATTTCCTCTACGTATTCGGAGAAGATGGCCATCATGCACCGTTGAAAGGTGGCTGGGGCGTTGCAAAGCCCGAACGGCATTCTCCTATAAGCGAACGTACCCCAAGGGCACGTGAATGTGGTCTTCTCTTGATCATCCGGGTGTATCGGAATCTGAAAGAAGCCACTATAACCGTCAAGGTAGCAAAAGTATGAATGTTGTGCTAACCTTTCAAGCATTTGATCGATGAATGGCAATGGAAAGTGATCCTTCCGCGTTGCATTGTTGAGCTTGCGGTAGTCTATACACATTCGCCATCCAGTCACGGTTCGGGTAGGAATGAGTTCGTTGTTCTTATTGGTGATGACCGTCATTCCTCCCTTCTTCGGAACTACTTGAACCGGGCTCACCCACTTGCTGTCGGAGATAGGATAGATGATGCCTGCATCAAGAAGTTTAAGAATTTCCTTCTTGACAACCTCCTTCATGGTCGGATTCAACCGCCTTTGAGGTTGTCTTGAAGTTATAAAGTCCTCCTCCATTAGTATCTTATGCATGCATAGGGAGGGTTTAATTCCTACTAAGTCCTCAATAGTGTAGCCTATGGCTTTTCTATGTTTCCTAAGGACAGTCATGAGCTGTTCATGTTCATCTATGCTTAATTCGGAACTAACGATGACCGGAAAGGTAGAATTAGATCCAAGAAAAGCGTACCTTAGATGAGTAGGAAGTGGTTTGAGTTCCATTGCTTTCGGAGCTTCCAACGATCCTTGAGGAGCTTCCGATGTTTCCTTAGAAGTTTCTAAGGATGTTGAATGGGTTGGAGAAGAATTAGAAGAAGTTGAAGAAGTATGCCGATCGCCCTTTTCCACGGTCAAAATTACGGTTTCCTCTGGTTTTCCACGGCCGTAATATCCTCTAGAATGGAGGTTGATTTTGGTCGTGGAATCCACGGTCGTGGAATACAGAGTATGACCGTGGATTCGAGTATTCTCAGCCTCATCGTGGAGTTTTTCAAACTCCACTCCATGCATCTCTTCTTGTGCTTCTAAGGCTTCAATTTCCTCTTTGCACTCTTCTTCTTCTCCTATATCGGTTAGACTCATAGTAATTACCTTTTGTAAGGGATCGTTAAAGAGAATCGCACTTACCTCCTCCCTAGATAAACCTTCTTCGTCTTGGACATTGTAAATATCCTCATCGAAGATTGGCTCCTTCACTAGAGTGGAAAGAACGAACTCTACTTTCTCTTCCCCAATATCAAAAGCGAGTCTCCCATTCTTGCAATCGACCATGCAGCCGGAAGTTGCAAGAAACGGCCTTCCGAGTATGATCGGGACCGGACTATCTGCAGGAATGTCAAGTACGACAAAATCAATGGGGACAAAGAACTTGCCTAGCTTGACTGGGACGTCTTCTACAATGCCGACGGGACGAGTAATGGAACGATCCGCCATGTATAACGTCATCTTCACTGGTTTAGGGTCGCCTAAACCGATCTTCCTGCACAATGCAAGTGGTATGATGCTCACACTTGCTCCCAAGTCACATAAAGCGTCATATGTGACCTCTCCCACTCCAATGGGAATGCAAAATGACCCCGGATC
>BSUD01000006.1:73776684-73851356 GCA_033239045.1 Fagopyrum esculentum | reverse complement strand
GGAACTTCTTCCGCATGATCGAACATTTGGTTTTCTAAAACCTTTTGAGCTTTGTCGATCTTAGAAACTCGATCATCGAACTTAGTGAAGCGGTCCTCCATCCCTTGAAGCTTTCCCAAGATAGTTTCCAACATGGGATCTGGCTTCTCCTTCCCCGAAGTGCTTCCTCCATTAGATGATTGCCCCTGGCTTTTCAAAGGAGTAGAGGAAGAGGAAGGTGGAGTTAGCGAATTAGAATTGGAAGGATAGGAGTTACCGGAATTCTGCTGATTGGAGCGCCAATTGTTGTTGTTTGAACCACGATTGTTGTTCCAATTGTTGTTGTTCCGGTTGTTGTTGTTTCCATTCCAATTGTTATTCCGGTTATTGTTCCGGCTATTGTTGTTGTTGCGGTTGGTGTTATCACCGCCGTTGTTGTTGTTGCCCAAATAACCAACATCCTTCCCTTGTTGCTTTGGGAAGTTGGTCTTGATAGTCTCCTTCAACTCCTTGATTTCATTGCTGAGGGAGAAAATCTGATTTTGAGCTTCATGTGTGAGCTTCGCTCCTTGCTCCACACGATTTCCTTCCACCTTTCGGTGGGAATACTTCTCTATGACTCTTGCTTGCTTCTCAATGAAGTCCCAAGCGTCATCTTCTCTCATGTCCATGAACGTTCCACATGAGAGGGATTGGAGGTTGAATTGCGTTCCCGCATCTAGCCCTTTGTAGTAAATTTCCAGCAAGGCAAGCTTGGATATGCCATGATGAGGGCAATCCAAGAGCAAATCCTGAAACCTTTCCCAAGATTGAAACAAACTCTCGTTAGGTCTCATAGAAAAAGCATTAATCTTACCTCTAAGTTCCGCCGTTTTGGAAGGCGGAAAGAATTTGGTGAGAAACTCTGCGGAAAGGTCTTCCCACGTGTCTAGTTTCCCATTAGGAAGAGCTTGGTACCAAGATAGCGCTTTCCCTTTCAAGGAGAAAAAGAATGGTTTAAGCTTGTAGCTGTTGGTATTGGCGCTCTTCGGTCTCATTGTTTCCATCATGCACTCGAAGTTTTGCAAGTGCTGGTGTGGAGATTCAGCGCTTGTACCGCCAAACTGGCTTTGGCGAACAAGAGTGACAACTTGAGGGTTGAAGCTGAACCCTTGTACATCTTCAGCATCAAAGTTCACACCTAAGCGGCGTGGTTGTTGTGTTGGATCCATCCGTTGGCCAAGAGTTCTCGGCTCATTATCCACACGTTCGACCCTCGCATTCCTAGGTGGAATGCGGCGGTTAGCAGCTCCTTGTGGACTGAAAGGATTCACATTGACCGCGGGGTCAATCTCTTCTAGCGGTGGCATGGAAGAGTCGCTATCATCGGCGGATGAATGACTTCTTCTTCTTCTAGACCTTGAAGTCCTTTTCGAGGATTTCTTGATCATGTTATTTTTAAGTTCGCTCATTTGTAATCCCATCTGGAACATCTGATCCTGTAGAGCGTTGACTTGGGATTGATGTCGATTCATCTCATCTACGCGAAGGTTCTCATTCCAGCGAAGTTGAGCTTCCTTCTCTGCTAGCTCCGCTTGGAAATCACGTTCGTTTCCTTCGGTCATCTTCTTTTCCTTGCGCTTTTGCCTCAAGGTTTTCTCTAGCTCTTGATCAAGAGGTAAGAGATCTCCGGTATTCCTAGACCTGCGCATACACTTAAAACAATATCAAACAACGAGAGCAAGCTCCCAAGCTTGACAACCGGTTACCGAATTCGGCCGAAACCAAATCCCCGGCAACGGCGCCAAAAACTTGTTCGCCCCTAGAGGTGTGTGCAAATAAGTTTTAAATTTATAAAACTAGAATCAAGCAGCGAACCCGCAGTGTACGGATCGAGGTAGCTGAGCAAGAATTCCAGAGTATCCAACACAGGGATTTGGGTGGGAACAAATTCGATTTCGGTTATCAAGCAGTAAATATGGGAGTTTTGCAAATATTGGGAAAACAACAATCCTAAAGATCCGGGTATTCAGTTGCGGCAATAGATTCAAGATATACTAATGATGTAAAGACAGAGTAGAGATATGCAAAGGTATACTAATGTAAGGTAATCGTACGGTTGAGGTTCCAAAAACCTTATGTGACTCACCTAAAAGATACTCCCTATACAGGTTGTTGAGGCTCAATATAGAAAGGAACTAAAGGCAAAGTTTAGCATCAAATACCCAAACCTATAATCTAAAGATCAAGACTAACTTATCCGATTGAGGTTGTTGAGGCTCACAATCGAGGTAGAGGTTGTTGAGGCTTCACTACCACCTAGAAAAGACAAGTCTAAACTAAGCTAAAGCAAATCTTTAGCTTTGGATTAAGGTAAAAGCAAGCTCGTAAACTTAAGGAAATTACGGTTGGATCTTGAGATTCCACGGTCGTGGAACTCAAGAACAGCCCGTAATTTAGGGTTATCGGCGATAATTCTCTAACTCTCAGGGTCTAATCTGTTTGCGATCGATCTGTCATTACCTATGCCACAACTATCAACCCTTCACCTTAGAATTGTTAAGGGTTTTTAGCCAATAACAGTCATATTGATATTAATTCAAGAATTAAGGAATAAAAGATGAAAACTTTCAAGAACTATCAATAACCTTCAAGTGAATCTCAAGATCCCAACAAGTGTTTATCAAAGATTCAGAATGGAACAAACAAATCACAACTATAGGAAAGAAGAGAAACGGGATGTCAATCCGTTTCCGATTCGAACCTAAACAAGAAGAGAGATCTTCTTGCAATTCTTCCAAGAACTTCGGTCTTTCACAAATCCGAAGATCGCAACGACAATCTCCACCGAAGGTGCGAGATTTGAACAACTCTTCAACTGCAAACTCTGATCTCCAATGAGATCTCCGAAACTTGCCTCCAAAATGGGGAAGCGTTAACCCTTAGCGTCGATTGCTAAGCGAGATTAAGCGGGGATTGCACGTCTATCCGTCGATGCAAGAACGCTAAGCAGGCATGACGGAATAACCTTTCTTCCGTCCTTTTATAATGCAGGGCAAAGTGTCGGCCCGGCCCAATCTTTAAAAGATCATGGCTTCGAAATATGGCGAAAAGATTCGCCAAGATCACGGTCGTGGAAGATTCCACGACCGTAATTTTGAGGCGTGGAAACTACTACGGTTAGTTCCACGGCCGTAATATCTCCTGGAATGAACATCGAATTCTGACTCACAATCCACGGCCGTAATTTAGGGTAAGACCGTGATTCTTGCTTTCCTTCGTGCATTCCTCAATCCAATACTCAAATTTGCTTCCAAAAAGTGTCCTCGATCTATGGACGTATCAACTCAACTCTCCTTTGCTCGATTTCGTTCGGAAATACCTCCAAATTACCTATAATCAACATAGAACTAGTGTAGACATCCATATCGACAATGTAGGTAATACTAGCTCATATATGCGCAAAGATCAAACAAAGACTATCAATATGAATCAATTACGATTAGAGAACGTGCCTAAAATATCACAATATTTCATGCTAACAAATAACCCCATACTTAACACTTGCTTGTCCCTAAGCAAGGTCTTTCAAAAAGCTTTAAACAAGAGTTAGGATGAAATATGTGTACCTTCTTTTGGATGAAAGTGACTTCTAAAGAATAGATCATTCTCAAATCTTGCTTCAATCGTTTCAAACTTTCACACACTTGATTAGAGAGTAAAAGGTAAAGAAAACTCATGAATCAATTTAACTTCCAAACAAGCATTATAACCTTCAAATATTATCAAAATCAATCATAAGAACTTCAATTTAGATCACCAAGCCATATAACATTCTTTTGATCTTAAGGACTTTCAAAGAAAAGGTCTAGAGTATGGAAGGGAAGGGAAACTTTAAGGGAGAGTGGTGCATAAATCCGGGAAAGTGGACAACTACCTTCTTCTTCTTTTGCGGTTTCCGCAACACTTCACTTAGAGCTTCGCTCTCTCCTTTTCATTTTTCGACTTTACTTTTGGAGTTATGGATAGAGGTGCACAAAAACCGAAGCCTAGGAGATTGGCGTTTCTCAAAATTGCAAGAGATGCCTCAAACCCTTAGCGCACATACCATAATCCGCTAGGAATATCGCTCAATCCGACTTTGGCAAGACACAAACACCCGGCTATGTGAATGGTGCCGAGTTACTCATCGTCATGATTGACTTCCCCAAACCTATAATTTCTTTCTATTCAATTGATTGCAAATATATGCTCTCATGGCCCTCCCACATCATACATGCCTTTTTCTCATTCACTTTCCAAGTTCCCGGATGGGTAAGGGAGGCTAGTATTTCAATGAGGAGTTAGATGATCAAAGGAAAGAAGAAAGAAAGTATCGAATTGCCTTAATCATTTCAAAAAGAAGCATAAGAACTTATAATGTGATTTCAACTTCGATTTCTTACATGATTTAGGTAACATTTTCACATTATAAAACTTGCAAAAGAGGTAAAATCTATTCATTCAATTTCTTTTCGAATTACTATCCTTTCAAGCATGCAATCGTTATCAACTTAATTCACAAGTAGTGTTTATCATGGAATTCATCTCAATTCATTAGAAACATCAAATTTTTCAAAAATTTTCAGTTTTTATGGGTTTTTAAAGTTCTTTTTCATGCGATGCAAGAATGAAACGTGTAACATATGATGAACATGCAATAATAGTCTCGGAATAGAAGCAACATATAGAGTAGAGTTATTACAAACATTTAGTACATCCCAATCAAGAATTACAAAAACTTGTTCGCCCCTAGAGGTGTGTGCAAATAAGTTTTAAATTTATAAAACTAGAATCAAGCAGCGAACCCGCAGTGTACGGATCGAGGTAGCTGAGCAAGAATTCCAGAGTATCCAACACAGGGATTTGGGTGGGAACAAATTCGATTTCGGTTATCAAGCAGTAAATATGGGAGTTTTGCAAATATTGGGAAAACAACAATCCTAAAGATCCGGGTATTCAGTTGCGGCAATAGATTCAAGATATACTAATGATGTAAAGACAGAGTAGAGATATGCAAAGGTATACTAATGTAAGGTAATCGTACGGTTGAGGTTCCAAAAACCTTATGTGACTCACCTAAAAGATACTCCCTATACAGGTTGTTGAGGCTCAATATAGAAAGGAACTAAAGGCAAAGTTTAGCATCAAATACCCAAACCTATAATCTAAAGATCAAGACTAACTTATCCGATTGAGGTTGTTGAGGCTCACAATCGAGGTAGAGGTTGTTGAGGCTTCACTACCACCTAGAAAAGACAAGTCTAAACTAAGCTAAAGCAAATCTTTAGCTTTGGATTAAGGTAAAAGCAAGCTCGTAAACTTAAGGAAATTACGGTTGGATCTTGAGATTCCACGGTCGTGGAACTCAAGAACAGCCCGTAATTTAGGGTTATCGGCGATAATTCTCTAACTCTCAGGGTCTAATCTGTTTGCGATCGATCTGTCATTACCTATGCCACAACTATCAACCCTTCACCTTAGAATTGTTAAGGGTTTTTAGCCAATAACAGTCATATTGATATTAATTCAAGAATTAAGGAATAAAAGATGAAAACTTTCAAGAACTATCAATAACCTTCAAGTGAATCTCAAGATCCCAACAAGTGTTTATCAAAGATTCAGAATGGAACAAACAAATCACAACTATAGGAAAGAAGAGAAACGGGATGTCAATCCGTTTCCGATTCGAACCTAAACAAGAAGAGAGATCTTCTTGCAATTCTTCCAAGAACTTCGGTCTTTCACAAATCCGAAGATCGCAACGACAATCTCCACCGAAGGTGCGAGATTTGAACAACTCTTCAACTGCAAACTCTGATCTCCAATGAGATCTCCGAAACTTGCCTCCAAAATGGGGAAGCGTTAACCCTTAGCGTCGATTGCTAAGCGAGATTAAGCGGGGATTGCACGTCTATCCGTCGATGCAAGAACGCTAAGCAGGCATGACGGAATAACCTTTCTTCCGTCCTTTTATAATGCAGGGCAAAGTGTCGGCCCGGCCCATTCTTCAAAAGATCATGGCTTCGGAGTGTGGCGAAAAGATTCGCCAAGATCACGGTCGTGGAAGATTCCACGACCGTAATTTTGAGGCGTGGAAACTACTACGGTTAGATCCACGGCCGTAATATCCCCTGGAATGAACATCGAATTCTGACTCACAATCCACGGCCGTAATTTAGGGTAAGACCGTGATTCTTGCTTTCATTCGTGCATTCCTCAATCTAATACTCAAATTTGCTTCCAAAAAGTGTCCTCGATCTACGGACATATCAACTCAACTCTCCTTTGCTCGATTCCGTTCGGAAATACCTCCAAATTACCTATAATCAACATAGAACTAGTGTAGACATCCATATCGACAATGTAGGTAATACTAGCTCATATATGCGCAAAGATCAAACAAAGACTATCAATATGAATCAATTACGATTAGAGAACGTGCCTAAAATATCACAATATTTCATGCTAACAGTAGCACCCCCCTACATTCCCCCTGAGCCACCCGTTGTAGATGAGGAGGAGATGATAGAAGATGGTGAGTTTGAGGGAGGAGGTGAGGAGCACGATTTTGGCACCTTTCCGGATTAGCCGGATGCAGTTCCCGACCTCCATAGACACTCTCCCCGCCCTGTTAGAGCTTCTGGTTCTTCCTCTCGCCGCCAGCGTGAGTGAGAGGCCGACATGGATGGCGACCCCTCCTTAGTGGTATAGCACACAGCCGGATTGGATGGGAGCTCCACCAGCTTGGCATGCCCAACCACCACCTGCACCAGCACCGTCAGATGCACCAGCTTGGTATAGCCTGATAACACGAATTATGATCTAGATTTAGACACTCATTGAGATAGATTTCCCGCTCATTCATGTATGGTTTAGCATTAGTTCAAGACGTTTTGCACTCAATTCATGTATATTGTCGAGATAGACGTCTACACGGACTTGTGCGTGTTTTATAGGTATTTCGGGAAATTTAGGAGCTAAAACGATGCGTTGAGGATCATTCATCTAGATGACACATCCTCGGACTCATTAGAGCACAAATTAAGGGCCAAGGAGGACTCATGGAACCTTGCCAACACTAGCCATGCACCAAATCACAGCTTAATTATCCAAGGCAAAGTTTTTGCACAGAATCACGGTTCTCTGACAGATCACGGCCGTGGAATCAACCGTGGTTTTTGCTAGATTCTTGTGACAGCTGTGCCACGACTCTCATGGCCAGCTCATGCAAGTTTGTTATAAAAGTGGTCCTTCATGGGTTGTGAAGGGCAGCTGGGAGCATCTTGGAGCAGCTCATCCATTCTCCATTTCTCTAACAAAAATATCCTCTCAAAGAAGAAGATTTTCTAGGAAGAAAAGTGTCAAAAAGGAAGGAGAAGGACTCCATTGAAGAGGAGAAGAAACACACACACCATTGCCACTCTTGCTAGTTTTGTAGTGAAGATTTCCGGATTCTATTTCTAAAGTTATATAAACCCTTGGAACCTTCTTTTGGAAGGGTTGTAAGTTGCTCTAATTCTATTTTCAGCTTGGTTTTGATTTAAGTTCACTTGTTCATATCTTTTACTTCATTATCTTGCAATGGATGTTATGATTTTATGTTTGCTTGATTCGATTTCTATTATGAATGTTGTAGGCTAAATTGATGTGGTTCTAGGGTAAGGAAAGGATGGTTATGGCTAGGGCTGTGATAGAATGAACTTAGATTTGCCTTGGATGGCTTGTGTGTTTGAACGTATCCTCTGTTAGGAATCACGGCCAGTTCTTGCCAAACCACGGCCGTGGTTTAGGTAGAACAACCCGAGATTTTCCCTGTTTCGGTGGATCTAGTCTTAGATTGTTAAAATGTTGAAATCCTAAGTGTTTGTCAAGTTAAATCCATCCTAGGAAGACCTAGTGTTAGCGACTAAGTGTTAGGAGAAACTTACCCGGTAATCCTTACTCTTAGATTCCAAAGATAACAAACCTTAGGTAGTGGTGAGCCTAATAAGCCGCCATTGGATTAAGTGTGCTGGATGGTAACCTAAAACTAACCCTTCCGAGACTTACCTGGTGAGGATAGGTTGGATCTTAGGTTAGCAATCCGGTTTGAGTAGAATTCCATCCCTCAGGTTCTTAGAGACTTACCCGGTAATGAGACTTAGGGAATGGACTAGTGGATCATGAGACTTACCCGGTAATTGATCCCAATCTAGAAACACTTAACCCCAACATAGTTAATCCAAGGAATGAATAGATAACTTGAGCTTTATGCCATAACCGGAACTTCCAATCCCTAGAATCCGTCTTGTCTTTCTTTGATCTATACCTTGTTTAGCTTATTTCTTTGTTTTGATTCGTTAGCTTAATCGATTGATTTCTTTTACATGAATTGTGATCTTTGATTGATTACCAAAAACAAACTAAAAACAATTGAGATTTTCATTTCTTTATTCCTTGCTCATTTCTTAACTTAGATCTTCACTAGACTTATTCATAAACCGAATCAATCTCACCTTAGTCTTTGTGTTCGACCTCGGAATACTATCCACACTACGAACGTCCCATACACTGCGGGTGCGCTAGGAGTTAGGAGAAATATAACGAGTATAAATTTTGTGATTGTTTCTAGTGTAGATCTTTCTTGTTGCTTTTGATCTCTTTTTGGTTTGTGTCTTTGCTTTTCTGGACGTCTATTACTCTTTAGGTGTATGCGACAATCTCATGGAAAGGATTTAGCTCCATTCGATCCCGAACCGGAGAAAACCCTTCGATCTAGATCCAAGAACATCCGAAAAGAGAAAGAGATGGCCGGAAGAAACCTCCAAGCTGAATTGGATGAAGCCTTAGAACAAATAAGGCTAAGAGATGAGCTCTTGGAGGAAGAAAGGAGACTTGCCAGAGGCAAGAGGAAACTAGGAGGGAGATTGAGGAGATTAGGCAAGCCCTTGTTCAAGGAGAGCTTAATCGCCGACAACCTCCACCTCCACCACCACAACCGCAACCGGCGGCCAATGTTAGGGTTGCTCCCATTGCTATTGAGGAACCACAAACCCTAGGGAGACGTATGGATCCGGCACAAAGAGCACACCGACCGGGTGTGAATCTAGGAGATCCCGCAACCCACAATTATGAGCTCCGCCCTCAAGTTCTACAAATGATCCGGCATAATCAATTTGGAGGGATGGAAGGAGAGTCTCCTCATCAACACTTGATGAACTATGAGATTTTGATGGAGACTCTTAGACCGCCAAGATTGGAGAACAACAACCATAAGCTTAGGGCTTTTTCCTTCTCTCTTAAGGATAAAGCCTTGGCTTGGTATCAATCTATTCCACAAGGGCGAGTTGGTACTTGGGAGGAGATGACAACCGAGTTTTTGACCAAGTTCTTCCCACCTTCCAATACTACCGAATTAAGAGGGAAGATCAATGCCTTCGTGATGAAGGATAGAGAGAGCTTATTCAAGTCTTGGGAGAGATTCAAATATCTTCTTCTTGATTGTCCACACCATGGCATACCGAAAATTGAGCTATTGGAAATCTACTTCAAGGGACTTGATGAAGATAGCCAATTCAAGCTCCAATCTCTTTCCGGTGGGACTTTTATGGAGAAGCATGTAGATGATGCTTGGGAATTTGTGGAGAAGCAAGCACTAGTGATTGAGAAGTACTCCCATAGGAAGAGCGAAGGAAGAAAGGCGGGAGCATATGAGGTGAGTGAAGTCACCATGAACAATTTCAAGCTTGACGCCATCAACAATGAGTTGAAGTCCTTGAGGGAGTTGTGTGCTATATCTTTGAAGAACCAAGCAACTCCTCAAGTGATTCCACAAGCCAACTTGTCTTCCAAGGAGGAGGATGTGAATTATATGGGAAGGGGAAACTTCAACAATTACCAAGGCACAAGGAGTTTCAACAACAACCGGCAATTCAACAATTACCGGCCCAACCACAACCATCCCGGATTTTCTTACTCTAACCCGGATGGAGCCTTGAACCCTCCCGCCTCCACGAGCTCAACGCCACCACCAAGAGCTTCACAAGAACCCCCACCCGGATTTACTCAACCTCCCAAGGATAGAACCGAAATGATGTTTGAGCAATTACTAGGAAGGTTGAGTGGTCTTGAGAGCACCGTGACTTCAATCTCTAAGGCACAAAAGGTCTTGGAAGCACAAGTGTTCCAAAAGGCGGGTGAAGCCCATAGGGATCCGGGAAGCTTCCCGGAAGAACCGAAGACAACCCAAGAGGCCAAGTGTTGGCTATCACGACAAGGAGTGGGTTGAGTATGAAGGATCCATTGCCCAAGGACCATGCTAAGGGAAAGCAAGTAGTGGTAGAAGAGGGAAGAATGCAAGAAGATGGAGGCAAGAGCAAGGATGTAGAGCCAACCTATGTGGCACCGCCTCCATACAAGCCACCACTACAGTTCCCACAATCAAGAGCAAGAGCTCGTTTGGACAATCACTTTGGTAAGTTCCTTGAACTAATGTCTAAATTGCATATTAACATTCCGTTCATGGATGCCATTTTAGGAATGCCGGCATATGGCAAGTTTTTGAAGGAAATACTCTCCAACAAAAGGAAGTTGGAGGAGTATGGGGAGATTAGAATGACCAAGAGATCCTCAGAATTGATTCAAACGATGAAGGAGGAGATGCCTCCCAAGCTAAGAGATCCGGGCTCTTTTTGTGTCCCGATAGGAGTGGGAGATGTGAAGTACGAGGCCCTTTGTGATCTTGGAGCGAGTGTAAGCATCATACCGCTTGCACTTTGCAAAAAGGTCGGGCTAGGAGAGCCAAAGCCGGTCAAGATGACCCTCTATATGGCGGACCGTTCCATCACTCATCCGGTTGGGATTCTAGAGGACATTCCGGTGCAACTAGGAGGATTCTATGTGCCAATTGACTTTGTCGTCTTGGATATTCCGGCGGATTATCCGGTTCCCATCATCTTAGGAAGACCTTTCCTAGCCACTTCCGGATGCTTAGTGGATTGCAAGAACGGGACTCTCTCCTTCAACATTGGAGAAGAGAACATCAAGTTCAAGGTGTCCACAATGATGAAAGGACCAACCCTTGATGAGGATATCTTCAACATAGTCGAGCAAGAAGAATCTAGAGAAATTGTGAGCTCGATCTTGATCAAGGATCCCTTGGAGAAGGTTCTTACCTTAAGTATGATGGAGGAAGGTGTTGAGGATGCTTGCAATGAAGAAATCAAGACCTTGGAGGCATTGGAAGAGGAGCCAAGAGTTGGATTTGAAGGCCCCGGAGAGGTGTTGAACAGCTGCAGGTTCCACGGTCGAGATTTACACTCCACGGCCGTCAAACTTTCTGGACAACTCCGGGAAGCAAGCTTAGCAAGAACCACGGCCGTGGAAAATGAGCAGCCCGTGTTTCCAGCCGTGGTTTTCCCTGAATCAACCCTTGATGGTGATCAAGCTTCTAGGAGCCTTGAGGGATCTTCACTTGCTTTGGACTCATCTCATCCAATCTTATTTGGATCGTCCTCAACCGATAAAGGTCCTCCTTCACTTGAACTTAAACCTCTTCCCTCTCATTTGAGTGATGATGAACTTGCTAAGTTGTTGCATGAACTAAGATTGCATAGAAAAGCCATTGGTTATACTATTGATGATTTGGTTGGCATTAAGCCTTCTTTGTGCATGCATAAGATAATGATGGAAGATAACCACAAACCCTCTATTAAACATCAAAGGAGATTAAATCCCATAATGAAAGAGGTAGTCAAAAAGGAAATCATTAAGTTGCTAGATGCGGGAATTATCTACCCTATCTCGGATAGTAAGTGGGTTAGCCCCGTTCATGTAGTTCCTAAAAAGGGTGGGATGACTGTAGTAACTAATGAGAACAATGAACTAATCCCGACTAGGACGGTTACGGGGTGGAGGATGTGCATTGATTATAGGAAATTGAACATGGCATCTAGGAAAGATCACTTCCCTCTCCCCTTCATTGACCAAATGCTAGAAAGGTTAGCTCAACACTCTCATTTTTGCTATCTAGATGGCTATAGTGGATTCTTCCAAATCCCTATCCACCCCGATGACCAAGAGAAAACAACTTTTACATGTCCATGGGGTACTTTTGCATATAGGAGAATGCCATTTGGGTTGTGTAATGCACCCGCCACCTTCCAAAGGTGTATGATGGCTATCTTTTCGGAATACATAGAAAATATCATGGAAGTGTTCATGGACGATTTCTCTGTTTATGGTTCTTCTTTCGATAATTGCTTGGCTAACTTGTCATTGGTGTTGCAAAGATGTGAGGAGACAAATCTTGTGTTAAATTGGGAAAAATGCCACTTCATGGTAAGTGAAGGTATTGTGTTAGGACACTTGGTGTCTAACCGTGACATTGAAGTTGATAGGGCCAAGATTGAGACGATAGAGAAGTTGCCACCACCTACCTCGGTGAAAGGGGTAAGGAGTTTCTTAGGGCATGCTGGTTTCTACCGGAGGTTTATTCAAGATTTCTCTAAAATCTCTAAGCCCCTCACTAACCTACTAATGAAGGATGTTGATTTTGTCTTTTCAAAAGATTGTCTTGAAGCTTTTTGTAGATTTAAAAACGCCTTGATCTCCGCACCTATCATGCAACCTCCGGATTGGAGTCTACCATTTGAGATCATGTGTGATGCGAGCGATGTAGCCGTTGGGGCTGTTTTAGGGCAAAGGAAGGAAGGGCGCACTCATGCTATTTATTATGCTAGAAAGACGCTAGATGATGCCCAACTCAATTATGCTACTACCGAGAAGGAGTTGCTAGCGGTGGTTTATGCATTTGAGAAGTTCCGCTCATACCTTGTTGGAGCGAAGGTCATAATTTATACGGATCATGCTGCGATCCGTTATCTACTTACAAAGAAGGATGCCAAACCAAGGTTGATTTGGTGGATCCTTCTTCTACAAGAATTTGATTTGGAAATACGAGATAAGAAGGGATCCGAAAACTCCGTGGCGGATCACCTTAGTAGATTGCCTCCATTAGAGCTTGGAAGAGATGACATTCCAATTGATGACTCATTCCGAGATGAGCAATTGCAAATGGTGGAGGAATGCTTGTTCCAAGTGTCTAGAGGAAATGAGCCATGGTATGCCGACATCGTAAACTACTTAGTGTGTGAGGAAGTGCCTCCCGGATTGACATATGCACAAAGAAAGAAGTTCTTCAACGATGTGAGGCACTACTATTGGAGTGAACCGCTTCTATTTAAGAGAGGGTCGGATGGGATGTTTAGAAGATGCATACCGGAAGATGAAGTGGAGAGTGTAATCCGGCATTGTCACTCCTTACCATGTGGAGGCCATGCTGGCTCACACAAGACGTGTGCAAAGGTATTGCAATCCGGTTTTTATTGGCCTGACTTGTTTAGAGATGTGCAAGGTTTTGTAGCGGCATGTGCTGCTTGCCAAAGGACGGGCAACATCTCAAGGATGAATGAGATGCCCTTTAACAACATCCACGAAGTCGAGATTTTTGATGTGTGGGGTGTGGACTTCATGGGACCATTCCCTTCTTCATGTGGCAATCTCTACATCCTATTGGCGGTGGACTATGTGTCAAGATGGGTGGAGGCGATCGCCTCTCCTACAAATGATGCCAAGGTGGTAGTGCGGTTCTTCAACCGAGTGATCTTCCCTAGGTTTGGAACACCAAGGGTGATCATTAGTGATGGAGTGAAGCACTTCACAAATAGGAACTTTGGAGCACTTTTGGCTAAGTATGGGGTGACTCATAAGGTGGCAACACCTTACCATCCCCAAACTAGTGGCCAAGTGGAGATCTCCAACTGGGAGATAAAGGCCATCCTTGAGAAGACGGTGTCTAGAACTAGAAAGGATTGGGCTATGAAGCTCAATGACGCATTGTGGGCATATAGAACCGCCTTGAAGACACCAATTGGCACCACTCCTTACAAGTTAGTCTATGGGAAGTCTTGCCATCTTCCGGTGGAAATTGAGCATAGAGCTTATTGGGCCATTAAGTGGTTAAATTTTGACCTCAAGGAGGCGGGAGAAAAGAGGTTGCTTGATATAAACGCCCTTGAGGAGAGCCGGTTGGAAGCTTATGAGAATGCCCAGATCTACAAAGAGAGAACCAAAAGATGGCATGACAAGAAGATCATCCCCAAGGAGTTGAGTGAAGGAGATCTTGTCCTTCTCTTCAACTCAAGGCTAAGGCTCTTTCCCGGAAAGCTCAAATCAAGATGGACCGGGCCATATGTGGTGAAGAAGATCTTTCCCCATGCAGCTATTGAGATAGGAGGGGAGCATTGTGGGAATTTCAAAGTGAATGGGCATCGCTTGAAGAAGTATATTCCGGGAGCCCCGGTAGACATGATTGCCCCGCTTCACCTTGAATAGACGCTTCCGAGTTTGGTCAAGCTAATGACCTTAAAGAAGCGCTTGGTGGGAGGCAACCCATTGGTAACATTTTTTCCTTTTTCGTTTTGTTTTCGTTTTTAGATTTTTCTATCCTTGTGTGTGTTTCGTCTACTTGGTGTGTGTGCTAGAGCATTTGTGGTATTAGAAGCCTTGCTTGGCATATGAAAGATGATGATGAAACCCTCACCAATTATGGGTGGAGCGGACGCGGAACTTGGACGGCTAGCGGTGCCTAGCGTGGGTTCCGAAGCTTTGATGGATGCTTAGAGCTCTCTACCATGGTTGATAGGATCATCCAACATCAATTCACTTGAGAAATCCCAAATACCATAGCAAACCACTTTTACATTGTGAGAACCTTCTTTCACTCTCTTAACTTCATTTACACATTGGGGACAATGTGTTCCTAAGTATGGGGTGGGGTTCGCATGATCCTTTGCATGATGAACATCTAGGATAGTTTAATATTTGCACATGTCTTGCATTGTACATACTTAAATCGAAAATCCCATAAAAATCAGAAAATTTAAAATTTTTTTGTGCTTTCTAGGCTTGGATATGATCCTAATGATGAAATCTTGTCTTGTGAACTGGCTATAGATAGCCTTATGTGTTGAATTGATAAATGCATATGTGGACTTGATCTATTTCTCTTAAAATTCTATGAATGATTTGTGATTATGATGTTTGCCTAGAATGGATAGAGTATTGAAAGTCAAAATTACATGATAGTTCTTGCATACCATCTAGGAATGAATGAGGCATTTCATCTTTCTCTACTTCTCATCTTGATCATGATTGCTTAAGCACCTCAATTGATACAAAATCGACCTCTTTTAACCCATCCGGGAATAGGAGCATGCTAGTGTGTTGAAGTGTGTGGAAAGCAAGTATGGAGTAAAGTTGTGGATGAAAGGAATGTCATGAACAAAATGCTTAAATTTTTGTGGAAGTGTAGCCAAAATTAAGTTTGGGGGCGTTGGTTTAAATGACAAGTAACTCGGTACACTTCACATAATCGGGTGTTGGTGCCTTGCCAAAGTCAAATGAACCAATATCCCTAACGAGCTTTGGTATGTGTGCTCGGTGTGGATGCACCTCGAAAAAGAGAAAAAGCCCGAGGACGGCTAATCACCGAGGTTTCGGCTATTGTACACCAATGCCATTGTCTCAAAAACAAGTCAAGAAAAAGAAAAGAATGCTAGATAAGGAAAAATATACACTTGGGGGAAGTTGATCGAGGACAAGGAAGTGAAGTTAGTTCCATTCCCGGATTAGCATCACATAACCTAGAGAATTCCCCACCCAATCACAACGTTTCTTGGCCTTTTATGTCACAAGACCTTATGACCTACTTGCATGTTTGTAAGACTTAGTAATCTAGATTGGATATACTCTTGATCTTCTTGACCTCTTCATCCTTACATCTCATGCATGCTTTTGAGTCAAGTACGATTGTCTTTCCATGCCTTCATTTGTTTGATACATAATTGCTTGTCCAATTGCCATGAAACATGACTATGAAGGTGATCCAATAGTAGAAGCACAAACCCAAAAAGATTTTGCCATTTTTCTGCATACATAAATCATGTCATCTCTTACTCTATAGTTGGGAATTTGCTCGGGGACAAGCAAACCTTAAGTATGGGGTATTTTGATAACACGATTAATGATCTAGATTTAGACACTCATTTAGATAGATTTCCCGCTCATTCATGTATGGTTTAGCATTAGTTCAAGACGTTTTGCACTCAATTCATGTATTTTGTCGAGATAGACGTCTACACGGACTTGTGCATGTTTTATAGGTATTTCGGGAAATTTAGGAGCTAAAACGATGCGTTGAGGATCATTCATCTAGATGACACATCCTCGGACTCATTAGAGCACAAATTAAGGGCCAAGGAGGACTCATGGAACCTTACCAACACTAGCTATGCACCAAATCACAGCTTAATGATCCAAGGCAAAGTTTTTGCACAGAATCACGGTTCTCTGACAGATCACGGCCGTGGAATCAACCGTGGTTTTTGCCAGATTCTTGTGACAGCTGTGCCACGACTCTCATGGCCAGCTCATGCAAGTTTGTTATAAAAGTGGTCCTTCATGGGTTCTGAAGGGCAGCTGGGAGCATCTTGGAGCAGCTCATCCATTCTCCATTTCTCTAACAAAAATATCCTCTCAAAGAAGAAGATTTTCTAGGAAGGAAAGTGTCAAAAAGGAAGGAGAAGGACTCCATTGAAGAGGAGAAGAAACACACACACCATTGCCACTCTTGCTAGTTTTGTAGTGAAGATTTCCGGATTCTATTTCTAAAGTTATATAAACCCTTGGAACCTTCTTTTGGAAGGGTTGTAAGTTGCTCTAATTCTATTTTCAGCTTGGTTTTGATTTAAGTTCACTTGTTCATATCTTTTCCTTCATTATCTTGCAATGGATGTTATGATTTTATGTTTGCTTGATTCGATTTATATTATGAATGTTGTAGGCTAAATTGATGTGGTTCTAGGGTAAGGATAGGATGGTTATGGCTAGGGCTGTGATAGAATGAACTTAGATTTGCCTTGGATGGCTTGTGTGTTTGAATGTATCCTCTGTTAGGAATCACGGCCAGTTCTTGCCAAACCACGGCCGTGGTTTAGGTAGAACAACCCGAGATTTTCCCTGTTTCGGTGGATCTAGTCTTAGATTGTTAAAATGTTGAAATCCTAAGTGTTTGTCAAGTTAAATCCATCCTAGGAAGACCTAGTGTTAGCGACTAAGTGTTAGGAGAGACTTACCCGGTAATCCTTACTCTTAGATTCCAAAGACAACAAACCTTAGGTAGTGGTGAGCCTAATAAGCCGCCATTGGATTAAGTGTGCTGGATGGTAACCTAAAACTAACCCTTCTGAGACTTACCCGGTGAGGATAGGTTGGATCTTAGGTTAGCAATCCGGTTTGAGTAGAATTCCATCCCTCAGGTTCTTAGAGACTTACCCGGTAACGAGACTTAGGGAATGGACTAGTGGATCATGAGACTTACCCGGTAATTGATCCCAATCTAGAAACACTTAACCCCAACATAGTTAATCCAAGGAATGAATAGATAACTTGAGCTTTATGCCATAACCGGAACTTCCAATCCCTAGAATCCGTCTTGTCTTTCTTTGATCTATACCTTGTTTAGCTTATTTCTTTGTTTAGATTCGTTAGCTTAATCGATTGATTTCTTTTACATGAATTGTGATCTTTGATTGATCACCAAAAACCAACTAAAAACAATTGAGATTTTCATTTCTTTATTCCTTGCTCATTTCTTAACTTAGATCTTCACTAGACTTATTCATAAACCGAATCAATCTCACCTTAGTCTTTGTGTTCGACCTCGGAATACTATCCACACTATGAATGTCCCGTACACAGCGGGTGCGCTAGGAGTTAGGAGAAATATAACGAGTATAAATTTAAGACTTATTGTGCACACATCCTGAGCGTAACATAGCCAGCTGCCGGGATGGTACGAGCAGCTGCCGGAGTGGGCCACCGACCTTTCCAGTAGGGTCGGAGCCTTGGAGATCCGCGCGGATGCTAGGGATGCACGAGCCGATGCACATGACCGGATGATGAGAGATATTTACCGCCAGCAGTTTGGGCGGAACTATGTGATAACACGATTTATGAGCTAGTTTTAGGTAGTCATTTAGATAGATTTCTCACTCATTCATGCACGGTTTAGCACTAGTTCATGACGTTTTGCACTCAATTCACGTATTTTGTCGAGATAGACGTCTACTCGGACTTTTGCTTGCTTTGTAGGTAATTTAGGAGATTTAAGAGCCTAATCGATACATCCGAGGATCATTCCTCGAGATGACACACTTCCGGACTCATTGGAATGCAAGCTAAGCGCTAAGGAGGACTCATGGAACCTTGCCAACACAAACCATGCACCAAATCATGGCTTAACGAGCCTAGGAGAAGCTTCTGACAGAAACCACGGTCTAGGCCCTTTCCACGGCCGTGGTTATGCCCGTAATTCTTGCCAGGACCACGTTGACAGCTGGCCACGATCTCTTCCATTGCTCTTGCATTTTAGTGGGTATTTAAAGGATTTTGCAGGCTGTAATTGGGGATCCTTCTCCTCTGTTTTGACCTACCTTTCTTCCCCAAAACATTTGGCCATTGTTGCCTCTCTTCCAAGCACCCATTAGGGGTGTTCTTGAAAGAGATTAGTGTAGATTCTCGTTTTAGAGTGAGATTAGATTGGATTCGAGTGAAGCTTCGATTTTGTCAAGTTGGATTAGCTCTTGGAGCCTTGTAAGGATTTGGTAATTTCTATTCTATGCTTTTAATGTTTTTTCTTTGGATTGTTCTTCATCATTTGACCATGACTTGCAAGCATGATTTATTTGTTGAGATTGATCTTGAAATGAATGTTGTTGGCTAGATAGATTGCGATTCTAGGGTGAGGAAAGAAAGGTTATAGCTAGAAGCATGATAGGATGAACCTAGATTTTTACCCTTGGATGACTTGTGTTGTTGAAATCCTAGTGTTTGTTGAACTTAATTTAGCTTAGGATCACCTAATGCTATCAACCTACGTGAGGGAAGAGATCTACCCGATGATTTCCGATCTTAGATACCTAAGATGACAAACCCTAGGTAGTGGTGAGCCTCACAAGCCGCCATTGGACTAAGTGTGCTAGGATAGTTGTTTAGGACTTCCCTTTCCGAGACTTACCCGGTAAGGATAGGTTAGATCCCTAGGTAACAATCCGGTTTGTGTAGAATTCCTATCCTTAGGTACTTAGAGACTTACCCGGTGATGAGACCTTAGGAATGGACTAGTGGACCATGAGACCTACCCGGTGATTGATCCCAATCTAGAAACGTTTAATCCCAACATATCATAGTTAATTCCAAGGATGAATAGATAGCTTGAGTCTATGCCATAACCGGACTTCCAAACTCTAGAATCCGCTTTGTTACTTCCATTCTCATATCTTTTGTGTTAGTGTGTGTTTGTGTTGCTTGATTGTGTTCATATACTTGTGATCTTTGTTTGATCACCGAAAAACCCCCAAAAACATTGTGTTCTCCATTTTTCTTTATTCCTCATCTTATCTTAGTCTAGATTCACACTATTTTCGATCATTGAATGACTTAGTTTCACCTCAGTCCTTGTGTTCGACCTCGGAATACTTTCCTTTCTACAAAACGACCCGTACACTGCAGGTTTCACTAGGTAGTTTAGGATTTAGTTCGAGTTTGTAAATGTAAAGCTTTTTGTGCTATTTCCTAGCGTAACAAGTTTTTGGCGCCGTTGCCGGGGACTAGGTTAAGATTAAGTCATTTGCCTTCGATTGTTTTTAGTGTTTATCTTTCTTGTTACTTTTGATCTTGTGTGTTTTTGTCTTTGCCTTTTCATGTTTGCCATGGACGGATTGTACCTCCAAGACGACCTTGACAACATGGAGTATGAGGAATGGATGGAAGGCCAAGATCTAGGACCTCTCCATGATGAGTTTGAGTATTGGGAGGAGTTCAATGCCTATCATGAGTCCCATGATCAAGCTCACATGACTACTTTACCTCATGAGGAACCTCACCATCAACCTCACAATGACCGAGTGGAATCAATGCTAGAAGAAATGTTGAGGAAGATAGATGATCTAGAGAGCAACCTTGCTTCCATTTCTAGTTCCCACATGGAGCTTGAAACGGAAGTTTGTCATCAAGAGGAGGTTCACTATGAGGGAATCCAAGAATTGCCCGATTCAACCATAACCAATAGAAGCCTTGAGGAAGAGTTGAATGAAGCTCGAGAGCAATTGTGGTTAAGGGATTTGGCCTTGAAGGAAGAAAGGAGATTGAATACCGAGAGAGAGGAACGAATGAGGAGGGAGATTGAGGAGATTAGGAATGCTCTTATGCTAGGAGATCCTACCATTCTCCAAGGTTCACCTCCACCTCCTTCACCTTTGGAGGAGTGCAATGAAGAACTCTCATCCGCGGACATCCTTGCCATCAATCCCGGAACCACACTCGAAGAGCACATGAGGAATGAACCCCAAAAAGAGAACCACGCCCGTGGAGTACAAATCACGGCCGTGGAAGCTAACAGAGAGAACTACGGCCGTGGAGTACAAACCACGCCCGTGGAAGCTGCTTTCCTAGGCGATCCTAAGCCACTTTCAGCTCCCTCCGACCCTTTCTTGCTTGCCCGGAGTACACACGAAGATTGGAGCCCCTTTCCTACGGATTCTCCATTATTGATTGATGAAAGCAAGCATGATGGATCGATGATGGTTATGAAGTACTTCAATGAAGGATTCTTTCCGAGAATCGGCTTTCCTCGGATCATAGAGGATGAGGATGACAAGCATTTCACCGGAGTGACCGCGGAGTATAAATTGCCTAAGTATGGGGTGGCGCCTATGGTTGCAACTCTATACTATCATCAAGGAAGCGGTGATGAAGGAGTCTACCACTCACCGGTGAAGAGAGAACTTAAAGCTTATTTGGGCATCAAGTGGCCCTTGCTTGTCATCATGGATTCCGGGAAAAGATGGTTGCTTGGACTCCTCAAGCAAACCATGGTATTCGAGGTGGATTGACATATCCACGGAGTTTGGTCAAGCTAATGACCTAAAAGAAGCGCTTAATGGGAGGCAACCCATTGGTACAACTCTTTCCCTTTTCTCTTTTGTTTTTGCTTTTCTTTTTGCTTTTGTGTGTTTTTGTGTTTTGTGTTTGTGGTAGATTTTAGGTAATGAGGAAGCCTTGCAAGGCGAGTTGATGACGATGATTCCGTTTTCAAACATGGGTGTAGCGGACGTGAGGCTTGGACGGCTTGAGGTGTCTTGTTAGATGGAAGAGCTCCCATCTAACATATACCTTGGCGCGGGTCTCGACGCCGGAATGATTATGAAGAGCTCTCTACCATGCTTGATCGATCATCCATCACCACTATTCCACACGAGTTCATCCCAAATACCGAAAGCAAACCATTTTACATTGTGAGAACCTTCTTACACTCTTCTTTATCTGAATACCACATTGGGGACAATGTGCTTCTAAGTATGGGGTGTGGTTTGCATGATCCTTTGCATGACTAGCATCTAGGATAGTTTCGTTTTAATTGTCACATGTTTCTTTTCATGTTTGCATTGTACATATATTATCTCAAAATCCAAAAAAAAATCAGAAAATTTAAAAAATTTTGTGCTTTCTAGGCTTGGATATGACCCTAATGATGAACTTTGTCTTGTGGATTGGCTATGGATGGCCTTGTGTGTTTAATTGATGATGCATATGTAGACTTGAAATACTTATCTTGAATTCCATGAATGACTTGTGATTATGATGTTTGCCTTGATTTGATTGAGATTTGAAAGTCGAAATTGCATGCTAGTTCTTGCACATCAATTAGGAGTGATTAAGGCAATTCATCTTCCTCTACTTCTCATCTTGATCATGTTGCTTGAGCACCTCAAATGAATATAAATTTGACCTCTTTTGACCCATCCGGGAATAGGAGCATGTTAGCGTGTTGATGTGTGTAAAAAGCAAGTGTGGGGTGAAGTTATTGGTGAAAAGAATATCATGAATGAAGTGCTGAAATTGTTGTGAAAGTGTAGCCAAAAATATAGGTTTGGGGACATCGGTTTAAATGACAAGTAACTCGGTACACTTCACATGATCGGGTGTTGGTGCCTTGCCAAAGTCAAATAAACCGATAGTCCTAACGAGCTTTGGTATGTGTGCCCGGTGTGGATGCACCTCGAAAAATAGAAAAAGCCCGAGGATGGCTAATCACCAAGGTTTCGGCTTTTGTACACCAATGCCATTGTCTCAAAAATAAAAGAAAAGAAAGAAAAGAAAGATGAAGAAAAATATACACTTGAGGGAAGTTGATAAGAAATGTGAAGTTGTGGTTGTTTAGTTCCTTTCCCGGATTAGCATCACATAGCCTAGAAAATTCCCACCTAATCACGACGTTTCTTGGCCTTCTATTTTACAAGTCCTTTTGACCTACTTGCATGTGTGTAAGACTAAGTGATTTAGATTGGATATACTCATGATCATCTTGACTTCTTCATCTTTACATTTCATTGCATGCTATCAAGTTAAGTGTAATTGTCTTCCCATGCCTTCATTCATTTAATACATAATTGCTTGTCCATTGCCATGAAACGTCACTATGAAGGTGTTCCATCTTTAGAAGCACAAATCCAAAAAGATTTTGCCATTTTTCTGCATGCATAAATCATGTCATCTCTTAGTCTATAGTTGGGAATTTGCTCGGGGACGAGCAAACCTTAAGTATGGGGTATTTTGATAACACGATTTATGAGCTAGTTTTAGATAGTCATTTAGATAGATTTCTCACTCATTCATGCACGGTTTAGCACTAGTTCATGACGTTTTGCACTCAATTCACGTATTTTGTCGAGATAGACGTCTACTCGGACTTTTGCTTGCTTTGTAGGTAATTTGGGAGATTTAAGAGCCTAATCGATACATCCGAGGATCATTCCTCGAGATGACACACTTCCGGACTCATTGGAATGCAAGCTAAGGGCTAAGGAGGACTCATGGAACCTTGCCAACACAAACCATGCACCAAATCATGGCTTAACGAGCCTAGGAGAAGCTTCTGACAGAAACCACGGTCTAGGCCCTTTCCACGGCCGTGGTTATGCCCGTAATTCTTGCCAGGACCACGTTGATAGCTGGCCACAATCTCTTCCATTGCTCTTGCATTTTAGTGGGTATTTAAAGGATTTTGCAGGCTGTAATTGGGGATCCTTCTCCTCTGTTTTGACCTACCTTTATTCCCCAAAACATTTGGCCATTGTTGCCTCTCTTCCAAGCACCCATTAGGGGTGTTCTTGAAAGAGATTAGTGTAGATTCTCGTTTTAGAGTGAGATTAGATTGGATTCGAGTGAAGCTTCGATTTTGTCAAGTTGGATTAGCTCTTGGAGCCTTGTAAGGATTTGGTAATTTCTATTCTATGCTTTTAATGTCTTTTCTTTGGATTGTTCTTCATCATTTGACCATGACTTGCAAGCATGATTTATTTGTTGAGATTGATCTTGAAATGAATGTTGTTGGCTAGATAGATTGCGATTCTAGGGTGAGGAAAGAAAGGTTATAGCTAGAAGCATGATAGGATGAACCTAGATTTTTACCCTTGGATGACTTGTGTTGTTGAAATCCTAGTGTTTGTTGAACTTTATTTAGCTTAGGATCACCTAATGCTATCAACCTAAGTGAGGGAAGAGATCTACCCGATGATTTCCGATCTTAGATACCTAAGATGACAAACCCTAGGTAGTGGTGAGCCTCACAAGCCGCCATTGGACTAAGTGTGCTAGGATAGTTGTTTAGGACTTCCCTTTCCGAGACTTACCCGGTAAGGATAGGTTAGATCCCTAGGTAACAATCCGGTTTGTGTAGAATTCCTATCCTTAGGTTCTTAGAGACTTACCCGGTGATGAGACCTTAGGAATGGACTAGTGGACCATGAGACCTACCCGGTGATTGATCCTAATCTAGAAACGTTTAATCCCAACATATCATAGTTAATTCCAAGGATGAATAGATAGCTTGAGTCTATGCCATAACCGGACTTCCAAACTCTAGAATCCGCTTTGTTACTTCCATTCTCATATCTTTTGTGTTAGTGTGTGTTTGTGTTGCTTGATTGTGTTCATATACTTGTGATCTTTGTTTGATCACCGAAAAACCCCCAAAAACATTGTGTTCTCCATTTTTCTTTATTCCTCATCTTATCTTAGTCTAGATTCACACTATTTTCGATCATTGAATGACTTAGTTTCACCTCAGTCCTTGTGTTCGACCTCGGAATACTTTCCTTTCTACAAAACGACCCGTACACTACGGGTTTCGCTAGGTAGTTTAGGATTTAGTTCGAGTTTGTAAATGTAAAGCTTTTTGTGCTATTTCCTAGCGTAACACTATGATCCCGGCTTCTTCCCTTTTCCACCACCACCGGCACCCCAGTGAGGATGATGATGATCTACCGCTTTAGCAACTCCACCACCGTCTTGTGAGTTCATTTTCTTTCTTTCTTTTCTTTATTTCTTTTTGAACATTAGGGACAATGTTTGTCTCAAGTATGGGGTGGGGTGTGACTATTCGTTTGTAATAACTCTACTCACTTTTGCTTGCTTTGATCGAGAACACCTTGCATGTTTCATTCCATTGTTACACGTTTCATTATCGCATTGCATGAAAAAGCTTTTGAAAAAAAAAACCATTAAAATCGAAAAATTTTGAAAATTTTATGCTTCTAAGGATTGAGATGATTTCTATGATAATCACTACTTGTGAATTGAGTTTTAATGACAATTGTATGCTTAAACAAATAGTGAATTGAAAAGAAATTGAATGAGTTAATTATTCCTCTTTTGCAAGCTTCATAATGTGAAGAATGTTACCTAAATCATATTGAGAAATCAAGGTTGAAATCACATGGTAAGTTCTTATACTTCTTGTTGAAATGATTAAGGCAATTCGATTTTCTTTCTTCTTTCTTTGATCATTTAGCCCCTCAATGAAATAATGGCCTCCCTTACCTATCCGAGAATTTGGAGGAGTTGATATTTGGCATGTTTGATGTGGGAGGGCCATGAAAGCAAAATTTTGCATTCAAAGAATAGAAAGAACTTATAGGTTTGGGGAAGTCAATCATGACGATGAGTAATTCGGCACCATTCACATAGCCGGGTGTTTGTGTCTTGCCAAAGTCGGATTGAGCGATATTCCTAACGGATTATGTTATGTGCATCAAGGGTTTGAGGCATCTCGCAAAATTGAGAATCGCCAATCTCCTAGGCTTCGGTTTTTGTGCACCTCTGTCGATAACTCCAAAAGTAAAGTCGAAAAATTATGTGCAAAAGAAGAGAGCGAAGCTCTAAGTTGAAAGTGTTGCAAAACCGCAAGAGAAAAAGAAAAGAGTTAGTTATCCAATTTCCCGGATTCATGCACCACATTCCTTATAGATTCCTCTCCCTTTCTGCATTCTAGACCTTATTTGAAAGTCCTTAAGATCAAGAGAATGTTATATTACTTGGTGATCTAAATTGAAGTTTCTTATGATTGATTTTGATAATGTTTGAAGGTTATGATGCTTACATTGAAGTTTGATCAATTCGTGATGTTTCTTTCCTCTTTATTATTTGGTTATGTATATGAGAGTCTTATGAATGAATGAAGCAAGGTTTGAGAATGATCTATCGACTAGAAGCACATTCCCTTAAAAGATGTTTTTAAAGTTGCATACATATTTCATCCTAACTTGAGTTTTAAAGCTTTTGAAAGACCTTTCTTAGGGACAAGCAAGTGGCAAGTATGGGGTATTTTGTTAGCATGAAATATTGTGATATTTTAGGCACGTTTTCTAGATGTTTTTCATTCATTATAGTGTTCATTGATAAAGCATTGAAGCAATTGTTAGCTATTTTGTCTACATTGTCGATATAGAGGTCTACATAACCTTTGCATTGATTGTAGGCGAATAAGAGCTAAAACCGAACGAATTAAGAGAGGACGGAGGTGAATTGAGCACATCCAAGGGTTGAGGACACCACAAAGAAGCCAAGGAAGATGCTAGGATGAGGAATGGCACGAAACAAAGGGAATTGTGAGCAACCTATGCTTCCACGCTCTAAAATACGGCCATAATGAAGTCCACGCTCTAAACTACGGCCGTGGAACTTGGCAACATGAGCGTGGAGCATTCTAGAGAGTTACACGGTATAAAGTACGGTCGTGGAAATTGTGAAGAACCGTAATCCATTTCCACGCTCTAAACCACGGCCGTGGAACTCCATGAAACCGTGATTTAGGCAATCTTTTGAAGAATAAAATATAGACACATTGTCTACGCAAATGGGCCGGACGTTTATTCTATCTTTCCCTATAAAAGAACTGAGGAGGGAGATTTCGGCATCTTCGCTTACGCTTGCTTGCACGTGCCTAGGGTTTCATTGGACGTGCAGAGGATTGCCCTTTTTGCAACGGAGATTTGCGAAGGCTTGAAGATTTGGAAGTTGCGTTTTGTTCCTAGGTTTGATTAGAAGACGGATTGACATCCCGCTCTTCATTCTTATCAAGGATTGTGATTGGTTTGTGTTATTCCAAATCTGATATTCATCATTAACTTTGTTTGTGGATTTGAGATTGATTTGAAGTTTATTGAAGGTTTTCGAAGGTTTTCATCTTTCATTCTTCTTAATCTTGAATTTGATATCATGATGAATGTTGTTGGCTAAAACCCTATAACAATTCTAAGGTGAAGGGTTGATAATTGTGGCTTAGATGATGATAGATCGATCGTAAACAGATTGGACCCTGAGAGTTAGAGAGATTTCGCCGACGCCCCAAACCACGGTTTGTTCTTGAGGTTCCACGGCCGTGGAACTCAAGATCTGCCCATAATTTGTGTCAGTTTACGAACCTTGCTTTTACTTTGATCCAAAGTTAAAGATTTACTTTAACTTAGTCTTGGCTTGCCTTTTCTAAGTAGTAGTGAAGCCTCAACAACCTCTACTTCGATTTTCGAGTGTCACAACCTTAATCGATTTAGTTAGTCTTGATCCTTGGGTTACAAGTTTGGGTATTTGAGATCAATTCTTGTCTATAGATCATTTCTATATTGAAACCTCAACAACCTTTATAGAGAGTATTTCTAGATAAGTCATATAAAGCCTTGGAACTTCACCGTACATTGCTTTACCTTAGCATACCTTTGCAACTCTTAACTCTGTCTTTAGTTCATTAGTATATCTTGAATTGATTATCACAATTAGTCACTTGGATTTTTAGGGTTGTTGTTTTCCCATTATATTTGCAAAGCTCATACATTTACTTGCTTGACGATTTATAACTGGATTTAACCCCCCAAATCCCTGTGTTCGATACTCTGGAATTCTTGCTTAACTACGCCGATCCGTACACTGCGGGTTCGCTTGCTTTTATTCTAGTTTTATAAATTTAAAGCTTGATTGCACGCACGCTAAGTGGCGAACACTTACCTGGAAAGAGGCGAAGGCGGGAGTTGAAGAGTAGAACTAAATCTCCTTCTTTGAACTCCTCAGGAATGATACGCTTGTCATGCCATTTCTTTGTTCTTTCCTTGTTGATCTTGGCATTCTCATAAGCATTCAAGCGCAACTCTTCCAGTTCATTGATGTCCAATAGCTGCTTCTCACCAGCTTCCTTGATATCGAAATTCAACCACTTGATTGCCCAATACGCCTTGTGCTCTAATTCAACGGGTAGATGGCAAGACTTCCCATATACCAAATTGTAAGGGGTGGTACCAATGGGAGTCTTGAATGCGGTCCTGTAAACCCAAAGAGCGTCGTCCAACTTCATGGACCAATCTTTCCTCGTCCTAAAGACGGTCTTCTCCAAGATTGCCTTTATTTCTCAATTCGAGATCTCGACCTGTCCACTAGTTTGAGGATGATAAGGAGTTGCTACCTTGTGGGTTACCCCATACTTTGATAGAAGTGCTTTAAACTTCCGGTTGATGAAATGTGTCCCTCCATCGCTGATGATGATGTGTGGTGTCCCAAAACAGGGAAAGATAGTCTAATTAAAGAACTTCACAACCACCATGGCGTCATTAGTGGAGGAGGCAATGGCTTCCACCCATCTAGAGACGTAGTCAACAGCTAGGAGAATGTAATGGTCCCCTGCGGATGATGGGAAGGGTCCCATGAAATCAACTCCCCATACATCAAAAATCTTAACCTCTTGGATGTTGTTGAGTGGCATCTCGTTCCTTCTAGATAAGTTCCCTGTTCTTTGGAATGCATCACAAGAAACAACAAACGTCTACACATCCTTAAATAATGTAGGCCAAAAGAAACCGGAACGTAATACCTTAGCGAACGTTTTGTGAGAGCTAGCATGTCCTCCACAAGGAAGCGAGTGGCAATGCCATATACCACTAGTAACTTCATCTTCCGGAATGCATCTTCGAAGCATCCCATCCGGACCTCTCTTAAACATTAGAGGTTCATCCCAGTAGTAGTGACGTACATCCTTAAAGAATTTCTTCCTTTGAGGGTACGTCAATCCGGGCGGTATTTCCTGGCAAACAAGATAATTAACAATGTCAGCATACCAAGGTTCTTTATTATTAGAAGCTTGGTGGAGCCAGTGCTCTACTAACTTTAAATGAGTTTCAGAAAAGGGTGTAAGATATTTGTTGTTCTCAGTTGAAGGCGTCTCGCTTGCTGTCTCGGTCGGTGCCCGAGGTGAGTGACCGAGATGTTCTTCAGATAAGAACACCTTGCTTGGTCCAAAAAGTACCTCGGTCGAGGTACTGGAACTGGGACCGAAACTGGAATTTCTCCTCTCCTGGATTAGTCTTTCAATCTTAGCTCCTGGATCTTCTTCCAGTGCCTTTAAGCTCTGTATATCTACATCACAAGAAACATCTATAGCTTCCTCCGTTAAGCTAAAACTAATAACTCTTTCAAGAGGGTCATATATAAGGATAGAGCTCACCAATTCTCTTGATTCTTCTTCATCATGGATGTTGAAGATATCATCCTCCAGCAGCTCTCCTTTCATTGCAGCAAGTAATGCAAACTCCACTTGATCACCGCCAATGTTGAATTTCAACTTGGCGTTCTTACAATCCACATTGCAACCCGAAGTTGCTAGAAATGGTCTCCCGAGAATGATAGGAACGGGATAATCTACGGGTATATCAAGTACAACAAAGTCTATAGATAAATAGAAGTTACCTAACTTAACCGGAACGTCTTTCAAAATGTACACGGGATGGGTAATGGAGCGGTCCGCCATGTATAACCTTATCTTCACCGGCTTGGGCTCTCCAAGTCCGATCTTCACACATAGCTCAAGCAGGATGATGCTCACGCTGGCTCCTAGATCACACAATGCCTCACAAGTTACATCCCCGACTTGAATGGGAATGCAAAATGAGCCGGGATCTCTCAACTCGGGTGGCATGTTTTCCTTCATGATTTGAATGAGCTCCGAGGATTTAGATGTCATCCTTACTTCACCAAAATCTTCCAGTTTCCTCTTCCTTGATAGAATCTCCTTTAAGAACTTCCCATAGATGGGCATCCCTAGAATAGCATCAAAGAAAGGGATGTTAATATGTAGTTTATTCATCAAGTCAAGGAACTTACCAAAGTGTTTGTCTAGATGTGCTCTGGCCCTTGACTGAGGGAATGGGACTCCACCTCTTTCTGGGACTCCACCTCGGTTGGCACCTCGACTGAAGTGTTCCTCGTCTGTACCTGGCCTGAGGTGTTCTTCATCTGCACTGGCATCGACCGAGACACTAGATCTACGGTTTTCAGTCCACTTCTCATCGTTATTGCCATGATTTGTCCCTTGGGGTTGCTCTTTGTCCTTGCTGTAATACCCGGAAAGTTTAATTTTCGGTAAATCACGAGTCAACTTAAATCTTGTCATTTTATGTGAAGAGATAATCACATAAAATATCTTTTTCCCAACTTCTACGATTTTATGTGAAATTTAATCATACAAAATCATTCTTAAAACACTCTTGCAAGCCTTATAGTAATTGACCCACTTGACAAGCCCATGACTAAGTCATGACAAGGCCATCCGGGCCCATTTTGACAAGATCATCGCAGCCCATGACGAAGCCAACCTGCTCCACGTACACCTCCAGCCGTTATTCCTCTCATCTCCTCAGCCCTAGGGTTTCAGCCTTCCAGCCGCTACTCCTCTCGCAGCCCATGACAAGGCCATTGGTGAGAATCTCCAATCGACCCTATTGTCGGGCTCGTCCACGCCTTCCATGCCGGATGAAGATGGTAGCAGTGCAGAGGTCTTCATCACAAAATTTCGGCAACCACAAACCTCGTTGGTGGCGCGCATCAGACCGCTACTCCGCCCTCTTCCGCACAGACGACGCCAAGCCACCACAGCACCAGCCGGTCTCCTCGTGCCACCGTCTTCGCACCAACCGCAAGGGAGACGTAGACAGTATCGATGCTCCATTACCTCGCCTTCGCCTGTCACGCCAGCAAAGGACAGCAACTAGAGGAGGAACGCCGGGCCTACCTTCTTCAAACGCAGGAGGAACAACAGCCAAGGGCTCCTTCCCCTGTACGTCCCTAATCGCCCTTCTTCGGTGAGTTGTGTGCCCAGGGAGAGCCTGCCTACCTTCAGTTCCTGGAGAGCATAGCCAGCCCTAGAGTGTGTATCCTCCTCGCTGTTGATACGCCCCAATGACAGCAAGCAGCAACCACCTTCGGGCCATCTTCCTTCATGCCCTCGAGTCTTGGAATCGGGTAAGGTTGATACCCTTCTCTTCCATGCACTTCCGTCCATGTAATTCATGCCTAATGAGTGCAGTTATGTCTCCTAAAGCTACCCAAAATAGCCATAGAGGAGCAGTGAAGAGTCATGCTGTTTCCGAGTTTTCATGAAGTGACAAGCAGGCAGTTTCGAGTCCAAATTTGGGTATGTTAGACACCTCTTTTCTTGCTGATTTTCGGGTATATTGTAGTCAGTGTTGCATAGTATATCATACTAAAATTTGGGAACAATCGGAGTTACAGTGTGAGAGTTATAGTATCACGAAGTTGGCTATTCATGCAGTTTTTCTTTAGTGTGCTGAGTTTGAGGAAATTTGCTTGAGATGCAGTTTTGTGGAATAATTTTGGAGGGGTTATAGACTTCTGTTAGACTTGAATTTCTGACAAGTTATAGTTGATATAGTATAGTAGATCATACTAAAATTTTAGAGGAATCCATGCTACGGTTTGAGAGTTATGGTGTCTCAAAGTTGACTCCTCACACAGTTTTTATAACTATGCTGATTGTTGGGAAAAACAACATGTGATGCTGTTTTGAGAGATAGTTTTGAATAAGAGTTTGATCTCCGTTTAACTTGAATTTTTGGATATGATATAGTTGGCATATTGTGGTGGAACATATTAAAATTTCGGATGAATCCAGCTAGTGGTTTAGGAGTTATGAATTTTTGAAGTTGAGACCTTAAACAGTTTTCTGGATGTTGCTGAAATTGTTAAGTGCTGGAATTTTCTGGGTTGTGCAGTCATGTTTGAGCTTAAGTTTGGATACCTTAGAAACATAATCCACCGTTCATTGTTTAATATGTTATAGAGTGTCATGCATAGTGTGGTGTATCAAAAGTTGGGGTTGATCCAACGGTTGGATTTAGATCTATGAAGGTCCAAAGTGGACTGGCTGAGCGGTTAAGAAATACTCAGTTTTTGGCTAAGTCTGAATTTCTGGTTTAGGAACTGACTTTGAGAATTTGTGTAGAAGTGATTATTATGTATTTTTGGGAAATTCTGACTACTATGGATAGAGTGCATAGCATAAAAGATTTAGAGATTTTTGTTAGACTTTTTATATTTTTATTCGGTTCTCATATCTTAAGCCAAAGTCGGACCTTGACGACTTTTTATGAAAGTCAAGAATGTAGTTAACTCTTCTAAATCTTTAGCAAACTTTCCTTTGAGAGTTTGAGTGTGGTTTTGAGTTCCAAAGAATAGTTTGGAACTTTGTTATGGAATTTTATAAAGTTTCGGGACCAGGGGTAAAACAGTCAATTATCCGTATAAGGGTATTTTGGTAATTTATATGATGATAGAGTTAAATATCTTAGAAGTTAGAGACTTCTAATTAAGTGGGATACATTATTGATCCACTTTCCTTTTATAACAGGCGGTTGAGTTCCTGCGGTTACAGACCGAGTCGAGATAGCGAGATTATGTTTGAATTCAGGTAAGTCCTTTGGGCTTACTTAGCTGACTTCCAGATATGAGTGTGGATAATGATAGTGGTGTGTGAATAAGATGTTTATATTTATATTTTAGTAATATTTATATACCGACCTATACCTTGACCTAAGAGTAACGGGCGGTGGCATTCTGCTCAGTTAGCTTGAGGGCGTTGGGGGTTTCTTTAGGGACAAGTCCACACTCGGTTTGTAGTGATGCTACCGGCGGAGGTAAGCTAGACCTACACCCAGTTGGATAAGGAACGGAGGTGAGAACTCTTAAGATTTCTCGTGCCACAACTGTAAAATGGAATAAGGTGACTCACTTAATGAACAGATAATAACCGGTTTGTGTGCCAGCATGATGATTGTTTTATGTTATCTTGAGTGTGTTTGTGCTATCCTTATTCTGCTTATTTTTGGATTGTTATCTAACGGTTTATCCGTGTTGTAGATTTGTAGAGATAGACGGTTGTAGAGTGATCCGGAACGGATGGTCAGCCGGGTCCACGTACTCATTAGATGGGGACGGGGGAGTCTCCCTTACAGCATGCATGTTATGTATATGTATATGTTTTGTAAGGCTGTCACATGTGTACATTCATACAGTAAAAATATTATGTTTTGAAATTGGTTTAAGTACGTTTGTGCCTTGTTGTAAGATCCAAGTAATGTTGTTGTTAAACCAAGGTCGGGACCCATTGTGAGGTCCTAACCAGTAGCTCCCCGAGTTTTGAAACTTGGGGTGTTACAACATGGTATCAGAGCTCTGGGTTGGCAACAATGGCATTTGAAATCTTCTTAAAGACCGGATGTATAAAATAACTGGAACCCGAAAGGGGTCTGAGATGTTCAAAACGGATTTTAGTTTTTACACACGTGCATAGTCGGGTTGTTGGGTTAGTAGTACGTCGGACCACCATCGTTCTCCGTGGATCTTTGCAACTTGGAATGATAGATGTTAGTATATAGAGTTATATCGATATGTTTTAATGTATGATTATATATATTTATATGTTTAGCATGTTAGTATCCTAAAGGATATTTTAGATCCTTTACTTGTGATATCATGAAGCGATTATCGCCTCATGATAAATTCGTAGCGGACTTGAGGAATTTTTTTCAACATGAGACAATGGATTCAGACCTAGGATTGAGTATTATACCTTGGTGGGCGTCCTGGCAACCCTATAAATCATCCGGAGAATGGGTGGGCAAGGAAGTAAAGATGTTGAGATAATTTTCACCACAAGTATCATATAGAACGGAGTACAACCAAGAATTTCGGAGTGAAGGACGTTACCATCAAGGTGGACGCCACCATATGCAAGCATGGACATGAGAGTACAAAGAGAATAGGGTGTTGACCCAGTGGTGAGAGATTAAAGGGTACAAAGATAGAGAGTGAGTTTAATGACGATAAATAGAATGTGTAACCATGGAAGCAAGTGGAGTCCTCCAAGGATACGAACATTTTGAAAGAAACTTGGACATAAGTATCAAAGAAACTAGAAGACTAAAATTGTGACGACGAAATTCCATAAAGGTATCATGATCAAAACAAAACCCATTTAAGGGGAAGAATGTGGGAAAATGATATTGGTGGACTAAAGAGTCCACGATAACTTCTCATTCACATAAAGATTTAAGTTACCAATACTAACGGTCTTATTAGAGAACCGCAAACAGACGATGAACAAAGTAAGAAGAATCGTGAAGACACGCTTACAAGTTAGTGTGGAAGACTTGATGAACTCCTTGACGACAGATAAATGCTATAAATGGACTCAGAAGAGTATAATGATCTCATAAGAAAACAAGAGAGGTGTAGACTATGGAAGGAGCTAAAGGGATATTAACAAAGAAACTAGAGGAGATAGATTTCACCAAGGGTATCAAACTCCAAAAGAGATAGAAGAACAATAAGTCCGTGATCTTATAGAAAGGCAACTACAGAGTAGTGATAACTGAGACATAACACATACGGGTCAACTAGTAGTAACTGGTTGACAGATAAGGAGGATAATTATGAAAGAATTTTATAAACATCTAAGGGACCCTTCAAGAGATCAACGGCGACAAATGTGAAGTTAAATCGGTACACGTACTAGTAACCTTAATAGTAACATGGAGTGAGTCGAGTTAGTAACTCTAATTAAGAAATTAAGAGGGAAGACTAGACAGCCGAGAATGAACCCTTATGTTATTTGAGACCAAGGGAACTGTGTAAGTGATTTACTACCTACTGGCTAGGAAAAAGGTACGTATCACAACTAGTACAGATGAATTATAAAAGGAGAACTAGAGGAGTAAGTATACACTTTGATAAGGTTCTATGTCAGTCAAGACAGAGTGTGCGTAACCATTCATACAAGAGAGGATGAGGATTCTCTTACGATAATTGGGGAAAGAAACCCTTATGACCAAGAGATGCACAGAATGAAGACCTATAATTGAGAGTAAGAGCGAAGATAGACTCCACAAGTGTAGAGGAGTTTTGACCTCGTCAAAGATATAAGAAGTTGTAAGGAATGACGATACCAGTATCAAAAGGAGTAAGAGGCCGGTAGTAGAGTCAATGGAGTTCAACAGAACAATATTATAAACAACGCTAATGAAGGAACATGTGAGAATGACCTAGTGGACTGGTGAAAGAGAATTGGTCTAAGGAAACGGAAGTGGGGAGGATAGAACGAACTAACAAAAGGGAAAAGAGTTAACCGAGTAGTGGATGCGTACCAGGAATTTTACGCCATTAGAAGTATGAGAAGAGTGAGTACGATATGTTGAGGTAAGTCAACTATAGAATAAGCAACGTCAGCGGAGGACGTGCAAGTGTTGTGGGTATTGATGAGTTATGTACAGTTAAGAAGAGATATCTGTGATTGTGGATTATAGAATTAACTATACCGATACTTTGGAGGATTTCCTCAAGTAGGTAACGAAAATCTTCTTAGATAACTAAAGGTATAGAGAGGATCGTGTCTGAGGTTATTTCTTGGCTGGTTAAGATCAAACCCCGGTTGAGTCAGAGAGTTTAGATCCATGTTAGAAGAATTCCAAAAGTAAACGGAAGAGGTCGTCTTCCAACCGTCATCTTAGTTCCTTAAGGCAAATAAGGAAGGTATTGAGTACTTCATCCGGATAGGACGTAAGGTGTAATTGAGAGGAAGAGTTTTGGGTTCAATCATTTTGGACTCACGGAAAATGTCCTTATGATTAACGGGTGACAACATAATTATCAAAGTAACACAGCGGAAGCATGGTGAGTCCTTACCCACAGAGCAAGAAACTCAATGGTACAGAAAAACGACGTGTCGAGATTAAGATGATGGTAGTTGGTGAAATACGTTTTGATGAGAACTAACATGAGATGGGCTATGCGGAGTGACTATAAATTTTATGGAAGAATTGTACCACCATCAAGGTAGACGGGAAAGTATGGCATATAGAGGTTATAGAAAGGGAGTGGTACCCTATTATGGATCCAAGTGAAGAATGGCGGCTTGTCACACGTTGTTGGATAAGTAGTTTCGGAATCCAATACCTAACGAAGTACTTTAGAGTGAATTTTCTTGATGGATTGAGGAAAGATTTAACGATGTAAATAAAAGTAATGTGCAAGGTCTGCACTAGAAAGCAAAGTGAGTAACTACCACTTTGAGTCGAAAGATACGTAAGAAAAAGAAGCGACAGGAGTATACTTGAAACCCAATAGTCGTTCTTAAAGAAAGCATAATCTCGGAGTAGAGTTTACATATAATGTTATATCAGAATGGATCCGCGTTTCGTTTGGCATCAGAGGGATATTCTCGATCCGGTAAATGTGGTGGATATATGAGTGCAATGATGATGGGTTGTTAGCAGTTATCGAGCAATTATGATCAAACGATGGTGAGGTAAGATTACCTTGTGTCTATTGTTGTCAGTGTGGACACATTCAATATCACCTAAGATCTTGATACTACGTAAGAATCTTGATTTGAGCAGTTATAAAATAATATGATGACGTCGATAGAACCCAAAGATTGACCACCGAATTTTGATTGTTAAGTTATATCAAGTTTAAGACCAGAAATGAGCAGATGATGATTCTTTAATGGAGGAACCATATGACAGAGTCATATTATGAAATAAGACCAAGTGAGTTATGATACAACTAGCCTTAAACACTTAGTAAAGTACCGGGAGGTGTATAAGGGGGGATATCCTAGATCGGATACCCGGAACCCTTCAGAATATCAGAAAGAAAAGAATTAGAATAAATTACCTCAGGAAGGTCATCAAAAGATTTAGAGGTGAGTTAGGTAAGACAACCTTGTGAGACCTTACAAGCGGAGTTGAAAGTGAGTGAATGACTAGTATTCCTCGTCCTATATAGGAGAGCAACCCCATTGTCCACGGATTAGTTAGAGGGAATACCTACTAGACACGAGTTAACTCCTCAGAATAAAGGATCGGATAGTTGGGCCAAATGGTACCGGTGAGATATTCGATAACCATTCTAGAATGTAGTAGCAAGCGCTTATGATGTAAATACATGAAAAGATTTCGGAGTTAGTGGCTTTATGAAAAGACGACGAATCTACTTGAGATATTGCGGATATTGAGGCGTAACCTTTTACAAACCTATGCAAAGATAGTTATAACCCGAGAGACGGAGGATAACTATAAGAGTAGTTATCTTGAGTTCCTTGCGGAGTCAACCGCAACCCTGGTTTCGACAAGTTAGTATTTTGATGTTGAGGTGTATGACTTATTTGACTGTGTAATTAATTCCGTGTTTGAGTGTTTAATCTTGTGTGTTTCAACTCTATGATATTTAAGTGATACTTTTATGTCTAGAAAAGTAGAGCTAGGATTCTTGGGAAGGAGATAAGATATCTCGGTGCTAATTACAGAATTTTTATCGGATCGATGTCTTGATTCTAAGTTTCGGGACAAAACTTATTTTAAGGGGGTACTGATGTAATACCCGGAAAGTTTAATTTTCGGTAAATCACGAGTCAACTTAAATCTTGTCATTTTATGTGAAGAGATAATCACATAAAATATCTTTTTCCCAACTTCTACGATTTTATGTGAAATTTAATCATACAAAATCATTCTTAAAACACTCTTGCAAGCCTTATAGTAATTGACCCACTTGACAAGCCCATGACTAAGTCATGACAAGGCCATCCGGGCCCATTTTGACAAGATCATCGCAGCCCATGACGAAGCCAACCTGCTCCACGTACACCTCCAGCCGTTATTCCTCTCATCTCCTCAGCCCTAGGGTTTCAGCCTTCCAGCCGCTACTCCTCTCGCAGCCCATGACAAGGCCATTGGTGAGAATCTCCAATCGACCCTATTGTCGGGCTCGTCCACGCCTTCCATGCCGGATGAAGATGGTAGCAGTGCAGAGGTCTTCATCACAAAATTTCGGCAACCACAAACCTCGTTGGTGGCGCGCATCAGACCGCTACTCCGCCCTCTTCCGCACAGACGACGCCAAGCCACCACAGCACCAGCCGGTCTCCTCGTGCCACCGTCTTCGCACCAACCGCAAGGGAGACGTAGACAGTATCGATGCTCCATTACCTCGCCTTCGCCTGTCACGCCAGCAAAGGACAGCAACTAGAGGAGGAACGCCGGGCCTACCTTCTTCAAACGCAGGAGGAACAACAGCCAAGGGCTCCTTCCCCTGTACGTCCCTAATCGCCCTTCTTCGGTGAGTTGTGTGCCCAGGGAGAGCCTGCCTACCTTCAGTTCCTGGAGAGCATAGCCAGCCCTAGAGTGTGTATCCTCCTCGCTGTTGATACGCCCCAATGACAGCAAGCAGCAACCACCTTCGGGCCATCTTCCTTCATGCCCTCGAGTCTTGGAATCGGGTAAGGTTGATACCCTTCTCTTCCATGCACTTCCGTCCATGTAATTCATGCCTAATGAGTGCAGTTATGTCTCCTAAAGCTACCCAAAATAGCCATAGAGGAGCAGTGAAGAGTCATGCTGTTTCCGAGTTTTCATGAAGTGACAAGCAGGCAGTTTCGAGTCCAAATTTGGGTATGTTAGACACCTCTTTTCTTGCTGATTTTCGGGTATATTGTAGTCAGTGTTGCATAGTATATCATACTAAAATTTGGGAACAATCGGAGTTACAGTGTGAGAGTTATAGTATCACGAAGTTGGCTATTCATGCAGTTTTTCTTTAGTGTGCTGAGTTTGAGGAAATTTGCTTGAGATGCAGTTTTGTGGAATAATTTTGGAGGGGTTATAGACTTCTGTTAGACTTGAATTTCTGACAAGTTATAGTTGATATAGTATAGTAGATCATACTAAAATTTTAGAGGAATCCATGCTACGGTTTGAGAGTTATGGTGTCTCAAAGTTGACTCCTCACACAGTTTTTATAACTATGCTGAGTGTTGGGAAAAACAACATGTGATGCTGTTTTGAGAGATAGTTTTGAATAAGAGTTTGATCTCCGTTTGACTTGAATTTTTGGATATGATATAGTTGGCATATTGTGGTGGAACATATTAAAATTTGGGATGAATCCAGCTAGTGGTTTAGGAGTTATGAATTTTTGAAGTTGAGACCTTAAACAGTTTTCTGGATGTTGCTGAAATTGTTAAGTGCTGGAATTTTTTGGGTTGTGCAGTCATGTTTGAGCTTAAGTTTGGATACCTTAGAAACATAATCCACCGTTCATTGTTTAATATGTTATAGAGTGTCATGCATAGTGTGGTGAATCAAAAGTTGGGGTTGATCCAACGGTTGGATTTAGATCTATGAAGGTCCAAAGTGGACTGGCTGAGCAGTTAAGAAATACTCAGTTTTTGGCTAAGTCTGAATTTCTGGTTTAGGAACTGACTTTGAGAATTTGTGTAGAAGTGATTGTTATGTATTTTTGGGAAATTCTGACTACTATGGATAGAGTGCATAGCATAAAAGATTTAGAGATTTTTGTTAGACTTTTTATATTTTTATTCGGTTCTCATATCTTAAGTCAAAGTCGGACCTTGACGACTTTTTATGAAAGTCAAGAATGTAGTTAACTCTTCTAAATCTTTAGCAAACTTTCCTTTGAGAGTTTGAGTGTGGTTTTGAGTTCCAAAGAATAGTTTGGAACTTTGTTATGGAATTTTATAAAGTTTCGGGACTAGGGGTAAAACAGTCAATTATCCGTATAAGTGTATTTTGGTAATTTATCTGATGATAGAGTTAAATATCTTAGAAGTTAGAGACTTCTAATTAAGTGGGATACATTATTGATCCACTTGCCTTTTATAACAGGCGGTTGAGTTCCTGCGGTTACAGACCGAGTCGAGATAGCGAGATTATGTTTAAATTCAGGTAAGTCATTTGGGCTTACTTAGCTGACTTCTAGATATGAGTATGGATAATGATAGTGGTGTGTGAATAAGATGTTTATATTTATATTTTAGTAATATTTATATACCGACCTATACCTTGGCCTAAGAGAAACGGGTGGTGGCATTCTGCTCAGTTAGCTTGAGGGCGCTGGGGGTTTCTTTAGGGACTAGTCCACACTCGGTTTGTAGTGATGCTACCGGCGGAGGTAAGCTAGACCTACACCCAGTTGGATAAGGAACGGAGGCGAGAACTCTTAAGATTTCTCGCGCCACAACTGTAAAATGGAATAAGGTGACTCACTTAATGAACAGATAATAACCGGTTTGTGTGCCAGCATGATGATTGTTTTATGTTATCTTGAGTGTGTTTGTGCTATCCTTATTCTGCTTATTTTTGGATTGTTAGCTAACGGTTTATCCGTGTTGTAGATTTGTAGAGATAGACAGTTGGAGAGTGATCCGGAACGGATGGTCAGCCGGGTCCACGTACTCATTAGATGGGGACGGGGGAGTCTCCCTTACAGCATGCATGTTATGTATATGTATATGTTTTGTAAGGCTGTCACATGTGTACATTCATACAGTAAAAATATTATGTTTTGAAATTGTTTTAAGTACATTTGTGCCTTGTTGTAAGATCCAAGTAATGTTGTTGTTAAACCAAGGTCGGGACCCATTGTGAGGTCCTAACCAGTAGCTCCCCGAGTTTTGAAACTTGGGGTGTTACACTTGCTGGGAGCTTCCTTGGATCTCTTGGCACTTCATTCGCCTTATCAAAGAATTGTTGCTCTAAGGCTTTTTGTGCCTTCGAAAATGAAGTCATGGACGTCTCCATAGCGTTGAGCTTGATCAAGATAGCCTCCAGCACTGCATCTTTCTTTTCTGGCTGGGACGAACTTGATCAAGGCTCTTGGCTCTTCAAAAGAGTAGAAGAAGAAGAAGAGGGGTTAAATGAATTATTAGAATTTGAATTAGAATAAGGGTTACCCGAATTTTGATTGTTAGATCTCCAATTGTTGTTGTTCGAGCCTCTATTGTTGTTGTAATTGTCGTTCCTGGGCCCTTGATTGTTGTTCCTTGAGCCTTGATATCCTCCTTCTTCCTTCTTTGTGTGAGCAACCAAAAGGTCCTTCAATTGCTTCACATCGTTCTTAAGGGAGATGAGTTGATTATCATTTGATGGAGCTTCCTGGAAATTAACTCTCTTAACTCCATTCTCAGCTCCTTGATGGGAATATTTTTCCATGTGCAAAGCCTGTTTCTCAATGAACTCCCATGTTTCGTCAATCGGCATGTCCATGAATGTGCTGGCGGAAAATAGTTGAAGATTGAATTGGGTACCTCCATCCAATCCCTTGAAGTATATCTCCAACAACTCTATCTTTGGAATCCCATGATGTGGCCAATCCAATATAACATCTTTGAATCTTTCCCATGACTTGGACAAACTCTCCTTGTCCTTCATGATGAATGCATTAATCTTCTCTCTCATTTCAGCGGTTTTGAAGGGGGGAAAGAACTTTGTTAAGAACTCCGTAGTCATCTCTTCCCATGTGTTGATCTTTCCAGGGGGAAGAGATTGATACCAAGTAAGCGCCCTGTCCTTCAAAGAAAAGTAAAAAGGCCTTAGCTTGTAATTATTATTTTCCAGCCTTGAAGGTCTCAAGGTCTCCATCAAAATTTCGTAGTTTTGCAAGTGTTGATGCGGAGACTCCCTCTCTAAACCTCCAAACTAGCATTGGCGGATCATGGATAGAACTTGCGGTCGAAGTTCGTAATCATGCTCCGCTGGATCACCTAGGTTGACTCCTGGACGCCTCACTTGCTGGTTTGGGTCCATCCTCTATCCTAGGGTTTGTGGAATTCCTACAAAAAGAACATATCAGACAAGCATCCGAGGTGGATGTATCTCGGCCACGGCAACTGGGACTGGGTCCTGCCTCGGTCGATGCAGAATCTGGTCTCGTAGATCAACCATATCTGCTTCAATCTCTGCAGTTCTGGTGCGAGTCTGCTCCCTCTCGAGCGGTAGTTCTTCCTTATTGTGGCGCAGCTGTTCCAGCGCCTCCTTCAGTTCGGCCTCAAGATCTCGATTATCTTTGTTGGCCATTTTCGCTTCTTTCAGGCGTCTTTTGTATATCTTCTCTGGTTCGGGATCGTAAGGAACGATTTCCTTCCCAGCACGGGTTTTTCGCATAAACCTAAGAAAAAGAACCTGCAAAAGCACTCAAGTAGAGTGGTTAGTACCAACAAGGGCAATTGCCCCGAAAGACAACCGCAACCAGCTTGGTCTAGACCAAGTCCCCGGCAACGGCGCCAAAAACTTGTTCGCTCCAAATGGTGTGTGCAAGCTTTAAATTTATATCCCAAGAAATATGCTTAAAACAAGGATGCGAACCCGCAGTGTACGGATCAATTATAGTAAAAAGCAAGAATTCCGGGGTGTCGATCTCACGGACATAGGTTGTTCGCCCCTAAAGGTGTGTGCAAATAAGCTTTAAATTTATAAAACTAGAATCAAGCAGCGAACCCGCAGTGTACGGATCGACGTAGTTAAGCAAGAATTCCAGAGTATCGAACACAGGGATTTGGGTGGGAACAAAATCGATTTCAGATTATCAAGCGAGTAAGTATGAGAGTTTTGCAAATATTGGGAAAACAACAATCCTAAAGATCCAAGTATCCAGTTGTGGCAATCGATTCAAGATATACTTAATGATATAAAGACAGAGTTGAGATATGCAAAGGTATACTAATGTAAGGTAATCGTACGGTGAGGTTCCAAAAACCTTATGTAACTCACCTACAAGGCACTCTCTATACAGGTTGTTGAGGCTCAATATAGAAAGATTCTAAAGGTGAGAATTAGTGTCAAATACCCAAACTTGTAACCCAAGGATCAAGGCTAACTTAACCGATTGAGGTTGTGACACTCACAATCGAGGTAGAGGTTGTTGAGGCTTCACTACCACCTAGAAAAGACAAGTCTAAACTAAGTCAAAGTAAATCTTTAACTTTAGATTAAAGTAAAAGCAGGTTCGTAAACTTGAGGGAAATTACGGTTGGATCTTGAGATTCCACGGTCGTGGAACTCAAGAACAGCCCGTAATTAGGGTTCGTCGACGATTCTCTCGAACTCTCAGGGTCTAATATGTTTGCGATCGATCTATCATCATCTAAGCCACAACTATCAACCCTTCACCTTAGAATTGTTAAGGGTTTCTAGCCAATAACAGTCATGTTGATATCAATTCAAGAATTAAAAGATAGAAAGATGAAAACTTTCAAGAACTTTCAATAAACCTCCAAACCAATCTCAAAGTCACAATCAAGAACGAATATCGTCACAAGATCCGTAATAGAACAAACAAACACAATCTTAGAAAAGAAGGAAGAACGAGATGTCAATGCGTCTTCTAAATCAAACCTAAACAAGAAGAGAAGTCTTCTTGCAAGAAACCTTCCGAATCTTCCGTCAATCCGGGAAATATGGAAATCCCAACGATAATCTCCACCAAGTGCGAGATTAGGGCAAATCCAAGCACGAACTTTGATCTCCAACAAGATCTCCCAATTGCCTCTAAGCGAGATGTAAGCCGTCCTATGCGTCGATTATCCTTCTAAGCGAAGATGTAAGCCAATATGACGGAATCTTGCTTCGTCCGTCTTTTTATAGGGCAAGATAAAATATCGGCCCGGCCCAATCTTCAAAAGATCGTGGCTTCAAAGTGCGGCGAAAAAGATCGCCAAGATCACGGTCGTGGAAGTTTCGACGACCGTAATTTAGGGCGTGGAAAGTGTCACGGTTTGCACCATATGTTCCACGACCGTAATAGTTACTGGAATGCATCACGCTTCTCTGGCATACTTCCACGGCCGTGGAACTGAACGTGGTTTGTAGTACGGCCGTATTTTAAAGCGTGATTTAGGGCAAGAACGTGATTCTTCCCTAGCCTCGTGCATTCCTCAAGTTAAACTCCAATTTGCTCCTAAGAATGCCCTCAATCCATGGACATATCAAATCAACTCTTCTTTGCTCGATTCCGTTCGAAAATAGCTCTTAAGTACCTATAATCAACATAGAACTAGTGTAGACATCCATATCGACAATATAGGAAAACTACCTCACTTATGCAACAATGTTCAATCAAAGACTATCAATATGAATCAAATACGTTTAGAAAACGTGCCTAAAATATCACAATATTTCATGCTAACAAATAACCCCATACTTGCAACTTGCTTGTCCGTAAGCAAGGTCTCTCAAAAGCTTTTAGAAACAAGAGTTAGGATGAAATATGTGTACCTTCTTTTGGATGAATGTGCCTTCTAAAGAATAGATCATTCTCAAACCTTGCTTCAATCGTTTATCAAACTTTCACACACTTAATTAAAGAGTAAGAAGCAAAGAGAACTCATGAATCAATTAAGCTTCTAAACAAGCATCATAACCTTCAAACATTATCAAAATCAATCACAAAAAACTTCAATTTAGATCACAAAGTCATATAACATTCTTTTGATCTTAAGGACTTTCAAAGAAAAGGTCTAGAATGTGGAAGGGAAGGAAACCTTTAGGTAATGTGGTGCTTGAATCCGGAAAAGTGGACAACTACCTTCTTCTTTTTTTGCGGTTTCCGCAACACTTCAGCTTAGAGCTTCACTCTCTTCTTTTCATTTTTCGACTTTACTTTTGGAGTTATGGATAGAGGTGCACAAAAACCGAAGCCTAGGAGATTGGCGTTTCTCAATTTTCATGAGATGCCTCAAACCCTTAGCGCACATACCATAATCCGCTAGGAATATCGCTCAATTTGGCTTTGGCAAGACACAAACACCCGGCTATGTGAATGGTGCCGAGTTACTCATCGTCATGATTGACTTCCCCAAACCTACAATTTCTTTCTATTCTTTTGATTGCAAATAATTGCTCTCATGGCCCTCCCACATCAAACATGCCTTTTTCATTCACTTCTCCAAAATTCCCGGATAGGTAAAGGAGGTCAATATTTCAATGAGGAGCTAAAATGATCAAAGAAAGAAGAAAGAAAGTATCGAATTGCCTTAATCATCTCAACAAGAAGTATAGGAACTTATAACGTGATTTCAACTTCAATTTCTTAACATGATTTAGGTAACATAATCACATTATGAAACTAGCAAAAGAGGTATAATTCATTCATTCAAATCCTTTTCGATTCACTATTCTTTTAAGCATGCAATTGTTATCAAACTCCATTCACAAGTAATGATTATCATGGAAATCATCTCAATTCACTAGAAGCACAAAATTTTCAAAATTTTTCAATTTTTATGGGTTTTTTCAAGTTATTTTTCATGCAATGCAATAAGGAAACGTGCAACACATAATGAACATGCAATGATAGTCTCAAATGAAAGCGAACATAGTAAGTAGAGTTATTACAAACTTTTAGTACATCCCACCCCATACTTAGGACGCACATTGTCCCTAATGTTCATAAGAATGAAAGAAAAGAAAGAAAAGAAAAAGAAACTCACAATGTGGCAGTGGAATGTCTAAAGCGAACGGTCATGCATCAAATCACTGCGGTGCCGGTGGAGGCGGGAATGGAGAGAAGCTGGAGTCGTAGGGCCGCCCAAACTGCTGGCGGTAGACGTCCCTCATCATGTGGTCGAGGTCGTCGTGGCGTCCGTCTCTAGCATCGGCCCGGATCTCCAACGCTCGAACTCTCTCTGAAAGTCCGGTAGCCAAATCCGGCATCTGCTCGTACCATCCCGGGGCGTGACTGTACCATGCTGGGGAGTCGGATGGTGCTGGTGCTGGTGGTGGTGCTGCTGGCTGCTCTGTCAACCAAGGAGGGGGAATGCCATACCATGTGGGAGGTGTGGTCATCCACGTAGGCCTCTCACTCACGCTAGCGCGGCGAGATGACGAGCCTGAGGCTCTAGCTGGACGTGGAGAGCGTCTAGGTACATCTGGGGTCGCCTCCGGCTGGTCCGGAAACGTGCCAAACTCCTGCTCCGCTCCTCCTCCACTCTCAAACTGATCTCCCATATCCTCCTCCTCGACAACCGGTGGTGGGACATAAGGGGGAGCTACTATCCTGTTCGCATGCATAGAAACGAACGTCTTCTTCCAATTATGGCGTCCCGCCATAATGGAATACTCCGGCAGCCACTCTATACCGTCCTACTCTCCCAGGGCATGCCCGCATAAGGCGGACCTCTATGTGTGGGGAAAATGAGACCCCTAACCATGAAAGGATGTAACCCTAAAGGTACTGCCGGTATGCGGGTGCAGGCAGAAAAATCAACACCAAAACTCCTAGCAATGTGGGTAACTATCCCACTATATCCGATGTTTCCCTTCGCCTTGTTCTTGAGCTTGCTCATCGTAGCAGCCAAGAGAGTAGCACAATCTGCACGACGTCCATAAAGCATGGAGTAAAGCAAGAATAGCTCATCCGTCTTGATCTTTTGGGGCGTCTCCGTCCTAGGAAAGAGACACTCCGAAAGAACACGGTGAGCTATCTTCAAAGCTAGATGGTACATCAATCTAGCTTTGGTATCAGCGGGTTTCCAACGGTCCTCGTCGGCGATAATCATCACAACCTCCTTCCAAAAGTCTTTGGCGTAAACACCACTCGGAAATCGACCATAGAAGGTCTCATGGAACCCGAAAATGGTCCCAAACTCACGGATACTCAATTGATAATCTCTCTCCATAAGGCGGAAAGAGACGGTCCTATCGACGTGGCTGTTCTCAAAGGACGTCACAACCTCCCGTGTAATCTCCTCATATGCGTCTTCTCGGATAGCCGAGAAGACAACTAATCCGGCCCTGTCCCAGAGCCAAGTAAAATCATCAACTATGTTTAGAGGAGCTAGGTCCTCCAACAACAAATATCTAGGGCCAATCACTGGCCTCTTCTGGATCTTCTCGAATGCAGCGAGATGGTTCTCATGTATGGTCGGGATTCTAGGGTGAGGAGGTGAGGATGGAGGTGAGGGTGAAGATGGTGGTGAAGGTGAGGATGGTGGTGCCCTAGAGGATGAGGAGGAGGAGGGATTACCCTTCCTTTTCTTATTCTGGTTACCCTTCTTCTCTTTTATCCTTCCCGAAACTCTCCTTACAAAATCCATTCTGCTCAAAAATTACGGTCTGTTCTTCAAGAATTACGGCCGTGGTTTACCCAGAAACCATGATTCGTCTCAGAAAATCTCAAATCTCAGCCAATCAGCAATCAATCACCACAACAAGCAGTCCTAGTCTAATTCCTTCCAGTTTCTATCAGTTCTTCCTAAAAATCTATAGCAAAAACGAACCAAATTGGCGAGAATCAAGAAGGGAAAAGAAAACCTCTTTTTCGGATTGAAAAGTCCGAAATGCGCGTTTGTCGGTGAATTTCCGTTCGATTCGTCGCTTGGATCTTGTTTGTGGTTGAATTTGCTGCAGTTTAGGATGAAGAATCGTTTAAAACGATTAGAAAACGAAGATTTGAGAGGGGTCGTGGGGTTTCGGCACTTAGGTCGTGGAAAGAGGGATTTTTGGGATGAATTTGTGAAGAATGTGGCTTATATAGTTGCAGGCAAAATTTGGAAAATCACGGTCTGTCGGGGTGTTCCACGGCCGTGGAAGTGTACGGAACCGTGGTTTTGGTGATTTTTCAAAAGCTTTTGGAAATTACGGGCACTATAGCTATAACGCCCGTAATTTAGACCGTGGAAGTCTCTGTAAAGCTCCAAAGTCCAAATTTCGTCACTTTTCTTCGACATTATTCTTCCTTTTTCCTTTTCCATCGACCCTACAACCAAAAACACGAACATACCGGAAGAAATCGAGGCAAAATAAAGCGAAAACGTATATTCTAAGCTAAACTATGAATCGAAAACAAAAACGAGAATGCAATACCTTGGGTTGCCTCCCAAGAAGCGCTTTGTTTAAGGTCCGTAGCTAGACCAGTCTCGCACTTATTCGAGTGCGGTAGGCGCGAACTCTTCAGCTTGGAGTTCCGGCGTATACTTCTTGAGTCGTTGGCCGTTCACCTTAAAACTTCCGCTCGCTTCACCCCATACTTCAACTGCACCATGGGGAAAATACGCTTAATTAGAAAGGGTCCGGTCCAACGGGATTTAAGCTTACCTGGAAAGAGGCAAAGTCTTGAATTGAAGAGGAGAACTTGATCTCCTTCTTTGAAGTCCTTTGGAATGATATGCTTATCATGCCAACGCTTTTCCCTCTCCTTGTAGATCTTAGCGTTTTCATAAGCGTTCAAGCGGAGTTCATCCAGCTTATTGATGTCTAGGAGACGCTTTTCTCCCGCTTCCTTCATTCCGAAATTCAGCCACTTTATAGCCCAAAACGCTTTGTGCTCCAGCTCTACCGGCAAGTGACAAGACTTCCCATACACAAGATTGTATGGTGTGGTTCCTATGGGAGTCTTGTACGCAGTCCGGTACGCCCATAATGCATCATCTAGCTTCAAGGACCAATCCTTCCTAGTCCTTGAAACCGTCTTCTCTAGAATTCCTTTGATCTCCCTATTTGAGATCTCAACTTGTCCACTCGTTTGTGGATGGTAAGGGGTAGCGACCTTGTGAGTAACCCCATACTTAGCTAGAAGAGCTTCAAAGCGACGGGCTATGAAGTGAGAGCCTCCATCACTAATGATCGTCCTTGGTGTCCCAAATCGCGGAAAGATGGTCTTGTTGAAGAACTTAACCACCACCATGGCGTCATTTGTGGGAGAGGCAATTGCTTTCACCCATCTAGAAACGTAATATACCGCCAATAGTATGTATTGGTTTCCACAAGAGGATGGGAATGGTCCCATGAAATCGACTCCCCAAACATCGAAAATCTCCACCTCTTGGATGTTGTTGAGGGGCATCTCATTCCTTCTAGAAATATTGCCTGTTCTTTGACAAGCATCGCAGCAAGAAACAAAGGATTGCACATCTCTAAATAAAGTAGGCCAATAGAATCCAGATTGCAATACCTTTGCGCTAGTCTTGTTCGAACTAGCGTGTCCTCCACAAGGTAGTGAATGACAATGGCGGATGACACTTTGTATCTCATCTTCCGGCACACATCGCCGAATGATGCCATCCGGACCTCTATTAAAGAGGAGAGGCTCGTTCCAATAGTATTCCCGGACGTCCTTAAAGAACTTCTTCCTTTGTGCATAGGATAGTCCGGGCGGTATCTCCTGGAAAACCAAATAGTTAACAAAATCAACAAACCATGGTTCGTTACCTTTCGAGATCACGTTGATGCACTCCTCTATGATGTGTAAGTGTTCGTCCGGAAAGGAGTCATCAATGGGTAAATGGTCGTCCTCTAGATGTGTTAGGCGACTCAAATGATCCGCAACAGAATTTTCCGAGCCTTTCTTGTCGCGGATCTCAAGATCGAATTCTTGTAGGAGAAGAATCCATCTAATCAGCCTTGGCTTCGCATCTTTCTTTGCAAGGAGGTATCGGATCGCAGCATGATCCGTGTAGACAATCACCTTTGTACCTACAAGATAAGAGCGAAACTTGTCAATAGCATAGACAATGGCTAAGAACTCTTTTTCGGTAGTGGCGTAGTTGAGCTGCGCTTCATCTAGCGTCTTGCTAGCATAGTATATGGCGTGGGTTCGCCCTTCCTTTCGTTGTCCAAGAACAGCTTCAATAGCTACGTCACTAGCATCGCACATAATCTCAAAGGGAAGAGTCCAATCCGGAGGTTGGATAATAGGTGCTGAAATTAGAGCTTGCCGAATGGTGTTAAACGCCTCCAAACATTCCTGCGAAAACTCAAAAACCGCATCCTTCATCAATAGATTAGTGAGAGGTTTTGATATCTTAGAAAAGTCCTTAATGAAACGTCTATAAAATCCAGCATGTCCTAGGAAACTTCTTATCCCTTTCACCGAAATTGGGGGAGGAAGTTTCTCTATGGTCTCTATCTTAGCCTTGTCTACCTCTATCCCTCTACTAGAGACTAAGTGACCTAATACGATTCCTTCCTTAACCATGAATTGACACTTCTCCCAATTAAGAACTAGGTTAGTGTCTTCACACCTTTGTAAAACAAGAGAAAGGTTAGAAAGGCAATCGTTAAAAGAGGAACCGTATACGGAGAAGTCCTCCATGAAGACTTCCATGATTTCCTCTACGTATTCGGAGAAGATGGCCATCATGCACCGTTGGAAGGTGGTTGGGGCGTTGCAAAGCCCGAACGGCATTCTCCTATAGGCGAACGTACCCCAAGGGCACGTGAATGTGGTCTTCTCTTGATCATCCGGATGTATCGGAATCTGAAAGAAACCACTATAACCGTCAAGGTAGCAAAAATGTGAATGTTGTGCTAACCTTTCAAGCATTTGATCGATGAATGGCAATGGAAAGTGATCCTTCCGCGTTGCATTGTTGAGCTTGCGGTAGTCTATGCACATCCGCCATCCAATCACGGTTCGGGTAGGAATGAGTTCGTTGTTCTTGTTGGTGATGACCGTCATTCCTCCCTTCTTCGGAACTACTTGAACTGGACTCACCCACTTACTATCGGAGATAGGATAGATGATACCTGCATCAAAAAGTTTAAGAATTTCCTTCTTGACAACCTCCTTCATGGTCGGATTCAACCGCCTTTGAGGTTGTCTTGAAGTTCTAAAGTCTTCCTCCATTAGTATCTTATGCATGCATAGGGAGGGTTTAATTCCTACTAAGTCCTCAATAGTATAGCCTATAGCTTTCCTATGTTTCCTAAGGACAATCATGAGCTGTTCATATTCACTCTATGCTTAGTTCGGAACTGACGATAACCGGAAAGGTAGAACTAGATCCTAGAAAAGCGTAACTTAGATGAGTAGGAAGTGGTTTGAGTTCCATTGCTTTCGGAGCTTCCAACGATCCTTGAGGAGCATCCGATGTCTCCTTAGAAGTTTCTAAGGGTGTTGAGTGTGTGGGAGAAGAATCAGAAGAAGTTGAAGAAGTGTCTCGATCACTCTCTTCTACGGCCAAAATTACGGGTGGATCTTGTCTTCCACGGCCGTGGTTTAGGGCGTGGAAGGGAAATACGGTTGTCACATCTTCTCCACGACCGTATAATCCCCTGGAGTGAAGGACGTTTTTGGTTGTGAAATCCACGGCCGTGGAATACAATGTATGACCGTGGATTCTAACATTCTCAGCCTCATCGTGGAGTTTCTCAAACTCCTCTTTATGCATCTCTTCTTGTGCTTCCAAGGCTTCAATTTCCTCTTTGCACTCTTCCTCTTCCCCTACATCTGTTAGACTCATAGTAATAGCTTTTTGTAAAGGATCGTTAAAGAGAATCGTGCTTACCTCCTCCCTAGATAAAACTTCATCTTGGACATCGTAAATATCCTCGTCGAAGATCGCCTCCTTCACTAGAGTGGAAAGAACGAACTCTACTTTCTCTTCTCCAATATCAAAAGCGAGTCTACCATTCTTGCAATTGACCATGCAGCCGGAAGTTGCAAGAAACGGTCTTCCGAGTATGATCGGGACCGGACTATCTGCAGGAATGTCAAGCACGACAAAATCAATGGGAACAAAGAATTTACCTAGCTTGACCGGGACGTCTTCTACAATACCGACGGGGCGAGTGATGGATCGATCCGCCATGTATAACATCATCTTCACCGGTTTAGGGTCGCCTAAACCGATCTTCCTGCACAATGCAAGTGGTATGATGCTCACACTTGCTCCTAAGTCACATAAAGCGTCGTATGTGACATCTCCCACTCCAATGGGAATACAAAATGACCCCGGATCCTTCAATTTTGGGGGCATTTTCTCCATCATGGTCTTGATGAGATCCGAAGAATCCGAACTCATCTTGACCTCACCAAAATCTTCTAGCTTCTTCTTGTTGGAGAGGAGCTCCTTCAAGAACTTGCCATAAGCCGGCATACCTACAATAGCATCAATGAAGGGTATATTAATATGCAGCTTACTCATGAGTTCTATGAACTTACCGAATTATTTGTCTAGGCGCGCTCGCGCTCTAGATTGAGGGAATGGTAGGGGAGGTTTGTAAGCTGGAGGAGGAACATAAATATCTTCCTTCTCCTTCCCTTTCTCTTTGTCCTTCTCTACGGGGACTTCAACGAACGTAGGCTGCGGATCGGTAGTAGTCACTCCGCTCCTAGTTGTAATTGCCATCACCCTTCCTTTAGGGTTGTCCTCCGTCTTTCCCGGAAGTTTCCCTTGATTCCTAGGAACTTCCTGCGCGTGGTTGAACATTTGGTTTTCTAAAACTTTTTGAGCCTTGTCAACCTTAGAGACTTGATCATCAACCTTGATGAGGCGGTTCTCCAACCCTTGAAGCTTTCCCAAGATTGTTTCCAATATGGGATCGGGCTTCTCCTTCCCCGAAGTGTTTCCTCCATTAGATGATTGCCCCTGGCTTTTCAAAGGAGTAGAGGAAGAGGAAGGTGGAGTTAGTGAATTTGAGTTGGAAGGATAAGAGTTACCGGAATTTTGTTGATTGGAGCGCCAATTGTTGTTGTTTGGACCCCTATTGTTGTTCCAATCGTTGTTCCGGTTGTTGTTGTTTCCATTCCAATTGTTATTCCGGTTGTTGCCCCGGTTATTGTTGTTGCCGCCATTGTTGTTGCCCAAATAACCAACATCCTTCCCTTGTTGCTTTGGGAAGTTGGTCTTGATAGCCTCCTTCAACTCTTTGATATCATTGTTGCGGGAGAAAATCTGATTTTGAGCTTCATGTGTGAGCTTTGCTCCTTGCTCCACACGATTTCCCTCCACTTTCCGGTGGGAATACTTCTCTATGACTCTTGCTTGCTTCTCAATGAAGTCCCAAGCGTCATCTTCTCTCATGTCCATGAACGTTCCACATGAGAGGGATTGGAGGTTGAATTGCGTTCCCGCATCCAGCCCCTTGTAGTAAATCTCCAGCAAGGCAAGCTTGGATATGCCATGATGAGGGCAATCCAAGAGCAAATCCTGAAACCTTTCCCAAGATTGAAACAAACTTTCGTTAGGTCTCATGGAAAAAGCATTAATCTTACCTCTAAGTTCCGCCGTTTTGGAAGGCGGAAAGAATTTGGTGAGGAACTCCGCGGAAAGGTCTTCCCACGTATCTAGTTTCCCACTAGGAAGAGCTTGGTACCAAGACAACGCTTTCCCTTTCAAAGAGAAGAAGAAAGGCTTGAGTTTGTAGCTGTTGGTAGTAGCATTCTTCGGTCTCATCGTCTCCATCATACACTCAAAGTTTTGCAAGTGTTGGTGTGGAGATTCAGCGCTTGTACCGCCAAATTGGTTTTGGCGAACAAGAGTAATAACTTGAGGGTTAAAGCTAAACCCTTGCACATCTTCAACATCAAAATTCACGCCCAAGCGGCGTGGTTGTTGTGTTGGATCCATCCGTTGGCCAAGAGTTCTTGGTTCATTATCCACACGTTCGACCCTCACATTCCTAGGTGGAACACGGCGATTAGCAGCTCCTTGTGGATGGAAAGGATTCATATTGATCGTGGGATCAATCTCCTCTAACGGTGGCATGGAAGAGTCACTATCATCAGCGGATGAGTGACTTCTTCTTCTAGTTCTTGATCCCCTCCTTGAGGATTTCTTGCTTCCTTTATTCTTAAGGTCGCTCAACTCTATCCTCATTTGGAACATCGTATCCTGTAGTTTGCTGATTTCGGATTGATGACGATCCGTTTCATCCCGGCGGAGATTCTCGTTCCATTGGAGTTGAGCTTCCTTCTCCGCCAACTCCGCTTGAAGATCACGTTCGTGTTCTTCAGCCATCTTCTTTTCCTTGCGCTTTTGCCTTAGAGTTTTCTCTAGCTCTTGATCAAGAGGTAAGAGATCTTCGGTGTTCTTAAACCTGCGCATGCACTCAAAAAGATATCAAATAACGAGAGTAAGCTCCCAAGCTTGACAACCGGCTACCGAATTCGGCCGAAACCAAATCCCCGGCAACGGCACCAAAAACTTGTTCGCCCCTAAAGGTGTGTGCAAATAAGCTTTATATTTATAAAACTAGAATCAAGCAGCGAACCCGCAGTGTACGGATCGACGTAGTTAAGCAAGAATTCCAGAGTATCGAACACAGGGATTTGGGTGGGAACAAAATCGATTTCAGATTATCAAGCGAGTAAGTATGAGAGTTTTGCAAATATTGGGAAAACAACAATCCTAAAGATCCAAGTATCCAGTTGTGGCAATCGATTCAAGATATACTTAATGATATAAAGACAGAGTTGAGATATGCAAAGGTATACTAATGTAAGGTAATCGTACGGTGAGGTTCCAAAAACCTTATGTAACTCACCTACAAGGCACTCTCTATACAGGTTGTTGAGGCTCAATATAGAAAGATTCTAAAGGTGAGAATTAGTGTCAAATACCCAAACTTGTAACCCAAGGATCAAGACTAACTTAACCGATTGAGGTTGTGACACTCACAATCGAGGTAGAGGTTGTTGAGGCTTCACTACCACCTAGAAAAGACAAGTCTAAACTAAGTCAAAGTAAATCTTTAACTTTGGATTAAAGTAAAAGCAGGTTCGTAAACTTGAGGGAAATTACGGTTGGATCTTGAGATTCCACGGTCGTGGAACTCAAGAACAGCCCGTAATTTAGGGTTCGTCGACGATTCTCTCGAACTCTCAGGGTCTAATTTGTTTGCGATCGATCTATCATCATCTAAGCCACAACTATCAACCCTTCACCTTAGAATTGTTAAGGGTTTCTAGCCAATAACAGTCATGTTGATATCAATTCAAGAATTAAAAGATAGAAAGATGAAAACTTTCAAGAACTTTCAATAAACCTCCAAACCAATCTCAAAGTCACAATCAAGAACGAATATCGTCACAAGATCCGTAATAGAACAAACAAACACAATCTTAGGAAAGAAGGAAGAACGGGATGTCAATCCGTCTTCTAAATCAAACCTAAACAAGAAGAGAAGTCTTCTTGCAAGAAACCTTCCGAATCTTCCGTCAATCCGGGAAATATGGAAATCCCAACGATAATCTCCACCAAGTGCGAGATTAGGGCAAATCCAAGCACGAACTTTGATCTCCAACAAGATCTCCCAATTGCCTCTAAGCGAGATGTAAGCCGTCCTATGCGTCGATTATCCTTCTAAGCGAAGATGTAAGCCAAGATGACGGAATCTTGCTTCGTCCGTCTTTTTATAGGGCAAGATAAAATATCGGCCCGGCCCAATCTTCAAAAGATCGTGGCTTCAAAGTGTGGCGAAAAAGATCGCCAAGATCACGGTCGTGGAAGTTTTCACGACCGTAATTTAGGGCGTGGAAAGTGTCACGGTTTGCACCATATGTTCCACGACCGTAATAGTTACTGGAATGCATCACGCTTCTCTGGCATACTTCCACGGCCGTGGAACTGAACGTGGTTTGTAGTACGGCCGTATTTTAAAGCGTGATTTAGGGCAAGAACGTGATTCTTCCCTAGCCTCGTGCATTCCTCAAGTTAAACTCCAATTTGCTCCTAAGAATGCCCTCAATCCATGGACATATCAAATCAACTCTTCTTTGCTCGATTCCGTTCGGAAATAGCTCTTAAGTACCTATAATCAACATAGAACTAGTGTAGACATCCATATCGACAATATAGGAAAACTACCTCACTTATGCAACAGTGTTCAATCAAAGACTATCAATATGAATCAAATACGTTTAGAAAACGTGCCTAAAATATCACAATATTTCATGCTAACATAGGTGAAACTAAGCAAGTATAGGTTGTCAATGCAACTAATAACCACGAAAGCGATTAAAGCAATCAAAGATGACAATAAGGTCAAATAAGGGGAAAATGCAAATTCTAGGGATTAAAGCATCTAGTTGTGGTTCCGACTCCAGATCTCAAGATAAAGTGGACAAAGCTGAGATTTTGCAAAGGGAAGGTGTTAAAGCGGAATAGATTACCGGGTAAGTCTCACTACTCACTATCCCAAACCAAAGCTCCTATTACCGGGTAAGTCTCAAGGTACTAAGGAAAGGAACTATAATCTCAAAGCAACACACCAACTAAGGGAATAGGATCAACCTTTACCGGGTAAGTCTCAGGCTAACTCACAAAGATGGGATGAAGGCACACTCAAACCCCAATAAAGGATAAACCTTTATTACTTACAGTTATGATCATGGGTAAACAAACTAAGGAATCACCGGGTAAGTCTCATCCTAGGCTTGCATTGAACCAAGAAAGGTGTAATAAGAATAGGATTTGGCAACTTAGAACACTTAACTCTCAGTTTCGGATCAGAAAAGGTCACCACGGTCAGTCAAGATCCACCCCGTCCGAGATGTTCATCGACTGAGCGAGGTGTTCTAGGGTTAAGGGTAAATACTTGAGCTTTCAGGGTCCTATTGGGATTAAGATCATTCTATCATCGTCTTTCCCACAACTTTCATCCAATCACCCTAGAATCACACAAGGAATTTAGCCACTCATCATCATGATAACAATAATCAAAAATATGAGAAGGGAGTGAATATTTGAACACAAAAACCTTAAGAACAAGGCTTCAATAACTGAATTAAATAATCACAAATCAGCGTTCCTTGAATCACATATCACACAAAACAATAAACCAAAATGAATCTAAGAGAATCTTACAAACTCATTCAAAAGCTATCTCAAAGCTATCAGTCTTCCTTCCTTCAATCTTCAAAACTTCCTTCAAACTTCCAAAAATTCTTCCTAACTGCATTGTATTCTCGGCTTCCAGCCTGCGGTGATGTTGAATTATGGAAAATCCAGCCCTTTTATAGGAGAATTATCTTCCAAATATAATAATATCTTAAAAAGATAATTTCCTATAAAATATATCCATATCTCTAAAATTGATTTCCCAAACATATGATCTCCCTTTCAAAAATCCAGCCCAAAAATATAAGATATCTTCCTTCCAAAAATAAAAGATCTCAGCCAAAAGATATGATCTCGCCAGCGCCAGGGTGTTCGCCTCGGTCGGGACGCTCCTCAAGATCACCTCGGTCGAGGTGATACTGTAGCTGACCGAGGTGAATCTTAGTTGAATGTGAAATCTCTCAAATGTGGTCCAAAGTAAATCTTCTTCATTAATTCCTTGCTTCCTGAGTTCTTCTTTAAGTTCCAGAATGTAGCTCCCATGACTCCTTTGCTCCTTAGCTCCATTTCGATCCAAAACGTGCCATTTTACCTATGATTACAACAAAACTTGGTGTAGACCTCGATTCCCGTAAAGGTAGATGAAATAACAATATAATCACATAATATACATCCATACATGCAGTTTATTGAAGATAAAACGTATAAACAAGTCCCAAAATATAGACTATAATACATGTTATCAATCGGTCTACTATTCTCCGCTATGAGAGTATACCGACAAGTTATCAATGAAGTCCACCACCAACTGATCACGAAAGTCGATGAAAATATTGTTCATCAACTCCATAAAAAAAAACTACTAAGACATTCGTCAACCCAAATGACATCACTACAACTCGTAGTGTCCATAACGGGTATGGGATGCTATCTCATACACATGCTGCTCTCTCATCCATGACTAGGGATATCTTGAGTGCAAAGGAATCCTAGAAACACAATTGCTTCTTACAACTAACTCATCAGGTCGTCATTACGGAATATGGAACCCACTAGGGTAAAAGAAGCCCGTCTCAATCAACTCTTCAAGTTATAAGTTACAACATCTCAACAAGCACCATATAATATGGGCCTTCTCATTCAGTCTCGTATCATACTTCATATTGATAACAACGTCCACACTCCGCTGAGGTGGCAACTAGACGGTTCAGTAACACGTCGATAAATTCATAAACAATTAGAATACCTTCCAATGTTGGACTATCTTACTTCTTCATGGTATAATACCTGAAGGCGTCACATCCTTGTTCTATCAACTCGTTGCTCATATAGCCTTGATGACAAACCCGTCCCTTCAAATGTCTTAACCTCGGAAGACCTCTATTTACCATCTCAATAAAGACTATAATAGTCTTACTATTAATATCTAACACCACATGATATCTATTCATTCAATCCATACACATAATGACTTCTTCATGCACCTACGGCATGACAGGTCCCTGAATAAAGGGAACAAACACGTATCTCGCGGGTACCTCAGACCCCTAACTGGTAATCCTGTAAAGGAAAGTCCACCTTCTACTATATATCAAAGATCAACCATTAACGCATGCATCGAAAGACAAGAAGTTCATAGCACTCACAACAACAAAAGTCCACTAGGTAAACCATTAACGAGAATGGTACCTGTAACAACTAACACTCATAGCTCCACTACATATCATCACTCGATCTCGGATTTATGCTCCTCAGGTATCACTGAGGTCCTCACTATAGCTTCCACTTCCACTCTTTCAGCACCGGAAAGAGGAAGGTCTTGCTGAGAAGAAACACTACCTTCTTGACAAAAAGGGGCCAGATGGCCTAGTTCACCACAAGTGAAACAAGCTATCGGTATCAGAGGGCACTCAGAACGCAAATGATCTTGATAGCCACAATTGAAACATAATCGTCCCGTCCTTGCAACCAGTGCAGCTAAAGGGTAACTCAATCTTCGTCGTCCACCTTGTATGATCTTATTCCGAGAGGGAACTTGTAAAGGGAACGCCTTGCCCTGTCGACAAAACTTCGCTCTATGCCCTGTTGTACAACACGTAAAGCATATTATCGGCCCCTTGGGGCACACAGCTCACCGATGTCCAAACTTCCCGCAATTAAAACATTGTAGTTCTGTGTCAGTCGTCTTCATGGTCAAAGGACCACTTGGTTGTCCTGGTGTCTGACTTGGTTCACCATTCATCATCTTTTCTTCTCCACTAACTAATTCAATCCGTTTCTCTGATCCAGAAGCTTCAGTTGATCTCACAGATGTTGGTAAATCCGGTGTAGGTCTACCCGCTATCACCGCCTCATAAACATGCTGCATATATTCTTGAAACTTCGATCTACTCATGGAGACACGATCAGCCTCTTCAAACTCGTTCTCTGCCATAGGCGAAACAATAGTGGAAACTGGTCCCTGACTTATCACCACTAGAGGAAGAAGGGGTGTACCCCTACCTCGTCCCACTACAGGTACTACTCTAGTCTGAGCCATCTGTAGGATATACGCACCTAATCTTATAAGGATATATATATGCCATAGGTATCGATATATATATAATACATCCACATAATCCATGGTACACACAGATATATATACATATCTACGTTGCAGAGATCCATGGCAGAGGTGATGACTTCTCATACATTCTAACCCAAAACCACACTTAAAACCAAAAACATTTTAAAATGTCAGATCCCATGTGGGCTGTGTTTATTTTTACATATCAAACCTCAATGCAGGTAGCAAGTGTTATTGTTGTCAAGCTAGGCTCTGATACCATCTCTATAACACCCCGAATCCACGGGACTCGGGATGCCTCATTGGGATAGGATCTCACAATGGATCCTGACCCTAGCCTGACAACAAGTTCACTGGACCTTACAACATGGCTCTGACAGTTATAAAATAATTACATAAAACAGTATAAACTGTACAACCCAAAGTAAACAACAACATAGCCGAGTATAAACAACATCCTCACACAGGAGGGAAAACAAGACCTCCTCCTCACGCTAGAGGGGAAACATAAACATCCCAGACCAACCACCTAATGTACGAGAGTCCTCGGCTTGTCACCCTGCCAAATCACTCAACAGCGCCTAACTTTTAAACATCTACAACACGGTATGAAACCGTTAGCTAACCATACATATATGAGGTAATTCATAAGCACAAACGCAATCATGAAACATAAACACATCAGCATGCTTTCACACATTTACCCATTTTATCATCTTTATATGATAGTCATTCACTCAAATCGTATATATATATAGATGAAAATATGTGACACGAGGACCGATACATCCTCACCTCTAAGAATAATAGCCATCTGGAGTGGAATCGGTCACACAACCCGTGTACCCTATGGGAGTGGTGTTGTCCCCTCCCCGTATGCTAGGTCTGGCCTATCTCAAGAGAACCTCCCAGACTCCACGGCGGGATGAAGGGGAATGGTTATCACAACCACTCATACGGAGCAATCCATAAAACATAGGTCGGTAAATACGACATCACATGCTATCATAGCAACATACAAAGCACACACCACTCATGCAAACACCCAAAATAGGGATGGCAGGTAAGTAAGTCCTACGGACTTACCTCAACATTGTACATAGCTCAACCACAACATCCTCCAATCCTGAGAGAGGGGCACTGCCTAATAACAAGGCATCAAGATATATCAAACTCTATTCATCAAAGGGGTCACACCTAGACCCAAAGGGATCCAAGAGGATCATATTCAACCTCACAACCTCAATCAACATCAACCTAAGTCCTTAAATCAGTACAAGGCATGAACCGATCATAACCTCAACCAAACACATCCTCACACATCTAGCATGATCCTATATACTCATACTAGGTAAGGAGGGAACAAAGACAACCTAAGGAAAGCCTAGAAGCAACACACACCTGCAGCACCAAGCTGGTGTAGGTGGCCGCAGGGGCGGCTAAGAGATGGCACACGGGCGGCTCAATGCTGCAGTAGGGGCGGTCTAGAGATGGCGCAGGGGCGGCTGGTGTGTAAAGACACACCACTTCAGCTCCTTCTTCACTCCTTTCTTCAATTCTCCACTCTTCTTCACTCCAGCAGCAGCATACACATATCACATACATATATATGCATCAACACAAGCCAAAACATGGCTGAATCAAGATCCAAACCTAAGAGATCTAAGATAAGCTAAGGAAAGAGGGAAAAGATGAGGTAAAGAAGAAAGAAAGAAGATAAACCATGGAAGCTTACCAACTGAGCTCCCTAGGAGATCAACACCACTCCAACACAATCTCCAGCTGGCTCATAATCTCATAAACAACAACCATCAATCACATCAAGCAAAGCCATCAAATATCTCTCACAAACTCAAACCAAGCTTAAAGAAGATCAAGATGGTCCAAAGGAGAAGAGAAGAGAAGATGAAGTACGTAGGGAGAGAGATGTGGCTGAAGATACCAAACCCTCATCATAAGGAAAGAAGGAGAAGCTTATAAAGGAAGAAGGGTCAAAAAGCAAGGCTCATGTCAAAGAAGACGGCTGCAGCACACCACAAACCGCAGGGGCGGCTGGCTTGGCCACAGGGGCGGCTCCCAGACACGCAGGGGCGGCCATACAGGGGCGCAGGGGCCGTCCACTGCAGCTTCAACCAAGGAAAACACCTGCGTCTCAGCTAAGGCGCAGGTGTGGGATCTCTCGAAGACTCAGGCTCTTATAGTCGAGTAGGGAGTTGGCACACTTATATTTTAAGTGGTTACAGAGGTAGTTTGCCGATAGTGTTACGTTTAGCAAGTTTGGGGACGAAACTTGTTTTTAGGGGGATTAGTTGTAACGTCTGGAATTTTTATTCCGGTTAGTGAGCGAGTTATCGACCTTTCCACAGGCGCGGCTTAGTCTTCCCAGGAATGAGGTTCTGAGTGGTGGGTTTTATCCTGAATATCCCGTTCCAACCCCTCTTTATCGTGGCTTTACATGATTGACCCGTCTTTTCCAAGCATGAGGTGACAACGCTGCAACTGAACCTTGATTTCCTCCCCCTTGTGCAGCCTTGACGCTCTCTTTTTCTCTCTCTCTCTCTCCCTTTCTCATTCACGTGTTTTCTTTCCACTCATCCTCTCTTGTGCTCCTCCTTCACCTTTCTCTTCTTGGAAGCTCTATGGTGGTAGCCAGCAGTGGGAAGCTCTTGGATATAGCTTGGTAAGCTTCTCTTCCTCCCTCTCTTCTTCTTACTTGCTAGAGATCATCTCCTTCTTCTCTCCTTCTCCATTACCGTGGATGATGATTTGGAAGGGAGTTCTTCTTGGTCTTTACATGCATGTGTTCTTTGCTTGATTAGGTCGTGAAAGAGAGCCTAGATACCGTGGATGATGTTTGGAGAACACCCAGAAAGAGAAGGAGGCTATTGAAGCTCAAGATCCATAGTCGAAGACGAAGAAGACATTGTTTTTGGAGTTCAGCCGCGGGAGCGGTTTCAGTAAACCGCAAGGGCGGTTAGCAGTGCCAGGATTGCTAGGCACCGCGGGGGTGGATGAACAGTGTCGCGGTGGCCATGACCTTCAACACGCAGTCGCGCCAGCTTGTTTCCGCAGCTGTGTTTCTTAAACAACATGTTCCTCCTTCCTTCTTGGTTCATTCCTTTATTTAAAGGTTGATATATGTTAGTAGCATGCCTAGGGTTGACCTAGGGTAGTTGTAAATGTCATCTAGTGGTTGTGAACCTAGGAGCCCTTAAGGCTTGTTGTGGTTTGTTGGTTTCGAGTGTGATGAGCATGTTGGACCTCATAGGCTTTTACGTTGTTCTTCGTTGTGGAGTATGATCATATGAGAGTTAGTAGGCTGTTGAGAGATCTCCTCATGCGTTGAGTGAGATGTGAGTGTAATAGATTCTAGGATGCGCTCCAAGAATGAGAGTCAAATGATCTTGCGTGGATCATTTGTGTAGAAGCCTTATACTTCTAGAGTTGAGAGAGTTTTGATACATACCTTGTTGTGAGTAGGTTGTGGGCTTCTTCCCAAGGGACGCGAGAGTGTTTTGTGAGTTAGCATTTGGTATGAGGTAAGTCTCAAGACTTACTTAGCAAGTATTCTTTGTATTACTTTCGATGGGTGTTTGGTGGTGTGTGTTTTAGTATTGTTTATGTTATAAAAACAAAACCCGAAATAGGACGACCTTTATATATTGATATTTGGCTCAAGTGTATGATAATTCCTAGCTCTTGCAAAGAGCTAGGGGGTTCTCGGTGGCTATCACGGGCAGGTAGACGGCCAAATGCATCAATGCCATTCCTTGACGGTGAGTAGGAACCGAAGCGAGATCATGCGGTAATTCTCGTGTCACATACAAAAGTTGAATTAGAACTGGATATGAGTTAATAATAAAAAGATAATAACCGGACTTGTGTGTTTTGGAGCATGTTGTGTGTTTATGATTATTTATGTGTCTGTGTGTCATCACCTTGATTCTAATGTCAGAGTTCCGTACATTTCAGGAGGGGCTTTAGGTTGGAGTCATGTTTGGAGTTTTGTATGTTGTATCATTGTATGTCACGTGTATGATGTTTGGTCTTTGGAGTTGTTTTTTGGCTGAAGTCCTTTTTTTTATTCTTTTGGGTTTCTTTTCATTGCATAAAAATGTATTTTGGTTTTGGCCTTTATTTGTGCTTTGTTGTAAGATACGGTAAAATTGCTGCTAGGCTAAGAGTCGGGACCATTTGTGGGGTCTCCGCCTGTAGCATCCCGAGTCCCGCAGATTCGCTGTGTTACACCTACTGACTTCCCTTCCCACACCCATGCTAGAGCCTTTTGGACCCGTATTGCTCACATTTCCTCTACTTTGACCATTGGCAACCAGGAGATTCCAAGGAAAAGAGTATCTTTCAGATTACATTTAGGATGCACACCGGATCCTGAGTGAGATGCTCTTAGCTGGCACCGAGAAACCATAGAAAATCCGGCAAGGCGAGCTGTTCACTCTTTGGTGCATGACTGCACGTGAGATCCTAGACTTAACCGCCATGTTGGCTGATGATTTATCCCGGATCAAGAGCAAGAAAAAGGGAGATATTTTTGTAGGAGGATTGGTGACTCACATCGCCAACATCATCGGCATTGACCTTTCCGCTTGTACCTTGGCCGCTGAGGCCAAACCGTTAGGGTTGTAGTAGTTCATCACTCGCCTGATCTATGTTCCTTGAGGTCGTGGTCCACCACATGTGTCCATGCCTTGGGAGACTAAGGCTCCGAGAGGTATTATGTGGTCTTCCCAGTTCAAGGTCTTTGACCCATAAAACTGGAAGGAGATATGGCAACCACTAGTACAGGTTGCGAAGAGAGCTGCTCAGTTTGGGACAGACGATGAGGGAGGAGTTCCTATGGACACCGAGACATACACAGTTGGTCCGAATGCTCCGGTGATTGAGCTTATGGATGATGAGGCGACTGATGATGATCATCCGCAACAGATACCACAACAGGAGATCCCGCAGCAGCGGGAGCTCCACTTGCACCGCCACCACCGCGACCCCGATGCTCATAGGAGGATTGAAGATCTTACTCGTTAGATGGAGGAGTCCTTCATTAGTCTACTCACTTATCTGGATAGGCGTCTCGACGCTCATACTCGAGAGATTGGCGTCATGAGGCGTGAGATGCAGGAGAGTCATCACTAACAGCGTCGGATGATGGAGCTGCAGTTTCAGCAGCAGATGGGCCACACCTTTGACCCCTCCTTGTACCCTTCCATTATCCACCTCCTCCAAATGCTTGATTGATTCCCCAAAGTTGCAGCTTTTATTTCTCTTCTTATTTTGCGGTTCTACACTAGACCTTGTGAGTACTTTCTCTTGACTTTCTTTTTATCCATCGGGACGATGTGTTCTAAGTATGGGGTGCTTTGTGATACTCGGGGCTGTAAAATCTGACAGTCTGCACCTTATGACTTCTTCTATGGTTGACCACAACAGGAGCTTACCTTGGTCCAGTATCTTGGTTGTCCGTACACATCTCGACCGAGATGGGTTTTGAAAAACGTGATTTTTTGAAAATTTTTGTGCTTCTAGGTTGGATATGATCTCAATGATGATACTTTTTTACTTAATAGTTTTGTGATCTTTATGTGTTTAACATGATTTATGATATATTTAAGGTTTGAATGCTTTGTTTGAAATCTAAGCATGCTTAGTGATTTGTTTTATCCAAATCATGTTGAATTTGAAAGTTTAAACTACATTATAAGTTCTCTCACATTTTTATTGGAATGATTAAGGCGACTCATTTTCTTTCTTCCTATTCTTGATCATGCTTTTAGCCCCTCATGTATTTATATTTGACTTCCTTTACCTATTGATAGCATGTATTATAGTCTATATTTTGGGATTGGTTTAGACATTTCATCTTCACAAATCTGCATGTATGGATGTATATTCTATTTTTATTATTTTGTTTTGTCTACCTTTAAAAGAATGGAGGTCTACAACCAGTTTTGTTCTAATTATAGGGATAATAGCACGTTTTGGAACTAAATGGAGCAAAGGAGTCATTGGAGCTACATTATGGAGCATTGAGGAGCTACAAGAAAGGCTCAGGAATCATGGAAATGAGATAGAAGATTGATTTTAGACCAGATCATAGAGATTGACGCTTAACTGAGATTCACCTCGGTTGTCTATTGTACCACCTCGACCGAGGTGATCTTCAAGACAGGATGGACCTAGGCGAATATTATAACGGCCATGAGATCTTTATTTTTGGCTGAGATCTTCTATTTTTGGAAAGTGAATTATCCTATATTTTAGGATGGATTTCTGGAATGAAGCATATCTTTTTTGGCTGATTTGTTTGGAAGATTGGAAGATATTCTATGGAAGCAAATTGCCTTTAAAGATATCTTATCTTAGGAAGGTGATTCTCGTATATAAAGAGGATGATTTTCTGAAGAGAAATTATCTCCAAATCTCCGAATCTCGAATTCAGGAAGACCGTGGAGCAGAGTTCTCCAGAGTTGAAGGAAGTTTGAATGTTTGGAAGGTTGAAGATCAAGGAAGGAAGGAAGTTAGCTTTGAAGGAAGGTTGAAGGAAGTTGTAAGATTTTTTTAGTTTAGTTGGTTTTGTTGTCTTTCCGATTGTGATTGAGGAACACTGTTTGCTTGTTTGTTTGATTGTTTGATTATGCTATTGAGACCTTTGTGCTAAGGTTTTCTTGTTTGAATACTGATTCCTTTCTTATATATATTTGATTATCGTTATCATGATGATTTTTGGCTAAATTTTTTATGCGAATCTAGGGTGATTGGCTGAAAGTGTTGGGAAGACGATGAAATAATGAGCCTTTACCCTAGTGGACCCTGCAAGCCCGAGCCTTTACATTAACCGATGAACACCCTGGTCAGTCGTAGAACATCTCGACTGAGATGGGATACTAACTAAGAGAGGCGAGACCTTTCCCAATCCTTATCAGAGTTGAGGTTTCAGTTTGCCAAATCCTATCCTTGTTATACCTTTCGTGGTTCAACGCAAGACTAGGATGAGACTTACCCGGTGATTCCTTTGTTTGTATACCCAAGATCATGAGTGTAGGTAATAAAGGTTTATCCTTTATTGGGGTTTGAGTGTTCCTTCATCCTATCCTTGAGAGTTAGCTTGAGACTTACCCAGAAAAAAGGTTGATTCTATCCCCTTGGGTGGTGTGTTGGTTTGAGATTATAGTTCCTATCCTTAGTACCTTGAGACTTACCCGGTGAGAGGATCTTTGGTTTGGGATAGTCAGTAGTGAGACTTACCCGGTGATCTATTCCCACCTTAGAAACACCTTCCCTTTGCAAACCTCAGCTTTGTCCACGTTATCCTTTGAGATCTTGAGTCGGAACAACAACTAGATGCTTTAATCTCTATAGACTATAATATATGCTATCAAAATACACATACTTGTCTCTTGCTTGTCCCCAAGCAAGTTCCAAATCTTAGATACAAGATAGAATGGATTATGAGTCAGAAAAATCAATGAAAAGCGTTTCAAAACATTATTGTGGTGTGCTCCACTCATAGATCACTCTAAGAGAATGCTTCCTGGCAAATAAAATCAAGACATGATCAAATCATTTTATGAGTATAAGAAAGTTGTTCATCTTTACATAAAATCATAGAATGAATAATAAATCATATCTATCGAAATCAATCATGTATAATCTAGTTTAAACCACCAAGTCAATCAACAAGCTCGAGGTCTCAAGGGCTTCCAAACCTATTTGTTTTTCTAACACTTTCAGCTAACATCTCAACTTCACTTTCACTTGCTTGCTTCCAAATTCCCGGATAGGTAAAGTGAGGCAATTATGTATATGATAGGTTAAGCATGATCAAGAAAAAGAAGAGAAAAGAATGAATTGCCTTAATCATCCCAAGACGAATGTGATAGAACTCATCATCTGGTGTCAACCTTCAAATCCCACATAATTTTGATGAAAACAAAGTATTAAACATGATAAAACTTCAAACAAAGCATTTTGCAACTTAAACATATCATAAAACTTTTCGAGTATATAAAGATTTCAAAACCAATCTGCAAACAGAATCATCACTGAGGTCATATCCAAAGAAGAAGAACAAAAATCGTTTCGAAAAACTCACAATTAAGAACCCACCTCGGTCGAGGTGGTCTGACATCATCCGAGGTGTCTACCTCGTCCAGTCAAGAACATCCTGGTCGAGGTCATAAAAATTTTTTTTTCAAACCAGTTTTCGATGTTTTTCTCAAACAAATACCTGTATGTATGCATGTAATGGCAGATAAACACATGAAGCATAAATAAGACAATAATATCCATGTAGAGTCATACACGCATACACACATAAGTCAAGTAATACATCCAAATACCCCATACTTGGGACACATTATCTCAATGGGTCAAATAAAAGTCTAGAGATATCAGCAAACTCACCAGACCTAGCTGAACTGCATAATAAATAATGAAAAGAATCCGTGACAGCTCTAATCCTGGTCAGCTGGTTGCGGTGGTGGTGGATGTGGAACATATGGGTTTTGGGATGGATCAAATGGATACCCCATCATTTGCTGGAACTGAATCTCCATCATGCGTTGCTGGTAATGTTGGCTCTCTCTAATCTGATGCATCCAGCCATCAGTGTATATACACTCATTCTCAAAGCGCTGGGACGTAGCTACTGTCATAGCTGGATAGGAGTCAATCATCTGATCGGTCAGCTCATCGATCCGTCGGTGAGCCTTTGGATCTCTACGCCTGCGGAATCTGCGCTAAGCTGGTCGTGGTGGTGTTGTTGCCTCCTCATTTTTCGCCTCGTCATCAAGGTCGACAACTGGCAGACTAGGTCCGCCGGTATCAGTATCGGTCTCTATAGCAATGCCTCTATCAAACTCCTCCTCATCATCAGCTGTTACAGCATCTCTGGCATCCTGCATGTAAGGAAACCATGCAGAAGACCAATACTGACGGTCGAAGACTGAAAACTGGGAAGACCATAGAATACCCTGTGGAGCCGTCGTCTCCCAAGGCATAGCTACATATGGTGTACTAAGACCGCGAGGAACGAGAATACGCCTCGTGATCATCTCCTGAAGTCCAAGTGGCTTCGTAGGTGCAACCACTAGACATGCACTCACATCCAGACCCATTGATGTAGCAATATGGGTCACCAATCCTCCACATCATATATCTCCCTTGGACTTGCCCTTTATCTTGTGCAAGTCCTCAGCTAGCATCCCTCAAAAGTCAGGGACTCCACCTGTAACCATATAGAACATGCTCAATAGCTCCCCCTATCGGACCTTCTGGGCCGTCTCAATACGCGCCAGAAGAGTCTCGCTGAATATACGGTGAGCAAGGCGGAAGGCTAAGTGAAATATGATGCGCTCTCTAGAGTCTCCAGGTCTCCACCTCTCACTATGCTCAACCACATGGACTATCTCGCTCCAGAAGTCTCGAGCCATGGCTCGGGAAGAAAAGTCAGTCACGGTGGGGGTAGGGAAGCCAAAAACCTCTCTGAACTGTTCCATCGGTACTATGTAGTTCCGGTTTAGCTACCGGTACTTGATGATGTTCCTCTCAAGCACGTGAGTGACAGAACTCACGAACTCCATAGTCGACACTAGGTAGGCCGGAGCTCGGATCTCCATAAACTCCTCCACCCTTACCATCGATATCATCTTCCTCTAGTCCTCCGCCACGTGGAGGCACTCGAAGGCAACAACATCTAAAAATCGCGGGGCAATAATGGGACGCCTGCAAATACGGTCAAAGTCGGCCCGGTGACGCTCATGGATCACCAGTATAGTAGGATGAGATGCAGAAGAAGGTGAAGAACTACTGGGTCCATCCCTCAAAACAAGATGGCGATTGGATTTGCTACTCATTAATGCTGACACATGAACACCTCGGTTGCTCTAACAACCACCTCGGCTGAGACACAACCGATTGGACCGAGGCGAAGGGTTGTTCGATTCCACTCTTTGATTTTCAATTTATTTTCCCCCAAATCACTACTAATTTCTTCCTATGGAGTAGTTATATCTTTTTGAACCATAATAAGTGGCAACCAGAGCCAGATCTATCCTAAATTAGTGAAAGAAGAGAAGTTAGGGTCTTCGACCAAAATACCCAAATTACGCAGAATTTGAGCGTTTTCCTTGCTGCTTGTTACTTGGAAAGTGATCCTCCTGCTTCCTCCGGCGTAATCAAAGCAAAAATCGCAAGAAACGAGCAAGAATCGAGGAAACGAAGCTAGGGCACCGCCGCGGTCGAGGTTCGGTTGAGAGGGAAAAGTGAGGAGAGAGAAATCCGCTTCGCCTTTTATACCCCTCGCTGAATTTGATTTCACCTCGGTCGCGAGGTGTCTGACTGGATGTCAGACCTAGTCGCCTCGGTTGCCCCAAGAACATCTCAGTCGAGGTGCTGTGACAGCAACCGAGATGTGTCTCAGTCAAACTTCGTTTTCTCAATTTCTCGAACTTCTGTCCTTCCAGTGTAGCTCCTAAGCTGTAATCCTTCCTTAGAGAGTACCTGGTTTCTGTCTAGAGGACGCTAAAAGCAAAGCAAAGCAAACTATCTAAAACTAAGCTAGAAAAGGGGAAAAGAAAGCAATACCTTGGGTTGCTTCCCAAGAAGCGCTTGATTTAAGGTCACTGGCTGGACCGTACATCATCTTAAACAAGGTGTAGTGGTGCAATCTCCTCAACCTGGACTTCCGGTCGGTACTACTTCAACCTATGACCGTTGACCTTAAAGCTTTCGCTTGTTTCTCCCCAAATCTCAAATGCACCATAGGGGAAAACATTTTTCACAACGTAAGGTCCTGTCCATCTATATTTCAACTTACCTGGATAGAGGCGGAGGCAGGAGTTGAAGAGTAGAACTAGATCTCCTTCTTTGAATTCCTTAGGAATGATATACTTGTCATGCCATCTCTTCGTTCTTTCCTTGTAGATCTTGGCATTCTCATAAGCGTTTAAGCGCAACTCTTCCAACTCATTGATGTCCAATAGTCTCTTCTCTCCGGCTTCCTTGATATCGAAATTCAACCACTTGATTGCACAATATGCCTTGTGCTCTAACTCAACGGGGAGATGACAAGACTTTCCATATACCAAATTGTAAGGGGTGGTACTAATGGGAGTCTTGAATGCGGTCCTATAAGCCCAAAGAGCATCGTCCAACTTCATGGACCAATCCTTCCTCATCCTAGAGACGGTATTTTCCGAAATTGCCTTGATTTCTCTATTCGAGATCTCGACTTGCCCACTAGTTTGAGGGTGACAAGGGGTTGCTACCTTGTCGGTTACCCCATACTTCGATAGAAGTGCTTTAAACTTCTGGTTGATGAAACATGTCCCTCCATCGTTGATGATGATGCGTGGTGTCCCGAAACGTGGAAAAATAGTCCGATTGAAGAACTTCACAACCACCATGGCGTCGTCAGTGGGTGAGGCAATGGCTTCCACCCATCTAGAGACGTAATCAACAGCTAAGAGAATGTAGAGGTTCCCTGCGGATGATGGGAAAGGTCCCATAAAATCAACTCCTCACACATCAAAGATCTCAACTTCTTGGATATTGTTGAGTGGCATCTCGTTCCTTGTAGACAAGTTCCCTGTTCTTTGGCATGCATCACAAGAAACAACAAACGCTTGCACATCCTTAAATAATGTAGGCAAAAAAAACCAAAACGTAATACCTTAGCGCATGTTTTGTGTATGCTAGCATGTCCTCCACAAGGAAGCGAGTGGCAATGCCGTATAACACTGGTAACTTCATCCTCCGGAATACATCGTCGAAGCATCCCATCCGGACCTCCCTTGAATAGTAGAGGTTCATTCTAGTAGTAGTGACGTACATCCTTGAAGAACTTCTTCCTTTGAGCGTACGTCAATCCGGGAGGCATTTCTTGGCAAACAAGATAATTAACAATATCAGCATACCAAGGTTCTTTACCATCAGAAGCTTGGTGGAGCCAGTGCTCCACCAACTGTAAATGATTCTCAGAAAAAGGTTTAGGAAGTTTGTTGTCCTCAATTGACAACATCTCGCTTGCTGTCTCGGTCAATGTCCGATGTGAGTGACCGAGATGTTCTTCAGATAAGAACAACTCGCTTGGTCCAGAAAGTGCCTCAGTCGAGGTACTGGAATTGGGACCGAAACCTAAATTGCTCTTCTTCTCCTGAATTAGTCTCTCGATCTTAGCTCCTAGATCTGCTTTCAATGCCTTTAAGCTCCGTATATCTGCATCACATGAAACATCTATACCTTCCTCCATTAAACTAAAACTAAGAACTCTTTCGAGAGGGTCATTAATAAGGATAGAGCTCACCAATTCCCTTGATTCTTCTTCATAATAGATGTTGAAGATGTCGACCTCCAACGGCTCTCCTTTCATTGCAGCAAGCAATGCAAACTCCACTTGATCTCCAACAATGTTGAATTTTAACTTGGCATTCTTACAATCCACATTGCAACCCGAAGTTGCTAGAAATGGTCTCCCGAGAATGATAGAAACGGGATAATTTGGGGGTATGTCAAGTACAACAAAATCTATAGGTAAATAGAAATTACCTAACTTGACGGGAATGTCTTCCAAAATGCCCACGGGATGGGTAATGGAGCGATCCGCCATGTACAGTCTTATCTTCACCGGTTGGGGCTCTCCAAGTTCGATCTTCTCACATAGCTCCAGCGGGATGATACTCACGCTGGTACCTAGATCACACAACGCTTCATAAGTTACATCCCCAATTTGAATGAGAATGCAAAATGAACTGGGATCTCTAGATTTGGGTGGCATCTTCTCTTTCATGATTTGAATGAGCTCCGAGGACTTAGATGTCATCCTTACTTCTCCAAAATCTTCCAGCTTCCTCTTCCTTGATAGGATTTCTTTCAAAAACTTCCCATAGGTGGGCATCCCTAGAATAGCATCAAGGAAAGGGATGTTAATGCGTAGTTTATTCATAAGGTCTAGAAACTTACCAAAATGCTTGTCTAGGTGTGCTTTGGCCCTTGACTGAGGGAATGGAAGTGGTGGTTTATAAGCAGGAGGTGGAACATAAACTTCAAAATTATCCTTCACTTTCTGGGGCTCCACCTCGGTTGGCACCTCGACCGTAGTGTTCCTCATCTGATCCTGGACCGAGGTGTTCTTCGTTTGGACTAGCACCGACCGAGGTACTGGATCTGCAGTTTTTAGTCCACTTCTAGTTGTTATTTCCATAATCTGCCCCTTAGGGTTGCTCTCTGTCCTTGCTGGGAGCTTCCTTGGATCTATTGGCGCTTCATTCGCCTTGTTAAAGAATTGTTGCTCTAAGGCTTTTTGTGCCTTCGAAAATGAATTCATTGATGTCTCCATAGCGTTGAGCTTGATCAAAATTGCCTCCGGCACTACATCTTTCTTCTCTGGCTGGGATGAACTTGATCCAAACTCCTGACTTCTCAATGGAGTAGAAGAAGAAGGGGGGTTTAGAGTATTTTGGGCATGAGAATAAGGGTTACACGGATTTTGTGGATTAGATCTCCAATTGTTGTTGTTGGAGTTTCTATTATTGTTGTAGTTGTTGTTTTGCGGTCCTTGATAGTAGTTTCTCCCTTGATATCCTCCATCTTGCTCCTTTTTTGTTTGAGCTATTAAAAGCTCCTTCAATTCTTTTACCTCCTTGCTAAGTGAGGTGAGTTGAACTCCATTTGATGATGTTTCCTGGAAGCTAACTCTCCTTGCTCCATTCTCGGTTCCTTGATGGGAGTATTTCTCCATATGCAAAGCTTGCTTTTCAATAAACTCCCAAGCTTCGTCTATTGGCATATCCATGAATTTGCCGGCGGAAAGCAGTTGGAGATTGAATTCAGTAGCTCCATCCAATCCCTTGAAGTAAATCTCTAGCAACTCTAACTTTGGAATCCCATGATGTAGGCAATCCAATAGAACATCCTTGAATCTCTCCCATGACTTGGACAAACTCTCCTTGTCCTTCATGATAAATGCATTGATCTTCCACCTCATTTCAGCGGTCTTGGAGGGAGGAAAGAATTTAGTTAGAAACTCCGTCGTCATCTCTTCCCAAGTGTTGATCTTTCCGGGCGGAAGAGATTGATACCAATCAAGCGCCTTGTCGTTCAAGGAGAAATAGAAAGGCCTTAACTTGTAGGTGTTGTTCTCCAATCTTGAAGGTCTCAAGGTCTCCATCAGAATCTCATAGTTTTGCAAATGTTGATGCGGAGAATCCCTCTCTAAACCTCCAAATTGACATTGTCGGATCATGGATAGAACATGCGGTCGAAGTTTATAATCATGCTCAATTGGATCACCTAGGTTGACTCTTGGACGCCTCACTTGCTGATTAGGGTCCATTCTCTATCCTAGGGTTTGTGGAACTCCAGCAAAAAGAAAAATCTCGAACAAGCATCCAAGGTGGTAGGTGCACATCGGCCGAGGCAACTGGGACTGGGTGCTGCCTCGGTTGAGGATCTTCGATCGGTCGAGGCAGAAACTGGGCCTTTAGAGCGGCCATATCTGCTTCAATTCCTTCAGTTCTGCGGCGAGTCTCTTCTTTCTCTCGCTACAATTCTTCTCTATTAAGGTGTAGTTGTTCCAACGTCTCCTTCAATTCGGCCTCAAGATCGCGATCGTCTTGATTGGCCATCTTAGCTTCTCTTAATCTTCGCTTGTATGCCTTTTCTGGTTCGGTTACGTAAAGAACGATTTCCTTTCCAGCACGGGTTCTTCGCATAAACCTAAGAAAAGATCCTGCGAAAACACTCAAGTAGAGCGGTTAATAGCAACAAGGGAAATTGCCCCGAAAGACAACCGAAACCGGCTTGGTCTAGACCAAGTCCCCGGCAACGACGCCAAAAACTTGTTCGCTCCAAACGGTGTGTGCAAGCTTTAACATTTATAACCCAAGAAGTATGTTTGAGCAAATATGTGAACCCGCAGTGTACGGTTCAATTGTAATAAACGCAAGAATTTCAAGGGTTGATCACAAGGACTTAGGTGAAACAAAGCACATAATCAGGTTGTCAAATATTGCAATTAACCAAAAGCAATTAAAGCAATCAAAGATGATATAAAAGTCATGTAAGAGGAAATGCGGATTCTAGGGATTAAAGCGTCTAGTTGTGGTTCTGACTCAAGATCTCAAAGGATAACGCGGACAAAGCTGAGGTTTGTAAAGGGAAGGTGTTTCTAAAGTGGGAATAGAACACCGGGTAAGTCTCACTACTCACTATCCCAAACCAAAGTTCCTATCACCGGGTAAGGCTTAAGGTACTAAGGAAAGGAACTATAATCTCAAACCAACACCGCTCAAGGGAATAGAATCAATCTTTACTGGGTAAGTCTCAAGCTAACTCACAAAGATGGGATGAAGGCACACTCAAACCCCAATAAAGGATAAACCTTTATTACCTACACTCATGATCTTAGGTAAACAAACAAAGGAATTGTCGCGGGTGCGGCCACTGTTGGGTTAGCCGCGGTCATGGACCTTCACAGCCGCGGGGGCGGATAGACGACAGAAAGACTTTTATTTCTCCTTCCTCGGGTTGCCTCCCGAGCAACGCCTTTGTTTTACGTCGTTGGCTCGACGTAAGTCCTTGATCATGGTTGTATGACTCCTTCGGGATCAATTTGTTGATGTTGAGGTCTTATCCCGTTGATGTCATCCATGATCCAACCACTTGTTTTCTCACTCTCTTCTAGTGCAAAAGAGAGATTAGTAGCATGAGTTTGAACCATACAAATGGTTCAAACCAATAATTAACAATAAAAAATAACAAAGTACTTAAAAACTCTAATCTCCACGGAAACTGGGCCAAAATTTGACGAGGATATTTTCTTAGGTCATTTATATCCTATCAAAGTAATTTCCGAACTCAATACTAAAGCAAGTATAGTGATTAAGTAAGGGTCGAACCCAAGAGAGATAGAGAGTAATTAAAGCACAAATACGATTAAACTATCAATTATATGTAACCAAGGGG